>JBBDGP010001158.1:1775000-2375000 GCA_037952835.1 Lithobates septentrionalis | reverse complement strand
CGTTTTCATCAGATCTCACCTGATCCGATCTGCCAGCGACGGACCTGGACGTAGGGCCATCCGTCTGCTTTTAGCGGATCGGACCGGGTCGGATGTCAGCGGGCATGTCTCCGCTGACATCTGTCGCTCCATAGGCTAACATGGAGCGCCCGTTCAGGTCCGCCGTCAAAACTGACAGGCGGACCTGAACGGTCCGATCGTGTGAAAGGGGCCTTAAACCCGTGCGGGAGGAAAAAAAACAAAAAAACAAAAAACAAACCCTCAATAACCCCACACACCAAAAAAAAACCCTCCTTGTGAAGGATCAGCGTATAAATATAATATAAATATATAAATAAATATAGTGTTTCATTTTCAAGGTCAATCTCTATTATTATACATGTTCATAATGACTATACCATGTCCTCTCTCCTATTCAGCAATGTTCCTCTCTTCTTCCATCTCCTTAGCACAGTATTCCCATCCCGCCCATGTCTTTTCAAATTTTTCTTGTTGGTCCTTCACTACATAAACCCATCTCTCCGCTTCCATTATTAAATTGACTTCATTTCTTCACTCTATTACTGTAGGGCCTTGGACTTGCCTCCAATACTTCGGTATAATTTTTTTTTTGTACCATCTTGCCAGAAACTTATATGCCATTTTTTGCACCTTTGAACTTATGGATGTGGTAAACGTTAATAAGATCATCTTTTTAGTTTGTGTTTTTGTCAATACCTGGTCCAGTTCCCTCTCCCATTCCCTTACAAAATATGGAATTGTCCCTTCCTGCCCACTGAGAATCACTCTATACATTTGTGATAGCATGTGTTTAGATTCCGACATTTGTACACATTGCCTTTCAAACATAGTGAGTGAATTCGTAGATCTTAATAAGGGCTTTATTTTATTGAAAAAACTCATCGTTTGATATTTCCACTCCGCCAGATGTATCGTCCCAAGTCTTGACACCATTTCTGTCAAAGGTAAAAGGACTCCACTCGGGGCAAACTTGCCACAGGTGGTGTTCCCATCCCGACCCCATGCCCCAAGATACCCCATCTCCTCCCCCAGAGGGAACCAAAGGAATCCCTCCAGAGGAGCCAGAGGGGATACCTGGGGAGCATATTTACCTCTCCTATTAAACCTATCTCCTATTAAACCTTGGATATGGCCGCCTATAGACCAATTTCTCTCTTATGTACGGACGTAAAAATTCTGGCCAAAGTGCTGGCAGCAAGATTGAATGGGGTTATCCATAAGCTGATCCACGAGGACCAGGCGGGCTTCATAGCCAATAGATCCACGAGCCTGAATATTAGAAGGGCGTTTTTGAATGTACAGACCCCAATGGTGAACGAGGGTTCGAGAGCGTTGATGACCCTTGATGTATCCAAGGCTTTTGATAGCGTGGAGTGGGGCTATATGTGGCGCGTGCTGGAGAACTTTGGATTTGGCCCTGCCTTTATAGGGTGGATTAGAATGCTATATACTCGACCCAAGGCAAGATTAAAAATTAACAACGAATTGTCGGACTGGTTTGAGCTGGAGAGGGGGACGAGGCAGGGGTGCCCACTCTCCCCTCTGTTGTTTGCACTAGCGATGGAACCCCTGGCCATTTCCATAAGGGGAAGTCGAGCGATAACCGGCTTCCAGAGAAAAACAGGCGAGGAAAGAATCGCATTGTATGCGGATGACATTCTGTTATTTTTGGGAGACTCGAGGAAATCGCTACCGGGAGCAATGAGGATAGTGGAGGACTTCGGCAGTTTTTCTGGCTTAGAGATAAACTGGGAGAAATCAGAGTTTCTACCGATAGACCCCATAAATGAGACAATAGCACCTGGTATGCCTCAGGTGGTAACAGTGGAAGCTCTGAAGTACCTAGGGATTGTCCTGACGAAGGACCCTGTTCTATATATCAGTAAAAACCTTGTTCCTCTATTAACAAAATTTAAACGAAAAATAGGAATTTGGAGACGCCTGCCTCTATCAGTTGCAGGAAGATGTAGCTTAATAAAAATGATATGGATGCCACAACTGCTATACGTCTTGCATAATTCCCCTGTCTGGATAGGTAAGAAGTGGTTTAAAAAAATTGACAGTCTCTTTAGGGAATTGATTTGGAAGGGGAAACAAGCCAGGATCCGTCTTGGAGTGCTCCAACTCCCTACCCAGGAGCGGGGCTTTGCCCTCCCACATCCCGAGAGTTATTTTTACTCAACTCAGTTGCAGCAATTATTGGGCTGTGGGATACCGAAAGGAGGCACCCCTAATGGCAAGTTACTGTTGTTGAGCTCCACACATAATACAATTATTGAAGCCCTAGAGGCGGACGCGTTCCATGATAAATCTCCAACAATTAAATTGATAATCAAACTTTGGAAAACAGTTAAGAAAAAGATGGGGTATGGAGCCTTAACAGCCTACTCTCCTATTTGGAACAACCGTAATTTGCAGGAAGTTCTTAAGTTAGGCATATTTAGAGAGTGGGAGAAGCTTGGTATCAGTAAGCTAAGTCAATTATATAACGACTCTGGGTTAAAGAAATTTTCAGAACTGGTTAGGGAGTTTAAGCTTCCCCGGGGGTCTTTCTTCCTATATGTCCGGTTGGAACATGCCCTTAAAGCACAATTTAAAGCCCAGACTCCGAGATGGGAAGAGATGCCTCTATTTCAGTGCATAACTCAAATAACCCCCACTAGAGGGGTAATTTCAAGAATTTATGACCAATTAAGCAAATCGGTTAATAGCAGGGAAATACTCCTTGGGGTAAAGGCTAAATGGGAAGAGGAGGTGGGAGGAATGACCCAGGAACAATGGGCGAGAATTTTGGAGTTGGGAGCGCAGGTTTCTGTGACCCCTTCACAGAGACTCTCACACTTAATGCTGTTAAACAGAGCCTATTATACTCCTAAAAGACTTTTTAAATTTGGGAGAAGGCCCAATGACAACTGCCCCAGGTGTCGAAGGACGGGAGATCTCATTCACATGGTGTGGAGGTGTCCCAAGCTGTTTAGATACTGGGAGGAAGTGACTGGGAACTTGGGAAATATTTTCGGTACGACAGTGGCAAACGAGACCTTGGCTTGTATTCTGGGGCATAGAAGAGTGATGGGAGAAAGGTTGAGTACTACCTTAGCTGTCACGCGGGCCCTGTTTCAGGCTAGAAAGTTGATAGCACTTAGATGGCAGGTAAAGGAGCCCCCCACCGTGAAAGACTGGATCTCTACAATGAATGAAACCTTGGGTAGGGAAAGAATGGAGTACATAAAAAGGGGCAATCTTCAGGAATTTGAAAGCATGTGGAAGATGTGGATAGAGAAAGTGAAGAGTCATTAATAGTGGGATCGGCATAGACACGGAATAGACTAAGGGATGGGCTTAATATAGGTATATAGGCAACTGGTATCCTTGCAGGCAAAGGATGCTATAATAAAGTGTTTCTGGATATGAACATTTTTAGTTAAATATATAGCTTAGTAGGGCATAGGATAAATATATAGGGAGCAGGTGGGGGGGGGGATCGGGGTATTAGGGCATAGGTAATTTGGTACACAATACAGGCTGGGTCGGTAGAAGATGGGCATGGGGAGCCCACAAGTTCATTTTTACAAACCTCTCTTCTTGTATTTTTTGTTGGTGTTTTTGTCCTTTTTCTTTCTCCTTACTGGTCCCCTCTTTCTCTAAACTGAGTTGGAAAAGGATGGGTCCCTTTGGTTATCGAGTCCTAGTTGGTGGGGCTTACGAGATGGAAGTGACAGAGGACTTGTTGGTAAAGAGGTGTAATGGAATCCGTTGGTCCTTATGACGATATAAAAAGCAATGAGAAAAAGTATAATCCACTATGATGTGAATACGAGAAGGCGACAGTTAATGAACATCAAACTGATTTAGCCCTCCAAATACTGTTTACTGATGTGGAAAAAAAAACAAAAAAAAAAAAAAAAACTTATCCCACACTTCCAGCGAGTTCAGTGTTAACGGTGACGCCCACTGGGAAAGCCCTCTTAGTGAGCTTTGAATCCAAGGTGCTCCTGCCAGATTTCTCCCTGCCATTGACATTTCTACTTGAACCCATAGTTTTTTCTGTGCGTCATGGCACCAATTCAGAATCCGAACTAGGGTCATGGCCTTATAGTATAATGTATGTATAATATCTGGTAGTCCCAGGCCCCCCTCATCCTTATTCCTTCGCAAGATATCATAGGCCAATCTAGGTCTTTTGTCATTCCATACAAAGGCCACAAACAACCTACGCATTTGTTTGAAGAGGGTCTCCGGTATCTTAATTGGTACAGTATGCAGTATATAAATTATTCTGGGTAATATACTCATTTTTATGGCACTAATTCTCCCAAACCAAGTTAAATATTGGCCCTTCCATTTTTTTAAATCTTCTGTTATCTCTTTTAGTAGTGAGCCGTAGTTAAGTTCATATAATAGTTTCTGGTTTGCGCTAATATGTACTCCCAAGTACACCATAGACTCTCTGTTCCAGACAAATGGGTATGTACGTCTCAATGACCTTTCCATTGCTGCCGGAACATGACTAGGAAGGATAATCGACTTCTCAAAATTAATTTTAAAATTAGATATACAGTGGCTTGCGAAAGTATTCGGCCCCCTTGAACTTTTCAACCTTTTGCCACATTTCAGGCTTCAAACATAAAGATATAAAATTTTTATTTTTTGTGAAGAATCACCAACAAGTGGGACACAATTGTGAAGTGGAACGAAATCTTTTGGATTTTTGAAACTTTTTTAACTAATAAAAAAATGAAAAGTGGGGTGTGCAAAATTATTCGGCCCCCTTGCGGTATTACTTTGTAGAGCCACCTTTTGCTGCGATTACAGCTGCAAGTCGCTTGGGGTATGTCTCTATCAGTTTTGCACATCAAGAGACTGAAATTCTTGCCCATTCTTCCTTGCAAAACAGCTCGAGCTCAGTGAGGTTGGATGGAGAGCGTTTGTGAACAGCAGTTTTCAGCTCTTTCCACAGATTCTCGATTGGATTCAGGTCTGGACTTTGACTTGGCCATTCTAACACCTGGATACGTTTATTTGTGAACCATTCCTTTGTAGATTTTGCTGTATGTTTGGGATCATTGTCTTGTTGGAAGATAAATCTCCTTCCCAGTTTCAGGTCTTTTGCAGACTCCAACAGGTTTTCATCCAGAATGGTCCTGTATTTGGCTGCATCCATCTTCCCCTCAATTTTAACCATCTTCCCTGTCCCTGCTGAAGAAAAGCAGGCCCAAACCATGATGCTGCCACCACCATGTTTGACAGTGGGGATGGTGTGTTGAGTGCGATGAGCTGTGTTGCTTTTACGCCAAACATATCGTTTTGCATTGTGGCCAAAAAGTTCGATTTTGGTTTCATTGGACCAGAGCACCTTCTTCCACATGTTTGGTGTGTCTCCCAGGTGGCTTGTGGCAAACTTTAGACGAGACTTTTTATGGATATCTTTGAGAAATGGCTTTCTTCTTGCCACTCTTCCATAAAGGCCAGATTTGTGCAGTGTACGACTGATTGTTGTCCTATGGACAGACTCTCCCACCTCAGCTGTAGTTCTCTGCAGTTCATCCACAGTGATCATGGGCCTCTTGGCTGCATCTCTGATCAGTCTTCTCCTTGTCTGAGCTGAAAGTTTAGAGGGACAGCCAGGTCTTGGTAGATTTGCAGTGGTCTGATACTCCTTCCATTTCAAAATGATCGCTTGCACAGTGCTCCTTGGGATGTTTAACCACTTCAATACCAGGCACTTAGACACCTTCCCGCCCAGCCCAATTTTCAGCTTTCAGCGCTGTCACAATTTGAATGACAATTGCGCGGTCATGCTACACTATACCCAAACAAATTTTTATCATTTTGTTCCCACAAATAGAGCTTTCTTTTGGTGATATTTGAACACTTCTGGGGTTTTTATTTTTTGCGCAACAAATAAAAAAAGACCGAAAATTTTGAAAAAAAACACATTTTTCTTTGTTTCTGTTAAAATTTTTTGTAAATGAGTACGTTTTCTTCTTCAATGACGGGCACTGATATGGCTGCACTGACGGGCACTGATACGGCGGCACTGATGGGCACCGATGAGGTGGCACCAATGAGGTGGCACTGATGAGGGGGCACTGACGGGCACTGATGATGGGCACTGATAGGCGGCACTGATGCGCACTGATAGGTGGCACTAATGGGCACTGATAGGTGGCACTGGTAGGTGGCACTGATGGGCACTGATAGGTGGCACGATGGGCACTGATAGGCGGCACTGTTGGGCACTCGTAGGTGGCATTGATGGGCACTCGTAGGTGGCGTTGATGGGTAGTTATGGGTGGCACTGATAGTTGGCACAGATAGGCACGGATGGGCACTGATAGGTGGGCACAGATGGGCACAGATGGGCACTGACAGGTGGCACCGATGGACACTGATGGGTGGCACTGATGATACTAATTGATGGCAGTGATGCCCCTAAGTGTGGCATTGCTGGGCATCACTGCAACATAATTGTGCCAATCAGTGCCCATTTGTGGGCACTGATTGGCACAGATTTGGCACTGACTGGCACATGTGGATGGCCATGGGGTACATACCTGGCCATCCACATGTTTCCCTTCCCTGGTGGTCCTAGTGGCGATCCCTGGTGGTCCAGTGTGGTGATCTGCGGGGGGGCTGCGCTGATAAACAATCAGCGCAGACCCCCCCTGCCAGGAGAGCCGCCGATCGGCTCTCCTCTACTTGCGTCTGTCAGACGCGAGTGAGGAAGAGCCGATCAACGGCTCTTCCTATTGACAGCGTGATCAGCCATGATTGGACACCGCTGATCACGTGGTAAAGAGCCTCCGCCGGAGGCTCTTTACCAAGATCGGTGTAGCGGTGTGTCAGACTGACACACCGGTCCACCGATCGCCGCGATGCGTGCCCCCGGGGGCACGCTGCGGCATGTTATCCTGAAGGACGTCATATGACGCCCAGTCAGGATAACTGAACCACCGCCCAGCCGTCAATCCGCTATAGGCCGGGCGGGAAGTGGTTAAAGCTTGGGAAATCTTTTTGTATCCAAATCCGGCATTAAACTTCTCCACGACAGTATTACGGACCTGCCTGGTGTGTTCCTTGGTCTTCATGATGCTCTCTGCGCTTTCAACAGAACCCTGAGACTATCACAGAGCAGGTGCATTTATACAAAGACTTGATTACACACAGGTGGATTCTATTTATCACCATCAGTCATTTAGGACAACATTGGTTCATTCAGAGATCCTCGCTGAACTGCTGGAGGGAGTTTTCTGCACTGAAAGTAAAGGGGCCGACGAATTTTGCACGCACCACTTTTCAGTTTTTTAATTGCTAAAAAAGTTTAAAATATCCAATAGATTTCGTTCCACTTCACAATTGTGTCCCACTTGTTGGTGATTCTTCACAAAAAATTAAAATTTTATATCTTTATGTTTGAAGCCTGAAATGTGGCAAAAGGTTAAAAAGTTCAAGGGGGCCGAATACTTTCGCAAGCCACTGTAGTACCAAATTTTTGTACTTCCACCATAAGTGCAGCTACAGAAGTCTGTGGAGCGGAGAGAAAAAAAAGGAGATCGTCTGCAATGCACGTCCCAGTTATCTCCCTATTATTCCTAATTTTACGTAAGAATGGCTCCATTGTTATCGCAAATATTAAAGGGGATAACGGGCACCCTTGCCTCGTGCCATTTCGTATGTTGAAGCAGTCTGACAATGTGCCGTTTACCTTGATCCTTGCTCTTGGTTCCGCATACAAAGACATAATCCATCCCATCATTCGTTCCCTCAGGCCTACCCTCCTCAATACTTCTCTCATAAAGCCCCAATTCACCCTGTCAAACGCCTTTTCGGCATCCATTGACAGCATGATCCTTGGGGCCCTATCCGGGCCAGACCGCGTCCAATGGAGAACGTTAAGCGCACGAATAGTATTATCCCTCGCCTCACGTCCCTTCATGAACCCCGTCTGGTCTGGATGAACTAAGTCTCCAATATAATCTTGAAGCCTCAAGACCAGGAACTTTGCTAACAGTTTGATATCCGAGTTGAGTAGAGAGATAGGCCTGTAGTTTGCACAGATTTGGGGGTCTTTCCCCCCTTTTGGCAATACCGTTATGTACGCCAAAAGAGCTTTTGGCGATAGTGGATTAGAAGAAGCATTAATTGAATTGAAATAGTTACAGAGTGGTATTACGAATACTGGAAGAATTTTTTTATAGTATAAGTTCGTCAGCCCATCCGGCCCTGGGGCTCTTTCCCAGTGGCAGGGTTTTTATCGCTCTGCTCAACTCCTCTACTGTAATTGGATGCTCAATTTCGTCTGTAATTGTTTTAGGTAGCATGGGCATTGATGCTTCTTCAATATAATCCCATATCTCTTTCCTACCATGTCTCTCTCCATCCCCTTCTCCCCGTGGATCTGTCTTGGAAGTATTATATAACGCCTCAAAAATTTACCAAATTCTGCCGCTATGGCTTTAGTTTCAATCACCTTCTTACCCTGAACTAATTGACTATGAACATGTCTAGAGTCTTGTTGTTTAGCCAATAGCCGTCCACACTTATTTCCCTGTTCGCATGCCCTATTCGCAAAAAAACTGTTTTTTCTTTTTACTCTTCGCTCTAGGCACTGTGAGAGCTCTGCTCGTAAGCTCTCCAAGTGCCTACTGTCTATGGGGTCGAGATTTTTCTTAAATTTCGCCTCCAGAACATTAATCTTCTCTAGTAGTTCCTTTATCTCTCTTTTACCTTCTTTCTTTATATATGATCAATAAGCTATCAAATCCCCTCTTATAACTGTTTAATGGGCCTCCCACACCACTTGGTCTGACACTTCCTCTGTCTTATTTATTTCAAAATATTCTTTTATTTTAATACCTAGCTTCTCCACTATTTCCTCCTTATCTAATAATGACTCATTCAAGCACCACGTTCGCTCTAAATGACCCATTTGAATTGGACAGGTCAGGGTTATTGGGGCATGATCTGACATAGTTATGGATTCAATTGTACTCGCGAGGACGTTCTCCAAATAAAATTGGTCCACCAAGAAAAGGTCTAACCGCGAGTACATATCATGTGTTTTAGAGTAGTAGCTAAAGTCCCTAATTCCTGTATGCAGTACCCACCAACTGTTTACAAGGTGTTGAGAACGTAGAATTTGCTTAACCTGCTTTATGGCTCTGAAGGACAGGGCAGTTCTACCCGTTGATGTATCCATACTTGGATCCAGCACCAGATTGAAATCCCCGCCCACCATTAAACATCCTTCTCTAAATTCTTCCAGTTTTCTAAATGTTCTAACCAGAAAATTAACAGACCCTTCATTTGGTGCATATATCGATGCGAACATGTATCGTACGCCATGCAGTGTGCCCTTTACAAATAGAAAACGTCCCTCTGGATCACTTTGCAGGGTCTCCGTTTTCCATGGGCAAGACTTCTTAAAAGCAATTGTGACCCCTCTTGCCCTTGCAATTGGTGACACTGCATGGTACCATTGATTCATTATGTTCTGGGGTAAACTGGGGATAGAACTACCCCTAAAGTGGATCTCTTGTAAGAAGACTACATCTGCTCCATGATGTTGCAATTCCACCCAGAGGCGCCCTCTCTTATACGGTGAGCGCAACCCCCTTACATTGTAAGATAAAATTTTCAATATGGCAGCCATTTTTTAAATTATCCTTAGGACTCCCCATACCAATCCTTTGATATTGTCCCCTTGACCCTGTTCTCTGTCTTCCTTTCCGCTGATCCTACCTACCCAATTGCCACTAAAACACCCAACATTAAACATAAAACCACAAAAAAAAAGACAAACTCTTCATATATACCATAAAAAAGAACCTTGCATAATCCTCTTTCGCACCAAAAACCTCCCCCCGGAGTATACCTACAAATCGGGGAGGGGGCCTGTGCAAATAAATACCTCTTATGCACCTCCTTTCCCTTTTAGCAGGTTAACTAATCCCCTCAATCGGGACTGACCTATTGACCAAAAAATGGTCCCCATTTCCCACCATACACCCTCGTTCCCCCCTCCTCCCGGGTATTTGCTTGCAATTCCCTTCCTAGGTGAAAAAAAAAGGAAAAAAAAAAAAGAAAACCACAAAACTTAATTTCTATACAGATCCCCTCCTCTACTTAATCCTTTTATCAACTATCTGGGTCTTCTTTGAGCCATGCCCGTATTGGCCTTTGCCGGTACTTCTTGCCACTGCTCGGACCGCTGTAGGGGGGGCCCTAAAAAATGTATTCGCCAATCTGTAAAATCCACCATAGGGAGGTCCAATTTCCCCACAAATGATTCTAGGTCATCTTTAATTCGTAATATTGCTGTTCTCCCATTCCTGGAGGCTGTCAAACTAAATGGGTACCCCCACCGATTTTTAATCTCCGCCACACGTAGGGCTTCTAACAGGGGTCGGACTGACAGTCGCTTATACAGAGTCTGACGTGATATATCTGGGTACAATGCTATATTTAAACCTTCAAACAAGATCGTAGGCTTACTACGGGCCATCCTCATTATGTTCTCTTTCACTGCATATATATGCACTTTACAAATAACATCTCTTAATGTCTCAGCCTTTGTACGGAGCCTTTGGCTCCATTGTTATCGCAAATATTAAAGGGGATAACGGGCACCCTTGCCTCGTGCCATTTCGTATGTTGAAGCAGTCTGACAATGTGCCGTTTACCTTGATCCTTGCTCTTGGTTCTGCATACAAAGACATAATCCATCCCATCATTCGTTCCCCCAGGCCTACCCTCCTCAATACTTCTCTCATAAAGCCCCAATTCACCCTGTCAAACGCCTTTTCGACATCCATTGACAGCATGATCCTTGGAGCCCTATCCGGGCCAGACCGCGTCCAATGGAGAACGTGAAGCGCACAAATAGTATTATCCCTCGCCTCACGTCCCTTTATGAACCCCGTCTGGTCTGGATGAACTAAGTCTCCAATATACTCTTGAAGCCTCAAGGCCAGGATCTTTGCTAACAGTTTGATATCCGAGTTGAGTAGAGAGATAGGCCTGTAGTTTGCACAGATTTGGGGGTCTTTCCCCCCTTTTGGCAATACCGTTATGTACGCCAAAAGGGCTTCTGGCGATAGTGGATTAGAAGCATTAATTGAATTGAAATAGTTACAGAGTGGAATTACTAATACTGGAAAAAAAATTTTGGAAGATGCCTCAGCCTTTGTACTGTGGGATGGAACCCGGTGTATCCGGTCTATATCTATGGCTTCCTGTGCTTGGTCCCCCATAATCTTTCCGAAAATTTTTTGTGTTATTGGGACTAATTCTAACGTTGGAATTCATTTAGGCAGTCCTTTTATACGAATGTTCTGTCTTCTGTCCCTGTTTTCGTAATCATCCAACTGGTCCCTGTAAGAATTTAATACCTCCTCATACTTTTTAATGGTGTCTTGAACGTCCGCCACTGCATGTACTATGGTCTCTTGTTCGTTTTCCACTTTCTCTACTCTATGCCCCAGATCCCTAATGTCCTCCTTTAAAATTTCCACTGCTTGCAAGCATGACTGTTCCACCGGGCTAATTAGTTGTTGAATGTCATTTTTGGTGGGGAGGGCCCTCAATAGTTTCCAGATGTCCCTCTCCGAGTCCGCCTTCTGTCCATTTGATCCCTGAGACTATTATTTTGGGGCATAGAGAAATATAATAGATCTTGGAGAGGGGATCACAAAAATAGAATTTGACTTAAACTGTTTTATAAGTGATTTTTAGATATTTGACATTCCTATTTATGTAAACCCAGTACCTCATTTCCGGTGTGCTCAACGACGTAAGCTTTTTTATTATATTTTTTTAAATTTTTTTTATAAAGTACCTGTATGAATATGGATTTTTGATTCTATTTTTATCCACATTTTAAATTCATTTTAATATATTTTTAGCCAATTTTTAGCGTCTCAGTTTTTATTGCAAGTAGTTTTTATATTGAGGGGTCAATATAGTATTTACAAGACTTTTTAAGATTAAATTTAATTTTACTAATTGTAGGACAAGCATGACCGCATGTTGAGTGGTCACTGATTTGATGAACAACACAATTACCAACATAGATGTTATTCAAACGCTAACATCTTGTTTGAACTCTTTTTACAGTTTTGTTTGAATATAAGGAAACTTTATAAAGATCCAGCGTGACCATCTTCTCAATGATGGCCGCGGTATTGCTACACACTTGGTCTACAACAAAATGGCGATTTTTCCACTTCCTGTCCCAACTATATAAATAAACAATGGCTATGGCCAATCCGGTGCCCTGAGGAAGTCACGTGATATGATGTAACGTGTAGGACGTAACCGGAAATACGTAGCGCGGACCGGAAGTAACGTAGCGGGGATCGCAACCACGCTGTTTCTACTGTTGTTCGGCGCATCGATTTTTACTGTAATGTAAGCAGATATTTTTTAATAAAATCTTTGGCTTTACGATATTACCCTATTGGAGTCCCCTCCTTTTTTGATTATCCCCATGTGGAGTCCATGCACCGGAGGAAGTGTCTCCTCCCCATAGACGGAACAGAACGTCAGCACAGGACTGGACCAGAAAGAGCACAGTTCCAAAGGATTCACACAGGCACTTTTATTGTGTCATCAAGGTGAGAGTTCTGGGAGCCCCTAGTGGGTATCCAACACCACGAAAGTCACCAGATCTCCTATCAACGCATGTTCACCTGAATAGTCACATCTTGTTTTTTTATCAAATAGTGTTTTTATTTTCAAACACAAGTGTATTACATTGCAGTGAGAACATTCTGAGCAATGGTGGTACCTAAACTTAAGTTAACATATAGTTTGCTGATGCTAAATTTCTATACTCATAGACAGAGGTATTACTAATTGCCTTCGGTAGTCCAATGCTTGTCGTTTGGTGATTCATTTGTTTTACATATTATTGGAATACCTGCTTCACCACTGCATAACTGTGGTTATATGTTTCAAAACTGTAGAAGTCATAAATCTATACATTTAAGAGATATTAGAGGTAGATAGTGGGAGGTGGAGAAGAAGGTGGGGGAGAAGGGGAGGAGAAAAGGAATGAGATTTTGAAGAAAAAGAGGGGGGTGGTATAGAAGTCGTTGAGATGGCGGTGTTACCTGGTCAAGGTGGGTCCTCCCGGAGGTGCCATGGCTCCCAGACCCTGTTATGTGCCTCCAATCTGTCTTGTATTCTGGCTGTCATATTTTCCATCACTTCTATGTCCTTAATTCTGGCATAAAGATCCTCAGCAGTTGGTGGGGCGGATCGTTTCCAGTGTAAAGCTATGAGGCATCTTGCTGCCGTTAGGACATGACGCACTAATTTCTTATATGGGGTGGAGAGTTTGAGTGGTGATAGACCTAATAAAAAGAACTTTGGGGACGCCTGGACCTGTGTGTCCAATAGGCGATCTAGTAAACTCTGGACTGTGGACCAGTATGGGGCCAGTAGTGGACAGCTCCAGTATATATGTAGGAAGGTGCCTTTTGCTCCTTGGCAATGCCAGCACCTATCGGAGGTATTAGGGAAGATAGTATGGAGCACCTCTGGGGTCATATACCACTGTAGGAGAACTTTATAGGAGTTTTCCTTATACAATGTGCATATTGAGCTCTTTGCTGCTTGGGACCAAATGATCTGCCACTGTGTCATAGGAATGTCCTCACCAAGAGTCCTTTCCCATTTGGTCATATAAGAATGTTTGCCCTGCCCATCTTGGGAGAATGTGTTTAGGATCTTGTATATGCCCGATATGAGCCCTCTCTGGGCATTGCCTGCCAGGATCATAGTTTCGAATGGGGAAGGAGGTGAGAATTGTAGGTTGGGTGTTATAGTAAGAGCATAATGTCTAATTTGTAAGTACCCATAAAACGCCTGTCTGGGGAGTTCATATTTATTTTGTAGATCAGTAAATGGCAAGAGTTTCCGTGTCCTAGGATCCACCAGGCTTCCAAAATGGAATAAATTCCGGGAGGTCCAGGGGTGTGACATTTGATAGGTGAGGCTATCCGGCATTTTGGGGTTACAGACAAAAGAGGTCAGGAGCGATCTCTCTGATGACAGTCCATGAGTAGAAGCCAGTTTGCGCCATACCCTCCGCAAGAGGGACATGGGCCCTAGCATACGTTCAGGGGCCACATCCGCGTTCGCACTCCATAATAGGTTATTTGGATGTGTGGGAGCTAGCCATAACTTCTCAATTTCCGTCCATTTATTGTAGGACTTGTGGGTGTACCACGATGCTACTGCTCGTAGTTGAGCTGCGTAATAGTATTTAATAATATTAGGGAAAGCTAGTCCCCCCTCATTGCGGGACGCCATCAACACTGATCCCGGTACCCTGTGTCTTTTATAATTCCAAACAAATTGTAGGAGATCAGACTGGAGTTTTTTCAGTTGGTGGAGCGGAATTGGTATGGGTAATGTTTGAAAAAGATAAAGGAGCTTCGGAAGGATAGTCATTTTAAGCGAAGCTATTCGACCTAGTAAGGAGATATGGTGCTTTTTCCATTGGAGCATGGAGGATCTAATTGAACGGAATAATGGGGGAAAGTTCTCCTGGTACAGGGTGGTAAATTTGGAGGTGATGTACGTCCCCAGGTATTTCAGGGATGTTGTTTTCCATGTAAACGGGAAGTTGGATTTTAAAAGTGTGACCTCGGTGGCCGGGATATTAATTGGGAGTGCTTCTGATTTTGATTCGTTTATTTTATATCCTGAAAGGGCTCTAAAGCGGCTTAGTTCTGTATGTAGGATCGGAAGGGTAGTATGGGGTTGAGTCAATGTGAGTATGATATCGTCGGCGAAGAGGGAGATCTTAAATTCTCTACCTCTGACCGAAATTCCCTTAATATCCGGGTTGCTTCTGATGGATGCTGCTAGGGGTTCTACACAGAGTGCGAATAGGAGGGGGGAGAGTGGGCACCCCTGTCTAGTCCCGTTCGCCACAGAAAATGTCGGAGAGAGTGCAAAGGGGGTTCTAACTTGGGATGAGGGGTTAGTGTATAAGTGTTTTACTGCTTGTAGAAAAGGTCCTCGAAATCCCATAAATTGCAAGGTGGCGAACAGAAAAGGCCATCCCAGCCGATCAAATGCTTTTTCCGCGTCCAGGCTTAACAGCAAGGACGCCTGGCCCTCCCTGTTCGCCACCTCCACCAGATCTATTACCTTTCTAGTATTATCACCTGCTTGTCTGAGCGGGACAAATCCCACCTGGTCTTTATGGACCAGGGAGGGGAGGATCTGATTGAGGCGGTTGGAAAGGAGTTTGGTAAAGATTTTTAGGTCGGAATTCAGTAACGCAATGGGTCTGTAACTAGCGCATATGGAGGGGTCTTTATCCGGTTTGGGTATAAGCGTAATAAAGGAACGTTGCATGTCTGGAGGTATGGGGGTGTCCTGTAGGAAGGCTTGAGTCACATCTTGTTTATGCATCTTATTCACTTTATTTTACTTGATTGATCAGCACTGAAGTCACGTTTTTATTCACCTATGGACAATCACATATATATACACTCTTATTAATTGTGGATTTATACTTTGAGGAATTTCATTAGTTGTGCATCTATATGTATTAGAATTGTTCACCCAGAAGTTTTTGCGTGAAATCACATACACAATTTATTTTTTATTGTGCATTTTTCAAGTCTTTCAGTAGTGAGTGGTGTTCACTATTTTTTGATTTTGCAGCATCACCTTTATTTATACACGGTTAATTATAGTAGCACAGAAGTCCATCCTAGGATCTTTTACATAGATCCCTGAGACCTCCTGTCCCCGTTTTTGGGGCTCATCTGGTAAAACATTACAGCCTGATTATATTCAGGCAGGCGCTGACCGGGGTCCGCTTTTGCTGCTGTTTGGGAGCCCTGTATAGCAATTTGATCTATATTAGAAGCTGGGGCTTCCCCTCCTGTCACCAACAGTCTCTGTATCTTGTATGGCCTTTAATGTCCCCCATTAGCCTCCAAATGGTCCAATACACCTTGGTCCTGTGTTGGTGAATCCTGTTTGTCAATGTCCGCTAATGGGTTTCCTACTCCGGGGTTTAATTGACCCTGTTCCTTGGCCCCCACTTCCTCCCCATTCTTCCTGGGGCTCCGTCCACCACCCGGGGAGCTTTGTTCAGGGGTTTTCCTCCCCCTGCTTATTGTAGGTGATCTCCTACTGTACACTGCGGGACCTTCTCCTGTCGCCTGGGTATCAGGTTTCTTCGTCAGGGTCCCCCGCTCCATTCTCTCCATGCCGCTGGTGGCGTTAGCTCCACTGCGCTTCCTTGCGTCCGGTCTCCCTGCTTGTCGTCCCTCTCCATGCTCGGGGGCACGGGGTGACAAGTAGGCTCGGATGCCATCCATCGAGCTCCGTCCCCTTCCTGCTGGCTGTAGTGCAGTTGTCATATTCAGCTGGGCAGCCGCTCAGCTGGTTGCTTGTGGAATCAGCCCGGGAACGAGGAGGATGGTGGAGCACTCCCTCATACACGCTGGTCGGTAGTTCAGCTGGTTGCTTGTGAACTCAGCCCGGGAACAGCGAGGGGGGTAGAGCACACACACGCTGGTCTGCAGTTCAGCTGATTGCTTGTGGGATCAGCCCGGGAACACGGAGAGGGGTGGAGCACTCACTCACACACTCTCACTCATCCTGTCCGACGACACTATTTCTTTATAATAAATGGTTATTTATTTTTCACAAATACGTGCCTAT
This sequence comes from Lithobates septentrionalis, assembly GCA_037952835.1. Classification (NCBI taxonomy): domain Eukaryota; kingdom Metazoa; phylum Chordata; class Amphibia; order Anura; family Ranidae; genus Lithobates; species Lithobates septentrionalis. The sequence goes on along the minus strand of JBBDGP010001158.1, from coordinate 2,358,281 downwards.
GTGTTTTACTTCAAAAAGGACAGTTTGTTTGTGAGTAGGCAGGTACATTTCAAAAATACAATGTCAAATTAACAAGGGACACCAACATCAACCAACGTCTTTGAGGTTCAGAAATACAAGATAATAATGGTGTTGTGGTAACTTGGCACAAAACGAAAGAAAAAATTATGGAGATCACTATAAAAAAAAAAAAAAAGAAAGGCAATCTGGATAAAAAAAAACAAAAAAAAAAAACACTATAAACAAAAATTCTAAACATTATTATGGAGATCTGACAGAAAAAAAATTATTCATGAGATCACAAGAAACAATAAAGAAATCATTTTTTCAGACCTCTTTCAGCAGCAAAACAACTTCATTATTCTAGCATTCTAAAGAAGAAGAGAATGCGCTGCATTTAAAAGATTAAAAAATTTGCAGCGTGGCGAATGTGCTATCTCCATTATGAACGCTAGTTTTACCAGACCGAGCACTTCCATCCCGTAATTGATTCAGAGCATGTGTGGAACTTTGTGCATCGGAATTGTGTACACACGATCAGAATTTACGAGAACGGATTTTGTTGTCGGAAAATTTGAGATCCAGATCCCAAATTTTGTTTGGCGGAAATTCCGACAGAAAATGTCCGATGGAGCCCACACACGGTCGTAATTTCCGACAACAAGCTCCCATCGAACATTTGTTGTCAGAAATTCCGACCGCCATTACTGTGTAAATGTTCCGGTTGGGGTTGTAGAAATATAAATGTATGTTAAAGTGGAACTAAATGCTCTCAATCAACATTAAAGTGGTTGTAAACCCTAGAAAAAAAAAAAACACCTGCAAGACAAAGGCATAATGGGCTAGTATGCATTGCATACTAGCTCATTATGAAAAAGTCACCTTAGATCGAAGCCCCCGCAGCAGTCTCGGCACACTGCTCTGCCCGGCGACATGTCTCCCGGAATTATTTCCGGGTATCGCGGGCTCTGGCGCTGTGATTGACCGGAGCTGCGATGATGTCAACAACACGAACCAGCCATGGGCTTTCACTGTATTTATGGTCCTCAATGTTGCCGGTCTCTTTGTGCTTCTTCACAAGAGCTTAAACAGCACATATTGAATCCCCAATCTGCATTGAAAGCTTTACCTGGGAGAGAATTTACTGATGCAGTAGAACTACCTTGTGTCTTGTTGCTCTGCTCAGTCTTGCCATGGTGTATGACCTGTGACAAACTGTCTTCCACAACCTCCCCTTAGCAGCAGAGTTTGGCTGTTCCTCGCCCAATTTTAAACAACCTATACAGCATTTGTTTGTTTCGTTTCAGGTAATGACTGTGTTCCAACCTACTCAAGAAAATGATGATCATTGGCACCTGCTTGGTAAATTTGGTTAATCATACACCTGCACACTTTGTACACTTGCACAAAGTCAGGGATTGTGTAGGATTATTCAGGTGTGAGAAGGGTAGTCACACCAAATATTGATTTGATTTAGATTTTTCTTCTGTTCACTCCTTTTGCATTTTGTAAAATTATAGAAACAATTATACTATAGTTTTTTTTTAAAGCATTCTCACTTTACAGCATTCCTAAACACTAGAACTGCATGATTTTGGCTAAAATGAGAATCACAATTTTTTTGCTTAAAAGATCACGATTCTCGCAGTGTAACATCTTCTTTCACATTATACAAAAAAATTGGGCTAACTTTACTGTTTAGATTTTTTTTTTAACTGATTAAAGTGTATTTTTTGCAATTGCGTTTAAAAGACTGCTGCGCAAATACGGTGTGACATAAAATATTGCAACAACCACCATTTTATTTTCTAGGGTCTCTGCTAAAAAGAATATATCATGTTTGGGTGCGCCAAGTAATTTTCTAGCAGTAAAAGATTTACTTGCAAGCAACAAATGTCAGAAAAGGTTTGGTCTTTAAATGGTTAAACTTGGCAGGCGTGTTGTGATTAAAGTTGTCAGGCTGCCTGGATTTTTTATTTTATTTTTTCCAGCTGTGAGAATTCTCTGCACAAACGAAAGAATCGTGACATTCTGTTTTGAGGATCAGGAAGGGAAAAAGATCGCGATTTCGATTCTTAATGATTAATCGTGCAGCTCTACTTCACACCAGCCTAAAACTTTTGCACAGTGCTGATGTGTGTTTGTTAAGCCATAAAACTTCTGATGAATATACAGGCAGCATCCTAAAAAATGAACACAAGGACAGTAGGGTCTATTATTTTCCCCTTTTTAAGAATTTTTATTGCCAGACAACAAAGCATCAAATTACATACATGGCCTATCGCATAGCTATACGGAACATATAACAAAGATCTACAGCTAAACGAACAGTCTCTGCAATGACCACTGTAGAGAGCAATGTAATGGACTGTAAAAATAAGCCAGGTAGCATTATTTAACCTAAGCCTAGCAGGGTTTATCTTTAATGTTTATTGAGACTGTTCTACCTAATGATCCAATAATCAAACCTTGCTGTGTTACCTTAATAATTCAAAGAAAGCATAAAAGGCACAAAAAACTAAAACTGGTCTTTAAAAAAGGTCTTTAACCACTTAAGGACTGGAAGGATTTGCTCCCTTAACGATCGGGCCATTTTTTGCGATACGGCACTGCGTTGCTTTAACTGACAATTGCCCGGTCTTGTGACGTTGTACCCAAACAAAAATAACATCCTTTTTTCCCCACAAAAAGAGCTTTCTTTTGGCGGTATATGATCACCTCTGCGTTTTTTATTTTTTGCACTATAAACAAAAAAAGAGCGACAATTTTGAAAAAAACACAATATTTTTTACTATAATAAATATCCAAAAAATTTTTTTTTTAAAAACAAAATTTCTTCATCAGTTTAGGCCAATATGTATTTTTCTACATATTTTTGGTAAAAAAAATAAAAATCGCAATAAGCGTATATTTATTGGTTTGTGCAAAAGTTATAGCGTCTACAAAATATGGGATAGATTTATGGCATTATTATTGTTTTTTTTTGTTAGTAATGGCAGAGATCTTTGATTTTTAGTGGGACTTCGACATTGTGGCGGACAGATCGGACACTTTTTTGGGGCTACTGACAATTATACAGCAATCAGTGCTATAAAAATGCACGGATTACTGTGTAAATGTCACTGGCAGGGAAGGGGTTAATAGGGGGCAAGCAAGGGGTTAACTATGTTCCTTCATGTGTGCACGTGCCTGCTATGACTCTTAAAGAAGCCGACGTACCAGTACTGTGATTCTCCGGAACGAACCTGCCGCTGTATAATGACGGCGGCTGGTCGGCAATTGGTTAAAATGCATCAACATGTTACTTACTGAAAGAACAAAGTGAACATCTACCTATACAAAAAATTGTGAGCTGCTATGATATCAAATAGACAAAAAAAAAAACACAAACTCGGCTTTATTAAGGTAGCAATAAAAACACTTCAATGGTCAAACTCCACTGTGGCCGCTCTCCTGACCACCACCGTAAGATTCCGATAAGGGAGGGGAGCCGTGGATGCTTAGACTGGCTGCCCGGATCCTGGCAGCACATCCGAGACTGCTGACAAAAACACATGGCGTGTGGATCCTACCACGCATGCGTCTGGTCCGGCCGGTGTTCTGCCAAAACAGCCAACTCGCCAAAGTCTACAACCATGTCACTTCCGGTGACTCTCCAGCAGCAGTAATTGTAGGTTTTGACGACTTGGCTGTTTTCACAGAACACCGGCAGTGTATACATTTCAGTATATGACAAGTTTACTGTTTTGACAGCTAAGGAGTAAAAGGTTGTCGCTGCATTGGAGGCAGCCATGTTTGTTATACTAGCAAGCGGACTAACAATGTCCACTCATTATATTGTGTACCGTAGTGTATACGCTGTCGGCGTTCTGTCAAAAACAGCCAAGTTGTTAAAATCTGCAATTACTGCTGCAAGTGACGTGTTTGGATATTTTAGCGAATTGGCTGTCTTGGCAGAACACCGGCACTGCGCTCCGTACACTAACCCACACGAGTGGGAGACGGGAGGAGAGCTGACGCCACAAGGTTGACATGACAACAGGTCCACGGCTCCCCTCCCTTGTTACAGCTACAGTGGAGTGTTTTTATGCTGAATCACTCTTCATACAAAATGTGTTTGACCATTGAAGTGTTTTTACTGCTACCTTAATAAAGCGGAGTTACACTAGGGTGGCTTTGCGCTCTTTTTGCGTTTTTGTTTAGATGTGTTCCTGCCACCCCAAGGATTTGTAAAGAGCAGCAGTACCCTTGTGGCTTGTCTTTCAAAAACCTGTTACCAACAGCCAGCTTGAAGATTAATTGCTGATCAGCGCACCTGCTATTTTTTTTTGGTGTGTGTTCTTGTCTTGGAATTATGATATCAAATAACCAATCTGCAGCTGCTACCACCTCCCACACTCTCATAAACAGCGTGTAACAAACAAAATATTATAAACACATGTGCAAACCAAAATTTGAAATAAAATAGTGAAACACTTTGTCCCACACCTGCACTTATGTCAATCTAACTATAAATGCATGTGCACAACCACAATCATTATAAACGCATGTGCAAACCAAAATATGAAAATAAAATTGTGAATTTTTACAATTTCAAATGTCGCGGAGACCCACTTTTTGTCTTACTTTATAAGGAACTTCCAAGAATATTAATCAAATGATTGTTACACCCTTCAGCTGAATATCTGGAAGAGATTAGAGGTCTATCATTTTGTCTAAAAAAGGACACAAAGTGCATTTAACCATACATAATATGTAGGGTCCTACAAGTAAGGTGAGAGCACATCTGATGGGGAACACAGCACATATATAAGAATTAATAATCTTGGAAGGTTCCTATAAAGAAGGACACTGAGTGCTTTGAGATTCCAATTGGACTGGGAGTTTAGTATTTTCACATGGAGTTTGAAATTAAGTGAATTCATTTTTATTTGATTTACATGCACTTATGATTCAGCTTTTGAAGAAGTTTTGAGGTCGTATTATGGGTATAGTGCGAAAGAGCACATGAGAGTGTGGGATTAAGTATTTCACAATTTTATTCTTATATTTTGGTTTGAACATGCGTTTATAATTATGGTTGTACATAGGGTTGTCCCGATACCACTTTTTTAGGACCGAGTACAAGTACCGATACTTTTTTTCAAGTACTCGCCGATACCGATTACCGATACTTTTTTTAATGTCACGTGACAGTGTTTTTTGTTTTTTTTTAGGGGGGGGGGTAGGGGGTGAACGGTTTCTGTGTGTTTTTTTTTTATTTACATTCATTATTTTTTTACAATCATTTTTTTTTTTATCCTTTATTCTTTATTGCAATATGTGTGTGTTTTTTTTTTTTTTATCAGCCCTGTTGGGGGGCTTTGGTGAGATATCAGGGGTCTTAACAGACCTCTGATATCTCCCCCTTGAGACAGAGAAAGAGACAGAGGATAGAGATTCCCCAGTCCCTTTCTCTGCAGCCTCAGCTGCACTGAAAATGAATGGAGAGAAGACAGCGGCTCCTCTCCATTCATAAACTGACACATCGTAATCACAGGAGATTACAATGTTTCAGTTATGTGAATGGACAGAGTCAGCTGACTCTGTCCATTCACACAGCAGAGAGGGGGACAGCGGAACGCCGGAACGGAGGGGGACAGCGGAGGGGGACAGAACAACAGAGGGGGACAGAGGAGGGGGACAGTGTAACGGAGGGGGACAGAGCGACGGAGGAGGACAGCGGAGGAGGACAGCGGAGGAGGACAGCGGAGAAGGACAGCGGAGAAGGACAGCGGAGAAGGACAGCGGAGAAGGACAGGACAGCGGAGGAGGACAACGGAGGAGGACAGCACAACAGAGGGGGACAGCGGAACGCCGGAATGGAGGGGGACAGAGCAACGGAGGGGAATAGCATAGGGGGACAGAGGAACGGAGGTGGCATGGAGGAGGATGAGGTGACAGTCATCGGTGATCGCGTGTGGGGGAGTTAAAAGCACCGATCACCGCTGTATGTCACTAAAGCCGCGGGGGGAGAAGCTTGTAACTCCCCCACACGCTGATCACCGCTGACTGTTTAGGTATCGGCGGAAGTATCGGGAGCATTTGCCCGAGTACAAATACTTGGGCAAATGCTCGGTATCGGTGCCGATACCGATACTAGTATCGGTACAACCCTAGTTGTACACATGCATTATAATGAGAATAATGCAGTAAGAGCGGGTGTGGGACAACATGTTTTATTTGAAATTTTGGTTTGCACGTGCATTTATAATATTGATACATCAAGCGCTACACCATTTTATAAAAAAAAGCAAATCTACCTATCCCACCACCACCTCTTTCACTGTTTTTTTTAGTTTAGAACGGGAATATGCCTAAAATGCTTAAAAATATTTTCTAAGTGATGCAGCCTCTCTTTCCATGTCTTCTTCTGTTCTCCATTTGTCTGGGCAGTCCTCTCTTTCCTTGTCATGTTCTTGCAAAATTTCATAAACTTTATCATTTCTTTCAAAATCTCCAGGTTTTCTGGGTAGAATGTGCACATGAACATGATTGACAGTCTGTCCGGCATCTGGACCATCCTGGATTGAAATGGTTAAAGAGGTGCCACCAAAGTGGGTCTCCACGACATTCGAAACTCTTTGTACCGAGTTAAAAAGGTCACCAACTTCTTCAGGCCACAGGTCCCTAAAACGTTCTGCAGGTCGTAGGGGACAAACCAGTACATGTCCAGGTACCACTGGCTTTCTATTCACAAAGGCAAAGGACAATTCAGTCTTCAAGAAGATAACTGATGGTTTAATGAGATGTTTACCAAACCCCAAGGACATTATATTTCTATTTTTCAAGTGTATCTTTTTTAGCGGTGATGTGGTGATGAAGCACAGTTGATGTTTCCAGATACACAATTAATTTTAGCAATTCAAAATCTGCAAAACAAAGAATTATTAGCAGATATATTGATATCACAAATGCACAAATTAGTTATAAATGTCACCCATCGTACACTGCATCATTTAAGGCAGCTCATAGATGATTTGATTTTCTTTCCTTCCACCACAGTGTTGAGTTGGGGGGCACTAGGAGCCTTCCGGGCCAGCAAAACACAATGATTGCTGCTAGTGGTTATAGCCGATGTCAGTAATCGAAGGTAAAAGAAAATGACAGGCTGCTTGTACCCAATTTGATATGTCAGCCCACTCATACATGAATCGAATTTCGTCCGGTCCCTGCGGAACTTCGATCCATGTATGGCAGGGTTAAGTCCGAAATTTTGGATGGATAGCCTAATCTGAGTTTTAGCACATTTTCTGTCTGTCTCAACATCCTTAAAGTGGTTGTAAACTCTCCTATTTTTCCACCCTAATGCATCCTATGCATTAAGGTGAAGAAACACGGGGCAGTGACCGGCCCCCCAGCCCCCCGTTTTACCTACCTGAGCCCGGTAATTCCCTCGGCGAGGACGGGCTCTTCCTCTCTCCACAGGGTCCCGGCTCTTGATTGGATAGCTTGATAGCAGTGCAGCCATTGGCTCCCGCTGCTGTCAATCAAATCCAATGACACGAGCGCCGGGGCCGAGTCCGGCATTCCTGTCTATGGACGCAAATGCTGGACTCGGGAGCGTGCCCGCAAGGTAACCCCCTGGGAGAGCACCTCCCCTAGGGGTTATCTGATGTGAGGAGGAGCCGCGAGAGCCGCCGAGGGACCCCAGAAGACGAGGTTTGGGGCCACTCTGCGCAAAACGAGCTGCACAGTGGGAGGTAAGTATATGTTTGTTATTTAAAAAAAAACAAAAAAACAAACCCTTACAATCACTTTAGTTACTTATAGACCAAGCCTCTTTTTGAGATCTGTTGTTTAAATAGTTTTTTTTGCTAGAAAATTACTTAGAACATACACACTGTTAAGAAAAAATAAGAAAACAGTAAAGTTAGCCCATTTTTTAAAAAAAATGTAAAATATGATGTTACGCCGAGTAAACTGATACCTAAAATGTCATGCTTCAAATTTGCGTCTCTTCGCGGAATAGCGACAAACTTTGACCCTTAAAAATCTCCATAGGCAATGTTTAAAAAATTCTACAGGTTACCAGTTTTGAGTTACAGAGGAAGTCTTTTGCTAAAATTATTGCTCTCACTCTAACAATCACGGTGATACCTCACATGTGTGGTTTGAACACCGTTTTCAAATGCGGGTGCGACTTATGTATGCGTTTGCCTCTGCGCACAAACTCGACGGGACAGGGCACTTTAAATATTATTTTTTCTTATTTATCTTACTTTTTTTTTTTTTACACTGTCCATTTCAAAAAAAAAAAAATTGGGTCACTTCTATTCCTATTACAAGGAATGTAAACATCCCTTGTAATAGAAAAAAAGCATGACAGAACCTCTTAAATGTGAGATCTGGGGTCAAAAAGACCTCAGATCTCACATTTACACTTAAAGTGGTTGTAAACTCTTACACACCACTTTTACCTACAGGTAAGCCTATAATAAGGCTTACCTGTAGGCAGGGACGTAGATAAGGGGGAGGGCTGGGGGTTGAACCCCCCCCCCCCAGAACATCAGTGCAGATTGCAGAAGAAGTAGCTATGTGTGCTCTAACTAGTGACACCAGTTGCGCTGCCAATGCCGCACTCTGCACTGACTCGCAGACACACTGTTGTGTGCTGCCTGAGCCTGGGATGCTATTACATCGTCCGGGGTTAGAAGCAAAGAGCTGCGCTTAGAACAATGGGTTAGGTATGCGGCCTCCCTTAAAAGAGCTTCCCTAGGGATTCTCTATTGACTAGAAATATATAAAACAAGGGTTGTGGCGCTTCCTAAGGGGTACTAGATGGGAAGGGTGGTTGTGATGTACACGGGTAGTTACCCTCAATAAATCCTAATGGGGGTCCCTGGTGACTACCAGGGGAAAGCTTTGTTGCCGTAAGGGTATAAATGTCTGTACCTACACATACACACACATATATCCACAAGCCCCCACATATATCAACAGAGATAGTGTCTCCAATGGAGGTTCATTCAGACCTTATTTTAAGGGGTGTGGGCTGAGGCCCCTATAGCTGTGATACATATGCCCCCAATAGGTGAGATACCTATACCATATGTGTGTAACCTTTGTGCGCTCTGCTGCCAAAATAATCCAAAATAATCCAAACACTCTACTACCCGTGCAAAATAAACGTCCATAAAAATATGTTACCAAACCATTACATATTATAATCAGAATTAGTGCCAATAATCATAATGTGATCAAAATAAGTGCAAAGAAGACCAGTATTAACAGTTTTTCAGTGATTATAGTCCTTAAGGAAAAAAACTTTTTCAAATCCAGTGTTCCAAACAATTTCGTGACTTGAGTGCTCCCAGATAATTCCTGTGACTTTTGTGCGCCCCCTTGCGGATCCCCACTCACCAGATCCAACAACCCCGAAGAGGGGCAACCAGCATGAGATGTCTCAGTCACGGTCTCTTCTCCACGCTAATCGAGCGGGCTATACAGGATGGTTTCCGTTGGTTTTCCCAATAGATTCCCGGGACCTCCTGTTTCAGATGGAACTGGTAGTATGGGGTATTCCAATCACGATTTTCTCTCCCCCACCGTTCTCCCGGGTATCCAGGTACCTTCCTACTGTTAGGTAGAATGTTCACAATGGCTCCCTCATGGAAAGAAAAAATAGGAAGCTTCCATGGTGTAGTATGTATGAAGGCTTTATTCAAAAAAACTCCATCAACAAGCAGCGGAGTAAAATACTGAACTAAAATACATAAAAACAAAAAACACTTAAAACCAACCGCTAGCTCAAAAAAGGAGCCTGAGAGCAGGCCCGTAGCGGTATGAAGACCGCGCGCCGCTGGTTGGAGCTGTTTGCGCTCCACCTGCGTTCCAGCTAGGGTCCGTAACCGGAAGTGACGTAGCGTGCGTGGCGTCGTTGTACCCGTTTCGTCATAGACGTCTTCAGCAACGATGCCAGCACGCCACGCGCTACGTCCATTTAAGGAGCTGTCAGTCTAGATCCGCCCCAAGTTTCTACCTCATCCAATCCTGTCATACCAAGGCGAGGTGGCACTCCCACCTCGTCTGGAGTGTCAGCAAGGGATGAACATTCACTTTTACTCATATTGCAAACCCAACTACTGGGTTAGGAGCTGCATTGCCATCCTGTATACAAAATACATTATCCAGAGATCAAATGCGCAATAAAAAGTCTAAAACAAAAATTAAAAAATGAATAAAAATATAGATATAAGTATATGTCCAGAACATTGTGAAACAGTAAATATGGAAAACACGGTGAAACTCATTATGGACCAAATTCGTGAAGGAGAAAGCCTTTCCATAGACTTGTTCTCAGACACTATAATGTATCATCAGGTGATTGTCCTAATCTAATCCCTGCTAAGGAGGGGGGGGGGGGGGGGGAATAGCGACTCCCTTGGTTGCATATTCTGGGAAGGAACATCTGAGACCTTTGAAAAGTTTCTGCAAGAACTGAATAATAATAGATACGGATTAACCTTCACAGGAAAATGGGACCCCCAAAGGATTGAATACCTTGACCTTGAAATATTTAAGAAGAATGATGGCCTGTGTACAAAAACCTATTTCAAGGCAACCGACAGAAACGGGTACATCCCTAATTAACAATTGTCACCATCCCCAGTGGAAGGGTAACATCCCCAAAGGCCAGCTAACGAGAATAAGGAGGAACTGCGCAACCATGGATGACTATCTGGAACAAGCAAGCATCCTGGTGGAGCGGTTCCATGAAAAAGGATACAACCTAGATTCGTTGAATAAGCTGAAGGGGGACGTAGCAAAATTAGATCGTACGGACTTATTGACAAAACCCAAAAGGAAGAAAAATAATGCAGAACTGATGTTCATTACAGGGTTCAATTCTCAATATAAAGAGTTTGAGGAGATCCTGAAGAAGTACTGGCCCATCCTAAAGGAGGACAGAACATTAGCTGGTATATTACCCAAGAAACCAAAGATAGTATACCGAAAAGCGCCCAATCTACGACACCTTTTAGTACATAATGTTATCAACCCCCCTAAGACGACTCGGATTTTTCCAGACATGAAAGGGTTTTATAAGTGCCAAAAATGTCTACCATGTAGGGTCACCAAGAAACAACCCCGAAAAAGGGAAACCTTCAAATCAAGATCAGACCATAAACAATATCAGATCAGGGAACTTATTACCTGTCAGAGTACGCACGTGACCTATGTCATCGAGTGCCCGTGCCAAATGCAATACGTGGGCAGAACCACCCGACCCCTATATGTGAGAATACGGGAACATATAAAAAATATCAAAAAAGGGTTCCCAAAACACCATCTTTCCCGCCACTTCGACACAGTACACAACCGGGACCCCACAGGAATGATCTTCTATGGGATTGACTGTGTGAGGGATCACTGGAGAGGGGGCAACAAAACCACACTTATATCACAAAACGAAACCGCATGGATATACAGGTTGAGGTCCCTTGCTCCGAGGGGCCTCAACCTGGATATCGACCTAAACTGTTTTCTGGCTAACCCGTGAGGGATAGGGGTATATGTATGGATATAAGGTGCAAGGTAGTGCATATATAGCCCTTTAACCTCATACACTAAGAACATGGGGGCAACCCCAAATCTCATTCTAGAACCCATCTGAATTTAAGGTTAAAACCCTAATAGGCCGTACCCCCAAATATTTGAAATACAAAAAAATTTCTGTATATTTTCACTCTACATAATATTGGTGGGGTCGACTTGTAGCAATATGTGAAACATTATTCCCAAAGGAGGGCCTCTCTTAGAACATTGAAATACTGGGGTCTACAAATACCCCCTATAAGTGTCCAAGGCCCGAGATGAGTAAAACCAGGGAATACTAGTCACATGTTCCTTTTTTCCTCCCCCCCCCCCCCTTTTATTTTATTCCCCCCCCCCCCCCTCCTTAGCAGGGATTAGATTAGGACAATCACCTGATGATACATTATAGTGTCTGAGAACAAGTCTATGGAAAGGCTTTCTCCTTCACGAATTTGGTCCATAACGTGTTTTCCATATTTACTGTTTCACAACGTTCTGGACATATACTTATATCTATATTTTTATTCATTTTTTAATTTTTGTTTTAGACTTTTTATTGCGCATTTGATCTCTGGATAATGTATTTTGTATACAGGATGGCAATGCAGCTCCTAACCCAGTAGTTGGGTTTGCAATATGAGTAAAAGTGAATGTTCATCCCTTGCTGACACTCCAGACGAGGTGGGAGTGCCACCTCGCCTTGGTATGACAGGATTGGATGAGGTAGAAACTTGGGGCGGACCTAGACTGACAGCTCCTTAAATGGACGTAGCGCGTGGCGTGCTGGCATCGTTGCTGAAGACGTCTATGACGAAACGCGTACAACGACGCCACGCACGCTACGTCACTTCCGGTTACGGACCCTAGCTGGAACGCAGGTGGAGCGCAAACAGCTCCAACCAGCGGCGCGCGGTCTTCATACCGCTACGGGCCTGCTCTCAGGCTCCTTTTTTGAGCTAGCGGTTGGTTTTAAGTGTTTTTTGTTTTTATGTATTTTAGTTCAGTATTTTACTCCGCTGCTTGTTGATGGAGTTTTTTGAATAAAGCCTTCATACATACTACACCATGGAAGCTTCCTATTTTTTCTTTCCATGAGGGAGCCATTGTGAACATTCTACCTAACAGTAGGAAGGTACCTGGATACCCGGGAGAACGGTGGGGGAGAGAAAATCGTGATTGGAATACCCCATACTACCAGTTCCATCTGAAACAGGAGGTCCCGGGAATCTATTGGGAAAACCAACGGAAACCATCCTGTATAGCCCGCTCGATTAGCGTGGAGAAGAGACCGTGACTGAGACATCTCATGCTGGTTGCCCCTCTTCGGGGTTGTTGGATCTGGTGAGTGGGGATCCGCAAGGGGGCGCACAAAAGTCACAGGAATTATCTGGGAGCACTCAAGTCACGAAATTGTTTGGAACACTGGATTTGAAAAAGTTTTTTTCCTTAAGGACTATAATCACTGAAAAACTGTTAATACTGGTCTTCTTTGCACTTATTTTGATCACATTATGATTATTGGCACTAATTCTGATTATAATATGTAATGGTTTGGTAACATATTTTTATGGACGTTTATTTTGCACGGGTAGTAGATTGTTTGGATTATTTTGGATTATTTTGGCAGCAGAGCGCACAAAGGTTACACACATATGGTATAGGTATCTCACCTATTGGGGGCATATGTATCACAGCTATAGGGGCCTCAGCCCACACCCCTTAAAATAAGGTCTGAATGAACCTCCATTGGAGACACTATCTCTGTTGATATATGTGGGGGCTTGTGGATATATGTGTGTGTATGTGTAGGTACAGACATTTATACCCTTACGGCAACAAAGCTTTCCCCTGGTAGTCACCAGGGACCCCCATTAGGATTTATTGAGGGTAACTACCCGTGTACATCACAACCACCCTTCCCATCTAGTACCCCTTAGGAAGCGCCACAACCCTTGTTTTATATATTTCTATTACATCGTCCGACCACAGGGAGGCTCTGTCAAGAGGGAGAGGTGGGGCCGGGAGCTCCACTGATGCTCTAAGCCTGCCCTACCCCGCCCCACCCCACCCCATGCAGCCTGTATGTGCTCGGAGGCTCGGAGCAGAGAAACCGAGTGGGATAGCCTCCCCCGGGCCGCTGGGAGCAGGAGGTGAGCCTGGCTGGCCAGGTAGGTGTTTTCTCCCATATAAACTGCCTGTAGACTCACTGTTATGCTAAACCCTCCCTTACATTGTCGTTTACCCCCCCGTATAGCTGTGCATTGCTGAAAATGGCTACTTGATCATCTCGTGTAGTGTTGCATCCGCAGTCTCTGGTTATCTCCTGTAGTCCATCCGCAGTCTCTGGTTATCTCCTGTAGTCCATCCGCAGTCTCTGCTTATCTCCTGTAGTCCATCCGCAGTCTCTGCTTATCTCCTGTAGTCCATCCGCAGTCTCTGCTTATCTCCTGTAGTCCATCCGCAGTCTCTGCTTATCTCCTGTAGTCCATCCGCAGTCTCTGCTTATCTCCTGTAGTCCATCCGCAGTCTCTGCTTATCTCCTGTAGTCCATCCGCAGTCTCTGCTTATCTCCTGTAGTCCATCCGCAGTCTCTGCTTATCTCCTGTAGTCCATCCGCAGTCTCTGCTTATCTCCTGTAGTCCATCCGCAGTCTCTGCTTATCTCCTGTAGTCCATCCGCAGTCTCTGCTTATCTCCTGTAGTCCATCCGCAGTCTCTGCTTATCTCCTGTAGTCCATCCGCAGTCTCTGCTTATCTCCTGTAGTCCATCCGCAGTCTCTGCTTATCTCCTGTAGTCCATCCGCAGTCTCTGCTTATCTCCTGTAGTCCATCCGCAGTCTCTGCTTATCTCCTGTAGTCCATCCGCAGTCTCTGCTTATCTCCTGTAGTCCATCCGCAGTCTCTGCTTATCTCCTGTAGTCCATCCGCAGTCTCTGCTTATCTCCTGTAGTCCATCCGCAGTCTCTGCTTATCTCCTGTAGTCCATCCGCAGTCTCTGCTTATCTCCTGTAGTCCATCCGCAGTCTCTGCTTATCTCCTGTAGTCCATCCGCAGTCTCTGCTTATCTCCTGTAGTCCATCCGCAGTCTCTGCTTATCTCCTGTAGTCCATCCGCAGTCTCTGCTTATCTCCTGTAGTCCATCCGCAGTCTCTGCTTATCTCCTGTAGTCCATCCGCAGTCTCTGCTTATCTCCTGTAGTCCATCCGCAGTCTCTGCTTATCTCCTGTAGTCCATCCGCAGTCTCTGCTTATCTCCTGTAGTCCATCCGCAGTCTCTGCTTATCTCCTGTAGTCCATCTGCAGTCACTGGTTATCTGCTTAAATCTATCTGCATTCTCTGATTATTTCCTCTAATCTATCCACAGTCATTGGTTGTCTCCTGTAATCTATCCGCAGTCTTTGATTATCTCCTGTAATCCATCCGCAGTCTCTGACAGTGCATTTGGCTTGTGGCTGCGGCAACTGTGACATCAATGGGAAAGTTTAGCGGGGACGTGAAGCCAAGCATCGATGTCAGGGCAATGTGTAGTCAATGATGCAGCTGCTATATTCATTCAGAGGTAGGTGGTAAAGGGTTGGTTCTGTTTAATCATCTCCATTCACATTGACTGCGGCTTTTAAAGCATGCAACTTCATCAGAAATCGCACAATTAAAATTTCAGGTGTGGCTTGAAAGATATCAGTTCGGCTTCATGTACAGATGTCTATGCAAGACGCACCTGAAATTACCAAAAGTATTGCAGGAACTTTTTCAGATCGGTGCGGCATTTGAACATGGCCATTGCTGGCAATAGGGTGCGACTTGTCATGTGATTGGACAGGTCAACAAGCTGCTTCAATGTGAATGGGGGCTTAGGCCATTCTTATACGCAATCTGGTCATGCCCACTACTCTCCCAGCATGCCTAACATTATTCTTTCTTCATCTGTATCCCAGGATGGCTGGTATTTTATCACACTGCTGTAATCTCTAGCAACCAATCAGTAAGCGGTAATGATAAGCAGTAATCTATAACTACTAATCAGTGAACAGTAATAATGTGCAATAACCTCTAGCAACGAATCAGTGAGCAGTAATGATGTGTAGTAACCTCTAGCAACCACTCAGCAAGCAGAAATGATGAGCTGTAACCTCTAGCAACTAATCAGTGAGCTGTAACATGTGCTGTAACCTCTAGCAACCAATCAGCAAGCAGAAATGATTCACTGTAATCTCTAGCAAACAATCAGTGAGCCGTAATGTGTGCTGTAACCTCTGACAGCCAATCACAATCGCTGTCTGATCTGCCGCAGTAAACTAATTTTGAAAATGTTTGCCCAGGGACCATTTAATTTTAACCGCTTGTCGACCAGTCGCCGCAGTTATACCGCGGCAGGTTGGCACAGCTGCACAAATCGCCATAGTAGGCGTGCACCCACAACGTGTCCCCGGAGCCGACGCTTGTGGCCGGCGGGCGCGATGTCCGCTGGGCACCAGCGATAGCTCGTCACAATCCAAGAATGGGGATGTGTGTGTGTAAACACACAAATCCCGGTTCTCTCAGGGGAGAGGAGACAGATCGTGTGTTTATACTAATTATGAACACCGATCGGTCTACTCCCCATGTCAGTCCCATCCCCCCAACAGTTAGAACACACCTAGGGAACACAGTTAACCCCTTGGTCGTCCCCTAGTGTTAACCCCTTCCCTGCCAGTGACATTTGTACAGTAATCAGTGGTTACTTTTAGCTCTGATCGCTGTATAAATGTCAATGGTTCCAAAATAGTGTCAAAAGTGTCTGATCTGTGCGCCGCAATCTCGCAGTCCCGATAAAAATCGCAGATCACCGCCATTACTAGTAAAAAAAAAAAATAATAATAAAAATGGCATAAATAGATTCCCTATTTTGTAGACGCTATAACTTTTGCTCAAACCAATCAATATACGCTTATTGCGTTTTTTTTTTTTACCAAAAATATGTAGAAGAATACATATTGGCCTAAATTAATGAAGAAATTTGTTTACTTTTTTGGGGGGATATTATAGCAAAAAGTACAAAATATTGTGTTTTTTTCAAAATTGTCACTCTTTTTGTTTATAGCGCAAAAAATAAAAACCGCAGAGGTGATCAAATGCCACCAAAAGAAAGCTCTATTTGTGGGGAAAAAAGGACATACATTTTGTTTGGGTACCACATTGCACGACCACGCAATTGTCAGTTAAAGCGATGCAGTGCCATATCCTGGTCAGGAAGGGGGCAAATCCTTCCGGGGCTGAAGTGGTTAAAGAGGGCCCTGGCTTTCGCTGCTCCGCCTCCGCACCTCGGTGCCTCTAGGCTCCTATATATGAGATCATGTCTTCTTGATTTGTCCAACCGCAGCCACCAGGACAGGATGCAGCACTGAGCAGAGTGGGAGCAGCCGGCGCCTACCCGCTCACCAATTCTCTCTATTTCCATTGGCTCCACCTCCTTGCAGTGCCATTTCTCACCTTTCATCATGCCCCTCATTCTCAAGTTCGTAAGTTGGGAGGTACGTTCAGTATGTATGGACTTTGCACAGTACCACTTCATTTGCCTAGTATGCTGCGTGGAAAAAAAAAAAAAAAATCAGTGAGTGTGCTGCCTTCTACAAGATGGTGCCACTTTGCATGAGCCCAGTAAGATTGGCTATTACAGTGCACCACCAATCTCACTGAGCAATGTTCATAAAAACTGGAAGGAGGCAAAACTGAAATCCGGTTCAATTCTTAGGAGGATCAAGGATGTGATTGCTTACTATGATCAACACATAGGTTTTCCTTTTTCCAATCTTTATGAATTTGGCGCAATTTATGTTATCTAAAAAGACTTGGTACCTGCTGCTGAACCCCCCCTCCCCGAACAAAAAATTATCTACGGCCCTGCCTGTAGGTACTGGAAATATCTTATAAACCTGCTCAGTTTAGGAGATATTTACTATATACGCGAGCGCCGACATATGCACACTAAAGAGAGGGCACGATTATGCCATCTCTATAGGGTCCGTGCCGTGACCGTTGGCTCCCGTGCGCATGTGACGGGAGTGACATCACGTGACTCTGGTCAGTCAAAGAGCCGGAGTCCACGGCCCCGGATGGAAAAGGGGTGAAGATGGACGCGGCCACCAGCAAGGACATCGCAGGCTTCAAATACATTATGCGATGCATACTAGCCCATTATGATTTTACTTTGCAGGGGAATAAAGAGGAAGTAAAACCCATCAGTGTTTACTTCCTCTTTAAATGCAATAATAAAAAAAAAAGTATTCAATAAAAAAAAAACTCCCCTATAAGACCATTGGGCGGAAGTGATGTTTGATGTCGCTTCCGTCATCCAATGGTATGGAGCCGAGTGGGGGCCATCTTTCCCTCACTCGGCATCCAGCCTCAGAGGGGTAAGGACCTGATAGTCTCCGACAGCTCCAGTAAGCGGCAGAGGCCACCGGGGAGCGGCACTTCTCCCGCCGCCGATAAAAGTGATCTTGGGGCGAACATTTCCCGTTGGAAAATCCGATCGTGTGTACGCGGCATTAAGGCCTGTATACACGATACGAAATTTGGAAGTAAAATTTCGTCCAAGCGAACGATCTGCCGATTTTCAGATAGTTAGCATGGTGCTTTCGACAGCCGATTCCATTTTTTTGTCTGACAAAAGCAGGATGTGCAGACTACAAAATTTTTGTCGTATGTGAACTCAACGTCCGATTTTCGTTTAATTAGTACGGTTTTCCTCCGAAAATTTGTTTAAGAGCAAGACTACGCGTGCTCAGAAACGTAAGAATACATACAAAACTATTCAACACATTACATCACTTCTGAAGTTGAATTGTCGTACGAGAATTTTTGTATGGTTTGTAACCTCTTCAATTTTGACATGAGACTAGCAAGCAACAAAATAACGGACAAATGGTCGTCTGAAAATCTGATTGTGTGCACAAGGCTTTAGGGTTCTGAGAATGTATTTTTATTTGTCTTATAAAAAGAAAAATAATAAAAAACTTGCTAGGCATGTGTATTTCTCAGCATCCCAGGTAAGCGGTTTACTGTGTACAGCCCTACAATTATTTATAATTGAGACCATGGCCCTTCAAATATCAGAGACATATGTATTTAGAACACTTGATTTCAACAGATGCACATCAAATATGCTAGCCTTACTGTAAAATGTACTTTGCCTATGTTTATCATAAAAAGGGAGGCTTTCTTTCCTCAAATGTCTTTGCTTTCATTCTGTAACTACCTTATCCATTCTGGATACCTGTGTTATTCACTTAAATTTAAAATACTTAAAAAAACATAAAAATAAATAAAAGAAAAGTTCTTCATACGGTACTTATACTAGATTCTACAACTTACAGAAAAATTTCCCCGTGGGTCAGGCCCAATCTTTCACTTGTCTATGCAGAAGGATGAAGTGTGCCAATTAATGTGCCCCAACTACTGTCAGCATTGAACAAGAATCACAATGTACATAAATATAGGCAGATACCTATCCTTCTCCAAAACTTACATGATTTAAAATTGGAATTCCTATAACAAAAATGTCAGTTAGATGAGGCAATTGCGTAGCACATTTAAATGACAGCAAGCAGCAGCTATTTATGTTATATGAATAGATGGTGCCGCGCTAATCCTATTCTATGAACTTCTTGTGAAAAATAATTAAAAAATTATTAAAAAAAAAATATATATACAGGGACCGGCCTGGAGGGCCAGTGGTAGATATAAACAAGTGATATAATCCACTGTGCAAAATAAATGAAAATATATGAGAGTAAGTAGTGGGTGTGAACAATAAATATATAAACAGCCTATAAGCCTAAAAAATTCCAATCGTGACTAACCATAGGTGTGAATATTTGTGATACTGTGGCAAAAACCAATATAATATAGTAGCATAAATTAAATACAATAATTATCAATCACAAACCAAAGTGCAAGGTGCCAACTCTGTGCAACCTAAATGGCTGAATTATGGCGTAACTAAATAATGTGAAACAGCAAGTTTACAATAAAGTGCAAAAGTGCAAACAAACGTATAAATGAGTGTATAGTCCAAACTGAATGGTATCGATAGAATGTCCCAGCAGATGGAATAAAAAACACACATAAAAAGCGTCCTTAATCTTCAATAAAAACTTTGTGACTTAAGGTGCTAGCATGCGCATGTAGCAGTTAAAGTGCCTGGTGACTCAAGGTTTCATGCAGGTTCGTGTGTAAACACTCCAGTGAGCAGTGGCCCCTTACCTCACAGAAATGGGGCAACAGCATATGACCAAACTGGTTCTTATCTCTTTTCCACCTAGCGGCTCCTACGTATTCCTCACCGTCCTAGGGTGGGATTCCCTCAGATCCCCTCAGATTCCCTCAGGTATGGTCCAGGGGGGTGTATTTGAAAACAGGAATAAAGGAACCCAATAGTGTAATTCCGTTTAAAAGGTAACTAAGTTTATTAGACAAAAGCAGTAAGTACTCACATTTAAAATGAATAGCAGGGTGTTTGTATCCGACGAGCGGCGAGCTCGTAGCTTTCTTTCAGTGTACTCGGCCTATCCTGTCCCTACGCGGGACGTCACACCACACGTGACTTCTTCAGGGGATAAATATAGGCTGTAATAGTGTCCTTAAATACTGTAGTATTGGCCGGCAATGGGCGGCCATTTTCCCGAAGTTCTATATGTTTAAGTTACGGCGGCCATTTTCCTAGGGGTTTTTTCGATCTGATTCGACTTAGAGTGTGTGTCAGCTGACAAATAGTGGCCAATAAGGGCTGTCTGCTGATTCGATGTCGCTTGTACTGTCAGCAAAGGAGGGCATTGTTATTTTCAATGATAGGAGCCCAGCGCACCGGGAAAACGAATCATTATTAGGAACAAATTTGTCTATAAAATTTTATTTGTGGTATGGCATCCTGCAAAGCGCAGGAAAAATAAATAGTACCTAAATAGTATATATAATATTCAAACGGAGGGAAAGGCGGCAGACACTGACAGAATGCCAAATGTGCAAGACAGTGAATATAAATATACCTTCCGAACAATGTTTAAAAAACATTAAATTAGCAGCATGATAAAATAAAAACAGAATAAATTATTGGCAACAGTCTGCCATTTACAAGTAGGAGAATTAAAAGGGAGTGTAAACCTTTATTAATTATGTGAAATTAAAAGACCATTTAGGTTAAAGTCCTTAAGAGGCTAGCAGATAATATCTACTGCTACCTAAAGTTGTAGCTTGCATAAATATATTGACTTCCCTGATCGGGGGGCAGATGGATAAATGAATATAAAACCTCTTACTTGAATGAAGGATATCAATGGTCTAAAAACAATTTTAAATTATTCTAAAATTAAACATTTCAATGTACCTCCATATATTTTAAAACCATTTTAAAATGCATTTTAAAATCATTTTAAAAGTCACTCAGGAAACAATTTAGATCAAACTCGATGTTTAAGCCCCGGGGCCAAAAAGTGTCCAAGGTGTAAATCCACTTGGATTCCAACTGGCTCAAGGTTCTCACTTTATGGCCCCCCCGCCAGTGTTTTGTGTATGGGGTGATGCCCCAGAATGTCAAGTTAGTGGGATCTCTGTTGTGGCAGGTGAGAAAATGCTTTGATACACAATGTTTGTCATAGCCGTTGATGATGTTTTTGACATGCTCCTTGATACGGACTCTAAGGGGTCTTTTGGTGCGCCCAACGTACTGCAGGCCGCAGCTACATTCAAGCACGTATACTGCCCCTTCAGTGTTACAGCAAACAAAATCTTTGATTTCGTGATTTTCTCCTGTACTGGTTGACGTGAAACTAAAAACTTTCTTATTGGGGCGTTTAGTCTTGAGACATGCAAAACACCTCTTGCACGGAAAGAATCCGTTTCCGGAGAAGAACGTGAAAGGTTTCTTGGGTGGGTCCACAACATTTTTCACTAGTATGTCTCTAATTGTTGGGGCTCTCTTGTATATGAATTTTGGGTTCTCCGAGAGAATATCTTGTAATTGTCTATCTGCCCGCAGAATGTGCCAATGGCGCTTTATTATCTTTTCTATCTTTCTATATTGTGCATTGAAGTCTAAGATGAGGGGTATCCGTTCCATTGCATTTTCTTGTTGGGTAGTTTTTTCTTTAATCAATTGGTTCCGATCCAATTTGGCCACTTCATCTATTTTTGTTTTAATGAATTTCCGATCATAGCCTTTTGTGGTGAATCTCTCGCCCATCTTCTCGGCCTGTTCAAAGTATGTCTCAATTTTGGTACAATTTCTCTTTATGCGCATTAATTGTCCTTTTGGGATATTAAAAATCCAATTTTTATGATGGCAGCTTGTGGTTGGGAGGTAGCTGTTTCTATCTACCCCCTTAAAGTGCGTTTTGGTATTAAAAGTGCAGTTGTCAAGTGAAATCTCTAGGTCTAAAAAGTTTATTTTTTCTGAGCTGATATCCCAAGTTAGTTTGATATTTCTGTCATTGTCATTGAGCTTCATGAGGAATTCGGTTAAGTGTTCTTCTTCTCCATCCCATAATATAAAAATATCATCAATGTACCGTTTATATATGACGAGTTGTCTTGGGCGTTCACAAAAAACATTGTACTCTTCCCACTGTGCCATAAACAGGCCGGCTATACTTGGGGCAAATCTGGCTCCCATGGCCACCCCAGTCTGTTGGTGATAGTAAGAATGGTTATACCAAAAATAATTATTTTTGAGACTAAATTCCAGGCATTTGATTAAGAACTTCCGCTGCACGTACGGGAGTTCGGTATATTTTCTTAGACCCCATTTAGCTGCTTCACAGGCCCTATGATGAGGGATAATTGTGTATAACGCCGATACATCTGCGGTGGCCATGATCCATGGTTTATTCTCTCCCTGAATGTTATCTATGACCCGTAGCATTTCTTTGCTGTCTTTCAGATAGGCTTCAGTTTTCTGCACCGCCGGCTGCAAGAAAGTGTCTATATACTGGCCCATCCTCGCTGTTATTGACTCGATGCCATTCACTATCGGCCTAGGGGGTGGATTGGTTTTGTTTTTATGTAGTTTGGGAACTGAATAGATAATTGGCGTACGGCAAGATTCTGGTATAAGGAACCTTGCTTCCTTTTTATTCAATATTGTCTTTTTGACTCCCAGATGGACCACTTGTTCGAGCGCCTTGCGGCATGCAAAGACTGGGTTTTTTAATAATTTTGTGTATGTGTTACTATCCTCCAGCATGAGGGCCATAGTATTGTGATATTGTTCTTTAGACAATATCACAATCCCTCCTCCCTTGTCAGCTGGCCGAATGACAATGTCTTGTCTTTTGGATAGTTTGCGGATGCCACTCTTAATGTAGTTTGGTTCTTCTTTTTTCTTAATCTTTACTTCTTTCAATTCTTCTAAAACAATTTTCTTAAAAACATCAATGTGCTTATTGTCTTTTGCTGGTGGGTTAAAAACTGATCTGTTCCTGAGTGAGCTATGTAAAATCCCATTGTCTTGTTGTTGTATAGTACTAGTTGTTGGGGGGTTTCCTACCATATATTTTTGTATATTTAATTTTCGTATGAATTTTTGAATGCCTATGTAGGTCTCGAATTTGTTAAGGTTTTTTGTGGGTGCGTATTTCAGCCCTTTATCGAGTACCCCAACTTCTTCTTGTGACAATTCCAAGCCACTAAGATTGAAGATCCCCTCTCCTTTTATCGTCTCCTTCTTTTGTTTTCTCTTACCGGATCTTCGTCCTCTCCTCTTTCCGGACTTTTTCTGGAGCCCCGTGTTTCTTCTGGGTTTCTCACCGGGTGATTTTCTCTGCTCCGATCTAAAAAAGGCTTGTTAGAATCCTGTTCTCCATATGGTGGAGGGTAGGGTCTGGCTGCTCTTTCATCTCCTTCTCTGTTTGCCAAAGGGGCGTAATAGTTGTAGGTGGGGATTGGACTGCGTGTCTCCGGCCGATAATCTCTATGGACTGGTCCTCTTCTATCATCATATCCATAATCTTGTATAGGGCTTCTCTCTCTTGGTCTGTAATATTCCACCTCTCTGTTTTCTCTATAATCTTGCATGGGTCTCCTTTGGTCTCTATATTCATAAGGTGGGCCTCTATAATCTCGTTCTTCATATGGCGGTCTGTACCAGTGGTTCCGGTTATGAGGTTTCCTAAAATTCCTCCCATAGAACGGTTTTCTACCTCCATTACGTGGTGTCCGATAATTTTGTTGAGGCCTTGTTTCATTTCGGTATGGTGTATGATTCTGGTATTCATTATTTCTTCTATCATTCTCTCTTTGCCTGGGGGTCTCATTTCTGATCTCTTCTCTTGAGTCTTGATAGTTTCTAGTTTCCGTAACTGGCCTAAGTGGTTCATTCTGAGTTTGAGGGTGAAGTCTTACCGTTTTTTCGGGTGTAGAGTATGTGGATGCACATTCTATTTTACCTACTAGGCTTTGCCATTTGAACACTTGGTCATTGCGAAAATCATTGGTGTCCCTCGTGTGTTTCTTGCTTTTTCTTAGTTGGACTTCTTTATCTTTTTTAGCAAGATCCTTGTTCAATTGAGTCATTAAAGTTTTGTATTCAGCCGTATCTTTGTATTGTTCAATGCTTCCTCTGAGGTCCACAATATTCTGATCAATTATCTTTTCCTTCCTCTTTTTCCTATCTAACAGGAAGCCTATAAGTTCTAGGCCTTTTTCGTTGAAGAATTTGTACCACTCCTCATTGGATTCCTGATCTGTGAGCCCGTCATTTGGGGGGACATCCCACCTTAACCTTCTAGGGACAATACTTTCCTTCAAGTATGTCTCGAAGGTGCAGATGTCCCACCAGAGGCTCACTTTCTTTTCCATATTGTGTCCTAACTTACGCATGAGGCTTTCAAGATCTAGGCTGCTGGTGGTTTTAGTTTTATTAATATTAAATACTTCTTCTAAATTGACTTGCCTTTTTTCCATATATGAAAAAACATCCATGATTGCTGCAAGAATGGGGAGTGTGGTATACTGGACAATTGTACAAGAGGATATTCCTGCGCTATCAGATATGGAAAGGCTAAAAGTGGAACAGCTGCGTGCACCTAATTAGGTGTCACTTGGCCTAAATGAATGTTATATGAATAGATGGTGCCGCGCTAATCCTATTCTATGAACTTCTTGTGAAAAATAATTAAAAAATTATTAAAAAAAAAAAATATATATACAGGGACCGGCCTGGAGGGCCAGTGGTAGATATAAACAAGTGATATAATCCACTGTGCAAAATAAATGAAAATATATGAGAGTAAGTAGTGGGTGTGAACAATAAATATATAAACAGCCTATAAGCCTAAAAAATTCCAATCGTGACTAACCATAGGTGTGAATATTTGTGATACTGTGGCAAAAACCAATATAATATAGTAGCATAAATTAAATACAATAATTATCAATCACAAACCAACAAAGTGCAAGGTGCCAACTCTGTGCAACCTAAATGGCTGAATTATGGCGTAACTAAATAATGTGAAACAGCAAGTTTACAATAAAGTGCAAAAGTGCAAACAAACGTATAAATGAGTGTATAGTCCAAACTGAATGGTATCGATAGAATGTCCCAGCAGATGGAATAAAAAACACACATAAAAAGCGTCCTTAATCTTCAATAAAAACTTTGTGACTTAAGGTGCTGGCATGCGCATGTAGCAGTTAAAGTGCCTGGTGACTCAAGGTTTCATGCAGGTTCGTGTGTAAACACTCCAGTGAGCAGTGGCCCCTTACCTCACAGAAATGGGGCAACAGCATATGACCAAACTGGTTCTTATCTCTTTTCCACCTAGCGGCTCCTACGTATTCCTCACCGTCCTAGGGTGGGATTCCCTCAGATCCCCTCAGATTCCCTCAGGTATGGTCCAGGGGGGTGTATTTGAAAACAGGAATAAAGGAACCCAATAGTGTAATTCCGTTTAAAAGGTAACTAAGTTTATTAGACAAAAGCAGTAAGTACTCACATTTAAAATGAATAGCAGGGTGTTTGTATCCGACGAGCGGCGAGCTCGTAGCTTTCTTTCAGTGTACTCAGCCTATCCTGTCCCTACGCGTGACGTCACACCACACGTGACTTCTTCAGGGGATAAATATAGGCTGTAATAGTGTCCTTAAATACTGTAGTATTGGCCGGCAATGGGCGGCCATTTTCCCGAAGTTCTATAGCCCTTATTGGCCACTATTTGTCAGCTGACACACACTCTAAGTCGAATCAGATCGAAAAAACCCCTAGGAAAATGGCCGCCGTAACTTAAACATATAGAACTTCGGGAAAATGGCCGCCCATTGCCGGCCAATACTACAGTATTTAAGGACACTATTACAGCCTATATTTATCCCCTGAAGAAGTCACGTGTGGTGTGACGTCCCGCGTAGGGACAGGATAGGCCGAGTACACTGAAAGAAAGCTACGAGCTCGCCGCTCGTCGGATACAAACACCCTGCTATTCATTTTAAATGTGAGTACTTACTGCTTTTGTCTAATAAACTTAGTTACCTTTTAAACGGAATTACACTATTGGGTTCCTTTATTCCTGTTTTCAAATACACCCCCTGGACCATACCTGAGGGAATCTGAGGGGATCTGAGGGAATCCCACCCTAGGACGGTGAGGAATACGTAGGAGCCGCTAGGTGGAAAAGAGATAAGAACCAGTTTGGTCATATGCTGTTGCCCCATTTCTGTGAGGTAAGGGGCCACTGCTCACTGGAGTGTTTACACACGAACCTGCATGAAACCTTGAGTCACCAGGCACTTTAACTGCTACATGCGCATGCCAGCACCTTAAGTCACAAAGTTTTTATTGAAGATTAAGGACGCTTTTTATGTGTGTTTTTTATTCCATCTGCTGGGACATTCTATCGATACCATTCAGTTTGGACTATACACTCATTTATACGTTTGTTTGCACTTTTGCACTTTATTGTAAACTTGCTGTTTCACATTATTTAGTTACGCCATAATTCAGCCATTTAGGTTGCACAGAGTTGGCACCTTGCACTTTGTTGGTTTGTGATTGATAATTATTGTATTTAATTTATGCTACTATATTATATTGGTTTTTGCCACAGTATCACAAATATTCACACCTATGGTTAGTCACGATTGGAATTTTTTAGGCTTATAGGCTGTTTATATATTTATTGTTCACACCCACTACTTACTCTCATATATTTTCATTTATTTTGCACAGTGGATTATATCACTTGTTTATATCTACCACTGGCCCTCCAGGCCGGTCCCTGTATATATATATTTTTTTTTAATAATTTTTTAATTATTTTTCACAAGAAGTTCATAGAATAGGATTAGCGCGGCACCATCTATTCATATAACATTCATTTAGGCCAAGTGACACCTAATTAGGTGCACGCAGCTGTTCCACTTTTAGCCTTTCCATATCTGATAGCGCAGGAATATCCTCTTGTACAGCAGCTATTTATGCTGCAGATCTGACACTAGGCGTACAGGTATATCAGCTGTATATAGAAAAATACTAGCATACATACTGTATATTCTTTTTGTTAGAGCACATTGTCCCATGCAGATTCACATGAAAATAAAGCCAAGAACAAAGCATGTACAATCTTGCATCTTATCAGTCTTTTGATGTGATGGCTTAGCCACTTGCCGACCGGCCGCCGTCATTTTACTGCGGCAGGTCGGCACGATCCCGCAAATCGGTGTAGCTATACGTTGACTCGCGGGATTGGGATAGCAGGCACACGAGCGCCCACTGCACAGCGGATGTGCCGATGCTCGTAGTCGACGGTCACGATGACCTCCGGCCATGAGCGATCACCAGCAGGAGAGACAGAACAGGGACGAGTGTGTGTAAACACACACTTCCCTGTTCTGAGAGGAGTGACAGATTGTGTGTTCCTATTAGCTAGGAACCACGATCCGTCACTTCCTCTAGTCAGTCCCCTCCCCCTTCAGTTCGAAAAAACACACACTAGGGAACACAGTTAACCCCTAGTGTTAACCCCTTCCCTGCCAGTGACATTTATACAGTAATCAGTGCATTTTTATAGCCAGGGCTTGACAAATTTGCTTGGAATCTAGGAGCCAGCTAAAAAAGTTAGGAGCCAGGTTTTTTTTTTTTTTAAACAACCGACAGCTTTATTTTCAATATAAAAATTAACCAATCTTAAATTTACACAGAGACGACTAGAACGAATGTGACTGCTTTTATTTCCTGCCATGGACACAAGACCACCATATTCCCGCTAAGGATCCAATCAGGTCCGCCTGAAAAACTTTAAGGCGAACCTGATCCGACAGCCCGTGTGAAAGGGGCCAAGCAGGGAGATGACAAATAATAAATTAATTTTAATTAACCACTTCCTTCCCGCAGGACGACTATATACGTCCTGTCTTTGAAGAGAAATACCGTTGTTATGGTAGCAGCTAGCTACCATAACCCCGGTATCTTCTTCAAGAGCCGGCGGTTCTCTTTCAGATAAAAGTGGTCTCTGCAGCAGATTCGCAGCGAGATCACTTTTATCGGCGGCAGGAGAGGGCCCCCCCCTACCGCCGCGCTCTGGTGCCCTTCACCGTTTACCGTGGCAGTCGGTAACGGCGGAGGCTATCCGGATCTGTCCCTGGCCTGACATGGAGACGAGTGAGAGGAAGATGGCCCCCCCGCCCATCTCCAAGTCATTGTAGGGCGGAAGCGACGTCAAATCGTCACTTCCACCCATAGCTCTTGAAGGGACATTTTATTTTTATTTTTTTCAAATGACAATTTTTTTTATTTTTTTTTTTTAATGCATTTTAGTGTAAATATGAGATCTGAGGTCTTTTTGACCCCAGATCTCATATTTAAGAGGTCCTGTCATGCTTTTTTTCTATTACAAGGGATTTTTACATTCCTTGTAATAGGAATAAAAGTGACTATTTTTTTTTTTTTTTAAAAGAACAGTGAAAAAATAAAAGTTAAAATAAATAAGAAATTTTTTTTTTTAAATGTGCCCCATCCCTTGTTTTTTTTTTTTTTTTTTTTTTAAAACAGTGTAAAAATAAAAAATAAAATATATAAGAAAAAAAAATTATTTTTTTAAACGCGCCCCGTCCCGCCGAGCTCGCTTGCAGAAGTGAACGCATATGTGAGTAGCGCCCGCATATGAAAGCGGTGTTCAAACCACACGTGAGGTATCACCACGATCGTTAGAGTGAGAGCAATAATTTTAGCCCTAGACCTCCTCTGTAACTCAAAACACCCGTCGAGTTTGTGCGCAGAGGCAAACGCATACATAAGTCGCACCCGTATTTGAAAACGGTGTTCAAACCACACATGTGAGGTATCACCGTGATTGTTAGAGTGAGAGCAATAATTTTAGCAAAAGACTTCCTCTGTAACTCAAAACATGCAACCTGTAGAATTTTTTTAAACGTCGCCTATGGAGATTTTAAAGGGTAAAAGTTTGTCGCCATTCCACGAGCGGATGAAATTTTGAAGCGTGACATGTTGGGAATCAATTTACTCGGCGTAACATTATCTTTCACAATATAAAAAAAATTGGGCTAACTTTACTGTTTTCTTATTTTTTTTATTAAAAAAAGTATTTTTTCCCAAAAAAGTGCGCTTGTAAGTCCACTGCGCAAATACGGTGTGACAGAAAGTATTGCAATGACTGCCATTTTATTCTCTAGGGTGTTAGAATAAAAAATATATATAATGTTTGGGGGTTCTAAGTAAAGGGAAGGAGATGAGCGGGCAGTGAAAATAGGTAGGGAAAGCTCCATTAGCATTGATGGATGTCTTGTCATACCAACGGCCACCACGAGAGGGCGCCTGATTGCAGAAGGAACCATAGGACTGCAGTAGGCCGCAAAGCCGGGGCCTCAATTACCGGCGCGGCCCATCGCTATCGCACCGGGAGGGGGGGGGGGTGTCGAACGGACACAGGATACCCCAGCTGTGCCGCCCCAGGCGCCAGGTCGCTAATTCTAGTCGCAAATGCGACCTGGCGCCCGGGGTTTGTCGAACCCTGTTTATAGCACTGATCGCTGTATAAATGCTAATGGTACCAAAAATGTGTCAAAAATGTCCGATGTGTCCGCCATAATGTCGCAGTCCTGATAACATTCGCCGCCATTACTAGTAAAAAAAAATAATAATAAAAATGCCCTAAATCTATCCCCCATTTTGTAGACGCAAACCAAACCAATCAATATACGCTTATTGAGATTTTTTTTTTACCAAAAATATGTAAAAGAATACATAACGGCCTAAACTGAGAAAAACATTTGATTTTTTTTAAAACAAAAATGGGGATATTTATTATAGCAAAAAGTACAAAAATAACCAGTTACACTTACCGGTAACGGTGTTTCTGGGAAGTCTTCCAGGACGGCACCCTGCGAGATGACTGGTCCACCTGACAGGAAACACAATCAATCAAGAGGTTAAAGGCCCCCGCCCCTCCCGATACTCCTCAGTTGTGACAAAGTATTGACCCACACCAGTGCACGAGAGTGAAAAAAACATAACTACCACCACACTCTAGACATTGCATCATACCTAAATAGAATGGGTGGGAAGTAGGCCTGCCGTCCTGGAAGACTTCCCAGAAACACAGTTACCGGTAAGTGTAACTGGTTATTTTCTCAAGTCTTCTTCCAAGACGGCACCCTGAGAGGAGAGCAAGTAGCTCAGGCCTACCTTTAGGGCGGGACCACCGCTTGCAGGACCTTCCTGCCAAATGGCAGGTCCTAAGGGGATAGTAACTGCACTCTATAATGCCTCAGGAACGTGTTCTGGCTTGACCATGTAGCAGCTCTACATATCTGCTCCACCGAAGCTCCGGCCCTTTCCGCCCAGGAGGTTGCCAGAGATTGCGTGGAGTGCGCTCTAAGATTTCTAGGAGCTGCTTTACCCGACTGCTGATAGGCTAACGAAATGGTATGTTTAATCCATCTAGCTATAGAAGCCTTGGATGCCTGTTGGCCCTTCTTTTGGCCAGAAAAATTAACTAAAAGATGGCTGGACCTTCTGAATTCCTTAACCCTTTCTAGGTAGGATAATAAACAGCGTCTGACGTCCAGACAATGAAAAGAAACTTCCCCTTCACTCTTGGGGTTACTACAAAAGGAAGGCAGCACCACTTCTTGAGTCCTATAGAACTTTGATGCTCCCTTAGGGAGGTACAGGGGGTCCTGCCTAAGTCTAACCCTGTCCTCGAATAAAGTAAAAAATGGTTCTTTAATAGAAAAAGCCTGAATGTCACCTACTCTCCTAGCTGAGGTGATTGCTAGTAAAAAGGCCATTTTAAAGGTCAGGATCCTAAGGGGGATCTGATCTATCGGTTAAAATTGGGCCTTTGTTAACCCCTCCAGAACTAATGTAAGGTCCCAAGGAGGACACCTGGACATTTGAACAGGGGACAACCTCTCCCTGACCAAGAGAAATCTCTTGATCAAGGGGTGTAATGCCAAACGTTTCTCAAGGAAACAGGACAAGGCTGAAACCTGCGCCTTAAGGGTCTTGGTTGCCAAACCTAGATCTGCTCCATCCTGGAGAAATTCCAAGATAGCAGGGATCTCTCTTTGAGAAGTCCCTCTCTCCTGACACCAGCGAGAGAAAATCGCCCAGGTCTTGGCGTAAATACGCCTTGTGACTGGCTTTCTACTAAGGAGCAGTGTATCCACTACTCTGCCCGACAGTCCCTTCTTCCGCAGGTTCTGCCTTTCAAGAGCCAGGCCGTCAGTTTGAAGAAGCTGGGTCTGGGTGGCGGACTGGACTCTGAAGGAGAAGGTCGCCCTGGACAGGGAGGTGAAGCGGTGGGGCTATGGACCAACCCTGCAGGGTTGGAAACCAGGCTCTCTTGGGCCACCAAGGGGCTATTAGAATCAACTTGCTTTCCGAGAGGAACAGTTTTTGAAGGACCCTCGGAATTAACCCCAGAGGGGGAAAAGGCATAGGCCAGTCGGAAGTCCCAGACCTGTGCCAACGCATCTATCCCCTCTGAGCCTCTCTCTCGAGCAAGGGAAAAGAATCTATTTACCCTTCTGTTTCTCCTGCGGGCAAAGAGATCTATCTCTGGAACGCCAAACTGCCGACTTATCAGGGAAAAAGACTTCTGGATTCAGTTCCCACTCCCCCTGCAGAATCGGTTGCCGACTTAGGTAGTCTGCCTCTACATTCAACGTCCCCTTTATGTGGATTGCGGAGATAGAAAGAATTCGACTCTCCGCCCAAGACAGGATCTCCGCTGATAGGGATAGGAGTGTTGTGGATCTGGTACCCCCCTGATGATTCAGAAACGCCACTGCCGTGGCATTGTCTGACAAGACCTGCACCTCCTGGCCCCTGATCCTTGCCTCGAAAGCCTTTAGTGCTTCTCCTATGGCCAACAGCTCTCGAAAGTTGGAGGAGGCCCTTCTTTGTTCTGAATCCCAGGACCCCTGAGCTATTAGATCCTCCAGGTGGGCTCCCCACCCCCAGGAACTTGCATCTGTAGTTATCCTGAGAGGCTGAAGTTGGCTCCAAAGGAGGCCACCTTAAAGCCTCTGGAGGAAGGAGCCAGCAGTGAAGGGAGTTCTTTACTTCGACCGGGATGGCTCTCTCTATGTCCAGAGAGTCTCTTTTTCTGTCCCAAGAGGATATAAGAAAGTGCTGGAGGGGCCTAGAGTGAAGCTGTGCACAAGGAACTGCTGAGATAGATGCCGTCATCAGACCCAGTACTCTCATGATACCTCTGTAGGAGATGGTTCTTGCCTGTAACAGCGACGTGACCTCTGATATGAGGCCCTCTACCTTGCCCTGAGGAAGAACTAACTTTTGCTCTGAGGAGTCCACCAGGAAACCCAGATACAGCAGGAGTCAGCGAGGACTTTTCCCTGTTGACAATCCATCCCAGGGCTTCTAAGGTCTCCATTACTCTGGATAGATCCAGAAGTAGTTGATCCTGACTTAGACTGTAGATCAAAATGTCGTCCAGGTAGGGAATCAATGCCACTCCCTGGAGGTGCAGGAAAGCCACCACCTCTGCCATGATCTTTGTGAAGACTTTTGGACTGGATGCCAGTCCAAAGGGGAGGGCCGCAAACTGCCAGTGTTGCACTCCCTCTGGAGAGGCGATCGCAAATCTCAGGAAGATTTGATGGCCCTGAAAAATGGGGACATGAAGGTAGGTGTCTTTTAAATCTAAGGTCACCATAGACACATCTTTGAGGAGATGTCTCCTGAGAGAATAGACACTCTCCATGCGGAACTTCTTGTAACGAAGAAAAACATTGAGGTTTCTTAGATTTATAATAAGACGATACCTTCCTGAGGGCTTTGGTACCACAAAAATGTGGGAATAAAACCCCTGACCCTGCTGGTCCACTGGAACAGGTATTATAACCTCCTGACTGGCCAGCTCTCTTATGTTCTGAAGGATTCCTACCGCTTTGCAGGGATCCCTGGGAAGGCAGGTCAAGAGAAACTTGGGGGGTGGAGGGGAGAGAAACTCCAATCTGTAACCCTCTCTTATGATCTGAAGAACATGGGGGCTCTGAGTGATCCTTTCCCACTGAGAGGCAAAGTGGGAAAGTCTTTCCCCTATCGGAAAGTCATTTAGGGGTCTTGTCACCTGACTTCTGGCTGGAAAAGAGAACGCCAGTCTTTTGTTTATCTTTTCCCGCGCCCCAACGTCTATTAGGGGAGACCTTTTTCTCCGAGAAGCGTTTTTTTGCCTGGGGGCCACGAAAAAAACGCTTCCTCTCTCTCCTAGGTTTGGTAGGAAATTTTTTCCCTTTCTCGGTAGATCTGGCCAGAGCCTGATCTAGGCCAGCACCAAAAAGGAGCGTCCCTTCAAAAGGGAGACCACATAGATGGGTTTTGGATGAGCTATCCCCATCCCAGGTCTTAACCCAGAGGGCTCACCTGGCTGAGTTTAGTAAGGCACCTGTCTTAGCGGTTGCACGTACTGTCTCAACCGCCGCATCTGCTAAGTATGCGACAGCATTCCCTATGACCTCCAGAGAATCCAGGACCTCCTTGGATTTGGAGGTTCGGGATACGTGGTCCATCAATTTACAGACCCACATGCCGGCATTCCTTGCGATGCAAGCTGAGGCCGATGCGGGGCTCATAGCCGCATCGTTAGCTTCCCAGGCTCTGCGTAAAATGGTTTCAGCCCTGCGATCCATTTGATCCTTTAAATTACCAGTATCTTCGAAGGAAAGATCAGACTGCTTAGAGACCTGTGCTAAGGAGGCGTCTAGTCTAGGAGTTTTGAAAATTTTTTCCTCATTCTCCTCAGAGAAGGGGCATCTACGCTTCCAGGTTTTATATTTCAGAAGCCTTCTTTCCATTCCCTTAAGATGACTTCCTTGAGGGTGGAATGTACCGGAAGAACCCTGGCCTGAGGTTTAATTAAGCCTCTATACATCTTATCCTGAGCAGACACCTGCGCAGCAGGCTCCTGAATCTCTTCTGAGGCATAAATAGCTTTCAGAAGATCTTCCATGTCGTCTGCAGAAAATATATGTCTGCTAGACCTGGAGTCCTCCCTCCCATCCTCCTCTTGGCTGTCCACCACCCCTTCATCGGAAAACTCCTGATTAGGGATTTCTGACTCACACTCTTCCTCTGAATCTTGGGGAAGTGGATACTTCAGTACATCCGCCCGATACCTCCTAGAGGAGGCAGAGCCCTCCTGGGAAGAGGCATCCTTACTAGAGTGAGCCTCTGAATCCCTAGGCTTAAGGGTGGCCTGAAAAGATTTTAAGGTGGACAGCATCTCAGATTGCACAGTAAGGAACTCCTTCATAATCTGAGATGTCTCCTTCCCTGTCAACTTCTGTATGCACTTAAAACAGAAGGGTTTTGGATGATCTGGGGGTAGCCTGTCATTACAGTTCCCACATCTTTTAGAGCGGGTGGAGGACTTCACAGGACGGCTGGCAACCTCACGGGCAATAGCATCATCCCCTGAAAAAAAACACACAGGCATACACTGTGAGACTCGGAGGAGAAGAGTTGGGGTACCCTCCCCATCTAAACCTCCGGAGGCCGGTCAGACTCACCCCCTGTGGTCTCTTCCATGGCCGCAGACCCTGCAGGTCTCTCCTTCTCCTTTTCCATGCTACTTCCGATCTCTCCCTGGATGTGCTGCATAAAGGAACGCAGAGGAGACATGGGCGCCTGTTCCTTGTGGCTTTTATATACTTCTGTGTACTTGCTGCATCGTGCCACCGCCATCTTGCCGAAGACCGGAAGTGGTACTGGACACCTGATCTGCTGAGGTCACTTCCTGCTGCAGTCTTTCCACTCCCTCCTCTAGGGGAGGAAGTGATGTCATTCCCTGACTTCAGGAAAATGGCGCCGAGCGCTCCCAGGACGCTGAGCTACACTCAGCAAAGGAGATATACTCTCCATGCAGAGCTTCTGGCTGCGCAACCCCCGCGAACGGTCGCTCCGGACGGACGGACGGAAGCCCCGACCAGACTCTCTGGACGGGTCCCTGTAGCTGCCACTAGAAGGAAAACCACCAACTCCTTAAACTGCACGGCCACCGCACAGGTAAGGAAGGGCGACAGGAAATTTGGCCCCTAAAGTTCTGGGTACACCACTGTACCCAGGGTTCTTCAGCACTCAGGGGGGCTCTTCTATGGAAAAAATGCTCGGTCACCGTACCAGGGTCCAGCTTCTGCTGCCCCCCTGAGAAAAGGATTAGGAGACCCCCCAGGAAGGATGAGAAACATCCGACCGGACCCAGCGGCTTCCCAGGCATTTGGTCCAGCTCCCAGGGGGAGACCACCAGCCCCAGGCTTTTAGGTCAACAGAAAAATAAACGGTTTCGCTGTGGGGAAACACAATCAAAAACTGAGGAGCATCGGGAGGGGCGGGGGCCTTTAACCTCTTGATTGATTGTGTTTCCTGCCAGGTGGACCAGTCATCTCTCAGGGTGCCGTCCTGGAAGACGACTTGAGAAATATTGCGTTTTTTTCAAAATTGTTGCTCTTTTTTTGTTTATAGCGTAAAAAATAAAAACCGCAGAGGCGATCAAATACCACCAAAAGAAAACTCTATTTGTGGGAAAAAAAAAGGACAACAATTTTGTTCGGGTGCAGAGTCGCATGACCGCGCAATTGTCAGTTAAAGCAACGCAGTACTGAATCGCAAAAAATGGCCCGGTCATTCAGCAGCCAAATCTTCCGGGGGTGAAGTGCTTAAAGTAGATGTTCAGACTAAAACTAACTAACTCAAAATCTACTGGCAGCCACATTCTAAGACTAATCTATCTAACCATGTAAAGCAAAAATCGCTATACATACTTTTTCTGCAGCCGATCCAGTCCAGTCTCCAGTAGGGCTGGGAAAAAAAATCGATTTAAATCTTGAATAGAGTTGAGAGGTCAAATCGGTTCAAAAATTTAAGCAAATCGATTTTTTTAGATTTTTTTTTTTTCACCGCGCCGGTCCTGAGGAGCCGCGGGCAGGAGTTTTTAGGCGAGGCCGCGGCTTCGGCCTAGTCCGTGAGGCCGGATGCCGCGGACTAGGCCGAAGCCTCGCCTAACAACTCCTGCCTGCAACTCCCCAGAACCAGCGCTGACACCGCGCCGGTACTGAGGAGCTGCGGGCAGGAGTTTTTAGGTGAGGCCGCGGCTTCGGCCTAGTCTGCGAGGCCGCCCACATGCCTGGGAAGTGACGTCACACCATAGACTTACTATGGGGCTTCCATTGTCAGCTGCCTCTTCTGTACCCTCATGTGTGCTCCAACAATTTGTCTGGTGACTCTCGTGCTTACTCACCAACTCCCGTTGCTGAGGACGTCATGTGACGAAGCGCGCACAACGGCATCACGCTCTGTCAGTCTGCTCTAGGGCATACGAGAGAGGAGGACGCTGCTTAGCAGCTGGTGTTTTACACACCTCCACTGCACTGTTTATGCCTGACTGGAGGGACTGCTTTACTTGTCTATTTAGCCTGGTATTTATGCTGTCCTACTCACTTGGACAGTAACATACAACAGTACCTGGACTTTCTTTTACTTTGTCATTTTCCATTTTTTATTTTTATTTTTCTTGTCATTTTGGTACTTTTAAATTTTAAATTTTAGTATATATTTTTTCTTCTGATTTTTTTTTTTTTTTCTTCTGATTTTTTTAATTTTTTATTAAGTATTTTTGCTTTAATCATACCTATTATGGTCAAATATCCCCGGATTGCGGGTATATAAAGTTTTAAATAAAGTGGTCAAACTTTATTACGCTATGGAAGCTCTCCCCTTTTTTTACAACATATGAGGGGAATCAACATCTCCAAGGATTGGAAAGCATAGGAGACATCCAACATAAAACACAGCAGCAAGGCGATCCATCCCCCAATTCAGGCGGATTACCCCGGTGCGGATTCTGGTAGCTGATTATCTGATAGACGGAATAAGTGGTGTGACCCAGCGAATTACACCATAAGCATCATACCCCTGGGGGGTTTTGGGAGTTGGTGAGTAAGCAACCAAAAGGGGGAGCACGAGAGTCACCAGACAAATTGTTGGAGCACACAAGTCACCTGTGGGAACCTGAATAAATTATATAACAACAATATATGGGACTGTTGCAATATATGTTGAAGTTTTAATTGTTGGATTTCCTGGTCTGTTATATCTGGTTTGCTCTATGCAATATAATATATGTTGATCATGCATATGGTATCAGACTAGGACAACACAATATCTATATATTAACGCAGTGCTATATGGTTATCAATAAATGCACAATATGGAATGCAGCTTCTGGCTTCCTTCCCAAACGCTGTAGGACCCAGTAAGCTGTGCGACACTTTTTGTTTATTGTAAATTCCATAATATATGATTAGTGGGTCCATACTTATCGTAGGACCACCCATATTGCAAAGGGGGTTCATACATACTGCACACCTAAGATTTATGAATACGAGTAGGGAGTGCTATACTTTAGGCTATCCCAGTGTACAACTATTTTTAGGTAGCGCCAATATACCCAAACAATTTTTATTTTAAATCTCTGGCAAGGAACCTGTATAGGAACTTTGTATAAGGGAGGCAGCAACCTTAGTTTCTGAACCCATATACTTATCCTAAAGCGCGGTTTTCTGGTTCATATGCCTCTTCTGCACCCGCCTACACAGAAAAGCCGCCGCTGACAGTTCATTGTGGGACCGGATCAGCTGCAGAAAAGATATGTATAGTGATTTTTGCTTTAAAGAGTTAGATTGGTCTTAGAATGTGGCTGCCAGTAGATTTAGAGTTAGTTTTAGGCTGAACTTCTATCTTTTTTTTTTGGCTTTTTCACCTGTATTGTCACCTAGTAATCATGCCAATAACACACTTTGTCCTAGGGTAACAACGCTCACTCACCATATTTTATCTATAGAAAAGCATCATTATCACTCTAGAACAAGGTATGTGGTAGGACAAATAAACACATCCCCCTCTCCATTAGGCTGCATTCACATTTAGTAGTCACATAAATGCATGTTTTTTTTTTCTGCACGACGCATAGGGCACATCATTTGAATGGGCTCCCCTACACATGCCAAAGAAGCTCCTGCTTTTAGGTGTAGAGCTTTGCCCATTTGGTGGCCACATTTGGGGTGCCATTAACAAGGAATGGCATTGCAACTTGTGTGCACGCAATGTGCAGCTATGAATGGAGCCTTTGGGATGAAACATACAAGGGATGTGTATGTGCAGCTGCAGGGCATGCCTATGATTGGCTGTTTGCTTCCTGGTGGATTAGCTCAGGCTCATCCCTGCTCTCTATAACATAATGTGAGATGTTCTGAACCTCCCAGAGGTGTCCTGAGAGGGCTTATTACACTTAAGAATGCAGAGTACACACGGTCTTCATTTTCTTGGCAGGGTGAACAGGTATTTGTTTGCATTGATCTAGCCACTATAACAAAATTAATTTCATATGTGATATTATATTTTTTATAATAAAGAGAAGTATGGGAATTGAGAAAAAAACTAACATACATACTAACCCAGGTGGATGAAGCGTCAGTCCGATGCTGCATCATCCCCCACTGCCTCTAAGACTGAAAACAATTGAGCAATCAGTGAACGCTGATCGCTCAGTTCTTGGTCTTCAGTGAGAAAAGAGCTGGTGACTGTCGTTCACAGGCCCTCTGCTCTGCCCCTCTGGCTGTGGAGGGGGCAAGAGCGACTAGTTCAGTCTTCCAGCAGCAGGTCAGGTATCTTGGTGGATCCCAACATAAAAGTAGGGATCAATCCAATGTCTGGACCAGCTGAATGATCTCAGCCAGCAGCCGACTTTAGCTAAAGCGCTTTGGGCCTACTCCTTTAAAGCAGTTGTAAATCTTGATATTTTTTTTTTTAAACATAGTACACTTACCTGCTCTGTGCAAAGGGTTTCGCTTAGAGCTGCTCCAAACCTCCGCTTCTGGGTTCCCCCACCGGTGCTCTAGGCTCCTCCTCTTCTCAGTGCACCACCATAAGAAGCTGCTATCTATGGTGTCGCACCTGCAGACTTGCTCCTAAGCCAGGCTGTGTGCATCAATAGGCACACAAAGAGCAGCTCCCCCTCACAGGATTTCATTGACAGCAGCAGGAGCCAATGGCTTCTGCTGCTCTCACCGAGCCCTGTGAGGAGAGGAAGAGAGAGCAGTACTGCACTCAGGCACAACGCTGGATCAAGATATACATCAGGTAAGTATTAAAGGAGGCAAGGGGGTGATACAAATACTGGGACATGTTTTACCTCAATGCAAGGAATGTATTAACGTAAAAAAATGTCCTGCCTTTACAACCACTTTTACAGACTAATGGGGATCAAATAGAAGTTCATTGGTAAAACTTACATACATAATTCCTTTTTTTTTTGGTGAACCTTGTCCTTGTTCTGTTCCTATCCCTGTGTAAATCAACACAAAGCCAACCTACTATGTCTAAATAAGGCTTCAGTAGAGATTTCATTCTCCTACCTGTCAGTGATCTGTTACTGTCCTGACTATACAGCAAACTTCTCTGGGAATTTGTGTTCTGTTGTGCCTCAGTCACTGCACATTGCACACAGTCAAACACTCAGGCTACTTCCTGGTTTGTGTCACGTGATGTTAACAGCATCATCCGTCCCATCATGCGTCTCCCCTTAAAGGAACATACTTCTGAGTCCATAGTGTGCTCATTTTATTGATAAAGTGTAAATGGCATTACACCAATTAACATATGCTGAACATACTTTTTTTCCCAGTCTCTGGATGACATGCAGATGGAAAACAGTGTTGTTGGTTCCACACTGCCACAATGTCTGTACACACAATCTGATTAGAACGGATTCTTTTGGCAGGTTCTTCCTCAGTAGATAATCCTTTCCTAAGCCCTCGTTCACACTGAACACAGGTTTGAAATCATGTGAGTTCAGCTGAACTCGCACAATTTCAAACCCACATTTCAGTGAGAGTTCGGGGCCGATTTGAAAGACATTTGTACAGGTTCATGCACAGAAGTTGGCAAAAGTAGTGCTTTTGGAAACCGCAAAGTCGAACCAACTTGGACATTGCTGTTGCCAGCAATAGGCTGCGTTTTGGCATACGATTTGACAGGTCAAATCGCCCCAAAGTGAACGGGGGCTTAGGGGGAGATTTATTAAAACTGGAGCGCAAAGAATCTGGTGCAGCTGCGCGTAATAACCAATCAGCTTCTGACTTCAGCTTGTTCAACTAAACTTTGCCAATAAGGCCCCTTTCACACAATCGGACAGTTCAGGTCCGCCTGTCAGTTTTGACGGCGGACCTGAACGGGCGCTCCATGTTAGCCTATGAAGCGACGGATGTCAGCGGAGACATGTCCGCTGACATCCGACCCCGTCCGATCCGCTAAAAGCAGACGGATGGCCCTACGTCCAGATCCGTCGCTGGCGGATCGGATCGGCATACTTGCCAATAGTCCCGAATTTCCCGGGACATGCACGAATTCGGGAGCCTCGTCCCGATTTTTTTATTTCCCGGGATTTGTCCCGAATTTCCTTGCTTGTCCCGAGATCGTACATTTTTTTGGGCATTATTGAGTTAATTAGTACTATCACCGCAGCTTCGGTATCCTCCCCCCTGGCTCATTTTGTCCTCCTTGTCCTCTATTGGACAAGGAGGACACCTGCTCCTTCTGCCTGCCTTGATTTGCCAAGTATGGCAAGCAGGGGCGTGGCTACTTCAGTCGGAGCACATGGATGCCGATGGATGGGGGAGACTGCTGCTGTGTCAGTGCCAGGACTCTCACTCGGAGGAGGAAGAAGTTTGCCTCCTCCTGTTTACACAGCACCAAGGAGGAGAACGTGAAAGTCCGGGGGAGACCGAAGGCCGGGACCACCAGGGAACAGTCGGCGCCACGTGGGGGGAGCTAGTGTGTCACTTGGTAAGTCAAAGTGCTCCCAGCTTCTGTTTGAGGGGGAAAAAAAATTCTCCCTCCCCTCCGCTGCAATGTCTGATGTAAGGGGGGACTCCGCTGCAATGTCTGATGTAAGGGGGGACTCCGCTGCAATGTCTGATGTAAGGGGGACTCCGCTGCAATGTCTGATGTAAGGGGGACTCCGCTGCAATGTCTGATGTAAGGGGGACTCCGCTGCAATGTCTGATGTTAGGGGGGACTCCGCTGCAATGTCTGATGTAACGGGGACTCCGCTGCAATGTCTGATGTAAGGGGGGGACTCCGCTGCAATGTCTGATGTAAGGGGGGGACTCCGCTGCAATGTCTGATGTAAGGGGGGGACTCCGCTGCAATGTCTGATGTAAGGGGGGGACTCCGCTGCAATGTCTGATGTAAGGGGGGGACTCCGCTGCAATGTCTGATGTAAGGGGGGGACTCCGCTGCAATGTCTGATGTAAGGGGGGGACTCCGCTGCAATGTCTGATGTAAGGGGGGGACTCCGCTGCAATGTCTGATGTAAGGGGGGGACTCCGCTGCAATGTCTGATGTAAGGGGGGGACTCCGCTGCAATGTCTGATGTAAGGGGGGACTCCGCTGCAATGTCTGATGTAAGGGGGGGACTCCGCTGCAATGTCTGATGTAAGGGGGGGACTCCGCTGCAATGTCTGATGTAAGGGGGGGACTCCGCTGCAATGTCTGATGTAAGGGGGGGACTCCGCTGCAATGTCTGATGTAAGGGGGGGACTCCGCTGCAATGTCTGATGTAAGGGGGGGACTCCGCTGCAATGTCTGATGTAAGGGGGGGACTCCGCTGCAATGTCTGATGTAAGGGGGGGACTCCGCTGCAATGTCTGATGTAAGGGGGGGACTCCGCTGCAATGTCTGATGTAAGGGGGGGACTCCGCTGCAATGTCTGATGTAAGGGGGGGACTCCGCGCTGCAATGTCTGATGTAAGGGGGGGACTCCGCGCTGCAATGTCTGATGTAGGGGGGACTCCGCTGCAATGTCTGATGTAAGGGGGGCTTTGCTGGCAATGTCTGATGTAAGGGGGGACTCTGCTGGCAATGTCTGATGTAAGGGGGGACTCTGCTGGCAATGTCTGATGTAAGGGGGGACTCTGCTGGCAATGTCTGATGTAAGGGGGGACTCTGCTGGCAATGTCTGATGTAAGGGGGGACTCTGCTGGCAATGTCTGATGTAAGGGGGGACTCTGCTGGCAATGCCTGATGTAAGTGGGGACTCTGCTGGCAATGCCTGATGTAAGGGGGGACTCTGCTGGCAATGCCTGATGTAAGGGGGGACTCTGCTGGCAATGCCTGATGTAAGGGGGGACTCTGCTGGCAATGCCTGATGTAAGGGGGGACTCTGCTGGCAATGCCTGATGTAAGGGGGGACTCTGCTGGCAATGCCTGATGTAAGGGGGGACTCTGCTGGCAATGCCTGATGTAAGGGGGGACTCTGCTGGCAATGCCTGATGTAAGTGGGGACTCTGCTGGCAATGTCTGATGTAAGGGGGGACTCTGCTGGCAATGCCTGATGTAAGGGGGGGACTCCCCTGGGGACACCTGATGGCATCTGGTGGAAGGCGACGTGGCTAGTGACACACTCGGGGTTCCCACTGATTCTGCATTATGGTGAGTTAAATAATTTCATTTTATATTACAATGTAATAATAGAAATAATGCGCTTCAATCATCCTGACACCATAACAACCATGGTGGCGGGATGATTGAAGTGCTAACACCAGGTGCTTGGAGTATCTTTATCTGCTGATTGTTAAACTTTCTAGAATACACATATTTCTATTGTTGTGTAGGATCTGGGGCTGCTGTCCCGTCATCCCCCTCTCCCCCTTTCCCTCTCCATCCCTCATCCATCTCAGACTCTAACCACACCCTCTTGAGCCACGCCCATTTAAGCCACGCCCACTATTTCACATAAACCACGCCTATTTTTGCCACAGTTATATTTTCCCCTAAGCCACGCCTACAAATGAATGCCCCGCCCCCTAATTATTGTACG
Source organism: Lithobates septentrionalis (assembly GCA_037952835.1). Classification (NCBI taxonomy): domain Eukaryota; kingdom Metazoa; phylum Chordata; class Amphibia; order Anura; family Ranidae; genus Lithobates; species Lithobates septentrionalis. The sequence continues at coordinate 2,315,317 of JBBDGP010001158.1, read as the reverse complement.
GCTCCGCCTACAGTCAAAAAAGTGTCCCACATTTTTTTTTGCAATGTTGTCAACTATGGATCGGGTGAGATCTGACGAAAACGGACATGCTGTCCATTTTCATCCGATCCCTCCATAGGCAGCAGCGGTGCCTGACAAGCCCTTCCCCGCTCAGTGAGCAGAGAGGGACCTGTCATCCGCCGGCTCAGCAGAGATCAACGGACTGATCTCCCGCTAAGCCGGCAGACCGAGGCGGGCTCCGTGGAAACGGAGTCCGCCTCGTGTGAATGAGGCCTAAAACCTAGAAGCTGATTGGTTACTATGCACAGCTGCACCAGATTGTGTGTGCACCAGTTTTAGTAAATCTCCCCCTAAATCACTCTGTTGTCTATTTTTCCATTAATAACAAGTATGGGATTTATTTTTTTTTTGTGAATCATACTTACCTAGCTGGATGCACCATTGGCCCGATGCTGCATCTGTCCCCTGCTTGCTCTAACACTCAGAACCAAGCAATCAAACACTGCTAATCCCTCGGTTCTCAGGGCTCCGTGAGCAGGGAGCTGGTGACTGCTCTTTGCTCTGCCCCCTGCGCTCCCTGGAGCGCTAGGCTGTGGAGGGGGTGGGTGCGGACGGCTCAGCTCTCTGAGAGGGTGAGGAGGGTGCGGGTCCTGGCATGTGGGTGGAACCCAACCATATACTGTAGTCGCAATCCTTCCCCAGCCTGGCCTGGCTCTGTGACATCAGCCGACAGAAAAGGAGTCACAGGAGTGCAAAACAAACTGTACTCCTGTGATCCACAGGAGAAGTACAGCCAAATGAGCTTTGGCTATACTTCTCCTTTAACCGGTTCCTGACCATGTCACGCAGATATACTGTGGCACAATGGCTCTCCTGGGTGAAATCCCGTATGAGTACGTCCTACCCTTTTTCCGCCACCAGAGGGCGCGCCGCTGCACAGCAGGTGACCAGATGCGCGTGGCTAGCGAGCACAATCACCGCCGGCCACGCGTGATCGTGTGCACGAGCGCCAGCACGGGGATTTGTGTGTGTAAACACACAAATCCCTGTGCTGTCAGAGGAGAGGAGCCATATCGTTTGTTCCTACTAAGTAGGAAAAACCATGTCTCCTCTCCTAGTCAATCTTATAACCATACAGTTAGAACACACTGAGGGAACACACAATTAACCTCTTGATCGCCCTCTAGTGTTAACCCCTTCCCTGCATTTTTATAGCACTGATCGCTGTATAAATGCCAATGATCCCAAAAAAGTGTCAAATGTCTCCAATCTGTCCGTCGCAATGTCGCAGTAACGCTAAAAATCGCAGATTGCCGCCATTACTAGTAAAAAAAAATAATAATAATAAAAATGCCATAAATCTTTCCCATAGTTTGCAGACGCTATTTTTTTTTGCGCAACCCAATCAATATACGCTTATTGCAATTTTGTTTACCAAAAATATGTAGAAGAATATATATTGGCCTAAAATGTGTTTTTTTTTAAATTGGGGATATTGATTATAGCAAAAAGTAAAATATATTGGGTTTTTTTTCAAAATTGTCCCTCTTTTTTGTTTATAGCGCAAAAAATAAAAACTGCAGAGGTGATCAAATACCACCAAAAGACAGCTCTATTTGTGGGGAAAAAAGGACGCAAATTCTGTTTGGGTACAGCGTCGAACGACCACGCAATTGTCAATTAAAGCAACGCAGTGCCAAAACTGGTCAGGAAGGGGGTAAGATCTTCTGGGGCTGAAGTGGTTAAATCATTTCTTACTGTGTTTTATGCCTGCCTTTTTGCATGAGCGATGCGTGTTAGTTGCTGTTATGTGCACTGCTCTATACACACAACAAATCCCAAGGTCCATAGTCCATTTAAGGAGCAAGCAAGGGTGGCAACATTCCTACCAGAACTGAGACATGGCGAGGGCAGAAAGAGCACGTGCCCTGAGCGCTGCGGAAGGGAGAGGGCACGCTCTAGCAGCTCCCTTCTCCCTGCTTTTCACTGACAGGAGTGACTGCAGTTTTATTCCTATCAGCACAGCTTTTTTTCAGCTGCAGCGTGGCAGTGCTGGGTACCTCCATCTCGAACACTAGGCCTGCTCTTACCACTGTCATTTGTTCTAAAAGCAGGAACCGGATTCTGTTTATGAGTGACAGCATGGCCCAAGTGACAGCACCTCCTCAGTGCAGAAGGAGCTGCTGCCAGAAGGCTGGGCTGTCATGCTACATAGCAGAGAATACTTACACCCAACATAACAGCTCAGCCTCCTGTCAGCTGCTCCTCCTGCACTGAGGACTGGGTAAGTAGCGGGGGGTAGATGGGGTAGCAGTGTGGTGTGGGGAGCTGAGTGTGGGGAGCTGAATGTGGGGAACTATGGACAGTGACACCCCTCCCTTCCCCACTGGGACCGAGAAGGACGGCTCGGGATTGGGGTCCATGAGCGGAGGCAGCCCGACATTTAAGCAATGAGCGGGGGTGACCAGGATAGTGACACCAATTGAGACTGACACAAGAAGTGCGTGGGCAGTAAATCAGTAGGACCAGAAACCAGGTAGCAGGAACAGAGACCGGTAGTGTCAGGAGAGGCATTGGGTAAGTGAAACCACAGATCAAAGGGGGGTGTGTGTAACAAGCAGTCGGAGAAGCAGCGGAACAGGCTGACCAGGGGAGACTAAAGGTGCTGGCAAACCCTATAGGGGACTGTGACAGGTGACTGAGTTCCTGAGTGTGGCTGAGCAGCTTTTGGGTGTTGCTAAGTGACTGAGCAGCTGTTGAGTATCTGTGTATTGTTGCGTACCTGTGTATTGTGGGAGTATTCTGAGTCTTGTGAGTACCTGTGTATTGGGAGTACCTGTGTATAGTGAGTACCTGTGTATTGTGAGTACCTGAGTATTGTGAGTGTGGGGCGTACCTGAGTATTGAGTGTTGGGAGTACCTGTGTATTGTGAGTACCTGAGTGTGTGAGTTTGTGTGTGTTGTGAGTACCTGAGTAGTGTGTGTGGATCGTTAGTACCTGTGTATTGTGAGTGCACGTGGGCAATGAGTACACGAGTGCTGCGAGTGCACGTGGGCTGCGAGTGCACTCGGGCTGTGAGTATAAGTGGGCGGTGAGTACCTGTGTAATGTATTATTGAGTACCTGTGTATTGTTGAGTATTAGTGTCAGGAAGCTAGTTTTTAGTTAATTTGGACAGGGTATAATCCCTAATCCTCTTTAAATTAGTAGGTACGATGCCCGGCAGGTGTGGAGATGCGGCTCGGTGTACATCTTGCGGCATGTATGCGTTCCTTGATCATCTGATCGAGGGCGAATACTGCTGTGCAAATTGTAAGCACATTGTTTCCCTGGAAGCCCAGATTCTGAATCTAGGGAAGCAACTGTCAGCACTGAGAAGACCCTCCATACTAAAGGAGAGCTGGGAACGTACCCGGAAGGTGCTGGCAGGGGCCAGCACAGAGGCGGGTGGAGACAAAAAGGTGTGGGCACTAAAAAAGTGTAGATGGGTTACAGTCAGGAAGGGTAGAGGGAAAAGTGCCAGGGAGGCCGATTCTGGGCTGGAACATCCCAATAAATACGCCCCATTGGGTGACGTTGGTGAAACCAGTCAGGGAGCAGCACTGCTGGAGCTGAGGGACTCCCCTAGCTGCCAGGGGAAGAACTCCTCCAGTGAGGGGGGGGGGGGGGGGGAGGGCGAAGGGAAAGGAAAGACAGATTCTGGTGGTAGGGGACTCAATTTTTAGAAAGACAGAGAGGTCAATCTGTGACAAAGACCTGAAGCGTCGAACTGTATGCTGTCTATCGGGCCCTCGGGTTCGGTACATCACGGATCTGGTGGACAGATTACTGGGAGGGACTGGGGAAGACCCAGATGTCATGGTGCACGTTGGTACCAATGACAAAGTCAGAGGCAGATGGAGTGTCCTAAAGAACGATTTTAGGGACTTAGGAGCTAAATTGAGGAAAAGGACCTCCAAGGTAGTATTCTCATAAATACTACCGGTACCTTGAGCCACACCAGAAAGGCAGAGGGAGATTAGGGAAGTAAACAAGTGGCTGAGGAGCTGGTGTAATAAGGTGGGGTTTGGGTTCCTGGAGAACTGGGCCGACTTCTCAGTCGGTCACCAGTTCTAAAGAAGGGACGGACTGCACCTAAATGAGAAGTGTGCTGGGAGTGCAGATGGCCGAAAAGAGGGGCTTTTAAACTAGGTGACGGGGGGGAAGAGGTAGAGGTAATCAGCAAGGAACATATTTCAGAGGGTAATATTGGGGGCATTCATGGTAGGTTGACTAAAGCACATAAACCCAAGGTAAGTATAGTAACAAGTCCTATTTGCAACTTCGGAACACCCAATAAGAAGACAGTATGCGACCGATCTAAACTACGTGGCATGTTCACCAATGCCAGGAGCCTGGCGGACAAGATGGGAGAACTAGGGATACTGTTGTATGAGGAGGATTTAGATTTTGTGGGAATTTCAGAGACTTGTTTCAACAGCTCTCATGATTGGCTGGCAACCATTCAAGGGTATTCCCTTTATTGCAGGGATAGAGAGGGTAAAAAAGGGGGAGAGGTATGCCTGTATATCAAGAATAAAGTACAAGTGAATGTGAGAGATGACATCACTAGGGGAGCTAGGGAGGAGGAGGAATCCTTATGGGTGGAGCTCCAAAGGGGTGAAACTAAGGCTCGGTTCACACTGGGGCAACACGACTTCAGCGCGACTTTGCACGGAGACTTCAACGCGGCTTCGACGCGACTTCGACGCGACTTTAGCAAATTACAAGGTGACTTGAAGTCGCCTCCATGACAGGCGACTTCGCCTGTTGCCAATCAGCTCTCTGGGAGGGAGGGGGGAGGGAGGGGTTTTCCCTGCAAAGTCGCTTGACTTTACAGAGAGATCCGACTTGGAGGCGACTTCCATTGATTTCTATGGTACAGGTCGCCTACCAAGTCGGATCAAAGTAGTACAGGGAGTACGCTCTGAAGTCGGAGCGACTTCAGTAGTGTCTATTAAGACGCTCCCATTCACTTCAATGTGAATCTATTTCTGGGGCGACTTGGGGCGACTTGAGGGCGTACAAGTCGGATCCCAAGTCGTCCCAGTGTGAACCGAGCCTAAGGGGAAAGTAATACTGAAAGTATGCTATAGGCCCCCTAACCTGAAGGAGGAGGGGGAGACGGACCTCCTATCACAATTTGGATTAGCTGCAAGGATGGGAGGTGTCATCATAATGGGGGATTTTAATTATCCAGACATAGACTGGGCAGATAAGACCGCGCATTCGTCTAAGGCTCGCCAGTTCCTAAATGTCTTGCAGGACAATTTCATGGGTCAGATGGTAAACGCACGAACTAGAAACAAAGCGTTACTAGACCTACTGATTACCACCAATACAGACCTGATCACGGATGTGGAAATAAGGGGAAATTTAGGAAACAGCGATCACAGATCAATTAGCTTCAGCATAAATCACACAAATAGGAAACATAAAGGGAATACAAAGACACTGAATTTCAAAAGAGCCAACTTCCCTAAAATACAAACCTTGCTAGAAGATATTAATTGGGATAAAATCTTAGGAACATAGAACACGGAGGAGAGATGGGTTTGCTTTAAGAGCATAGTAAATAAGGGCATTAGCCAGTGCATCCCATTGGGAAATAAAATTAAAAGAGCGAACAAAAGTCCTGGATGGCTTAACTCCAATGTAAAAATGCATATAAAAGCAAAGGAGAAGACCTTCAAAAAATACAAGGCATCATCAGCATTCAGACTTTACAAAGAATGCCACAAGAAATGTAAGGGTGCAATTAGGGCGGCTAAGATAGAAAACGAAAGACACATAGCGGAGGAGAGCAAAAAATATCCCAAGAAATTCTTTAAGTATATAAGCAGTAAAAGAGGGAGGACAGATCATATTGGCCTCATAAATAATGAGGAAGGAAATCTGGTTACAGATGGCAAAAGTATTGAATTTATTCTTCTCAGTCTTCACAAGGGAATCGGGGGGCTTTATTATCCAAAACTGCAGTGTTTATCCTCATGACACATCACAGGAAGCACCCTCATGGCCAACAGAAGACAGAATTAGAAATGGACTTGGAAAACTTAACATTAATAAGTCACAGGGACCGGATGGCTTGCACCCGTCCTTAGGGAACCCAGTTAAGTAATTGCCAGACCATTGTTCCTAATTTTTACTGACAGTCTACTGATTGGCATGGTACTAGCTGATTGGAGAAAAGCCAATGTAGCACCAATATTTAAAAAAAGGGTCAAAATACATCCCTGGGAATTACAGACCAGTTAGCCTAACATCAATAGTATGCAAGCTCTTGGAGGGGGTGCTAAGGGACTATATACAAGTAGTATATAATGAAAACGGTATCAGCAGTAATCAGCATAGATTCATGAAGAATCGTTCTTGTCAAACCAAGCTATTAACCTTCTATGAGGAGGTGAGCTGCCATCTAGATAAGGGGAGGCCCGTAGACGTGGTGTATCCTGGATTTTGAAAAACAATTCGACACAGTTCCGCATAAACGTTTACTGTACAAAGTAAGGTCCTGTCAGAAACCATGAATCAGACTGAGAAGTACAGTTAAATATCACTTGTTTAATAATAATAACAAAAAGGTAAACGTAGTGAAAACATAGCCAGAGTTCAGGAACCGGAACGGATAGTCAAACAAGCCAAAACCTCAGGGAGCCAGAGATGAGCGTAGTGGAACAGCAAGCAGGATCTGGAGCCAGAAGGAATGTCAGCCAAGCAAGTCTTTAACAGGAACACAGGAGAGCGTCTCTAGAGATGTGACCAAGGCAAAGGCAGAGATCATCTGGGCTGGAAGGCTTAAGTAGGCAGGACTGACGAGCAGGATATCATCAACAGGTGAGTCTTTGTTGAGAGATAGGAGCTGACAATCAGCCGACAGCTGAGCGGCCAGCTCAGAGAAGGAAGGGCTGAGCCTAGCCCTGTCAGGTCTGTTGGCATGGACCATAGGGTGAGTACATGGATTAAAAACTGGCTAAAAGGGTGCGTTCACAGGGAGCACTCAGAATGGTCAGTGCTGGAAAGTGGGGTCCCTCGGGGTTCTGTACTGGGAACAATACTATTTAATTTGTTCATAAATGACCTGGAGGATGGGGTAAACAGTTCAATCTCTGTATTTGCGGACGATACTAAGCTAAGCAGGGCAATAACTTCTCCACAGGATGTGGAAACCTTGCAAGTAGATCTGAACAAATTAATGGGGTGGGCAACTACATGGCAAATGAGATTTAATGTGGAAAAATGAAAAATAATGCATTTGGGTGGCAAAAATTATGAATGCAATCTACTCACTGGGGGGAGAACCTCTGGGGGAATCAATGATGAAAAAGGACTTGGGGGTCCTAGTATATGATGGGCTCAGCAATGGCATGTAATGCCAAGCTGCTGCTAACAAAGCAAACAGAATATTGCCATGCATTAAAAAGGGGATTAACTCAAGAGATAAAGCGATAATTCTCCCACTCTCCCAAGACTCTGGTCCGGCCTCACCGGACGTATGCTGTCCAGTTCTGGTCACCAACCCTCAGGAAGCATGTGCTGGAAATGGAGTCAGTACAGAGAAGGTCAACAAAACTAATAAAGGGACTGGAGGATATTAGTTATGAAGAAAGGTTACGAGCACTGAACTTATTCTCTCTGGAGAAGAGACGCTTGAAAGGGGATATGATTTCAATTTACAAATACCATACTGGTGACCCCACAATAGGGATAAAACTTTTCCATGGAAGAGAGTTTAATAAGACACGTGGCCACTCATTAAAATTAGAAGAAAGGAGGTTTAAACTTAAACTGCGTAGAGGGTTCTTTACTGTGGGAGTGACAAGAATGTGGAATTCCCTTCCACAGGCCGTGATTTCAGCAGTGAGCATCGATAATTTCAAAAAACGATTAGATAAGCACCTGAACGACCACAACATACAGGGATATACAATGAAATACTGACATATAATCACACACATAGGTTGGACTTGATGGACTTGTGTCTTTTTTCAACCTCACCTACGATGTAACTATGTAACTGTAGCAAGGTCTCCGGCCTTGTCCAGTCTAATGAGGACCTCCAAGGCCAAAGATAGCTCACATCCTTCAATATTTGGTGGGTTGTGAGGCATAGTGGGTGCAAAAAAAAAAGGTTTTATTTCTTTTGACAGTCCTTTTTGTATTTTTGGGGGAAAGAGGGTTAGGGCCAGGACACCCTTAAGTAGTGATAGATTCAATTAGCAGACTCCGAGACTTCAATAGGAGGACAGCCATGCAGGGAAAGGCCCCAGCAAGGCACCACTTCTGCACATGCTGGAATGCTGTCTCCTATGGTAACAGTCCTTTAAAAGTTCCTAACTCAAAACGTAACAGTTTTTTCAGCTCCACTATAACTGCCTCTTGTAGTTCTTCTACAGTGAGCTCTGGTCTCTCACTGACTCTGAATCCCTTGAGCTCCTCCAAGGTTGGCGGTGGAATCCCCTCAAGCGTCACCCACGCTTCCCTGCTGGGTCCCTATCTTGGTAATCCAGATACTTCTCAAGCTTCACCCCTGCTGACCGGCTCAGTCCCTAGCTTGACTCCCAAGCTCTGCAAGCATCACCTCCGCTGGTTGGGTCCCTGAGTGGATCACCGCCTGAAGTTTCCTGATTCTCCACAGTGCCCGTTCGGTGAGAATATGGTTCTGGTACTTTCTTCAGTTACTCACTGTGGTCCCTGGTAAAGGTGGTTGGTCCCTTTGTGGCGACAGTTTCCTTTCTACCTCCGACCACTGACAGGTTCTCCGGGCGATAGAACCATCACTTTCGGTTGGACTGCAAGCCGCAGTCCCAACCCTGTACTGCCCTCTTACATCTGGATAGGCCCTCACACAGCCTGGCAGCCAGATGCCCCCAGGATAGGCCCAATCTCTGGCCTAGCAGCCCGGGGCGTACGACACACGTCCACCCAGACAGCCATCCAGATGGCACAGAACACCGATCACCTGACCTCACCCGAATATATAGGTTCTCCCAGCAAGCCAAGGGATTCAAGAAAACCCCTGCCCATTGGCTGAGATACCCCATATACCCATAACCTGACCTTGGGTTGCCCTTCTCAAATCTAATACCAGCAAGTTCCTGGCCACCTAGTGGTAGAAGAAAAAAGTGCAACAAGGCCAAACGTAGGGAGAAATCAATAGATCTCTATCAATCGACCAAGATGATTACTCTTGGCAAGTAAATTTGTGAGGAGCTCCCTGACTAAATCCCAGGATGCTACATTCTCCCCTGCCCAAGAAACTACGTCTGGGAGTTTGCAGAAAAAGTAATTTTTCAGCCCTTAAGCTTGAATGCGAATGGCCTGGCAAAAACTGGGATGGGTGGGGAGACATGAAAGGGTAACAGTAGAATAACATATGTGTGGCGTGCCACATGAATAAACATTGGTATCACATGAAAATAGTCAAGTATGACCAGGGCAGCCATCAGAAATTTTGGGGCCCCTTACACAGCTTTAGGCCTGGGCCCCCCCGGGGCCCGACCCCCAACATTCTCCAGGGCCCACCCACTGGTCATCCCACCGAGTTCTTCGGTACACCCACTTTTATTTTAACACTCTTACACCTTAATATATGAAAAGTGGATTAACAGTCATCAGTGCTTTAAATATTTAACAGCAAGGCCCCTTTCACACTGGGGCGGTAGGGGCGGTGGGTGCGTCGGCGGTAAAGTGCTGCTTTTTAGCGGCGCTTTACCGTCAAATTCACTGCGCTATTCAGCCGCTAGCGGGGCGCTTTTACCCCTCCCTCCCGCTAGCGGCCGAGAAAGGGTTAAATCCTCCGCAAAGCGCTGCTGCAGCAGCACTGTTCCGGCAGTATAGCCGTGCTGCTCCATTCATTTCAATGGGCAGGAGCAGTGGAGGAGCGGTATACACACCGCTCCTTCACCACTCCAAAGATGCTGCTAGCAGGACTTGGTTTGTGCAAAAGTTATAGCGTCTACAAACTATGGCATTTTGTATTATTATTATTATTTTTTTTATTAATAGTATTGGCGGTGATCTGCGATTTTTAGCGGTACTGCAACATTGTGACAGATCAGGCACTTTTGACACTTTTTTGGGACCATTCACAATTACACAGCGATCAGTGCTATAAAAATGCACTGATTACTGTGTAAATGTCACTGGCAGGGAAGGGGGTTAACACTTGGGGGGATCAAGGGGTTAAATGTGTTCCCTCAGTGTGTTCTAACTGTGTGGGGAAAGGAGTGACTAGGAGAGGAGAAATATTCTTTTTCCTAGTTAGTAGGAACAAACTATATATTTTCCCCTCCCTGATAGCACAGGGATTTGTGTGTTTAGACTGGAGGGATGGATGGTGCTCGGCGTGGCTGGGGATGCGTGCGTGGTGGAGACTGGAGGGATAGATGGTGCTCGGCCTGGGTGGGGATGTGTGCGTTGTGGAGACTGGAGGGATGGATGGTGCTTGGCGTGGGTGGGGATGCGTGCATTCTGGAGACTGGAGGGATGGATGGTGCTCGGCGTGGGTGGGGATGCGTGCGTTGTGGAGACTGGAGCGATGGAGTAGATGCTGGGTGCGGATGAAGATGATTGAGTTGCATTGTGAAAATGGATGAGGATGACTGTTACATAGTGAAGAGGCTCTGCAAAATGTAACTCATTTGCACCCAGAGTCATCCATTTTCACAATGTAAATCAATTATAGGCAGCTAGTCAGCCTAAGGGTGTCCCACTAAATTGTACAGGCAGCACAGGGGGCACAGTCAGCAGCAGCACACATTAAATATTTGTGACTTACCCTCCATGCTGCACTTTCCGATCTGTTATTGCTATCTGTGTCCATGTGCACTGTCCATGGCCACTCCCCCTGTCCCTGTCCTGCCCAATCACAGTCAGGCTCTGCCTCCGCAGGGATGGATAAGCAGAGAGCATTGGCCACGGTAAAGGTAAAATAAATCTCTTTCTTTCCTCCTCCTCTCTCCAGCAGCCAGCTGATAAGCGGGGGGGGGGTTGATCATTGCTGGCGAAAATGTGTGATCTCCTCATGTTTCCTTCTCCTCTCTTCAGCTGCCAGCTGATAAGGGGGGGGGGATTGGTGCTGGTGAAAATTATAGTGACATTTTCTCTCCTCCTCTCACCGGCAACATGCTGATTGAGGGAGGGGGGGCGGCCGGGCCCCTGGAGACATGTGGGCCCCTTACGGGTGTAATGCCTGTACCCCCCTGATGGCGGCCCTGAGTATGAAATTCAAGTATCAAAAATAGTTATGTAGTTATGTACATTTTTAAAGCAAGTAAGCAATAATGCTATCACTTAACTATCTATCACTTAACTATCTATCTAATAAATACAGTCGTAACAATATATAGAGGGTAAGTGTTGTCATCCGGCTAGATCCCTGTCTCTCCTTAGCCAAGGAAGACGCACCGACACAGCAACACCTGAAAGAAAGAAATCAAACAATGCAAAAGCAACCTACCCTATAAGAATATAGTGCAATATGTACACAGTAATTTGAACTGAACCTCAGCCGAGGGCAGCATGAAAATGCAAAAACATCCTATACATCTCTACATTATTTACATTGTGAAAGCAGGCCCCATTCTCATCTAGAATGCCACCCCCTTTTCTGATCAGCATAGAACTATAAACTTCAGTGATGCTTCAATCAGTAACAGTCCTGACGTATATATGTATATGAGTCCATCATTTGAAGAAATAGGCAATCATTTCCCTATCACAGCCTATTCTAACTAGCTACATGCTCAGTGTTCATGACAGGTTACCGTCCATTAACTTTACTTCACATGGACTACATTTCCCAGCAGTTCCTTTTCTTCTTCCAAAGGCAACTCCGGGCAAAAGGGCATGGCTGCATCTCAAGCAACAAGCAGCCAAAGTATAATGCAAGGGGGCACACTTCGGGACACAGGTCCCCTTGCAAAGACATCTCCAGTCTGTCCATGACAGCTGAAGACAAAGGCATTCTCTTCATCATTTGCAAACACAGTCTACTGGAAGTCACAGATCACTCTTCAGGGTGGAACATCCCAACAACTTCAGTTCTAGCCAACGTGGCTCAAGGTATCACTAACTGTATCTGCCGGCAACATTCAGTCCTGCACAGTCCTGGCGATACAGCTTTCTGAGGTTTTCCCCATTAACAAAGAACTTTGTGCAAAGAATAGAGTAACTTCAGCAAAGCGTCCTTTTACCCCACAACTTCACATTTGTAATCCACAGAGACAATATTGGTATTTTCCTGCAACGGTTACCAGTAATACCCAGGTTCGGGAGGGATCACGGTTTCTCCCTTGGTGTTCACCATCGTGACAAAACGGTTGATGTCTTTTTTTTATCCGGTCTGCGAATAACCACACACACAAAGTATTGCAACGACTGACATTTTATTCTCTAGGGTGTTAGAAAAAAAATGTATAATGTTTGGGGGTTCTTAGTAATTTTCTAACAAAAACAACAGTTTTTAACTTGTAAACAACAAAAGAGGCTTGGTCCTTAGGTGGTTAAGGCAAGTTTTATCCTTTAACATCACATTCTATGTATTTAATGTTTGCTAATGTATTGTATTTATTTCATCATTCCCTAATTACCATAATTGTAATATGCCGTGAATGTCCCCTTTGTCCTCATGCATGCTGGAAGCTTTTAAACTTCCTTTTTTGTCTTCATGCATATTTGCCTTCACTAGCCTCCCCAGCATGCTATCCTGGGCCCATACACACCTAGCTTAGTCACATAACAATCTATTTTGTCAGCTCCATTGTAGTGCTTACCCTAAACACCCCCTAAAATGTGGCCAAATGTTATTGTTGTCCTTAAATTCAGGCAGAGTGCAAGAGGCTTTTTTTGGGGGGCAAAACTCATTTTGAACCCTCCCTCCCCCCAACCGCTAAGTCAACTGATACCAATACTCTATCTGCTGACTTTGCCAAACCCATACACACTATACCTACCTCTTTTGTGTTCATATTTATGGATGAATTCACCAAAGTATGTAGTGCAAGTGCCTGCCTAAATACTTTCAAATGGTACTGTTTAAAGTTTTGTTCTCCTATTATCTTAATAGGTAATTGCAGAATGTAAAAATGTGCTTCAGTTTGGACAGTGTGTATTTTATATTTTTGGTTTATGACACTTGTTACCTGTCCAGTGGGCTGCCAATAGTGTAAGTAAGGAGGGGCTGGCCAAAGTAACACACATTATTTATGCATTCAGCTCTCAATGAAGTGGAGAGGGTTACCTGTCCAAAACATGTCCCCCCCACCATAATTTTTTACAATGGCCCAGCAGAGGGGGGTAAGGAATCTGATAAGTGGACCTTATACTTTTGTCTTTAAATACTCATTTCAATAAATGTTCTACTTATGTTGGCCAAGAATGTATGTGTCTAATCTGCTTGCAATGTTATGTGCAAAAGTACTATTTTTTTTTTCTTGTTTGACTCAACAGTTTCCTCCCAACCCACAGGAATGACAAACTGTGGCCTCCCAATTCGACCAGCAGTGGGACTTTCCCAACTGCAGTGGTGCAATAGATGGGAAGCACATCCGGATCATCCCACTCCCCAACTCGGGGTCATACTACTTTAATTACAAGGGGTACAGCAGTATTGTGATGTTGGCGGTGGTGACGGCGAATTATGAGTTCTTATATCTGGACGTCGGGAAGAATGGCCGTATGTCAGATGGTGGAGTTTTACAGAAATTCTCCAGAATGACATCTTGGGCTTGCCCCCTCCAGCGGATAACATGGCGGGCCTCCAGTTTGTTTTTGTGGCAGCTGAGGCCTTTGTGCTGGGGGAACCATCTGATGAGGCCATTCCCTATGAGGACCCTGATCCCGGAGCAGAGGGATTTTAATTACCGGCTGGCCAGAGCCAGAAGAGTGGTCGAGAATGGCCAGCCGGTTCCGGCTTTTCCAAACGGCCATCAATATGGCCGAATACAAACTCAACCATATCATTATGAGCTGCTGCATTCTTCATAATTTCCTACGGAAGAATGCAGCCAACTATCGGGCCTCAGTTGCGACTGAGGCCAACTCACCGGCACAAACAATGGCGGTGCTTGAAACTGGCCGTCCTGGCTTGGCCCCCCAAAGCGCCCGCAAAGTACGGCAAAGCTATGTGGAGTACTTCGTGGGTAGGGGGGCAATTGATTTACCAGAGAATCTGGAAGCTCTTTAAAATATATATATTTTTTAAAACTAAACTCCTATTTCATTTGATTTACTGCTTGTGTTTCTTATCTGTCTTCTAGGTTCTCCAATGGCCTTTTATTTTTGGCCATTTTCTTCAATAGTGCAAACGTAACTTATTTGATACATGAGGTGACAATCTCTTCTTCAGCTAACTATTATGTTGTGCTGTGGGTCTGCTACACACACACAATGTTTTTTATAGTTAATGTATGTGATGCATTAATTATAAAAATAATCATCCTTTTAAACTCCATGAATTAATTGCTTGTAGTCCCTAAAAAGATTTTGGCAAAATTTACAGCACAGTGGGGGTTATTTACTAAAGGCAAATCCACTTTGCACTACAAGTGCACTGCAAGTGCACTTGTAGTGCAAAGTGGATTTGCCTTTAGTAAATAACCCCCATTGCCACTGTAACTACACCAATTTACTAAAAAAAAACTGGTATTGAGCATTAAAAGAAGAAGCCACACATTGTTGAGTATAAAACATTTTACTCCAAGCACATCCACATGTGAGTTATAAAAGTATTTAACAAACCAACATCTTTGGTGTATAACATGTATGTTTGACAGTATATAGCCTTTTTTGTGACTAAACAGGCATGTTTAAAACCATAACACACGCATCCACAACTCAGGAACTTACAAAGTTCAACTTTGCTAAAGTGTAGGCCATATGAGACATTAGTATGTCAAAACTGTGTTAATTTTGCCTTCATCAGATGGGGTAATCTCACCCCTGTAAAAGGCAAATTTTGAAGATGCCCACAAATTGTGACTCAACATTTGCATTTCCCTCATGATCCCATGCCTAAAATGTGTGTCTTTTCCCTACATCTATTTTTCTAAAGCCACAAAATACACAGTGTGTCAACATGTGCTATCTGCCATCATGGGATATCAATGTATGCGTTTTGTGGGTGCAACCCCTTTCTCCAAGCTAAAGTAGGTGAGAGAAAGGGGTTGCATCCCCAAAACACATCCATTGATCCCCCATTTTGGGAGCTACTACATGTTGACACACTGGTCCTTAATACAGAAAGGACAATCCACTTTGCCCTAGAAGTGCACTTTCAAGTGTACTTGCACTGCACTCGTAGCGCAAAGTGGTTTTACTTTTTTTAAATAAGCCACAGTGTATCAACATGTGCTAGCTCCCATCATGGGGGATCAATGGACGTGTTTCGGGGGTGCAACCCCTTCCTCTCACCTACTTTAGTTTGGAGGAAAGGGTTGCACCCACAAAACGCGTACATTGATATCCCATGATGGCAGATAATACATGTTGACACACTGTGTGCATCTTCAAAATTTGGCTTTGCAATTACTTTAAAACTTTTAAAAAACGTACAACAATAACAACAAAATTCACATTTTTTGGAGGTTTTAGATTTTGTCCAAAACATCAATGATGTTGGTCAGTCTTTTTTGAACATCTGTCAGGAAAGGGTCCGTCCGCTGGTAAGATATATCTTTTGGTGTGCAGTACTGGGGTCCACCAGCAGGTGTCTCCTGGCAGTTTAGAACTGTCAGGGGAATCTTTCCCTGCTGGTGTTATTTCATCTTTTGGCCACAGTACTGACGTCCACCAGTGGATGGATCCTGGCAGTATGGAGCAGACAACACTCCCTGCGCTCAGGTGTTACATGAAGACAATTATTGTCAGTCCCATGAACACCCGGCAAGCCCTCACATGCTTGCCTTGGTATCTTTCTTCCTTGCGCCCTGACCTGTACCCTGTACCTTGTGACCTGTATCTGAACCTGAACCTGAGCCTGTACCCGATCCCATCCTGATCCTGTCCCTCCAGTGTTCATATTCCCTTGTAGCCTGATCCCATCCATTATCTCCCTCTCCTAGCCTGCCCTTGTTCAGTTGCTGATCCCCTGTGTATGATCCTGGCCTGGCTAACGTGTTTGATTTTGGTACTTCCCTTTAGCTGTATATATTATCTGTTGTCTGTGGGTTTCTGTTGGTTGGTTGAGTACTATTTGTATTTGGGGTGTTTACTTATTTATATCACTTATCTTAAATAAACAATAATTCTTATTCACTTTTACATGCATTTTGGTTTCCTCTTTGCAGTCCACACAATCTGGTCACACCTGTTCATGACAGTATACCAAGGCCATCTCTGACCAGAAGTGGCTGCACAGGGGAACCGTCTCGGTTCTGTTTCACGTTGCTGGGATGAATTCAGATATAATTGTTTATTGTGCTCGGCTGGCAACAGAGAGTTCTGAATATCTCCGCCAGACATTGAAAGGGTGGTCCAGTGATCAGCTGCTGGAGATTATCTGTTTAGCTCACTCTGTGGTCGATCAGGGCAGTATACTGTTTGAGGATGTTCAGCCTTTGATTGGAATGTGTACAGAACTGGCCCTGCCCTGTATCCCAAAGGGCCATGGTGACTTTTCTCCCCCCTTCAGCATTAACCAGGTTGCATCCTTAGTATGGCTGTTGGAGGATGACTCTGCATCCTTTTTGGAGCATTATTCGGTTTGTCCCAAACAGTTGTTGAAAGATTGTATAGATGAAGTGCAGTCCCTGGTCAGACAGAGGGTATGTGAGCCCACTTTTGTGCTACCTGTACTTCAGGCATGGTCAGACCTGTTATGCCCAGCTTCTGTCAGCTCTCCACAAACCAGACCTGCTACTAAACACCTGCCTGCTCAGATGTCCTTTCTCCCATCACCCCTGGCAACCTTAGCTACAGTCCAATATACCCTGCTCCCCACCAAGTATCAATACCCTGTTTCTACTTCCTGCACCTATGCTGCCTTTAACCCACCTGCCTCTTCTCTAATACCTGCAACTTCCCCACAAAAACTTCCTCTGGCCGCTGTTCCCCCTTCCTTGCCATATCCCAGCCCTTCGTTTCAGTATGCCTCACCTCCTGTCTACAGTCCTACAGCCACCTACAGATCTCCGGCAGTTAAGCCAAAGAAGAAACGGAAGTTCTTCCCCACTTACACGATCCTGCCAGTAACCCAACTTGCTTCCACACCACCCAACCTGCTCCAGTCTGCTTGCATGCCAGCTGAACCTGATAACCCACCTGATTCTGCCAAACCTCTGCCTGCTATCCAGCCAGTTTCTCCGCCTCAAGTTCTTGTGCCCCAATCTGATGTTCCTGTGCCCATGTTCCACTTAGATGTTTTAATACCTGCCGGCCAGCCTGATGTGTTCCTGTCTGCTGCCCAGCCTGATGTGTTCCTGTCTACTGTCCAGCCTGATGTGCCTGCCTTCCAGTCCGATGTTCCCGCTTTCCAGTCTGATGTGCCCACCTTCCAGCCGGATGTCTCGGTGCTTGCCTTCCAGCCGGATGTCTCGGTGCCTGCCTCCCAGCTTGATGTCTTCGCTTCCCAGTCTGATGTGCCCGCTTTCCAGTCTGATGTGCCCGCTTTAAAGTCTGTCCTGATGCCTGCCTTCCAGCCCGAAGTCTCGGTGCCCGCTTTCTAGTCTGATGTGCCTGCTATCCAGTCTGATGTGCCTGCCTCCCAGTCTGATGTCCTGATGCCTGCCTTACAGCCCAAAGTCTTGGTGCCTGCTTCCCAGTCTGATGTGCCTGCTTCCCAGTCTGATGTCTTGATGCCTGCTTTCCAGCCTGATGTGCCTGCCTTCCAGCCTGATGTGCCTGCCTTCCAGCCTGATGTGTCCGCTTTCCAGTCTGATGTGCACGCTTTTCAGTCTGATTTCTTGATGCCTGCCTTCCAGCCCGAAGTCTCATGCCTGCCTTCCAGCCTGATGTGCCTGCCTTCCAGCCTGATGTTCCCGCTTTCCAGTCTGATGTGCCCACCTTCCAGCCTGATGTCTCAATGCTTGCCTTCCAGCCGGATGTCTCGTGCCTGCCTCCCAGCTTGATGTCTCTGCTTTCCAGTCTAATGTGCCCGCTTTCCAGTCTAATGTGCCCGCTTTCCAGTCTAATGTGCCCGCTTTCCAGTCTGATGTGCCCGCTTTCCAGCCTGTTGTCTCAGTGCCTGCCTTCCAGTCTGATGTCTTGTTGCCTGCCTTCCAGCCCCGAAGTCTTGGTGCCTGCCTTCCAGCCTGATGTGCCAGCCTTCCAGCCTGATGTGCCAGCCTTCCAGCCTGATGTGCCTGCCTTCCAGCCTGATGTTCCCGCTTTCCAGTCTGATGTCTCGATGCTTGCCTTCCAGCCGAATCTCTCGGTGCCTGCCTCCCAGCTTGATGTCTCTGCTTCCCAGTCTGATGTGCCCGCTTTCCAGTCTGATGTGCCCGCTTTCCAGTCTGATGTGCCCGCTTTCCAGTCTGATGTGCTCGCTTTCCAGTTTGATGTGCCCGCTTTCCAGCCTGATGTCTCGAAGCTTGCCTTTCAGCCAGATGTCTCGGTGTCTGCCTTTCAGCCTGTTGTCTTGGTGCCTGACTTCCAGTCTGATGTCTCCGCTTTCATGCCTGATGTGCCAGCTTTCCAGCCTGTTGTCTCGGTGCCTGCCTTCCAGCCTGTTGTCTCAATGCCTGCCTTCCAGCCTGATGTCTTGATGCCCGCTTTCCAGCCTGATGTGCCCGCTTCCCAGTCTTATGTGCCCGCTTTCCAGCCTGTTGTCTTGATATTGGTGCCCCAGTCTGTTAAACCAATGCGGTTACTCTGCTTGCCGAGTAGAGTGCCTGTTACACAGCTTTCCAGTAGGGAGCCTGCTGCCCAGCTCAATGACCCGGATGTGCCAGCTGTCTGCCCGGATGTGCCTGACGACCAGCCTGAAATACTCTCTTCCACCGTTCTGCCCGATGCCATAGACCATGGACAATTAAGACTAGTTGGAGCGTCCGTAGGCCGCTCCTTTAGGGGGGGTACTGTCAGGAAAGGGTCCGTCTGCTGGTAAGATATATCATTTGGCGCGCAGTACTGGGGTCCACCACCAGGTGTCTCCTGGCAGTTTGGAACTGTCAGGGGAATCTTTCCCTGCTGGTGTTATGTCATCTTTTGGCCGCAGTACTGACGTCCACCAGCGGATGGATCCTGGCAGTATGGAGCAGACAACACTCCCTGCGCTCAGGTGTTACATGAAGGCAATTATTGTCAGTCAGATAAATACCCGGCAAGCCCTCACATGCTTGCCTTGGTATCTTTCTTCCTTGCGCCCTGACCTGTACCTGCACCTTGTACCTTGTAACCTGTATCTGAACCTGAGCCTGCACCTGAGCCTGTACCCGATCCCATCCTGATCCTGTCCCTCCTGTGTTCCTATTCCCTTGTAGCCTGATCCCATCCATTATCTCCCTTTCCTATCCCGCCCTTGTTCAGTTGCTAATCCCTTGTGTATGACCCTGGCCTGGATAACGTGTTTGATTTCGGTACTTCCCTTTGGCTGTATATATTATCTGTTGTCTGTGGGTTTCTGTTGGTTGGTTGAGCACTATTTGTATTTGGGGTGTTTACTTATTTATATCACTTATCTTAAATAAACATTATTCCTCTTTACTTTACATGCGTTTTGGTTTCCTCTTTGCAGTCCACACAATCTGGTCACACCTGTTCATGACAGTATACCAAGGCCATCTCTGACCAGAAGTGGCTGCACAGGGGAACCGTCTCGGTTCTGTTTCACGTTGCTGGGATGAATTCAGATATAATTGTTTATTGTGCTCGGCTGGCAACAGAGAGTTCTGAATATCTCCGCCAGACATTGAAAGGGTGGTCCAGTGATCAGCTGCTGGAGATTATCTGTTTAGCTCACTCTGTGGTCGATCAGGGCAGTATACTGTTTGAGGATGTTCAGCCTTTGATTGGAATGTGTACAGAACTGGCCCTGCCCTGTATCCCAAAGGGCCATGGTGACTTTTCTCCCCCCTTAAGCATTAACCAGGTTGCATCCTTAGTATGGCTGTTGGAGGATGACTCTGCATCCTTTTTGGAGCATTATTCGGTTTGTCCCAAACAGTTGTTGAAAGATTGTATAGATGAAGTGCAGTCCCTGGTCAGACAGAGGGTATGTGAGCCCACTTTTGTGCTACCTGTACTTCAGGCATGGTCAGACCTGTTATGCCCAGCTTCTGTCAGCTCTCCACAAACCAGACCTGCTACTAAACACCTGCCTGCTCAGATGTCCTTTCTCCCATCACCCCTGGCAACCTCAGCTACAGTCCAATATACCCTGCTCCCCACCAAGTATCAATACCCTGTTTCTACTTCCTGCACCTATCCTGCCTTTAACCCACCTGCCTCTTCTCTAATACCTGCAACTTCCCCACAAAAACTTCCTCTGGCCGCTGTTCCCCCTTCCTTGCCATATCCCAGCCCTTCGTTTCAGTATGCCTCACCTCCTGTCTACAGTCCTACAGCCACCTACAGATCTCCGGCAGTTAAGCCAAAGAAGAAACGGAAGTTCTTCCCCACTTACACGATCCTGCCAGTAACCCAACTTGCTTCCACACCAACCAACCTGCTCCAGTCTGCTTGCATGCCAGCTGAACCTGATAACCCACCTGATTCTGCCAAACCTCTGCCTGCTATCCAGCCAGTTTCTCCGCCTCAAGTTCTTGTGCCCCAATCTGATGTTCCTGTGCCCATGTTCCACTTAGATGTTTTAATACCTGCCGGACAGCCTGATGTGTTCCTGTCTGCTGCCCAGCCTGATGTGTTCCGGTCTACTGTCCAGCCTGATGTGCCTGCCTTCCAGTCCGATGTTCCCGCTTTCCAGTCTGATGTGCCCACCTTCCAGCCGGATGTCTCGATGCTTGCCTTCCATCCGGATGTCTCGGTGCTTGCCTTCCAGCCGGATGTCTCGGTGCCTGCCTCCCAGCTTGATGTGCCCGCTTTCCAGTCTGATGTGCCCGCTTTAAAGTCTGTCCTGATGCCTGCCTTCCAGCCCGAAGTCTCGGTGCCCGCTTTCTAGTCTGATGTGCCTGCTATCCAGTCTGATGTGCCTGCCTCCCAGTCTGATGTCCTGATGCCTGCCTTACAGCCCAAAGTCTTGGTGCCTGCTTCCCAGTCTGATGTGCCTGCTTCCCAGTCTGATGTGCCCGCTTTCCAGTCTGATGTCCTGATGCCTGCCTTCCAGCCCGAAGTCTCGGTGCCAGCTTTCCAGTCTGATGTGCCCGCTTTCCAGTCTGATGTCTTGATGCCTGCCTTCCAGCCTGATGTGCCTGCCTTCCAGCCTGATGTGCCTGCCTTCCAGCCTGATGTGTCCGCTTTCCAGTCTGATGTGCACGCTTTTCAGTCTGATTTCTTGATGCCTGCCTTCCAGCCCGAAGTCTCATGCCTGCCTTCCAGCCTGATGTGCCTGCCTTCCAGCCTGATGTTCCCGCTTTCCAGTCTCATGTGCCCACCTTCCAGCCTGATGTCTCAATGCTTGCCTTCCAGCCGGATGTCTCGTGCCTGCCTCCCAGCTTGATGTCTCTGCTTTCCAGTCTGATGTGCCCGCTTTCCAGTCTAATGTGCCCGCTTTCCAGTCTAATGTACCTGCTTTCCAGTCTGATGTGCCCGCTTTCCAGCCTGTTGTCTCAGTGCCTGCCTTCCAGTCTGATGTCTTGTTGCCTGCCTTCCAGCCTGATGTGCCTGCCTTCCAGCCTGATGTGCCTGCCTTCCAGCCTGATGTGCCTGCCTTCCAGCCTGATGTTCCCGCTTTCCAGTCTGATGTGCCCACCTTCCAGCCTGATGTCTCGATGCTTGCCTTCCAGCCGAATCTCTCGGTGCCTGCCTCCCAGCTTGATGTCTCTGCTTCCCAGTCTGATGTGCCCGCTTTCCAGTCTGATGTGCCCGCTTTCCAGTCTGATGTGCTCGCTTTCCAGTTTGATGTGCCCGCTTTCCAGCCTGATGTCTCGAAGCTTGCCTTTCAGCCAGATGTCTCGGTGTCTGCCTTTCAGCCTGTTGTCTTGGTGCCTGACTTCCAGTCTGATGTCTCCGCTTTCATGCCTGATGTGCCAGCTTTCCAGCCTGTTGTCTCGGTGCCTGCCTTCCAGCCTGTTGTCTCAATGCCTGCCTTCCAGCCTGATGTCTTGATGCCCGCTTTCCAGCCTGATGTGCCCGCTTCCCAGTCTTATGTGCCCGCTTTCCAGCCTGTTGTCTTGATATTGGTGCCCCAGTCTGTTAAACCAATGCGGTTACTCTGCTTGCCGAGTAGAGTGCCTGTTACACAGCTTTCCAGTAGGAAGCCTGCTGCCCAGCTCAATGACCCGGATGTGCCAGCTGTCTGCCCGGATGTGCCTGACGACCAGCCTGAAATACTCTCTTCCACCGTTCTGCCCGATGCCATAGACCATGGACAATTAAGACTAGTTGGAGCGTCCGTAGGCCGCTCCTTTAGGGGGGGTACTGTCAGGAAAGGGTCCGTCTGCTGGTAAGATATATCATTTGGCGCGCAGTACTGGGGTCCACCACCAGGTGTCTCCTGGCAGTTTGGAACTGTCAGGGGAATCTTTCCCTGCTGGTGTTATGTCATCTTTTGGCCGCAGTACTGACGTCCACCAGTGGATGGATCCTGGCAGTATGGAGCAGACAACACTCCCTGCGCTCAGGTGTTACATGAAGGCAATTATTGTCAGTCAGATAAATACCCGGCAAGCCCTCACATGCTTGCCTTGGTATCTTTCTTCCTTGCGCCCTGACCTGTACCTGCACCTTGTAACCTGTATCTGAACCTGAGCCTGTACCCGATCCCATCCTGATCCTGTCCCTCCTGTGTTCCTATTCCCTTGTAGCCTGATCCCATCCATTATCTCCCTTTCCTATCCCGCCCTTGTTCAGTTGCTAATCCCTTGTGTATGACCCTGGCCTGGATAACGTGTTTGATTTCGGTACTTCCCTTTGGCTGTATATATTATCTGTTGTCTGTGGGTTTCTGTTGGTTGGTTGAGCACTATTTGTATTTGGGGTGTTTACTTATTTATATCACTTATCTTAAACATTATTCCTATTTACTTTACATGCGTTTTGGTTTCCTCTTTGCAGTCCACACAATCTGGTCACACCTGTTCATGACAACATCATTGATATTTCGCTTGACCTTTTCTAAATCCAAATTCCACATCATGATCTCACTGATGAGTACTTTTGCACTTGCACTGTTGAAGTGAGTTTCTTCTTCCACAACATCCACATCACCTAAAAATAAAAAAACACACCATGTATTATAAATATGCAGGCATACATCTATTACCTGAAGCTGTGGTCTGAGACACCGACCTGTTGTGGACACCATTTTGACCACTTCCTGAACCTCTGCATCCACATCCTCAGGTTCTGCATCCACATCCTCAGGTTCTGTGCTGAGTTCAGCCTTGTTCAGGAGGTGTGGGGTTCCTGGTGTCCTCAGATGTCACAATTCTTTTCTCCCCTATGTGCATACAAAAATGGTATACTTAGCAGACAGATAATTGAGGCTAGAAATAGTAATATGAAACATTGGAATGTGGTGTGAATTATTCCTGCGCTACCGTAATGGAGAGAGAGAAGAAGGAATATCTGGACAGCTGCACGCACCAAAAATTGGGGTCAAACGGAACCCAAATATACAAATAGACGGGGGGGGGGGTGCTGCGCTTATCCAGGAACGTTACACTAAGTAATCTACGTAAAGGGCTGCTGAAGAAAGTGGTGCAAACCGTTGGGGAAATAATGATATCAACAATAACAACCAAATGTCATGCTGGTGTCCCCATTACAAAATAAAGAACATACCATATATGCAAAATCTAGCAAATCCGTGCAATAAAATGAAGTAATGGACAAATGGATACAATGCTGTGCCTAAAAATGCATGTGCCAAGTCCAATTAGCAAATTAATGATAAAACATAAAACTAAAACTGTTATAATTAACAAGTTACACCATCAGTATAAATATATATATAACCCAAACACAATGTGCAGCCTCAATGTGATAAAAAATTCTTATTTGATCGTGCAAAAAACGCATAAAAAGTGCATAGTGCTGAGTGACCTGAAAGCACTCCAATAGATCACACAGTGTAACAGCAGTGTGCGTTCCTAAAAAATCTGCTGCAAAAGGAGGTCCAAATATCATGCAGCTATGTACATAGGTGAAAAGACATAAAATACAATAGTGGTGATATCCTCTGCAGTGCAAACAAAGTTCAATGTGCTCAAAATGAAAAGTAGAGGTGGGGTGCCTGGAAATAAATAAAAATCCTCTTTGTGCATATATCACACAAAAGTAAGCAGTGGCCCCTTACCTAGCGGTGCTAGGTCAACCGTAAAAACTGTAACTGCAGGTGGCTGTGGTCTTTGCTTAGGGTCCTGGACAGCGCGGGTTCTGCCTCTGCCTCCACGCCTGGTGGTGCTCAGTGAAACCTCAGAAAAATTCAGGTGGTAGTGATCTTTAATAGGGGTCTTGGACCAATGCGGGTCCTATCTCTGCCTCCGTCCCTCAAATGTGGATAAACCGATAATAAAAGGACAAGGGGTACCAGATAGTGTAGTATGTTTAAAAGGATAGAGCTTTATTGGTAACAGATACAAGTACTCACATTTAAAAGTATCAGACCGGTGCCTGTCTCCTACGAGCAGCGAGCTTGTTAAGCCTCAGTCAGTATGTAGTGCCCATTCCGTCCCTACGCGTGACGTCACCAATCACGTGACTTCATCAGGGGATAGCAAGAAAAGGCACTTTGCTGTCTTAAATAGTCTACATCATTGTATCTAATGGGCGGCCATTTTCTTGTAGCCGCGTCCGCCATAAATAGGAAGGCTATGTGTGCGGCCATTTTGTTGGTTGGTGAATTCTCGGTTTCCATGTACACAGATGGAAGCGAGCTCACTGCGCAACTCCGTGCTTACAATGCGCAGCAAACGGAGGCGCAACCTGAATGTACGGGATTAACTAATCTGTCGGCTTAACGTGCTGTGAGGTGGATCAATCTATTCTTGACAGACAAATCGTTTGGAGGAATTGTCATAAAAAACGGGTGCCTGATTGAGTTGTATATACATAGAAATCAAATTTATAAAATGTCAAGAAAAACTATAAAAATCCATAAAAAATAAAAACATATATAAAAATATATTTAAAAAATATATAGAACTTAAATGGGTATATCGAAATCTTAATAAAACTAAATACTAAATTAAAAACATATACTCAGTGTAGCTGGGACAGAATGGGCCTCACCACTGGTCTGTGCATATATCCTAACATAGATACATATGGTATAAACCTAACACAGCACATGAATAAAAACATATATATGAATACAGAAGGGGACGGGGGAAAAAAAGAGGGAGTTGCATAATAAAATAGTAATCTGTATACATAAAAAAACAGTGGATAAGGTGCTTGAATGGCCACTGCCCACAAATCCTAAAAGTACACATGCATCTGTTGTGGCTGTGAAATTCTATTTCTTTCAATCTGTCAGTATCATTTCACATATTAAAGAGATCGTGATCGGAATGGATAAGGACGATGGGGTGATAAAAGAAGAAGAAGAAAAGGCTTCTGATAGGGGTCAAAAATAAAAGATTGCCAGGTGGACATGTACATTACTACTTGAATTAAAAATCACTAAGGAAACAGTTCAGGTCAAATTCGATATTCAAACCTCTTGGCGTAAATGTGTCTAATGTGAATATCCATTTGGATTCTAGCTGGCTGAGGGTCCTAACCTTGTGGCCCCCTCGCCAGTGCCTAACGTATGGTTCGATTCCCCAGAATCTTAATTGCGTGGGATCTTTATTGTGACACAACAAAAAGTGTTTGGATACACTATGTTTGTCATACCCATTCAAAATGTTATTCACATGTTCCTTAATCCTTACCCGGAGGGGTCTTTTAGTGCAGCCTATGTACTGTAGGCCGCAACTACATTCTAGGGCGTATACCGCTCCTTCCGTGTTGCAACAGATGAATTCTTTAATATCGTATGACTCTCCTGTGCTAGTTGATGTGAAATGGAATTTCTTTTCATTGGGACGTTTTGTTCGCAAACAAGCGAAGCATCTTTTGCATCTTTGGCTTTTTTCCCTTGCAAAAGTGGGTATGACAAACATAGTGTATCCAAACACTTTTTGTTGTGTCACAATAAAGATCCCACGCAATTAAGATTCTGGGGAATCGAACCATACGTTAGGCACTGGCAAGGGGGCCACAAGGTTAGGACCCTCAGCCAGCTAGAATCCAAATGGATATTCACATTAGATACATTTACGCCAAGAGGTTTGAATATGGAATTTGACCTGAACTGTTTCTTTAGTGATTTTTAATTCAAGTAGTAATATACATGTACATGTCCACCTGGCCTTTTCTTCTTCTTCTTTTATCGCCCCATCGTCTTTATCCATTCTGATCACTATCTCTTTAATATGTGAAATGATACTGACAGATTGAAAGAAATGGAATTTCACAGCCACAACAGATGCCTGTGTACCTTTAGGATTTGTGGGCAGTGGCCATTCAAGCACCTTTATCCACTGTTTTTTTTATGTATACAGATTACTATTTTATTATGCAACTCCCTCTATTTTTCCCCCGTCCCCTTCTGTATTCATATATATATATGTTTTTATTCATGTGCTGTGTTAGGTTTATACGATATGTATCTATGTTAGGATATATGCACAGACCAGTGGTGAGGCCCATTCTGTTCCAGCTACACTGAGTATATGTTTTTAATATTTAGTTTTATTAAGATTTCGATATACCCATTTAAGTTCTATATATTTTTTAAATATATTTTTATATATATATTTTTTTATATATGTTTTTTATTTTTTATGGATTTTTATAGCTTTTCTTGACCTTTTTATAAATTTGATTTCTATGTATATACAACTCAATCAGGCACCCGTTTTTTATGACAATTCCTCCAAACGATTTGTCTGTCAAGAGCAGATTGATCCATCTCCCAGCACGTTAAGCCGACAGATTCGTTAATCCCGTACATTAAAGTTGGGCCTCGGTTCGCTGCGCATTGTAAGCACGGAGTTGCGCAGTGAGCTCGCTTCCATCTGTGTACATGGAAACCGAGAATTCACCAACCAACAAAATGGCCGCGCACATGGCCTTCCTATTTATGGAGAACGTGGCTACAAGAAAATGGCCGCCCATTAGATACAATGATGTAGACTATTTAAGACAGCAAAGTGCCTTTTCTTTCTATCCCCTGATGAAGTCACGTGATTGGTGACGTCACGCGTAGGGACGGAATGGGCACTACATACTGACTGAGGCTTAACGAGCTCGCTGCTCATAGGAGACAGGCGTCTGATACTTTTTAAATGTGAGTACTTGAATCTGTTACCAATAAAGCTCTATCCTTTCAAACATACTACACTATCTGGTACCCCTTGTCCTTTTATTATCGGTTTATCCACATTTGAGGGACGGAGGCAGAGATAGGACCCGCATTGGTCCAAGACCCCTATTAAAGATCACTACCAGCTGCATTTTTCTGCGGTTTCACTGAGCACCACCAGGCGTGGAGGCAGAGGCAGAACCCGCGCTGTCCAGGACCCCAAGCAAAGACCACAGCCACCTGCAGTTACAGTTTTTGCGTTTGACCTAGCATCGCTAGGTAAGGGGCCACTGCTTACTTTAGTGTGATATATGCACGAAGAGGA
The DNA here is from genome assembly GCA_037952835.1 of Lithobates septentrionalis. Taxonomy (NCBI): domain Eukaryota; kingdom Metazoa; phylum Chordata; class Amphibia; order Anura; family Ranidae; genus Lithobates; species Lithobates septentrionalis. Next base: position 2,287,541 of record JBBDGP010001158.1, on the reverse strand, counting down.
CAAAGATTTTATTTATTTCCAGGCACCCCACCTCTACTTTTCATTTTGAGCACATTGAACTTTGTTTGCACTGCAGAGGATATCACCACTATTGTATTTTATGTCTTTTCACCTATGTACATAGCTGCATGATATTTGGACCTCCTTTTGCAGCAGATTTTTTAGGAATGCACACTGCTGTTACACTGAGTGATCTATTGGAGTGCTTTCAGGTCACTCAGCACTATGCACTTTTTATGCGTTTTTTGCACGATCAAATAAGAATTTTTTTATCACATTGAGGCTGCACATTGTGTTTGGGTTATATATATGTTATACTGATGGTGTAACTTGTTTATTATAACAGTTTTAGTTTCATGTTTTATCATTAATTTGCTAATTGGACTTGGCACATGCATTTTTAGGCACAGGATTGTATCCATTTGTCCATTATTTCATTTTATTGCACGGATTTGCTAGATTTTGCACATATGGTATGTTCTTTATTTTGTAATGGGGACACCAGCATGACATTTGGTTGTTATTGTTGATATCATTATTTCCCCAACGGTTTGCACCACTTTCTTCAGCAGCCCTTTACGTAGATTACTTAGTGTAACGTTCCTGGATAAGCGCAGCACCCCCCCCCCCCCTATCTGATACGAAACATTGCTTGGAAGTGTTGTCCAATTGTCTGTTTTGGCAGAGTTCCAAAGCTGAAGACATGATTTTTTTTCCCTTTCAAAAGCTGGAATACTTACCTGTTTTGTGCAAGTTTTACACATGGAGAGACCCCTAGTATCCACTGGAACACCTGAATGAGACACCATAAAAAGGTTGTTATGATGTCCCACACTAGTGCTCCTGCTTCCAGATGTGTAAACAGCTGCTGAGTGTCCTCTCCTTACACTAAATCAAGTTGTCATTTCATTCTAGTTTCAAACACATCTAGACAACAATGTAATAAACGTATTTTAATCAAAATAGGCGTGAACAAATGTAGTTAACCTGCATCTGCCCAAAACTTTGTATTAGTGGTCGAACGAACAATGTTTAGTACGAACGATTATACTGTGCCCACGAACCTCAAACTTGGCATTTTAAACTGTACAACAGTAAAGAAAAGCACATGTACCAGCACGAAAGTAATAATAATAATAGGAACACACGAGAAATACTTACTTTTTTGCAGCACTTTCTTGATCCTTCTATACTGATCCTGCTTCCTCAATTTCAGGTCTGACCAGTGTTTCTTCAATTGCTCCTTGGATTGTCGTACCCCAAAAGTCCTGTGCAGACTTCTCACAACTTTAGTCATGATCTTGGCCTTTCTCACATTTGGGTTTCCCTAAGGTCCATGATTCCCATCATAGTCTGTCCTCTTCAAGATGTCCACCATCTCCACCATCTCTTCAAAGGACATATTTGAGGCCTTATATCTCCTCCTGGATCTGGAACTGCCTTGCTCCGGGCTTTCCTTGTTGCTAAGAACAGCACACACCTGCTGTGTCTCCGCCAGGTGGTCTCCCACTGCCCCGAAAGAGAAGAGGCGGGGAATACACTAGAAAGAAGAACAGGGGCGGAGTTTCAAGCATGTGCAGTGTATATAAAGCATAACACGCGGGCAACGTACGTATGATCTGTTAGTGGAGGACGGATGATCGCTCGCGCCGATCGTTCAAACGAAGGTACAATTGTACCTTGCGGCATCAGTGGTTAGTGGCCTATACTGCTTAGAGATTGAGGCCTATATTGAGACAAGATTAGGAGAGTTTAGCCTGACATTAGGGTTTGTCTTATGTTGTGTCTTGCAGATAAAATGGTGGATTCACAGACCCTGACTTCCTGCCCAACTTCATAGACAAGTACAGGGAGCTGCCATGTCTCTGGCAAGTCCAATGCAGGGACTATTCAAACAAGCAAAAGAGGAAGGCAGCGCTGGATAAACTGTTGGAATTGGTGAAGCCTGTGTATCCCACCGCAGACGTCAAATATTTGAAGGCCAAAATTGGTAGCCTGAGGAGCACATATAATAGGGAGCGCAAGAGGGTCTAGAATTCCATGAGATCCGGAGCAGCAGCAGATGACGTATATGTCCCCAGGCTATGGGACTACGACAGACTGCGTTTTTGTCAGACCAGACGGAACCCAGGCCATCACTATCAACACTTCCTTCCACATCAGCTGAGGCTCCTGAAGTCCAACCTGGGCCTTCCACCCAGGAAGAAGATGTGGAGGAGCTCAGCTTAACCCAGCATTGTTGAATATATTTTTTGTCACAAATTGAATGATGTTAACTAGATGTTATTGATCACTAATTTCTGATTTAACAAAGTGGTTTACATATCAATAGACAGTAGTAGCCAAAAATGATTGGGACAAGAATGAAAAATGCTGGGGTCAGAATGATAGTCTTTTCTATTTGTTAACATTCAATTTGCAACAGTCATGAGCTCAAAATTGTGTGTGATTGATGACCAAAAACCTAAAACTATATACCATTTTCATACACAGGAAAGTCTCAGCCAGGAGGAGGTTGTGACGAGCAGCCTGACGGAATCCCAGGTTCCTCCCCACTGCCCTCCAACCAAAAGGACCAGGAAGGCAAGGAATCTTGAGGAGTCCGCGGCTGCTTTCTTAAAACAGGCTAATGCGGCACTTAACACGACACCTGGTAGCCACGAGGCATTTGGACACTGCAAGCGAACTAGAACACATGGAGGAGGGCGAATGCACAATCTGTGAAGAAATAATTTTGAAGGCCCTAAACAAAGGGGCGAGGGGCGAACTCAAAACTCAAACCCACCTGTGTGAGTTGACCCATACACCTCCACCACCTCCAGCAACACCACCAACACCACAGCCACCCAACCCATCACAGCAGCATGGAAGGAAGCATGGAAGGAAGTGTTGAGAGTGATGGCCTGGGTTTGGTGTGATCTGGCAAAAAACGCAGGCTGTTGTAAGACCACAGCCTTGGGACACATATGTCATCTGCTGCTGCTCCGGATCTCTCAGAGTCCTGGACCGTAGTGTGCTCCCTATTAAATGGACTCCTCAGGTTACCAATTTTGACAGTCAAATAATTGATGTCTGCCCTGGGGTACAAAGGCTTGACTAATTCCAACTGTTTCTCCAGCGTTGCCTTCCTCTTTATTTTGTTATGACCTTATGCCCCCTATTGTATTTCAAATTTTTGTTTTGACAAATACTTGGCTACTGTGTTTTACTTCAAAAAGGACAGTTTGTTTGTGAGTAGGCAGGTACATTTCAGAAATACAATGACAGATTAACAAGGGATACCAACATAGTTGTATCTTTGAGGTTAAAAAATACAAGATAATAATGGTGTTGTGGTAACTTGACACACAAAACGAAAAAAAAATTATGGAGATCACTAGAAAAAAAAAAAGATTATTGTGGAGATCACTAGAAAAAAAAAAAAGATTATTGCGGAGATCACGGGTAAAAAAAACAACAAAAACAAATATTATTCAGCAGATCACTATAAAGAATAAATCAGTTTGTCAGAACTCTGTGAATATCAGCAGCAAACCAACTTCATTAATATAGCATTATAAAGAAGAAGAGAATGCGCTGCATTGAGAGATGTCATAATTTGCCATGTGACGAATGTGATATCTCCATTACGAACAGTAGTTTTATAAGACCGAGCACTTTCGGCTCGTACTTGATTCCGAGCATGCATGAACTTTTGTGCGCGGACTTCTGTACACACGATCAGACTTTCCGACAACAATATTTTGTTGGTGGAAAATTTGAGAACCTGCTAACATTTGTTGGCGGAAAGTCCGACAGCAAATGTTCGATGGAGCATACACACGGTCGGACTTTCAGCAAACAAGCTCACATTCAACATTTCCCAGAAAATCCGACCGTGTGTCGCGGCATTAGGATTTCCGTACCCAGATAGAACGCATGCATCTGGGGCACACAGGACTGAACACCCAGCAACCATCTCTGGCTTACGATCCACTTTGGAACTCGGCATGGGCGTGATAAGCCGAACTAAGGGAACCCATTGATTCCTCCTCACAGGACCTGGCAATGCTAATCAGCGGTGCTGCACTGGCTGACAACATAATCTGTACACTTGCAGTAGTGGTAGCAGGTACTTCATCCTCCTGCACATTGCTAGTTAACTCATCATCACTTTCTCCCCATTTTCCTGAGTAGGACAGGGTGTCCGAGAAGAGCTCTGACAGACCATCGGACGGAATGTCAGAATCTGAGATGGTCGAGTACTCTTCGGCCGGCATGTAGTTGCGCTTGGCTTTCGCCTTGGCTGGCGCCCCCACGACATCCCCTCTCACAGCCACTAGTATCACTTCCCCCACAGGCACACCACTGTCACATCTCACTGGCTTACCCCACCCTGGTATTTTTCTCTCGGGTGGATCAGACATCGGTGCGAGTAGTTGGGCCCGACCTCGGCCTTTAGTAACGATCTGTGCGCTGGGTCCTAGAGTAGTCGCTGGGAAAGGGGTAACAGCCTTCTTCAGGACTTGGGTGGCAACCGACGGTTTGGAGGCGTCGCTCTCCGAAGGGACAGCAACATTCCTTGTCCCAATCCACTTGTAGGATCCGTGGGGATAGGGTTGGAGGGACAACCTCAAACAGATGCTCCCCACAACGTCCACAAATGATCCAAGGCCTCAACTGCTTGGTCAGGCCAGAGCACTTTCCACAAATCTGTCCTAGGGACTTGTAGCCTCCAGCCGTATACAAGGCAAGCTGACCATTCGGTGCATACCATACTCCGGTATCCATCAGGACAGGTTTTCTGCAACTCAGGCCAAAGCAGATGCCCGGAGTGTACTTTCCCCAATCCACCATCTCACTCACGAACTGCGCAATCTCCTTCACTAGTCCACAACCAGACACACGTGGCAGCACTTCCTTATCCACCTCTGCAGAGTGGGAACACCTCCCCCTGCCAATGGATTGGTGTGAAAGTTCTTTGGGAACTGTGGTGCCCGCCTTCTTCTGACTGAGGCACACCAAATTCCTTGAGCTCCTCCAAGGTTGGCGGGGCATAGAATTTATATAGACTGTTTTCCTAACCATTTTCTATGGACGCTTATATTTAGTTCACATGCTGCCATCTAGTGACCCTTTTGTGGTAATGCACTTGTTATGTTACAAGAGATGATCAAAGACTGCAGACATGTTACAAGAGATGGTCAGATACTGCAGACAATGTTACAAGAGATAGTCAGAGACTGCAGACATGTTACAAGAGATGGTCAGAGACTGCAGACATACTACAGGAGATGGTCACAGATGGCAGACATAATACAAGATTTGGCCAGAGACTGCAGACATAATACAAGAGATGGTCAGAGACTGCAGACATGTTACAAGAGATCGTCAGAGACTGCAGACATGTTACAAGAGATGGTCAGAGACTACAGACATGTTACAAGAGATGGTCTGAGACTGCAGACATACTACAGGAGATGGTCAGAGAATGCGTACATATTACAGGAGATGGTCAGAGACTGCAGACATACTACAGGAGACGGTCAGAGACTGGAGATATAATAGAGGAGATTGTCAGAGACTGCAGACATACTACAGGAGATGGTCAGAGACGGCAGACATGTTACAAGAGATGGTCAGAGACTGCAGACATGTTACAAGAGATGGTCAGAGACTGCAGACATGTTACAAGAGATGATCAGAGACTGCAGACATGTTCCAAGAGATGGCCAGAGACTGCAGACATACTTCAGGAGATGGTCAGAGATGGCAGACATAATACAAGTTTTGGCCAGAGACTGCAGACATGTTACAAGAGATGGTCAGAGACTGCAGACATGTTACAAGAGATGATCAGAGACTGCAGACATGTTACAAGAGATGATCAGAGACTGCAGACATGTTACAAGAGATGGCCAGAGACTGCAGACATGTTACAAGAGATGGTCAGAGACTGCAGACATACTTCAGGAGATGGTCAGAGATGGCAGACATAATACAAGTTTTGGCCAAAGACTGCAGACATGTTACAAGAGATGGTCAGAGACTGCAGACATGTTACAAGAGATGGTCAGAGACTGCAGACATGTTACAAGAGATGGTCAGAGACTGCAGACATAGTACAGGAGATGGTCAGAGACTGCAGACATAATACAAGAGATGGTCAGAGACTGCAGACATAATACAAGAGATGGTCAGAGACTGCAGACATAATACAAGAGATGGTCAGAGACTGCAGACATGTTACAAGAGATGGTCAGAGACTGCAGACATATTACAGGAGATGATCAGAGACTGCAGACATAATACAAGAGATGGTCAGAGACTGCAGACATAATACAAGAGATGGTCAGAGACTGCAGACATGTTACAAGAGATGGTCAGAGACTGCAGACATATTACAGGAGATGGTCAGAGATTGCAGACATAATACAAGAGATGGTCAGGGACTGCAGACATAATACAAGAGATGGTCAGAGACTGCAGACATGGGGGGTGTGGCCGGATGTGAAAGGAGAAGACGTGCTGAGGCTGAGCTCCGCTCTCACATAGATCCTGACACCTAATCCTGGCTCTAAAACCACACTTACTTCCCTCTAATCCGGCACCCTGGGGTCCAAGAGGACTTACGGCACCAAGCGGACCTCCCCGCCGCCACCGGGTAAGACCCGTTCATCCTCTGCGGCCTGTATCCGCTCATCTTCCGTCGCCATCTTGTCCACGAGGCTCTCTGTCGCTACCATGTCGGCCGGCACACAGACACAGACCCTGTCAGAGTTGTCAGCAGCTCAGGCAGCCTCGCATGCAGAGCTTTTGGCTGCTATAAAAGCGGGTAATGATTCTGTCATGGTTAAGATAGATCATCTGGTGACGGATGTCAGCCTAATAAGGCATGATATGGACAAATTTAGGTCCCGGTTTACTGAGGCTGAAGGCCGCATCTCTCAACTTAAGGATGATGCCAGAGCTGATTCCCGGGACCTTCGTGCCCTGCAACTACAAGTGAAAGCCCTGCAGGAAAAGTCCATAGACACTGAAAATAGATTGAGGAGGAATAATATTCGTGTCATAGGCCTTCCTGAGCGAACAGAAGGTTCTAAGCCGGCTGAATTTGCAGAATCCTTTCTCCTTTCCCTCCTGGATATCCCTGCTATGCCTCCTACATATGTAGTGGAGAGGGCCCACAGGGTTCCCCCCACTCCTCCTGTCCCTGGAGCCCCACCGCGACCATTCCTCCTTAGACTTCTGAATTATAGGGACCGCGATAGATTGCTTGCAGCAGCCAGGGAGAAGCAAGATCTACGCTTTAATAATGCTAAAATAATGAAGGCCTCTTGAGCCCCTCGGGAAAGAGAGCCCTGACTGATGGGGGCATGGCCAGGGAGGAGTTAAAGTAATTTTGGCTATCTCAGGATTGGCACAGGAGGGGACAAAGGGTTGGGCCTGAGCTCAGGAGTTCGTCACCCCAGGGGATTATGGTCCTTTTCGGACGGAAGCATGGAAGAGCTCGGACCTGACCCTGCAGCTCCAGCCATGGACACGGACCACCTCCTGGCTAAGGTCCGTGAGCTGGCTCTCAGAGGTCAGGCTGACTGGCTCTTTGCCCTCTTATCCCCTGGGGTGCCTTCTCCTGCACCTTCCACTGCCCCTTCCCCTGTCCCCCCCCCGAGATAGTGGGACACAGGGCCCGCAGACGTGTCCGCCCGCCTTCCCGCCTCAGTCCCACTCCTGCTGCCTCTTACTGCCCCCCTCCTTGTCTCCCCCTGCTCCAGCTGCTGGGTCTTCCCTGTTGAGGAAGCGGGGGTCGGCCGCCCGTTCTCGGCGTGCCCCCCCTCGGCGTTCTCCCTCTCCTCGTCGGTCGGTCGCGCTCCCCCCCCCTCGGTGTCCCAGATCGCGCAGTCCCCGCTCGGCGGCCCCCCCCCTCGCCCCCTCCCCTTCCCAATGCAGGGCGCGAGGCCGGGACGGAGCCGCGGCGCTCCATCCCCCGGCCTCAAGTGCTGTGGTACCTGTCTCCGCCCCCCGGCAGGCAGGGGGGCGGCGGGCGGGCGTCCGGTCCGTGCCTCGGCTAGGCTTTCCTCCCGGAGAGCGGTGGTCGGGGGCCGGATCCGTTCACCTGCATCTGCGTCCCAGCAGGCGGCGGATCCCTCGGCAAGCGGCGTCGGCTGCGCTCCGGAGCTCCCCCTGGTGGCCAGTTCACTCCCTGCGCCCAGATGGGCGGGAACTTTTGAACTGGCCACAGATGTGTCACACTGTGAATGTGACTTGCACCCCCCTGCGCCCATGCGGGTGAGGGGTAATGATGCTGCCAATGACCCCAGGGAAATAGGGAGACATGGGTGGTACCCCCCTGCGCCCTCCTGGGTGGGGTATCAGCTGGCCCACGGTTTTTCTAGCCAGGGGGATCCGCAGCATTTGATCCCCTCAGCACCCAGCTGGGTGGGGGGTAATGCCTCCTCCGATGCTTTTTGGCCGCTTCAAGATCCCTCTGTGCCCTCCTGGCCGGGGTCTCCACTGGCCCCTGGGCACTCTGGAGTAGGCTTTTTGCGGTCCAGGTCCCCCTCTGCGCCCGACCGGGCGGGGGACAGGCTCCATTCCCAGGCTGGGCCACGCCACACCGCTTCACAGATAAGGGGTGCCCCCTCTGCGCCCAACAGGGCGGGTGCGGGCTTATCGCCCTTCACGGATTCCATTCCCCCTCTACCCCGTGCTTACCGCCGCCCTCTTGCGCCCAGACGGGCGGAGGGTGTGCGAGTGACTCCCCCCACATCACAGGGGCTTACCCCCCCACGCGCTAAACCAGGCGGGTCGCGCCAGTCTCACAGCGCCCGGCTGGGCAGGAGACTCGAGCTCCGGACCCGGGCTGGCGGCAGCTTCCGCCCCGGGTCAGCCGGCCAGAGTTCACAGACACTCCTGCACCTGCACAGTTGCTGCCCCCGGCCAAGGGGACTCTTTCGAGTTGGTGACGGGACCTCCGCCCTTGGATCTCTCCATAGGCCGGGACGGCCCGAACATACACGGCCACGTGGATCCTCACTGTGCTGGCCGCATCAGTCTTCAGTCCTCCAGAGGCGTGCCGGATAACGAGGTCGATCGATCATCGATGATGCCCCCCAGGATCAGTGAGTATGATTGTGAATTGATTTGGGGTAGGTCGGCTGAGGATTCCGTATCGGGTCCCGAAGACCACATAGCGTCGGTTGTCAAATCGGTCCTATCCAGCATGGGTGTTTCGGGCGCGTCGCCATATCCTACCTCCCCTCCAGGGGGGGCCTTGTGGGCAGTAGCACCCACTGGTACCCATATACCGGAGGAGACGAAGGAGAGGATTTGGCGTTGTGAATTCGTTGATTTTCTGGCGCTAGTGCCACCGGATAGGGAAACGATTGACAAATCTCGGCGGGTAGACGTTGCGGCGCAGGGCGATAAAGTAAAACAGCTTCCTAGGACTTTCGGGAACTGGCTGCAGGGTTTCTGTGCCTATGCGGGAGTACTCTGCGAGCGTTTCCCGGAATTGCCGACTTCATTATTCTGTTATCTGGACCTCATTTGGGGGGCGTATAAAAATTACGGGGGGCAGTGTTGGTTCCAGTATGACACCCAATTTCGGCAGAAGATGGCGGCGCGAAAGGTGCTTCGCTTTGACTGTCAGGATGGTAGCCTGTGGTTGCTGCTTATGTGCCCCCACAGGCCTTCGTCCTTTCAGTCCACGATCGGCGCTCCTCATTCCGGAGCGTCGACCGCATCCAAAAAGGGTGTCTGCTGGCGATTCAAAGAAAGCCACTGTAAATGGTACTCCGCCTGTCGCTTCAGGCACGAGTGCTCCAGCTGCGGGGGCGCTCACCCCGCCAGCCGATGTTTTAGGAAGGGAAAGCAGACGCTTCCTAGAGCGGGGGCCAAGACTGACCTTTCTAAGCCGGAAGACGCCGGTGAACGTCTCAGGGATGCTTCCCTGGCTAGACCAGTACCCCCTTCATAGGGAGGCCCTGATCCTGAAGGATGGCCTTGATAGAGGTTTCTGGATCCCCTTTTCCCCGTCGGTTGCCCCCACCATGTCCTCCAATTTGAAATCGGCTGTAGAGTTCGAGTCGGTAGTGGCCGATAAGCTCAGAAAGAGCTGGAACTGGGGCGCATGGCGGGCCCCTTTGATCTCCCCCCATTTCACAACCTGCGGGTGTCCCCACTCGGGGTGGTCCCAAAAAAGGCGAGTGGTAAATTTTGTTTAATTCATCACTTATCCTACCCTTCTGGCTCCTCGGTTAATGACGGGATTAATCGCAAGGAATCTCGGGTACACTACGCGTCGTTTGACAAGGCTCTTCTCCTCGTTAGGGCAGCAGGGCGGTCCGCTCTGTTGGCAAAAGCGGACATTGAGTCCGCTTTTCGCCTTCTTCCAGTCCACCGGACTGTTTCCATCTCCTGGGTTGCTACTTTCAAGGAAGCTTTTTCTTCGATATGTGCCTGCCTATGGGCTGCGCCATTTCGTGTTATTTCTTTGAGTTGTTCAGTAGCTTCCTTGAATGGGTGGTCACCCAGGAGGCTGGGTTTCAGTCCCTGCTGCACTACTTGGACGATTTCCTTCTCGTGGGCCCCGCGGACAGCGCGCAGTGTCAATGCCTGCTTTCTGTTTTTCAGGAGGTGTGTCGGCGCTTTGCCGTCCCACTGTCCGCGGACAAAACCGAGGGTCCGGTTACGGTATTGTCTTTTCTGGGAATCGAGATTGATACAGTGGCCATGGTCTTTCGTCTGCCGAGGGAGAAGCTGACCAAGCTTCTATCCTTGGTCCGTTTGGCAAAAGGGTCAAAGAAACTGCAGCTGAAACAGCTACAATCTTTGTTGGGACACCTGGTAGCCTGTAGGGTCATACGTATGGGGAAAGCTTTTTGCAGGCACCTATCCTGGGCCACAAAGGGGGTTACGGCCCCTCACCACTACATTCGGATCACCAAGCCCATGCGGGCTGATCTGGGTATTTGGTTAACTTTTTTGCAGTCGTACAATGGACAGTCTTGTTGGTTGCGGGAGGAGGTACCGAACTCACAGCTGGAGCTGTACACTGATGCGGCAGGCTCCTGTGGTTTCGGTGCTTTCTTTCGGGGGGAGTGGTCTGCGGAATGTTGGCCGGCCTTATGGGCCCACATGGACTTGTTGCGCAATCTCACCCTTTTGGAGCTCTTTCCGATCATTGTAGCGGTGGAGCTTTGGGGTGAACAGTTGCGCAATCATCAGGTGATCTTCTGGTCGGACAATATGAGTGTAGTGCAGGTAGTGAACAAGCAATCGGCCAGTTCCCCTCCGGTGGTTTCGCTGTTGCGTTTTTTAGTTTTAAGATGTTTGCATTTTAATATATTTATTAAGGCAAAACACGTTCCGGGAGTTTCTAATGATATTGCCGATGCTCTTTCCCGCCAACAGTTTCCTCGTTTTGGCTCCTTGGCTCCGTCGGCTTCGCTGGAGGGCCTCCCTTGTCCGGCCCACTTATGGAACCTCGTTTCCGGGGATTGCTAGAGCTGCTTCGGTCGTCGCTTTGTCCGCGGACGTGGGCGTCTTATTGTCGGGTCTGGCACGAGTGGTTCCTGGCGTCGGGCGGTGAGTTCTCTGTTTTTTCTCCGGATGATAGACGTCTGGTTTTATTTGCTTACCTGGTCCAGTTACAAGAAAAGGGTGTGTCAGGTTCCACCGTATCCTCTGCCATGTCAGCCCTATCCTTTTGGTTCCAACTCCTGGGTTGGGAAGATGTCACAAAAGCATTTCCGGTACGTCGGATATTGCGAGGCTGGAAACGCATCACACACCTTCCCGATTGCAGGCGCCCGATTTCCCTTCATATATTATCCAAAATTTTGGCTATGTTGCCAGAGGTGTGCTCATCCGAGTTCGAGACCTTGCTTTTTCGGGTTGCTTTTTCGTGGGCGTTTTTTGGGGCCTTTCGTATCGGGGAATTAGGGAATCCAGGTCGTCTCCCGGGGGTATCAGGTCGGAGGACGTTTCTTTGGCTGAGCGCAGCGTCACGGTTTTGTTGCGCTCATCCAAGACCGACAGTTTTGGCAGGGGCCGCCGAGTGGTGCTGTACCACTGTGGCGGTCCGTTTTGCCCAGTATCCCTGGCTTTTCCGTTTGTTTCCGCGCGCCCCCCATCCCCCACGTTTTTTGTGCATGCCGACTCATCCTCGTTGAGCCGGTTTCAATTTTTGAGGGTTTTTCGTTTTTGCCTAAAGGCCTTAGGCTTACCGGCGGGCGACTTCTCTACTCATTCGTTTCGCATAGGCGCTGCTACCGCCGCTTCTGGTTTGGGGTTTTCTGATACGGAACTTCAGCGACTAGGGAGATGGGAGTCGTCTCGTTTCTCGCTGTATGTTCGCCCACACCTTTTGTGTTAAAATTTCAGGTTTTTCCCCGGCTCAAATATGGATACTGGGTGATTCCTTTATCTTCTGGGCTGCCCGTCGTGCTGAGATTCGCAGTTATGGAAAAAATCTGGGATTTTCATCCGACGTGGCAAGAATCCGCTGGCTTGGCCTGCGCGGGTTGCGTTGGCATCAGGTCCTGACAGAATGTTGGCAGCTCCGTGCCCGTGTGTCCGGTCACGTCATCCTCGTTGTTTACGCCAGCGGAAATGATGTTGGTTACACTCGGTCCGTGGATCTAATTGCTGCAGTGAAGGGCGATATTGCTCAGTGCCTTGCAATGTTCACCAGCCTGACTTTGGTCTGGTCAGAAATTGTCCCTCGCTCAATTTGGGCAAGGGAAGTCCCTGGCCCCTGTTTGGAGAATTTCCGCAGAAAGGTCAATGCTCAAGTGTCCAAATTTTGTCTGGAGAATCGGGGGGGTCGTGGTCCGTCACCGAGATCTGGAAGGGAACAACACTGACTTGCTGAGGAGGGATGGTGTTCATCTCAACGAGATTGGTATGGACATTTTTAACCTGGGACTTCAGAGGGGGGTGGAACAAGCGCTGGCTGCGGTCGGGCGCCCGTCAGTAGTTCACTGACTGTCTGGTGGCGGTTTTGGTGACCTTGCCAGCAAATATGAAACCTTTTTATGCCCTGTTGGTAATTGGGAGATTAACGACCGGTCCGGCACTCATGGTAAGGACAGGCCCCTCCTTCATCTCCCTTTTATTTTTGGATTTTTGAGTGCTCACAGTGCAACTGTGACTGGCACGGTTTAAATATCTATTGTATGTTTGAGTTAAAATAAAGCTGTGGCCTTGCCCTTTCCAACGTTAATGGTGTATGTGGTTTTTTATTGGATGGGAAGAAGGGGTAAGGTATGTTAATTGGTCATGTAAGTCGGATGGGACCTGGGCTTATTGCACCTCAGCAGTCATGAAGGCCTCTTGAGCCCCTCGGGAAAGAGAGCCCTGACTGATGGGGGCATGGCCAGGGAGGAGTTAAAGTAATTTTGGCTATCTCAGGATTGGCACAGGAGGGGACAAAGGGTTGGGCCTGAGCTCAGGAGTTCGTCACCCCAGGGGATTATGGTCCTTTTCGGACGGAAGCATGGAAGAGCTGCCCACCCTTCCGCCCTAATTTAATGGTATGTCACAGCGTGTTGCGGTTTTGGTGACCTTGCCAGCAAATATGAAACCTTTTTATGCCCTGTTGGTAATTGGGAGATTAACGGCCGGTCCGGCACTCATGGTAAGGACAGGCCCCTCCTTCATCTCCCTTTTATTTTTGGATTTTTGAGTGCTCACAGTGCAACTGTGACTGGCACGGTTTAAATATCTATTGTATGTTTGAGTTAAAATAAAGCTGTGGCCTTGCCCTTTCCAACGTTAATGGTGTATGTGGTTTTTTATTGGATGGGAAGAAGGGGTAAGGTATGTTAAGTGGTCATGTAAGTCGGATGGGACCTGGGCTTATTGCACCTCAGCAGTCATGCTCTTTCCTGACTATTCCCCGGAGATACAGCAGAGACGCCGATCGTTCACAGAAGCAAGACGTCGCCTAAGAGATAAAGGATTGAAATTCAGTCTACTGTACCCCAGCAAGCTTCGTGTGATCGACTGGGAACGAGCACATTTCTTCATGGATCCTGAGGCAGCTCTTTCTTGGCTGGATGGTCGTGGCTAATTTGCAGCTCTGCGTTCACAGGTACTGAGACATGGCTTAATTTGACTGCAGGCTCAAACCTCCATATTCTTCCCCCCTTTTATTCTCATTTTTTTATTTGTCTTCGGTGTCACATCAGCTGCTGATTTGCAAATCTACAATATCTAAATATCACATTGAGACACTGATCCAGTTTCCAAGCCCATGGCAAGCTGACCCCCCACGTTTTACCTTTTTAGTTGTACCTTCTTTTTTTTTCTCCTATACATCTTTCTTTATCCTCACAGTTACAGTTTTTCAATTGTGCACCATGTGTGTGAATATGAGCATTGCATGGAGAGCTGGACTGCTCACCTTTTGACGAGCACACTACACAGCCAACCCCAGCAAGATCTCTACGTGACAAGATCTCCACTGGCCCACCCCATTGTTTGGGAAAATAAGTTCCCAACAGTTTTGTTTTTTGGGACTCTGCTATCATTAATAGATGGACCAAAGATCACAGACTGGTCGGCAGTAAGGTTATTGCTGCGTGATAACCCTATTTAGGGGTACATCTACAGTTAGAAGTTGGTTTTTGGGTAAAACTATTCCCAACTCTCCTCCCTAGTTTTTTCTTTTTTCTTTTTTGGAGAGGAGATGGGAATTAGTAAGATAAGCACTCCGTGCTTGGGTCTTTTATGTTTTAGTTTGTTGTTTTTAATTTTAGTTTGTAAAAGGTTGCTGCAATGGTTAATTGTTACTGGTACACGGTGGTACAGCTCAGTGATTTTGCTGTCTGTGAGTTGCCCTCTCATAGACCCCTCCCACCATCCTATTCTGCTTCGGTTTTCTCCTTCCACATGGCTACCTCCCTAACTGATACGTTTACAGTCCTCTCATGGAACATTAGAGGCCTGAATTCCAAATTCAAACGCGCGCTATTAACAAAATATCTAAAATTGCACTCCCCTCACATCATCCTTCTCCAAGAGACTCACCTCACAGGCAGCAAGGTTCTGACCCTAAAAAAAACCTGGATACAGAGGTCCGTGCATGCTACGTACTCCTCCTACGCAAGGGGGGTCTCAATATTAATTGCTAAGAAATTTCCATGTATAATTGAGGAAGTATGCACAGACCCCCAGGGCAAATTTGCTATTGTGGTGTTTAGGCACTGGGCTCAGAGATACATTATTATAAATGTATATATACCCCCACCTTTCTCACCAGACCTATTGTATACAGTCTTGGAAAGAGCTGCTCCCTTTTGCCCTGGGAAACTACTGGTAATTGGGGATTTTAATGCTATCATCTCCCCAGACATGGATAGACCTGTCCCACCTAAGAACTATAATACTGACTTACTTTCCTGGGCACGGGCTATGGGATTAGAGGAGATATGGAGATGGAGACACCCTGCCCTTAGGGCCTATTCATGCTTCTCGGCTTCCCATAAGACTGCCTCAAGAATTGACTTGGCCTTCTCCAACCCAGCGCTGTTGGCAGACGTAGTGGAAGCCTCCTACCTACCTAGTGGGTTGTCCGATCATAGCCCACTGGTCGTAGAATTCCGCTCCTCTGCATATCGTGATGCGGCTTTGTGGAGGCTGGGGGCACATTGGATCTCTCACCCAGAGGTGACAGACATTATTCCACCCAGGTTGACAGATTTTTGGGACCATAATAAGGACTCTTCATCCCCGCAAATAGTGTGGGACGCTTTTAAGGCCTACACCAGAGGGCAATACATTTCCATCATAGCTAGTGTCAAGAAGCAACAAGGCCAACAAACCCAGATATTACAACAGTCAGTTGATGACCAAGCTGCGGTGTTCAGTGCAGACCCCACACTATCTCATTTTGACTCGCTAAATGCAGCTCAGAGTGCATTGAACATACACATGTCAGAGGTCACTAGGCTAGACATACATAAAGGAAGACAACGGTTATTTGAGCAGGGAGACAAAAACGGTCGTTTTTTGGCCATGTTGGCTCAACATGACCACCCACTTACAGTAGTCTCTAGCTTGCGTTCCACGGATGGAGGAGTGGTGACATCCCAATCTGAGATTTTGGAAATGTTCAATGTTTTTTATGGAAAGCTCTATACCTCTACTCTTCCCTCCGATTTCCGGCCGGAGTCACTACAGGATCTTTTGGATCCGCTGGCACTTGGTTGGCTCTCGGACGCGGAGAGAGAGTCACTGGTCCAACCTTTTACGGCATTAGAAGTTCTAAACGTTATTCAGTCCTTCCCCACCGGTTAGGCGCCAGGGCCAGATGGACTACCCATAGATTTTTATCGAACACATAGTGACCTCTTGGCACCCATACTGGCTCAGCTGTACACTGTTTGCCTGTCCAAAGGTGATTTACCTTCATCAATGCACCAGGCATACCTGACCTTAATACATAAGGCCCCCAAAGACCCGGAGCTATGTGTATCATTTAGACCGATTGCACTATTAAATAACGGTCTTAAAATCTTAACCAAACTGTTAGCCTCCCGCCTATACCCACTGCTACCATCGGTGATCGATCCCGACCAAACAGGTTTTATGCCCAAGAGGTCCACAGATGTAAATCTTAGGAGACTCTTCACCAACATCCACGCCCAGCATCACAACTCGGGGACAAGGGCCATAGCCCTACTAGACATAGAAAAGGCTTTTGATACTGTTGAATGGCCCTTTTTGTGGGAGACTCTGCGAAGAATGGGCTTCCCATTAAAGTTCATCTCGTGGCTGCAGGTGATATACAAGTGCCCCACCTCTTCGATACGTCTGGGTTCTAAATTGTCAACTCCCTTCAAACTGTTCAGGGGAACTAGGCAGGGCTACCCTCTCTTTCCGGCCTTGTTTGCCATAGCCATTGAGCCAGTTGCTGAAGCCCTACGTACATCGCCCCATATTAAGGGGCTGCGTATTGGCTTGTTGGAGGACAGGGTAGCCCTGTACGCAGATGATATGGTCCTCTTTCTCGCAGATGCTGGCCCGTCATTACAGGGTGCATTATCAGTCCTAGACACATTCTCTGATGTGACGGGCCTTCAGGTCAATTGGTCAAAATCTACCTTATTCCCAATAGATCAGGAAGCAAAAAACACCTCCCCCCCTGACAGCCCATTGAGATGGGTGGACACCTTTCAATACCTTGGGATTCAGGTCTCTACTCATGCCCAAGATTTCCTTAAACTAAATCTCGACCCGGTGGTGGGAGATATGAAACTTAAACTCAAAACATGGAGTAATCTGCCCCTATCTGTTTGGGGTAGAGTCAATCTCCTCAAAATGAAAACTATTCCCAAGTTTACTTACCTTTTTCGCCATTCCCCGCAGTGGATCCCCAAATCATTCTTCACCAAACTCAATCAAAAATTTTCTGATTTTTTTGTGGGGCCCCGTCCCACCTAGATATAAGCTGTCGACTCTGATGAGGCCAACATCACAAGGTGGCATGGCTTTTCCAGACTGCCATAAATATTTCCTGGCCGCTCAGTTGGTGACGGTGGTCTGGTGGTTAAACCCCGACAAAACTAACGCGGCCTCAGCTTTAGAAGCTATGGTGGTGGGCTCCTGGGAAACTCTTCAACTTTTAATTTATAGAGGGCCACGCGCCTTGCACCCACTAACCCCCTCCATGCACACTACATTGCGAGCTTGGCGAATGGGTCTCAATATCGGAGAACACAAACACTCAGATATTTCCCCCAACGCCCCAACCCTAATCTACCACATATATATACAAGCTCACAGACCCCCAGGTATGGACCAAGTATGGTATTAAATTAGTATCACAGGTTGTGTCATAGACTTCTTT
Source organism: Lithobates septentrionalis (assembly GCA_037952835.1). Taxonomy (NCBI): domain Eukaryota; kingdom Metazoa; phylum Chordata; class Amphibia; order Anura; family Ranidae; genus Lithobates; species Lithobates septentrionalis. Next base: position 2,269,705 of record JBBDGP010001158.1, on the reverse strand, counting down.
GCTTTCTTTTGCCCAGCTTTCCTCTTTGTACAACTTACCGAAACATTATCAGTTCCGCTACTTTCAACTAGCCCATGCATTCGCGGCTCAATTCCCTCACTCCTCCTGCACCCTGACTTAATCCGAGCTGGAGAAGATGCTTAGATCTGGTTGCGCTGAGAAACCTACATCGCGCTTATACGCGCATCTAGTCTATGTGTCCTTACCACTTCTGGATGGGCTCTGGTCCCGTTGGCAACGCGATATTCCTGCGTTGGATAATGACGACTGGGATGATGTCTGGGATTTTCCTTTCAGGTCACTTGTTTCCATAAGGGACAAAGTAGTGCAATTTAAAATTGTGCATAGGGCTTATTTTACCCCACATAGACTCCACTTGATGAACCCTGAGCATTCCTCAGAATGCTGGAGATGTGGTATCTCTCCAGGGGACTTCGCACACATCTTCTGGCATTGCTCAAAAATACAGCAGTATTGGAGAGAGGTGCTTGATTTAACTAACAAAGTGGCATCAACCAATTTAAAACTATTGATGGAAATATGCATAATGGGTCTAATAGAAAACATTGTTCCAACCATAGCCAAACACACGTTGATTGGGTAACTACTCTTCTATGCTAGGAAAAATATTGCAATACAGTGGAAAAAACCTAACCCTCCTTCAGTTACACAGTGGAAACGTTTAGTTAATGATAGCCTCCCACTATATAAAGATACATACGCTAACAGAGGCTGCCCTTTGAAATTTGACAAAGTCTGGCGTAAATGGATGGAAATAATGAACATTGCACAATGAATATAGACTTATAATTGTCATCAGGTTACAGTGTTGGACAAAATGTTGGTTCCCTAGGCTCAGCTAGCCATCATTTCAGGCTCAATCTGTTGCTGAATCTGATTGACTAATGCCGCGTACACACGGTCGGACTTTTCACCTGCAAAAGTCCGACGGACGCCGCCGGACCAAATCCGGCAGACAATCCGACCGTGTGTGGTCTCCATCGGACTTCCGACGGACAGTTTCGGTCGGAAATCCGACGTACTTTAGATTTGAAACTTGCTTCAAATCTTACGTCGTAACTCCGCCGGACTCAGTTCCTGACGGAAAGCCCATTCGTCTGTATGCTGGTCCGACGGACCAGATACGACGGAGGAGCAGGTTACTGCATCTCGCGCTCGCTGCAATAGGAAAAACAAATTTTCCTATTGCAGCGAGCGCGGGGGGCATCCCAAGCCCTTAGGTCTGGTATGGAACTTTAAGGGGAACCCCCTACGCCGAAAAACGTGGGGGTCCCCCCAAAATCCATACCAGACCCCGATCTGAGCATGCAGCCCGGTCAGGAAAGGGGGTGGGGACGAGCGAGCGCCCCCCCCCCCCCTCCTGAACCGTGCCAGGCTGCATGCCCTCAACATGGGGGGAGGGTGCTTTGGGGGAGGGGGCGCCCTGCGGTGCCCCCCCACCACAAAGCACCTTGTCCCCATGTTGATGAGGACAAGGGCCTCTTCCCGACAACCCTGGCCGTTGGTTGTCGGGGTCTGCGGGCGAGGGGCTTATCGGAATCCGGGAGCCCCCTATAATAAGAGGGCCCCCAGATCCCGGCCCCCCCACCCTATGTGAATGAGTATGGGGTACATGGTACCCCTACCCATTTACCTAGGAAAAAAGTGTCAATAAAACACTACACAGGTTTTTAAAATACTTTATTAAACAGCTCCGGGGGGGGGGGGATCTTCCTCCGGCTTCGGGGGTCTTCTTCTGGCTTCGGGGGTCCCTCCGGTTCATCTTCTCCCGGCGTCCGGTTGGTTCTTCTCCGCGCTCTTCTCCCGGTGTTCCAGTTCTTCGGCCGGCCCCTCCGCTGTCTTCAGGTAGCTCTATTGCCAGTGGAGGTCCGGACTTCTGGGCTTCTTGTCTTCTCTTCCCCAGATGTTGACACGACGCTCTCTCCGGCTGGACTGGTCTCTGAGGGCTCCGTTGTGACTTATATAGGCGGAGACCCCGCCCCCATATGATGTCACAGTCCCTGGGCATGCTGGGACTGTGACGTTTTAGGGGGCGTGGTCAACATCACCTAGTGACCACGCCCCCTAAAACGTCACAGTCCCAGCATGCCCAGGGACTGTGACATCATATGGGGGCGGGGTCTCCGCCTATATAAGTCACAACGGAGCCCTCAGAGACCAGTCCAGCCGGAGAGAGCGTCGTGTCAACATCTGGGGAAGAGAAGCCCAGAAGTCCGGACCTCCGCTGGCAATAGAGCTACCTGAAGACAGCGGAGGGGCCGGCCGAAGAACTGGAACACCGGGAGAAGAGCGCGGAGAAGAACCAACCAGACGCCGGGAGAAGATGAACCGGAGGGACCCCCGAAGCCGGAAGAAGACCCCCGAAGCTGGAGGAAGATCCCCCCCCCGGAGCTGTTTAATAAAGTATTTTAAAAACCTGTGAAGTGTTTTATTTACACTTTTTTTCCCTGGGTGAATGGGTAGGGGTACCATGTACCCCATACTCATTCACATAGGGTGGGGGGGCCGGGATCTGGGGGCCCTCTTATTATAGGGGGCTCCCGGATTCCGATAAGCCCCCCGCCCGCAGACCCCGACAACCAACGGCCAGGGTTGTCGGGAAGAGGCCCTTGTCCTCTTTAACATGGAGACAAGGTGCTTTGTGGTGGGGGGGCACCGCAGGGCGCCCCCTCCCCCAAAGCACCCACCCCCCATGTTGAGGGCATGTGGCCTGGTACGGTTCAGGAGGGGGGGCGCTCGCTCGTCCCACCCCCTTTCCTGACCAGCCGGGCTGCGTGCTCGGATCGGGGTCTGGTATGGATTTTGGGGGGACCCCCACGCCGGTTTTTCGGCGTAGGGGGTTCCCCTTAAAGTTCCATACCAGACCTAAGGGCCTGGGATACCTGCGACGGGGCTCGCAAGGTTTCAATCTCGCCGATAAAAGCGGCGAGATTGACTTCCTTTTCTAGTCCCGTTGTACCCGAGTCACGTTCAAAATGAACGGACTTGTCCCTGTGTGGGAAAGTCCGTTCATTCTGAAAGTCCGGCGGAAGACCGGATTCCGGAAAGTCCGGCCGTGTGTAGGCAAGTCCAGCCGTTCAGAAAGTCCGGCTGTAGTCCGCCAGAAGTCTGGCGGCAAGTACGTCGGACCTAGCTTTACAGAAAGTCCGACCGTGTGTACGCGGCATAACTCTTTTAGAGGAGGACTATGTATATAACTCTGATGCTGTTATTTAACCGGGCAACTCACGTTGATTGACACTTATTCTGTCGTGGTACCGATGTACTGTAGCAACCAAGTGTTATTGTATTGTTTGTCTCAAGAAATCTGAAATAAAAATAATAAAAAAAAAAAAAAAGAGACTGCAGACATAATACAAGAGATGGTCAGAGACTGCAGACATGTTACAAGAGATGGTCAGAGACTGCAGACATAGTACAGGAGATGGTCAGAGACTGGTCAGACTGCAGACATAGTACAGGAGATGGTCAGAGAATATGGACATATTACAGAAAATGGTCAGAGACGGCAGACATCCTACAGGAGATGGTCAGAGACTGCAGACATGTTACAAGAGATGGTCAGAGACTGCAGACATAGTACAGGAGATGGTCAGAGACTGCAGACATAATACATGAGCTGGTCAGAGACTGCAGACATAATAAAAGAGATGGTCAGAGACTGCAGACATGTTACAGGAGATGGTCAGAGACTGCAGACATGTTACAGGAGATGGTCAGAGACTGCAGACATGTTACAAGAGATGGTCAGAGACTGCAGACATAGTACAGGAGATGGTCAGAGACTGCAGACATAATACAAGAAATGGTCAGAGACTGCAGACATAATACAAGAGATGGTCAGAGACTGCAGACATGTTACAAGAGATGGTCAGAGACTGCAGACATAGTACAGGAGATGGTCAGAGACTGGTCAGACTGCAGACATAGTACAGGAGATGGTCAGAGAATATGGACATATTACAGAAAATGGTCAGAGACGGCAGACATCCTACAGGAGATGGTCAGAGACTGCAGACATGTTACAAGAGATGGTCAGAGACTGCAGACATAGTACAGGAGATGGTCAGAGACTGCAGACATAATACATGAGCTGGTCAGAGACTGCAGACATAATAAAAGAGATGGTCAGAGACTGCAGACATGTTACAGGAGATGGTCAGAGACTGCAGACATGTTACAGGAGATGGTCAGAGACTGCAGACATGTTACAGGAGATGGTCAGAGACTGCAGACATGTTACAAGAGATGGTCAGAGACTGCAGACATAGTACAGGAGATGGTCAGAGACTGCAGACATAATACAAGAAATGGTCAGAGACTGCAGACATGTTACAAGAAATGGTCAGAGACTGCAGACATAGTACAGGAGATGGTCAGAGACCTCAGACATAATACAAGAGATGGTCAGAGACTGCAGACAAAATAAAAGAGATGGTCAGAGACTGCAGACATAGTACAGGAGATGGTCAGAGACTGCAGACATAAAACAAGAGATGGTCAGAGACTGCAGCCATGTTACAAGAGATGGTCAGAGACTACAGACATGTTACAAGAGATGGTCTGAGACTGCAGACATACTACAGGAGATGGTCAGAGAATGTGTACATATTACAGGAGATGGTCAGAGACTGCAGACATAGCACAGGAGATGGTCAGAGAATGCGTACATATTACAGGAGATGGTCAGAGACTGCAGACATACTACAGGAGACAGTCAGAGACTGGAGATATAATAGAGGAGATGGTCAGAGACTGCAGACATAATACAAGAGATGGTCAGAGACTGCAGACATGTTACAAGAGATGGTCAGAGACTGCAGATATGTTAGAAGAGATGGTCAGAGACTGCAGATATGTTAGAAGAGATGGTCAGAGACTGCAGACATGTTACAAGAGATGGTCAGAGACTGCAGACATGTTACAAGAGATGATCAAAGACTGCAGACATGTTACAAGAGATGGTCAGAGACAGCAGACAATGTTACAAGAGATAGTCAGAGACTGCAGACATGTTACAAGAGATGGTCAGAGACTGCAGACATACTACAGGAGATGGTCAGAGATGGCAGACATAATACAAGATTTGGCCAGAGACTGCAGGCATACTACAGGAGACAGTCAGAGACTGGAGATATAATAGAGGAGATGGTCAGAGACTGCAGACATAGTACAGGAGATGGTAAGAGAATGCGTACATATTATAGGAGATGGTCAGAGACTGCAGACATACTACAGGAGACGGTCAGAGACTGGAGATATAATAGAGGAGATGGTCAGAGATTGCAGACATAGTACAGGAGATGGTCAGTGACGGCAGACATGTTACAAGAGATGGTCAGTGACGGCAGACATGTTACAAGAGATGGTCAGAGACTGAAGACATAATACAAGAGATGGTCAGAGACTGCAGACATGTTACAAGAGATGGTCAGAGACTGCAGACATAGTACAGGAGATGGTCAGAGACTGGTCAGACTGCAGACATAGTACAGGAGATGGTCAGAGAATATGGACATATTACAGAAAATGGTCAGAGACGGCAGACATCCTACAGGAGATGGTCAGAGACTGCAGACATAGTACAGGAGATGGTAAGAGAATGCGTACATATTATAGGAGATGGTCAGAGACTGCAGACATACTACAGGAGACGGTCAGAGACTGGAGATATAATAGAGGAGATGGTCAGAGACTGCAGACATAGTACAGGAGATGGTCAGAGACTGCAGACATAATACAAGAAATGGTCAGAGACTGCAGACATGTTACAAGAAATGGTCAGAGACTGCAGACATAGTACAGGAGATGGTCAGAGACCTCAGACATAATACAAGAGATGGTCAGAGACTGCAGACAAAATAAAAGAGATGGTCAGAGACTGCAGACATAGTACAGGAGATGGTCAGAGACTGCAGACATAAAACAAGAGATGGTCAGAGACTGCAGACATGTTACAAGAGATGGTCAGAGACTACAGACATGTTACAAGAGATGGTCTGAGACTGCAGACATATTACAGGAGACGGTCAGAGACTGGAGATATAATAGAGGAGATGGTCAGAGACTGCAGACATAGTACAGGAGATGGTCAGAGAATGCGTACATATTACAGGAGATGGTCAGAGACTGCAGACATACTACAGGAGACAGTCAGAGACTGGAGATATAATAGAGGAGATGGTCAGAGACTGCAGACATAATACAAGAGATGGTCAGAGACTGCAGACATGTTACAAGAGATGGTCAGAGACTGCAGATATGTTAGAAGAGATGGTCAGAGACTGCAGATATTTTAAAAGAGATGGTCAGAGACTGCAGACATGTTACAAGAGATGGTCAGAGACTGCAGACATGTTACAAGAGATGATCAAAGACTGCAGACATGTTACAAGAGATGGTCAGAGACAGCAGACATACTACAGGAGATGGTCAGAGATGGCAGACATAATACAAGATTTGGCCAGAGACTGCAGGCATAATACAAGAGATGGTCAGAGACTGCAGACATACTACAGGAGACAGTCAGAGACTGGAGATATAATAGAGGAGATGGTCAGAGACTGCAGACATAGTACAGGAGATGGTAAGAGAATGCGTACATATTATAGGAGATGGTCAGAGACTGCAGACATACTACAGGAGACGGTCAGAGACTGGAGATATAATAGAGGAGATGGTCAGAGATTGCAGACATAGTACAGGAGATGGTCAGTGACGGCAGACATGTTACAAGAGATGGTCAGTGACGGCAGACATGTTACAAGAGATGGTCAGAGACTGAAGACATGTTACAAGAGATGGTCAGAGACTGCAGACATGTTACAAGAGATGGTCAGAGACTGCAGACATGTTACAAGAGATGGTCAGAGACTGCAGAAATGTTACAAGAGCTGATCAAAGACTGCAGACATGTTACAAGAGATGGTCAGAGACTGCAGACATACTAAAGGAGATGGTCAGAGATGGCAGACATAATACAAGATTTGGCCAGAGACTGCAGACATAATACAAGAGATGGTCAGAGACTGCAGACATGTTACAAGAGATAGTCAGAGACTGCAGACATGTTACAAGAGATGGTCAGAGACTACAGACATGTTACAAGAGATGGTCTGAGACTGCAGACATACTACAGGAGACGGTCAGAGACTGGAGATATAATAGAGGAGATGGTCAGAGACTGCAGACATAGTACAGGAGATGGTCAGAGAATGCGTACATATTACAGGAGATGGTCAGAGACTGCAGACATACTACAGGAGACGGTCAGAAACTGGAGATATAATAGAGGAGATTGTCAGAGCCTGCAGACATACTACAGGAGATGGTCAGAGACGGCAGACATGTTACAAGAGATGGTCAGAGACTGCAGACAATGTTACAAGAGATAGTCAGAGACTGCAGACATGTTACAAGAGATGGTCAGAGACTGCAGACATGTTACAAGAGATGGTCAGAGACTGCAGAAATGTTACAAGAGATGATCAAAGACTGCAGACATGTTACAAGAGATGGTCAAAGACTGCAGACAATGTTACAAGAGATGGTCAGAGACTGCAGACATGTTACAAGAGATGGTCAGAGACTGCAGACATACTAAAGGAGATGGTCAGAGACTGCAGACATACTAAAGGAGATGGTCAGAGATGGCAGACATAATGCAAGATTTGGCCAGAGACTGCAGACATAATACAAGAGATGGTCAGAGACTGCAGACATGTTACGAGAGATGGTCAGAGACTGCAGACATGTTACGAGAGATGGTCAGAGACTACAGACATGTTACAAGAGATGGTCTGAGACTGCAGACATACTACAGGAGACGGTCAGAGACTGGAGATATAATAGAGGAGATGGTCAGAGACTGCAGACATACTGCAGGAGATGGTAAGAGACGGCAGACGTGTTACAAGAGATGGTCAGGGACTGCAGACATAGTACAGGAGATGGTCAGAGAATGCGTACATATTACAGGAGATGGTCAGAGACTGCAGACATACTACAGGAGATGGTCAGAGACTGGAGATATAATAGAGGAGATGGTCAGAGACTGCAGACATACTACAGGAGATGGTCAGAGACGGCTGACGTGTTACAAGAGATGGTCAGAGACGGCTGACGTGTTACAAGAGATGGTCAGAGACTGCAGACATGTTACAAGAGATGGTCAGAGACTGCAGACATGTTACAAGAGATGGTCAGAGACTGCAAACATGTTACAGGAGATGGTCAGAGACTGCAGACATGTTACAAGAGATGATCAAAGACTGCATACATGTTACAAGAGATGGTCAGAGACTGCAGACATGTTACAAGAGATGGTCAGAGACTGCAGACATACTACAGGAGATGGTCAGAGATGACAGACATAATACAAGATTTGGCCAGAGAATGCAGACATAATACAAGAGATGGTCAGAGACTGCAGACATGTTACAAGAGATGGTCAGAGACTGCAGACATAGCACAGGAGATGGTCAGAGACTGGAGATATAATAGAGGAGATTGTCAGAGACTACAGACATGTTGCAAGAGATGGTCAGAGACTGCAGACATGTTACAAGAGATGGTCAGAGACTGGAGATATAATAGAGGAGATGGTCAGAGACTGCAGACATAGTACAGGAGATGGTCAGAGAATGCGTACATATTACAGGAGATGGTTAGAGACTGCAGACATACTACTGGAGACGGTCAGAGACTGGAGATATAATAGAGGAGATGGTCAGAGACTGCAGACATACTACAGGAGATGGTCAGAGACAGCAGACGTGTTACAAGAGATGGTCAGAGACTGCAGACATGTTGCAAGAGATGGTCAGAGACTGCAGACATGTTACAAGAGATGGTCAGAGACTACAGACATGTTACAAGAGATGGTCAGAGACTGCAGACATGTTACAAGAGATGATCAAAGAATGCAGACATGTTACAAGAGATGGTCAGAGACTGCAGACAATATTACAAGAGATAGTCAGAGACTGCAGACATGTTACAAGAGATGGTCAGAGACTGCAGACATACTACAGGAGATGGTCAGAGATGGCAGACATAATACAAGATTTGGCCAGAGACTGCAAACATAATACAAGAGATGGTCAGAGACTGCAGACATGTAACAAGAGATAGTCAGAGACTGCAGAAATGTTACAAGAGATGGTCAGAGACTACAGACATGTTACAAGAAATGGTTTGAGACTGCAGACATACTACAGGAGACGGTCAGAGACTGGAGATATAATAGAGGAGATTGTCAGAGACTGCAGACATACTACAGGAGATGGTCAGAGACGGCAGACATGTTACAAGAGATGGTAAGAGACTGCAGACATGTTACAAGAGATGGTCAGAGACTGCAGACATGTTACAAGAGATGGTCAGAGACTGCAGACATGTTACAAGAGATGATCAGAGACTGCAGACATGTTACAAGAGATGGTCAGAGACTGCAGACATAGCACAGAAGATGGTCAGAGACTGCAGACATAATACAAGAGATGGTCAGAGACTGCAGACATATTACAAGAGATGGTCAGAGGCTGCAGACATGTTACAAGAGATGGTCACAGGCTGCAGACATAATACAAGAGATGGTCAGAGGCTGCAGACATGTTACAAGAGATGATCAGAGACTGCAGACATGTTACAAGAGATGGCCAGAGACTGCAGACATGTTACAAGAGATGGTCAGAGACTGCAGACATAGTACAGGAGATGGTCAGAGACTGCAGACATAGTACAAGAGATGGTCAGAGACTGCAGACATAATACAAGAGATGGTCAGAGACTACAGACATGTTACAAGAAATGGTCTGAGACTGCAGACATACTACAGGAGACGGTCAGAGACTGGAGATATAATAGAGGAGATGGTCAGAGACTGCAGACATAGTAAAGGAGATGGTCAGACACTGCAGACATACTACAGTAGGCGGTCAGAGACTGGAGATATAATAGAGGAGATTGTCAGAGACTGCAGACATAGTACAGGAGATGGTAAGAGATGGCAGACATAATACAAGATTTGGCCAGAGACTGCAAACATAATACAAGAGATGGTCAGAGACTGCAGACATGTAACAAGAGATAGTCAGAGACTGCAGAAATGTTACAAGAGATGGTCAGAGACTGCAGACATACTACAGGAGATGGTCAGAGATGGTAGACATAATACAAGATTTGGCCAGAGACTGCAGACATAATACAAGAGATGGTCAGAGACTGCAGACATGTTACAAGAGATGGTCAGAGACTGCAGACATAGCACAGGAGATGGTCAGAGACTGCAGACATAATACAAGAGATGGTCAGAGACTGCAGACATATTACAAGAGATGGTCAGAGACTGCAGACATGTTGCAAGAGATGGTCAGAGACTGCAGACATAGTACAGGAGATGGTCAGAGACTGCAGACATAATACAAGAGATGGTCAGAGACTGCAGACATAATACAAGAGATGGTCAGAGACTGCAGACATAATACAAGAGATGGTCAGAGACTGCAGACATAATGCAAGAGATGGTCAGAGGCTGCAGACATGTTACAAGAGATGGTCAGAGACTACAGACATGTTACAAGAGATGGTCTGAGACTGCAGACATACTACAGGAGACGGTCAGAGACTGAAGATATAATTGAGGAGATGGTCAGAGACTGCAGACATAGTACAGGAGATGGTCAGAGACTGCAGACATGTTACAAGAGATAGTCAGAGACTGCAGACATGTTACAAGAGATGGTCAGAGACTACAGACATGTTACAAGAGATGGTCTGAGACTGCAGACATACTACAGGAGACGGTCAGAGACTGGAGATATAATAGAGGAGATGGTCAGAGACTGCAGACATAGTACAGGAGATGGTCAGAGAATGCGTACATATTACAGGAGATGGTCAGAGACTGCAGACATACTACAGGAGACGGTCAGAAACTGGAGATATAATAGAGGAGATTGTCAGAGCCTGCAGACATACTACAGGAGATGGTCAGAGACGGCAGACATGTTACAAGAGATGGTCAGAGACTGCAGACAATGTTACAAGAGATAGTCAGAGACTGCAGACATGTTACAAGAGATGGTCAGAGACTGCAGACATGTTACAAGAGATGGTCAGAGACTGCAGAAATGTTACAAGAGATGATCAAAGACTGCAGACATGTTACAAGAGATGGTCAAAGACTGCAGACAATGTTACAAGAGATGGTCAGAGACTGCAGACATGTTACAAGAGATGGTCAGAGACTGCAGACATACTAAAGGAGATGGTCAGAGACTGCAGACATACTAAAGGAGATGGTCAGAGATGGCAGACATAATGCAAGATTTGGCCAGAGACTGCAGACATAATACAAGAGATGGTCAGAGACTGCAGACATGTTACGAGAGATGGTCAGAGACTGCAGACATGTTACGAGAGATGGTCAGAGACTACAGACATGTTACAAGAGATGGTCTGAGACTGCAGACATACTACAGGAGACGGTCAGAGACTGGAGATATAATAGAGGAGATGGTCAGAGACTGCAGACATACTGCAGGAGATGGTAAGAGACGGCAGACGTGTTACAAGAGATGGTCAGGGACTGCAGACATAGTACAGGAGATGGTCAGAGAATGCGTACATATTACAGGAGATGGTCAGAGACTGCAGACATACTACAGGAGATGGTCAGAGACTGGAGATATAATAGAGGAGATGGTCAGAGACTGCAGACATACTACAGGAGATGGTCAGAGACGGCTGACGTGTTACAAGAGATGGTCAGAGACGGCTGACGTGTTACAAGAGATGGTCAGAGACTGCAGACATGTTACAAGAGATGGTCAGAGACTGCAGACATGTTACAAGAGATGGTCAGAGACTGCAAACATGTTACAGGAGATGGTCAGAGACTGCAGACATGTTACAAGAGATGATCAAAGACTGCATACATGTTACAAGAGATGGTCAGAGACTGCAGACATGTTACAAGAGATGGTCAGAGACTGCAGACATACTACAGGAGATGGTCAGAGATGACAGACATAATACAAGATTTGGCCAGAGAATGCAGACATAATACAAGAGATGGTCAGAGACTGCAGACATGTTACAAGAGATGGTCAGAGACTGCAGACATAGCACAGGAGATGGTCAGAGACTGGAGATATAATAGAGGAGATTGTCAGAGACTACAGACATGTTGCAAGAGATGGTCAGAGACTGCAGACATGTTACAAGAGATGGTCAGAGACTGGAGATATAATAGAGGAGATGGTCAGAGACTGCAGACATAGTACAGGAGATGGTCAGAGAATGCGTACATATTACAGGAGATGGTTAGAGACTGCAGACATACTACTGGAGACGGTCAGAGACTGGAGATATAATAGAGGAGATGGTCAGAGACTGCAGACATACTACAGGAGATGGTCAGAGACAGCAGACGTGTTACAAGAGATGGTCAGAGACTGCAGACATGTTGCAAGAGATGGTCAGAGACTGCAGACATGTTACAAGAGATGGTCAGAGACTACAGACATGTTACAAGAGATGGTCAGAGACTGCAGACATGTTACAAGAGATGATCAAAGAATGCAGACATGTTACAAGAGATGGTCAGAGACTGCAGACAATATTACAAGAGATAGTCAGAGACTGCAGACATGTTACAAGAGATGGTCAGAGACTGCAGACATACTACAGGAGATGGTCAGAGATGGCAGACATAATACAAGATTTGGCCAGAGACTGCAAACATAATACAAGAGATGGTCAGAGACTGCAGACATGTAACAAGAGATAGTCAGAGACTGCAGAAATGTTACAAGAGATGGTCAGAGACTACAGACATGTTACAAGAAATGGTTTGAGACTGCAGACATACTACAGGAGACGGTCAGAGACTGGAGATATAATAGAGGAGATTGTCAGAGACTGCAGACATACTACAGGAGATGGTCAGAGACGGCAGACATGTTACAAGAGATGGTAAGAGACTGCAGACATGTTACAAGAGATGGTCAGAGACTGCAGACATGTTACAAGAGATGGTCAGAGACTGCAGACATGTTACAAGAGATGATCAGAGACTGCAGACATGTTACAAGAGATGGTCAGAGACTGCAGACATAGCACAGAAGATGGTCAGAGACTGCAGACATAATACAAGAGATGGTCAGAGACTGCAGACATATTACAAGAGATGGTCAGAGGCTGCAGACATGTTACAAGAGATGGTCACAGGCTGCAGACATAATACAAGAGATGGTCAGAGGCTGCAGACATGTTACAAGAGATGATCAGAGACTGCAGACATGTTACAAGAGATGGCCAGAGACTGCAGACATGTTACAAGAGATGGTCAGAGACTGCAGACATAGTACAGGAGATGGTCAGAGACTGCAGACATAGTACAAGAGATGGTCAGAGACTGCAGACATAATACAAGAGATGGTCAGAGACTACAGACATGTTACAAGAAATGGTCTGAGACTGCAGACATACTACAGGAGACGGTCAGAGACTGGAGATATAATAGAGGAGATGGTCAGAGACTGCAGACATAGTAAAGGAGATGGTCAGACACTGCAGACATACTACAGTAGGCGGTCAGAGACTGGAGATATAATAGAGGAGATTGTCAGAGACTGCAGACATAGTACAGGAGATGGTAAGAGATGGCAGACATAATACAAGATTTGGCCAGAGACTGCAAACATAATACAAGAGATGGTCAGAGACTGCAGACATGTAACAAGAGATAGTCAGAGACTGCAGAAATGTTACAAGAGATGGTCAGAGACTGCAGACATACTACAGGAGATGGTCAGAGATGGTAGACATAATACAAGATTTGGCCAGAGACTGCAGACATAATACAAGAGATGGTCAGAGACTGCAGACATGTTACAAGAGATGGTCAGAGACTGCAGACATAGCACAGGAGATGGTCAGAGACTGCAGACATAATACAAGAGATGGTCAGAGACTGCAGACATATTACAAGAGATGGTCAGAGACTGCAGACATGTTGCAAGAGATGGTCAGAGACTGCAGACATAGTACAGGAGATGGTCAGAGACTGCAGACATAATACAAGAGATGGTCAGAGACTGCAGACATAATACAAGAGATGGTCAGAGACTGCAGACATAATACAAGAGATGGTCAGAGACTGCAGACATAATGCAAGAGATGGTCAGAGGCTGCAGACATGTTACAAGAGATGGTCAGAGACTACAGACATGTTACAAGAGATGGTCTGAGACTGCAGACATACTACAGGAGACGGTCAGAGACTGAAGATATAATTGAGGAGATGGTCAGAGACTGCAGACATAGTACAGGAGATGGTCAGAGAATGCGTACATATTACAGGAGATGGTCAGAGACTGCAGACATACTACAGGAGATGGTCAGAGACTGGAGATATAATAGAGGAGATGGTCAGAGACTGCAGACATACTACAGGAGATGGTCAGAGACGGCTGACGTGTTACAAGAGATGGTCAGAGACAGCTGACGTGTTACAAGAGATGATCAGAGACTGCAGACATGTTACAAGAGATGGTCAGAGACTGCAGACATGTTACAAGAGATGGTCAGAGACTGCAAACATGTTACAGGAGATGGTCAGAGACTGCAGACATGTTACAAGAGATGATCAAAGACTGCATACATGTTACAAGAGATGGTCAGAGACTGCAGACATGTTACAAGAGATGGTCAGAGACTGCAGACATACTACAGGAGATGGTCAGAGATGACAGACATAATACAAGATTTGGCCAGAGAATGCAGACATAATACAAGAGATGGTCAGAGACTGCAGACATGTTACAAGAGATGGTCAGAGACTGCAGACATAGCACAGGAGATGGTCAGAGACTGGAGATATAATAGAGGAGATTGTCAGAGACTGCAGACATGTTGCAAGAGATGGTCAGAGACTGCAGACATGTTACAAGAGATGGTCAGAGACTGGAGATATAATAGAGGAGATGGTCAGAGACTGCAGACATAGTACAGGAGATGGTCAGAGAATGCGTACATATTACAGGAGATGGTTAGAGACTGCAGACATACTACTGGAGACGGTCAGAGACTGGAGATATAATAGAGGAGATGGTCAGAGACTGCAGACATACTACAGGAGATGGTCAGAGACAGCAGACGTGTTACAAGAGATGGTCAGAGACTGCAGACATGTTGCAAGAGATGGTCAGAGACTGCAGACATGTTACAAGAGATGGTCAGAGACTACAGACATGTTACAAGAGATGGCCAGAGACTGCAGACATGTTACAAGAGGTGGTCAGAGACTGCAGACATAGTACAGGAGATGGTCAGAGACTGCAGACATAATACAAGAGATGGTCAGAGACTGCAGACATAATAAAAGAGATGGTCAGAGACTGCAGACATAATACAAGAGATGGTCAGAGACTGCAGACATGTTACAAGAGATGGTCAGAGACTGCAGACATAGTACAGGAGATGGTCAGAGACTGCAGACATAATACAAGAGATGGTCAGAGGCTGCAGACATGTTACAAGAGATGGTCAGAGACTGCAGACATAGCACAGAAGATGGTCAGAGACTGCAGACATAATACAAGAGATGGTCAGAGACTGCAGACATATTACAAGAGATGGTCAGAGGCTGCAGACATGTTACAAGAGATGGTCAGAGGCTGCAGACATAATACAAGAGATGGTCAGAGGCTGCAGACATGTTACAAGAGATGGTCCGAGGCTGCAGACATGTTACAAGAGATGGTCTGAGACTGCAGACATACTACAGGAGACGGTCAGAGACTGGAGATATAATAGAGGAGATGGTCAGAGACTGCAGACATAGCACAGAAGATGGTCAGAGACTGCAGACATATTACAAGAGATGGTCAGAGACTGCAGACATAATACAAGAGATGGTCAGAGGCTGCAGACATGTTACAAGAGATGGTCAGAGGCTGCAGACATGTTACAAGAGATGGTCTGAGACTGCAGACATACTACAGGAGACGGTCAGAGACTGGAGATATAATAGAGGAGATGGTCAGAGACTGCAGACATAGTACAGGAGATGGTCAGGGAATGCGTACATATTACAGGAGATGGTTAGAGACTGCAGACATACGACTGGAGACGGTCAGAGACTGGAGATATAATAGAGGAGATGGTCAGATACTGCAGACATAATACAAGAGATGGTCAGAGACTGCAGACATGTTACAAGAGATGGTCAGAGACTGCAGACATAGTACAGGAGATGGTCAGAGACTGCAGACATAATACAAGAGATGGTCAGAGGCTGCAGACATGTTACAAGAGATGGTCAGAGACTACAGACATGTTACAAGAGATGGTCTGAGACTGCAGACATACTACAAATGACGGTCAGAGACTGGAGATATAATTGAGGAGATGGTCAGAGACTGCAGACATAGTTGAGGAGATGGTCAGAGAATGCATACATATTACAGGAGATGGTCAGAGACTGCAGACATACTACTGGAGACGGTCAGAGACTGGAGATTTAATAGAGGAGATGGTCAGAGACTACAGACATACTACAGGAGATGGTCAGAGACATCAGACATGTTACAAGAGATGGTCAGAGACTGCAGACATGTTACAAGAGATGGTCAGAGACTACAGACATGTTACAAGAGATGGTCAGAGACTGCAGACATGTTACAAGAGATGTTTAAAGAATGCAGACATGTTACAAGAGATGGTCAGAGACTGCAGACAATGTTACAAGAGATAGTCAGAGACTGCAGACATGTTACAAGAGATGGTCAGAGACTGCAGACATACTACAGGAGATGGTCAGAGATGGCAGACATAATACAAGATTTGGCCAGAGACTGCAGACATAATACAAGAGATGGTCAGAGACTGCAGACATGTAACAAGAGATAGTCAGAGACTGCAGACATGTTACAAGAGATGGTCAGAGACTACAGACATGTTACAAGAAATGGTTTGAGACTGCAGACATACTACAGGAGACGGTCAGAGACTGGAGATATAATAGAGGAGATGGTCAGAGACTGCAGACATAGTACAGGAGATGGTCAGAGAATGCGTACATATTACAGGAGATGGTCAGAGACTGCAGACATACTACAGCAGGCGGTCAGAGACTGGAGATATAATAGAGGAGATTGTCAGAGACTGCAGACATACGACAGGAGATGGTCAGAGATGGCAGACATGTTACAAGAGATGGTCAGAGACTGCAGACATGTTACAAGAGATGGTCAGAGACTGCAGACATGTTACAAGAGATGATCAAAGACTGCAGACATGTTACAAGAGATGGTCAGAGACTGCAGACAATGTTACAAGAGATAGTCAGAGACTGCAGACAATGTTACAAGAGATAGTCAGAGACTGCAGACATGTTACAAGAAATGGTCAGAGACTGCAGACATGTTACAAGAGATGGCCAGAGACTGCAGACATGTTACAAGAGATGATCAGAGACTGCAGACATGTTACAAGAGATGGTCAGAGACGGCAGACATACTACAGGAGATGGTCAGAGATGGCAGACATAATACAAGATTTGGCCAGAGACTGCAGACATAATACAAGAGATGGTCAGAGACTGCAGACATAATACAAGAGATGGTCAGAGACTGCAGACATAATACAAGAGATAGTCAGAGACTGCAGACATGTTACAAGAGATGGTCAGAGACTACAGACATGTTACAAGAAATGGTCTGAGACTGCAGACATACTACAGGAGACGGTCAGAGACTGGAGATATAATAGAGGAGATGGTCAGAGACTGCAGACATAGTACAGGAGATGGTTAGAGAATGCGTACATATTACAGGAGATGGTCAGAGACTGCAGACATACTACAGTAGGCGGTCAGAGACTGGAGACATAATAGAGGAGATTGTCAGAGACTGCAGGCATAGTACAGGAGATGGTCAGAGACGGCAGACATGTTACAAGAGATGGTCAGAGACTGCAGACATGATACAAGAGATGGTCAGAGACTGCAGACATGTTACAAGAGATGGTCAGAGACTGCAGACATGTTATAAGAGATGATCAGAGACTGCAGACATGTTACAAGAGATGGCCAGAGACTGCAGACATGTTACAAGAGATGGCCAGAGACTGCAGACATGTTACAAGAGATGGTCAGAGACTGCAGACATAGTACAGGAGATGGTCAGAGACTGCAGACATAATACAAGAGATGGTCAGAGACTGCAGACATAATACAAGAGATGGTCAGAGACTGAAGACATGTTACAGGAGATGATCAGAGCCTGCAGACATAATACAAGAGATGGTCAGAGACTGCAGACATAATGCAAGAGATGGTCAGAGGCTGCAGACATGTTACAAGAGATGGTCAGAGACTACAGACATGTTACAAGAGATGGTCTGAAACTGCAGACATACTACAGGAGACGGTCAGAGACTGAAGATATAATTGAGGAGATGGTCAGAGACTGCAGACATAGTACAGGAGATGGTCAGAGAATGCGTACATATTACAGGAGATGGTCAGAGACTGCAGACATACTACAGGAGATGGTCAGAGACTGGAGATATAATAGAGGAGATGGTCAGAGACTGCAGACATACTACAGGAGATGGTCAGAGACGGCAGACGTGTTACAAGAGATGGTCAGAGACTGCAGACATGTTACAAGAGATGGTCAGAGACTGCAGACATGTTACAAGAGATGGTCAGAGACTGCAAACATGTTACAGGAGATGGTCAGAGACTGCAGACATGTTACAAGAGATGATCAAAGACTGCAGACATGTTACAAGAGATAGTCAGAGACGGCAGACATGTTACAAGAGATGGTCAGAGACTGCAGACATACTACAGGAGATGGTCAGAGACGGCAGACGTGTTACAAGAGATGGTCCGAGACTGCAGACATGTTACAAGAGATGGTCAGAGACTGCAAACATGTTACAGGAGATGGTCAGAGACTGCAGACATGTTACAAGAGATGGTCAGAGACTGCAAACATATTACAAGAGATCGTCAGAGACTGCAGACATGTTACAAGAGATGATCAAAGACTGCAGACATGTTACAAGAGATAGTCAGAGACTGCAGACATGTTACAAGAGATGGTCAGAGACTGCAGACATACTACAGGAGATGGTCAGAGATGGCAGACATTATACAAGATTTGGCCAGAGACTGCAGACATAATACAAGAGATGGTCAGAGACTGCAGACATGTTACAAGAGATGGTCAGAGACTGCAGACATGTTACAAGAGATGATCAAAGACTGCAGACATGTTACAAGAGATGGTCAGAGACTGCAGACAATGTTACAAGAGATAGTCAGAGACTGCAGACATGTTACAAGAAATGGTCAGAGACTGCAGACATGTTACAAGAGATGGTCAGAGACTGCAGACATGTTACAAGAGATGATCAAAGACTGCAGACATGTTACAAGAGATGTTTAGAGACTGCAGACAATGTTACAAGAGATAGTCAGAAACTGCAGACATGTTACAAGAGATGGTCAGAGACTGCAGATATACTACAGGAGATGGTCAGAGATGGCAGACATAATACAAGATTTGGCCAGAGACTGCAGACATAATACAAGATTTGGCCAGAGACTGCAGACATAATACAAGAGATGGTCAGAGACTGCAGACATGTTACAAGAGATAGTCAGAGACTGCAGACATGTTACAAGAGATGGTCAGAGACTACAGACATGTTACAAGAAATGGTTTGAGACTGCAGACATACTACAGGAGACGGTCAGAGACTGGAGATATAATAGAGGAGATGGTCAGAGACTGCAGACATAGTACAGGAGATGGTCAGAGAATGCGTACATATTACAGGAGATGGTCAGAGACTGCAGACATACTACAGTAGGCGGTCAGAGACTGGAGATATAATAGAGGAGATTGTCAGAGACTGCAGACATGTTACAAGAGATGGTCAGAGACTGCAGACATGTTACAAGAGATGGTCAGAGACTGCAGACATAGTACAGGAGATGGTCAGAGACTGCAGACATAATACAAGAGATGGTCAGAGACTGCAGACATAATACAAGAGATGGTCAGATACTGCAGACATAATACAAGAGATGGTCAGAGACTGCAGACATAATACAAGAGATGGTCAGAGACTGCAGACATACTACAGGAGATGGTCAGAGATGGCAGACATAATACAAGATTTGGCCAGAGACTGCAGACATAATACAAGAGATGGTCAGAGACTGCAGACATGTTACAAGAGATGGTCAGAGACTGCAGACATGTTACAAGAGATGATCAAAGACTGCAGACATGTTACAAGAGATGGTCAGAGACTGCAGACAATGTTACAAGAGATAGTCAGAGACTGCAGACATGTTACAAGAAATGGTCAGAGACTGCAGACATGTTACAAGAGATGGTTAGAGACTGCAGACATGTTACAAGAGATGATCAAAGACTGCAGACATGTTACAAGAGATGTTTAGAGACTGCAGACAATGTTACAAGAGATAGTCAGAAACTGCAGACATGTTACAAGAGATGGTCAGAGACTGCAGATATACTACAGGAGATGGTCAGAGATGGCAGACATAATACAAGATTTGGCCAGAGACTGCAGACATAATACAAGAGATGGTCAGAGACTGCAGACATGTTACAAGAGAAAGTCAGAGACTGCAGACATGTTACAAGAGATGGTCAGAGACTACAGACATGTTACAAGAAATGGTCTGAGACTGTAGACATACTACAGTAGGCGGTCAGAGACTGGAGATATAATAGAGGAGATTGTCAGAGACTGCAGACATGTTACAAGAGATGGTCAGAGACTGCAGACATAGTACAGGAGATGGTCAGAGACTGCAGACATAATACAAGAGATGGTCAGAGACTGCAGACATAATACAAGAGATGGTCAGAGACTGCAGACATAATACAAGAGATGGTCAGAGACTGCAGACATAATACAAGAGATGGTCAGAGATGGCAGACATAATACAAGATTTGGCCAGAGACTGCAGACATAATACAAGAGATGGTCAGAGACTGCAGACATGTTACAAGAGATGGTCAGAGACTGCAGACATGTTACAAGAGATGATCAAAGACTGCAGACATGTTACAAGAGATGGTCAGAGACTGCAGACAATGTTACAAGAGATAGTCAGAGACTGCAGACATGTTACAAGAAATGGTCAGAGACTGCAGACATGTTACAAGAGATGGTCAGAGACTGCAGACATGTTACAAGAGATGATCAAAGACTGCAGACATGTTACAAGAGATAGTCAGAAACTGCAGACATGTTACAAGAGATGGTCAGAGACTGCAGATATACTACAGGAGATGGTCAGAGATGGCAGACATAATACAAGATTTGGCCAGAGACTGCAGACATAATACAAGAGATGGTCAGAGACTGCAGACATGTTACAAGAGAAAGTCAGAGACTGCAGACATGTTACAAGAGATGGTCAGAGACTACAGACATGTTACAAGAAATGGTCTGAGACTGCAGACATACTACAGGAGACGGTCAGAGACTGGAGATATAATAGAGGAGATGGTCAGAGACTGCAGACATAGTACAGGAGATGGTCAGAGAATGCGCACATATTACAGGAGATGGTCAGAGACTGCAGACATACTACAGTAGGCGGTCAGAGACTGGAGATATAATAGAGGAGATTGTCAGAGACTGCAGACATGTTACAAGAGATGGTCAGAGACTGCAGACATGTTACAAGAGATGGTCAGAGACTGCAGACATAGTACAGGAGATGGTCAGAGACTGCAGACATAATACAAGAGATGGTCAGAGACTGCAGACATAATACAAGAGATGGTCAGATACTGCAGACATAATACAAGAGATGGTCAGAGACTGCAGACATAATACAAGAGATGGTCAGAGACTGCAGACATAATACAAGAGATGGTCAGAGACTGCAGACATAATACAAGAGATGGTCAGAAACTGCAGACATGTTACAAGAGATGGTCAGAGACTGCAGACATAGTACAAGAGATGGTCAGAGACTGCAGACATAATACAAGAGATGGTCAGAGACTTCAGACATGTTACAAGAGATGGTCAGAGGCTGCAGACATGTTACAAGAGATGGTCAGAGACTACAGACATGTTACAAGAGATGGTCTGTGACTGCAGACATACTACAGGAGACGGTCAGAGACTGAAGATATAATTGAGGAGATGGTCAGAGACTGCAGACATAGTACAGGAGATGGTCAGAGAATGCGTACATATTACAGGAGATGGTCAGAGACTGCAGACATACTACAGGAGATGGTCAGAGACTGGAGATATAATAGAGGAGATGGTCAGAGACTGCAGACATACTACAGGAGATGGTCAGAGACGGCAGACGTGTTACAAGAGATGGTCAGAGACTGCAGACATGTTACAAGAGATGGTCAGAGACTGCAGACATGTTACAAGAGATGGTCAGAGACTGCAGACATGTTACAAGAGATGGTCAGAGACTGCAAACATGTTACAAGAGATGGTCAGAGACTGCAGACATGTTACAAGAGATGATCAAAGACTGCAGACATGTTATAAGAGATAGTCAGAGACTGCAGACATGTTACAAGAGATGGTCAGAGACTGCAGACATACTACAGGAGATGGTCAGAGATGGCAGACATAATACAAGATTTGGCCAGAGACTGCAGACATAATACAAGAGATGGTCAGAGACTGCAGACATGTTACAAGAGATAGTCAGAGACTGCAGACATGTTACAAGAGATGGTCAGAGACTACAGACATGTTACAAGAAATGGTCTGAGACTGCAGACATACTACAGGAGACGGTCAGAGACTGAAGATATAATAGAGGAGATGGTCAGAGACTGCAGACATAGTACAGGAGATGGTCAGAGAATGCGTACATATTACAGGAGATGGTCAGAGACTGCAGACATACTACAGTAGGCGGTCAGAAACTGGAGATATAATAGAGGAGATTGTCAGAGACTGCAGACATGTTACAAGAGATGGTCAGAGACTGCAGACATGTTACAAGAGATGGTCAGAGACTGCAGACATAGTACAGGAGATGGTCAGAGACTGCAGACATAATACAAGAGATGGTCAGAGACTGCAGACATAATACAAGAGATGGTCAGAGACTGCAGACATAATACAAGAGATGGTCAGATACTGCAGACATAATACAAGAGATGGTCAGAGACTGCAGACATAATACAAGAGATGGTCAGAGACTGCAGACATAATACAAGAGATGGTCAGAGACTGCAGACATAATACAAGAGATGGTCAGAGACTGCAGACATGTTACAAGAGATGGTCAGAGACTGCAGACATGTTACAAGAGATGGTCAGAGACTGCAGACATAGTACAAGAGATGGTCCGAGACTGCAGACATAATACAAGAGATGGTCAGAGGCTGCAGACAAGTTACAAGAGATGGTCAGAGGCTGCAGACATGTTACAAGAGATGGTCAGAGACTACAGACATGTTACAAGAGATGGTCTGAGACTGCAGACATACTACAGGAGACGGTCAGAGACTGAAGATATAATTGAGGAGATGGTCAGAGACTGCAGACATAGTACAGGAGATGGTCAGAGAATGCGTACATATTACCATATTACAGGAGATGGTCAGAGACTGCAGACATACTACAGGAGATGGTCAGAGACTGGAGATATAATAGAGGAGATGGTCAGAGACTGCAGACATACTACAGGAGATGGTCAGAGACGGCAGACTTGTTACAAGAGATGGTCTGAGACTGCAGACATACTACAGGAGACGGTCAGAGACTGAAGATATAATTGAGGAGATGGTCAGAGACTGCAGACATAGTACAGGAGATGGTCAGAGAATGCGTACATATTACAGGAGATGGTCAGAGACTGCAGACATACTACAGGAGATGGTCAGAGACTGGAGATATAATAGAGGAGATGGTCAGAGACTGCAGACATACTACAGGAGATGGTCAGAGACGGCAGACGTGTTACAAGAGATGGTCAGAGACTGCAGACATGTTACAAGAGATGGTCAGAGACTGCAGACATCCAGGAAGGGGGCGTGACCGGATGGGCGGGTGTGTGTTGAGAGGCAGCATGGAGTGAGTGTGAGCATGGACGCTGTGTGCTCTGTCCCTACTCCGTTCTCGCCTCTCTCTCCCCTGGCCGTATGAACGGCATACTGGATGGCTCTGGCTCCCTTGTCGCTCGGTGCCTCGCTGCCCCCCCCTCTCTCTCTGCTAAAGGTGTGCTGAGGAATCCTCTGGGTGAGACGTCATCCCCTGCACCTGCTGTGAGATAAGCAGCTTTACTTTCACTTTCCCATCTCTACACTAGTCATGGAATAGAAGTCGGCCAGAGCTGGTACAGTATGGAGTCACTAGTATGGTAACTAGATGCTGTTTTAAAAATTGTTAGACAATCCTCGGACTAGAAGTAAATCCTGGTAATATGACATCTGTGTAGTAACAGAGTTATTTATGTGAGTCAGTGTGTTGACCTGCCTGCTGCTTGGGTAACACTAAGTCTGGGTGCAGAGTGTGCTAATATAGGAAGCAAAGCATATTCTCCTTTTTTTCTTTTTTTTTGTGTGCTGTTGACTAGCTAAAGCCCTGGGACCCCTGGGATCCTCAACAGATGCAAGGAGAGAGGTTTAGGTAGGGGTTGGGATACTCGGCGTATGAACCCCACTAACCGTATTTTGATGGCGACTGCCTTAGCGGCATTTAACCAACTGTATAAAACTACGGTGTAGGTGAGGGGCTGCACCAATTTAAGTTGTAGCTGTGGAGTTTATGTGGGTAGGGAGTTGCCCCACACCTGCCAACTAAGGTACTGTGGCTCCCTTTTGTGTGAGCTCTCTTTTTCTTTACAGGGGTGTACAAGAGTGTAGAGAGGAGAGATTTACTCCGCTTTATACACTTTATGGTATATGCTCTGTACAGCGGGTAGTTGAGTGCTGATGGGTGCAGCGGCTTCCCTTTCCTCCCCCTCTCTCCTTAGTTCCTTTTGGATTTGTGGAGGACGTTGGTAACTGTCAGTCTCTAATTTGTTGCTGTTAGAGTATATATATACCTATAAGAGTAAATGATGCAGAATCTACGTTCCTCTAAAGAGAAAAACCCGCAGCATGCGGCAGCAGTATCAGCAGCAGCAAAACTGGAGCAATATGCCCATGCCTCTGCTCTGACCCCTCCAAAAAAGGGGTCGCAGCAGAAGGGTCAACAAGGGGGGGCATCGGATAGGAAAAGCCAGGGCCAGCCTCAATTACAGCCCTTAGGGGCTGTGCCGGCTACCCAGCCTTCCAAATCTTTATGTAATAAAGGCCCAGGGCTAAGTGATCAAAACACAAACGTAAACTCTGAGCTAATAAATGACCCGAATTTACCCTTGAACAGAGAACCAACTATAACGGACGTATACATGGCTGTAGGGGTGTGTAACGGCTCGCTTAAAGATCTTTGTGAACAGATGAAAGGTGTTAAAGCAGATCTGTTATTGGTTAGACAAGATCTGCAGAAAACGGCGGAGAGAACAACGGCCCTGGAAGAAAGAGTCAGTGGGCTAGAAGATAATGTGCTCCCAATAACCAAAGAAATAAAATGGCTGAAGGAACAGCTATCTAAACAAGCCTCTAAGTTAGATGAGATGGAGAACAGGAGTAGAAGAGATAATGTGAGGCTGATAGGTTTACCCGAAAGGAGTGAGGGCGCCAACCCAATTGCATTTCTAGAAAAATGGCTGGGGGAGCTAATCGGGAAAGAATCATTCTCGGCTTCGTTTTCCATCATAAGAGCTCATAGGATCCCTTTCAGGGCACCATCGGAGGGGGGCCACCTGAGACCCCTCCTCCTGAGATTTCTTAACTACCAGGATAAAGTAACCTTATTACGGAAGATCAGGGAAGCAGGGGAGGTTTTTTTTAAAGGAGCAAAAATATCGTTTTATTCCGACTTCTCTCCGGATTTGCAGAGGCGTAGGGCAGAGTTTACCCAGGCAAAACGCAATCTACAAAAATTTAAGTTGCCCTATGCTCTTTTATATCCAGCAAGGTTGCGGGTTGCGGCTCTGGGGGAGACTCTGTTTTTTTAACTCCCCTGCCGAAGTTGAGAAGTGGCTGGAAGATAATAGGGAAAAAAATCACGAATTTTACGTAGAGAATGGGGGAAGATATAATAGGCCGGGATATCAATAGGATGGCACGACAAGGCATTGGGAGGTACAGGGGCTGTATTTTTGTTTTTGTTTTTTTTCTTGTTCTTGCTTTTTTTCTTTTTTTTTTTTTTTTTCCACCCCTTTCTGCCATCTGTTAATGCTTTTTGTTATAAGGGGATGGGAGGGGATGGGTGCACACAGCTATTTGTGGGTAGGGTGGTGTGGGGTTGTGTGTGGAAGATTTGGTGTAAAAGGTTGGTGTTAGTGTAAGAGGCAACGGTCATGGTAAACCCCCAGGGGGTACACCTAGATAGGTGGGTACGGGTGGGGGGGGGGAGGAGGATGGGGTGGGAGGGTAGGGGAGGTTAGGTGGGGAGGGAAGGGAAGGGGTGGGAAGATGGGAGGGAGGGGAAATAGGGGGGGTAAATCATTCCTTACGAAC
Source organism: Lithobates septentrionalis (assembly GCA_037952835.1). Lineage (NCBI taxonomy): Eukaryota > Metazoa > Chordata > Amphibia > Anura > Ranidae > Lithobates > Lithobates septentrionalis. The sequence continues at coordinate 2,243,057 of JBBDGP010001158.1, read as the reverse complement.
ACTTATACCACTAGAAATTATAACGGAGGTATCCAGACCTTCCTTAAGATTATTTTTGCACATACAGGCACTTTTTATAGTAAATAGGTTTTTGGTTGTTCTACACGCACATGCAAGCACTGTCTATGGCAAATTTATGCCCAAAGTAAGGCTAATATAGCCAAAATGAATACGTGGTCTAGTGGCCAAGTATGCACACACACGGAACTGTTATCACAGCCACTAGGAGGAGAAAAATTTGTTTTGGGTTAGGGTTATATATACTAAATTTCTCTTATATTTTTCTGTTATATACGTTTGTATGTGTCGGGGTAAAGGATATTCCTCAGTCTTTAGATGTTAGCTAAGACTCTGAAAATAGGATCCTGGAATGTCAGGGGCCTAGGTACACCACTTAAAAGATTAGCAGTGTTCTCTATGATGGAGAGTTGTGGGGCTGATCTGGTCTGTCTGCAGGAAACCCACCTAACCAAGGAAACTATTCATCACCTACAGATGAAAAAATTTCAAACCCAATTTCATGCGGTTCACTCCTCCTACAGTAGGGGAGTGAGTGTTTTGGTAAAGTCTGGGGTGAAGTTTTCCTGCAGCCAGGTCAGGATAGACGAGTTGGGTAGATACATCTTCTTATTATGTTCTATTGAAAACACCAGGTATGTGGTGGCAAATATATATATCCCTCCGCCCTTTAATCTGGATGTCTTGCTTAAACTGCATGAATTTTTGCTAGATAAAAAAGAGGTGCCGATTGTAGCAATGGGGGACTTCAACGAGGTTCTAGATAAAGGGCTGGATAGATTCCCACTACGAAAAAGCTCAGAGGACTCAGTAAGGAGTCGGTTAAGCTTCTTTCTGGAAGAAGTGGGATTAATGGATTTGTGGAGGGCACGGAACCCAGGCGTGCTGCAATATACTTGCTGTTCTGCATCTTACTCCGTGCTTTCAAGGATAGACCTAGCCCTAGGAAATGATAGGGCTCTCCAGATGGTAGAAAAAATAACATACTGGCCAAGAGGCATCTCAGACCACTCACCTATGGTAGTAATTTTAAATCTTGGGGAGCCTAGGCCCCGGAAGAACTGGAGTATAAGCCCGTACTGGTTTGAAATGATTAAAAAGACGGATGGGATACTTTCCTCCTTAAGGGAGTTTGTTGAGATCAATCAGGGAACGGTGTCCCCTTCTACGCTATGGGACGCCCTTAAGGCTTTTTTTAGGGGGCTCCTGATACAGCAGATAGCTACATTCAACAAAGAGGCTAGAAGGGAGGAGGAGAGCTTGTTGAGAGACGCTCTTGAAGCAGAAAACAACTATACTTGCAACCCAACCCCGGAGACGGAGAGTATCTGGCAAGAGAAACAACAAGTATATAAATCAGTGGTTATACAGAAAGCAGAAACCAGGCGGTTACTCCAAAGACAGGAATCTATGGTGGAGGGCGAGAGAATGGGAAGGACACTGGCTATGCTAGCAAAATCCAATGCAGCTCCATCCACGGTTCTCGCGATTAGATCCCAGAGCGGTGAGGTAGTATCAAGCACCTTAAAAATAGTACAAGCCTTCAGGGATTACTATATAAAACTGTACTCCTCCCAGAAGAGGGGTAAGGAGGCTAAGATGGAGGACTTCCTAAGGGGGTTAGACATCCCCACCATATCACAGGAAGAAAGAGATATATTAGATGCCCCAATATCTATAGCAGAATTACACCAAGCAGTAGCAGGCATGGCAACCCATAAGTCGCCCGGACCAGATGGTCTTCCAATTGAGACCTACAAACACTATGGTGAAGTGTTGATCCCCGAACTGCTGAAAGTTTTTGGGGGGGCGCTTGAGGGGGGCCAATTACCTGCCTCAATGCTAGAAGCAACTATTATTGTATTACAGAAAGAAGGGAAAGATCCCTTGGATATGGCCGCCTATAGACCAATTTCTCTCTTATGCACGGACGTAAAAATTCAGGCCAAAGTGCTGGCAGCAAGATTGAATGGGGTTATCCACAAGCTGATCCACGAGGACCAGGCGGGCTTCATAGCCAATAGATCCACGAGCCTGAATATTAGAAGGGCGTTTTTGAATGTACAGACCCCAATGGTGAACGAGGGTTCGAGAGCGTTGATGACCCTTGATGTATCCAAGGCTTTTGATAGCGTGGAGTGGGGCTATATGTGGCGCGTGCTGGAGATCTTTGGATTTGGCTCTGCCTTTATAGGGTGGATTAGAATGCTATATACTCGACCCAAGGCAAGATTGAAAATTAACAACGAATTGTCGGACTGGTTTGAGCTGGAGAGGGGGACGAGGCAGGGGTGCCCACTCTCCCCTCTGTTGTTTGCACTAGCGATGGAACCCCTGGCCATTTCCATAAGGGGAAGTCGAACGATAACCGGCTTCCAGAGAAAAACAGGCGAGGAAAGAATCGCATTGTATGCGGATGACATTCTGTTATTTTTGGGAGACTCGAGGAAATCGCTACCGGGAGCAATGAGGATAGTGGAGGACTTCGGCAGTTTTTCTGGCTTAGAGATAAACTGGGAGAAATCAGAGTTTCTGCCGATAGACCCCATAAATGAGACAATAGCACCTGGTATGCCTCAAGTGGTAACAGTGGAAGCTCTGAAGTACCTAGGGATTGTCCTGACGAAGGACCCTGCTCTATATATCAGTAAAAACCTTGTCCCTCTATTAACAAAATTTAAACGAAAAATAGGAATTTGGAGACGCCTACCTCTATCAGTTGCAGGAAGATGTAGCTTAATAAAAATGATATGGATGCCACAACTGCTATACGTCTTGCATAATTCCCCTGTCTGGATAGGTAAGAAGTGGTTTAAAAAAATTGACAGTCTCTTTAGGGAATTGATTTGGAAGGGGAAACAAGCCAGGATCCGTCTTGGAGTGCTCCAGCTCCCTACCCAGGAGGGGGGCTTTGCCCTCCCACATCCCGAGAGTTATTTTTGCTCAACTCAGTTGCAGCAATTATTGGGCTGTGGAATACCGAAAGGAGGCACCCCTAATGGCAAGTTACTGTTGTTGAGCTCCACACATAATACAATTATTGAAGCCCTAGAGGCGGACGCGTTCCATGATAAATTTCCAACAATTAAATTGATAATCAAACTTTGGAAAACAGTTAAGAAAAAGATGGGGTATGGAGCCTTAACAGTCTACTCTCCTATTTGGAACAACCGTAATTTGCAGGAAGTTCTTAAGATAGGCATATTTAGAGAGTGGGAGAAGCTTGGACTCAGTAAGCTAAGTCAATTATATAACGACTCTGGGTTAAAGAAATTTTCAGAACTGGTTGGGGAGTTTAAGCTTCCCCGGGGGTCTTTCTTCCTATATGTCCGGTTGGAACATGCCCTTAAAGCACAATTTAAAGCCCAGACTCCGAGATGGGAAGAGATGCCTCTATTTCAGTGCATAATTCAAATAACCCCCACTAGAGGGGTAATTTCAAGAATTTATGACCAATTAAGCAAATCGGTTAATAGCAGGGAAATACTCCTTAGGGTAAAGGCTAAATGGGAAGAGGAGGTGGGAGGAATGACCCAGGAACAATGGGCGAGAATTTTGGAGTTGGGAGCGCAGGTTTCTGTGACCCCTTCACAGAGACTCTCACACTTAATGCTGTTAAACAGAGCCTATTATACTCCTAAAAGACTTTTTAAATTTGGGAGAAGGCCCAATGACAACTGCCCCAGGTGTCGAAGGACGGGAGATCTCATTCACATGGTGTGGAGGTGTCCCAAGCTGTTTAGATACTGGGAGGAGATGACTGGGAACTTGGGAAATATTTTCGGCACGACAGTGGCAAACGAGGCCTTGGTTTGTATTCTGGGGCATAGAAGAGTGATGGGAGAAAGGTTGAGTACTACCTTAGCTGTCACGCGGGCCCTGTTTCAGGCTAGAAAGTTGATAGCACTTAGATGGCAGGTAAAGGAGCCCCCCACTGTGAAAGACTGGATCTCTACAATGAATGAAACCTTGGGTAGGGAAAGAATGGAGTACATAAAAAGGGGCAATCTTCAGGAATTTGAAAGCATGTGGAAGATGTGGATAGAGAAAGTGAAGAGTCATTAATAGTGGGATCTGCATAGACACGGAATAGACTGAGGGATGGGCTTAATATAGGTATATAGGCAACTGGTATCCTTGCAGGCAAAGGATGCTATAATAAAGTGTTTCTGGATATGAACTTTTTTAGTTAAATATATAGTTTAGTAGGGCATAGGATAAACATATAGGGAGCAGGTGGGGGGGGGATCGGGGTATTAGGGCATAGGTAATTTGGTACACAATACAGGCTGGGGCAGTAGAAGATGGGCACGGGGAGCCCACAAGATCATTTTCACAAACCTCTCTTCTTGTATTTTTTGTTGGTGTTTTTGTCCTTTTCTTCCTTCTTACGGGTCCCCTCTTTCTCTAAACTGAGTTGGAAAAGGATGGGTCCCTTCGGTTATCGAGTCCTAGTTAGTGGGGCTTACGAGATGGAAGGGACAGAGGACTAGTTGGTAAAGAGGCGTAATGGAATCCGTTGGTCATTATGGCGATATAAAAAGCAATGAGAAAAAGTATAATCCACTATGATGTGAATACGAGAAGGCGACAGTTAATGAACATCAAACTGATTTAGCCCTCCAAACACTGTTTACTGATGTGGAAAAAAAAAAAAGAGACTGCAGACATGTTACAAGAGATGGTCAGAGACTGCAGACATGTTACAAGAGATGGTCAGAGACTGCAAACATGTTACAAGAGATGGTCAGAGACTGCAGACATGTTACAAGAGATGATCAAAGACTGCAGACATGTTACAAGAGATAGTCAGAGACTGCAGACATGTTACAAGAGATGGTCAGAGACTGCAGACATACTACAGGAGATGGTCAGAGATGGCAGACATAATACAAGATTTGGCCAGAGACTGCAGACATAATACAAGAGATGGTCAGAGACTGCAGACATGTTACAAGAGATGGTCAGAGACTGCAGACATGTTACAAGAGATGATCAAAGACTGCAGACATGTTACAAGAGATGGTCAGAGACTGCAGACAATGTTACAAGAGATAGTCAGAGACTGCAGACATGTTACAAGAAATGGTCAGAGACTGCAGACATGTTACAAGAGATGGTCAGAGACTGCAGACATGTTACAAGAGATGATCAAAGACTGCAGACATGTTACAAGAGATGTTTAGAGACTGCAGACAATGTTACAAGAGATAGTCAGAAACTGCAGACATGTTACAAGAGATGGTCAGAGACTGCAGACATACTACAGGAGATGGTCAGAGATGGCAGACATAATACAAGATTTGGCCAGACTGCAGACATAATACAAGAGATGGTCAGAGACTGCAGACATGTTACAAGAGAAAGTCAGAGACTGCAGACATGTTACAAGAGATGGTCAGAGACTACAGACATGTTACAAGAAATGGTCTGAGACTGCAGACATACTACAGGAGACGGTCAGAGACTGGAGATATAATAGAGGAGATGGTCAGAGACTGCAGACATAGTACAGAAGATGGTCAGAGAATGCGTACATATTACAGGAGATGGTCAGAGACCGCAGACATACTACAGTAGGCGGTCAGAGACTGGAGATATAATAGAGGAGATTGTCAGAGACTGCAGACATGTTACAAGAGATGGTCAGAGACTGCAGACATGTTACAAGAGATGGTCAGAGACTGCAGACATAGTACAGGAGATGGTCAGAGACTGCAGACATAATACAAGAGATGGTCAGAGACTGCAGACATAATACAAGAGATGGTCAGATACTGCAGACATAATACAAGAGATGGTCAGAGACTGCAGACATAATACAAGAGATGGTCAGAGACTGCAGACATAATACAAGAGATGGTCAGAGACTGCAGACATAATACAAGAGATGGTCAGAAACTGCAGACATGTTACAAGAGATGGTCAGAGACTGCAGACATAGTACAAGAGATGGTCAGAGACTGCAGACATAATACAAGAGATGGTCAGAGACTGCAGACATAATACAAGAGATGGTCAGAGGCTGCAGACATGTTACAAGAGATGGTCAGAGGCTGCAGACATGTTACAAGAGATGGTCAGAGACTACAGACATGTTACAAGAGATGGTCTGAGACTGCAGACATACTACAGGAGACGGTCAGAGACTGAAGATATAATTGAGGAGATGGTCAGAGACTGCAGACATAGTACAGGAGATGGTCAGAGAATGCGTACATATTACAGGAGATGGTCAGAGACTGCAGACATACTACAGGAGATGGTCAAAGACTGGAGATATAATAGAGGAGATGGTCAGAGACTGCAGACATACTACAGGAGATGGTCAGAGACGGCAGACGTGTTACAAGAGATGGTCAGAGACTGCAGACATGTTACAATAGATGGTCAGAGACTGCAGACATGTTACAAGAGATGGTCAGAGACTGCAGACATGTTACAAGAGATGGTCAGAGACTGCAAACATGTTACAAGAGATGGTCAGAGACTGCAGACATGTTACAAGAGATGATCAAAGACTGCAGACATGTTACAAGAGATAGTCAGAGACTGCAGACATGTTACAAGAGATGGTCAGAGACTGCAGACATACTACAGGAGATGGTCAGAGATGGCAGACATAATACAAGATTTGGCCAGAGACTGCAGACATAATACAAGAGATGGTCAGAGACTGCAGACATGTTACAAGAGATGGTCAGAGACTGCAGACATGTTACAAGAGATGATCAAAGACTGCAGACATGTTACAAGAGATGGTCAGAGACTGCAGACAATGTTACAAGAGATAGTCAGAGACTGCAGACATGTTACAAGAAATGGTCAGAGACTGCAGACATGTTACAAGAGATGGTCAGAGACTGCAGACATGTTACAAGAGATGATCAAAGACTGCAGACATGTTACAAGAGATGTTTAGAGACTGCAGACAATGTTACAAGAGATAGTCAGAAACTGCAGACATGTTACAAGAGATGGTCAGAGACTGCAGACATACTACAGGAGATGGTCAGAGATGGCAGACATAATACAAGATTTGGCCAGAGACTGCAGACATAATACAAGAGATGGTCAGAGACTGCAGACATGTTACAAGAGATAGTCAGAGACTGCAGACATGTTACAAGAGATGGTCAGAGACTACAGACATGTTACAAGAAATGGTTTGAGACTGCAGACATACTACAGGAGACGGTCAGAGACTGGAGATATAATAGAGGAGATGGTCAGAGACTGCAGACATAGTACAGGAGATGGTCAGAGAATGCGTACATATTACAGGAGATGGTCAGAGACTGCAGACATACTACAGTGGGCGGTCAGAGACTGGAGATATAATAGAGGAGATTGTCAGAGACTGCAGACATGTTACAAGAGATGGTCAGAGACTGCAGACATGTTACAAGAGATGGTCAGAGACTGCAGACATAGTACAGGAGATGGTCAGAGACTGCAGACATAATACAAGAGATGGTCAGAGACTGCAGACATAATACAAGAGATGGTCAGATACTGCAGACATAATACAAGAGATGGTCAGAGACTGCAGACATAATACAAGAGATGGTCAGAGACTGCAGACATACTACAGGAGATGGTCAGAGATAGCAGACATAATACAAGATTTGGCCAGAGACTGCAGACATAATACAAGAGATGGTCAGAGACTGCAGACATGTTACAAGAGATGGTCAGAGACTGCAGACATGTTACAAGAGATGATCAAACACTGCAGACATGTTACAAGAGATGGTCAGAGACTGCAGACAATGTTACAAGAGATAGTCAGAGACTGCAGACATGTTACAAGAAATGGTCAGAGACTGCAGACATGTTACAAGAAATGGTCAGAGACTGCAGACATGTTACAAGAGATGGTCAGAGACTGCAGACATGTTACAAGAGATGATCAAAGACTGCAGACATGTTACAAGAGATGTTTAGAGACTGCAGACAATGTTACAAGAGATAGTCAGAAACTGCAGACATGTTACAAGAGATGGTCAGAGACTGCAGATATACTACAGGAGATGGTCAGAGATGGCAGACATAATACAAGATTTGGCCAGACTGCAGACATAATACAAGAGATGGTCAGAGACTGCAGACATGTTACAAGAGAAAGTCAGAGACTGCAGACATGTTACAAGAGATGGTCAGAGACTACAGACATGTTACAAGAAATGGTCTGAGACTGCAGACATACTACAGGAGACGGTCAGAGACTGGAGATATAATAGAGGAGATGGTCAGAGACTGCAGACATAGTACAGAAGATGGTCAGAGAATGCGTACATATTACAGGAGATGGTCAGAGACCGCAGACATACTACAGTAGGCGGTCAGAGACTGGAGATATAATAGAGGAGATTGTCAGAGACTGCAGACATGTTACAAGAGATGGTCAGAGACTGCAGACATGTTACAAGAGATGGTCAGAGACTGCAGACATAGTACAGGAGATGGTCAGAGACTGCAGACATAATACAAGAGATGGTCAGAGACTGCAGACATAATACAAGAGATGGTCAGATACTGCAGACATAATACAAGAGATGGTCAGAGACTGCAGACATAATACAAGAGATGGTCAGAGACTGCAGACATAATACAAGAGATGGTCAGAGACTGCAGACATAATACAAGAGATGGTCAGAAACTGCAGACATGTTACAAGAGATGGTCAGAGACTGCAGACATAGTACAAGAGATGGTCAGAGACTGCAGACATAATACAAGAGATGGTCAGAGACTGCAGACATAATACAAGAGATGGTCAGAGGCTGCAGACATGTTACAAGAGATGGTCAGAGGCTGCAGACATGTTACAAGAGATGGTCAGAGACTACAGACATGTTACAAGAGATGGTCTGAGACTGCAGACATACTACAGGAGACGGTCAGAGACTGAAGATATAATTGAGGAGATGGTCAGAGACTGCAGACATAGTACAGGAGATGGTCAGAGAATGCGTACATATTACAGGAGATGGTCAGAGACTGCAGACATACTACAGGAGATGGTCAGAGACTGGAGATATAATAGAGGAGATGGTCAGAGACTGCAGACATACTACAGGAGATGGTCAGAGACGGCAGACGTGTTACAAGAGATGGTCAGAGACTGCAGACATGTTACAATAGATGGTCAGAGACTGCAGACATGTTGCAAGAGATGGTCAGAGACTGCAGACATGTTACAAGAGATGGCTAGAGACTGCAAACATGTTACAAGAGATGGTCAGAGACTGCAGACATGTTACAAGAGATGATCAAAGACTCCAGACATGTTACAAGAGATAGTCAGAGACTGCAGACATGTTACAAGAGATGGTCAGAGACTGCAGACATACTACAGGAGATGATCAGAGATGGCAGACATAATACAAGATTTGGCCAGAGACTGCAGACATAATACAAGAGATGGTCAGAGACTGCAGACATAATACAAGAGATGGTCAGAGACTGCAGACATAATACAAGAGATGGTCAGAGACTGCAGACATAATACAAGAGATGGTCAGAAACTGCAGACATGTTACAAGAGATGGTCAGAGACTGCAGACATAGTACAAGAGATGGTCAGAGACTGCAGACATAATACAAGAGATGGTCAGAGACTGCAGACATAATACAAGAGATGGTCAGAGGCTGCAGACATGTTACAAGAGATGGTCAGAGGCTGCAGACATGTTACAAGAGATGGTCAGAGACTACAGACATGTTACAAGAGATGGTCTGAGACTGCAGACATACTACAGGAGACGGTCAGAGACTGAAGATATAATTGAGGAGATGGTCAGAGACTGCAGACATAGTACAGGAGATGGTCAGAGAATGCGTACATATTACAGGAGATGGTCAGAGACTGCAGACATACTACAGGAGATGGTCAGAGACTGGAGATATAATAGAGGAGATGGTCAGAGACTGCAGACATACTACAGGAGATGGTCAGAGACGGCAGACTTGTTACAAGAGATGGTCTGAGACTGCAGACATACTACAGGAGACGGTCAGAGACTGAAGATATAATTGAGGAGATGGTCAGAGACTGCAGACATAGTACAGGAGATGGTCAGGGAATGCGTACATATTACAGGAGATGGTCAGAGACTGCAGACATACTACAGTAGATGGTCAGAGACTGGAGATATAATAGAGGAGATGGTCAGAGACTGCAGACATACTACAGGAGATGGTCAGAGACGGCAGACGTGTTACAAGAGATGGTCAGACACTGCAGACATGTTACAAGAGATGGTCAGAGACTGCAGACATAATACAAGAGATGGTCAGATACTGCAGACATAATACAAGAGATGGTCAGAGACTGCAGACATAATACAAGAGATGGTCAGAGACTGCAGACATAATACAAGAGATGGTCAGAGACTGCAGACATAATACAAGAGATGGTCAGAGACTGCAGACATGTTACAAGAGATGGTCAGAGACTGCAGACATAGTACAAGAGATGGTCAGAGACTGCAGACATAATACAAGAGATGGTCAGAGACTGCAGACATAATACAAGAGATGGTCAGAGACTGCAGACATAATACAAGAGATGGTCAGAGACTGCAGACATAATACAAGAGATGGTCAGAGACTGCAGACATGTTACAAGAGATGGTCAGAGACTGCAGACATAGTACAAGAGATGGTCAGAGACTGCAGACATAATACAAGAGATGGTCAGAGACTGCAGACATGTTACAAGAGATAGTCAGAGACTGCAGACATGTTACAAGAGATGGTCAGAGACTACAGACATGTTACAAGAAATGGTCTGAGACTGCAGACATACTACAGGAGACGGTCAGAGACTGGAGATATAATAGAGGAGATGGTCAGAGACTGCAGACATAGTACAGGAGATGGTCAGAGAATGCGTACATATTACAGGAGATGGTCAGAGACTGCAGACATACTACAGTAGGCGGTCAGAGACTGGAGATATAATAGAGGAGATTGTCAGAGACTGCAGACATGTTACAAGAGATGGTCAGAGACTACAGACATGTTACAAGAGATGGTCAGAGACTGCAGACATAGTACAGGAGATGGTCAGAGACTGCAGACATAATACAAGAGATGGTCAGAGACTGCAGACATAATAGAAGAGATGGTCAGATACTGCAGACATAATACAAGAGATGGTCAGAGACTGCAGACATAATACAAGAGATGGTCAGAGACTGCAGACATAATACAAGAGATGGTCAGAGACTGCAGACATAATACAAGAGATGGTCAGAGACTGCAGACATGTTACAAGAGATGGTCAGAGACTGCAGACATAGTACAAGAGATGGTCAGAGACTGCAGACATAATACAAGAGATGGTCCGAGACTGCAGACATAATACAAGAGATGGTCAGAGGCTGCAGACAAGTTACAAGAGATGGTCAGAGGCTGCAGACATGTTACAAGAGATGGTCAGAGACTACATACATGTTACAAGAGATGGTCTGAGACTGCAGACATACTACAGGAGACAGTCAGAGACTGAAGATATAATTGAGGAGATGGTCAGAGACTGCAGACATAGTACAGGAGATGGTCAGAGAATGCGTACATATTACAGGAGATGGTCAGAGACTGCAGACATACTACAGGAGATGGTCAGAGACTGGAGATATAATAGAGGAGATGGTCAGAGACTGCAGACATACTACAGGAGATGGTCAGAGACGGCAGACGTGTTACAAGAGATGGTCAGAGACTGCAGACATGTTACAATAGATGGTCAGAGACTGCAGACATGTTACAAGAGATGGTCAGAGACTGCAGACATGTTACAAGAGATGGTCAGAGACTGCAAACATGTTACAAGAGATGGTCAGAGACTGCAGACATGTTACAAGAGATGATCAAAGACTGCAGACATGTTACAAGAGATAGTCAGAGACTGCAGACATGTTACAAGAGATGGTCAGAGACTGCAGACATACTACAGGAGATGGTCAGAGATGGCAGACATAATACAAGATTTGGCCAGAAACTGCAGACATAATACAAGAGATGGTCAGAGACTGCAGACATGTTACAAGAGATGGTCAGAGACTGCAGACATGTTACAAGAGATGATCAAAGACTGCAGACATGTTACAAGAGATGGTCAGAGACTGCAGACAATGTTACAAGAGATAGTCAGAGCCTGCAGACATGTTACAAGAAATGGTCAGAGACTGCAGACATGTTACAAGAGATGGTCAGAGACTGCAGACATGTTACAAGAGATGATCAAAGACTGCAGACATGTTAAAAGAGATGTTTAGAGACTGCAGACAATGTTACAAGAGATAGTCAAACTGCAGACATACTACAGGAGATGGTCAGAGATGGCAGACATAATACAAGATTTGGCCAGAGACTGCAGACATAATACAAGAGATGGTCAGAGACTGCAGACATGTTACAAGAGATAGTCAGAGACTGCAGACATGTTACAAGAGATGGTCAGAGACTACAGACATGTTACAAGAAATGGTCTGAGACTGCAGACATACTACAGGAGACGGTCAGAGACTGGAGATATAATAGAGGAGATGGTCAGAGACTGCAGACATAGTACAGGAGATGGTCAGAGAATGCGTACATATTACAGGAGATGGTCAGAGACTGCAGACATGTTACAAGAGATGGTCAGAGACTGCAGACATAGTACAGGAGATGGTCAGAGACTGCAGACATAATACAAGAGATGGTCAGAGACTGCAGACATAATACAAGAGATGGTCAGAGACTGCAGACATATAACAAGAGATAGTCAGAGACTGCAGACATGTTACAAGAGATGGTCAGAGACTACAGACATGTTACAAGAAATGGTCTGAGACTGCAGACATACTACAGGAGACGGTCAGAGACTGGAGATATAATAGAGGAGATGGTCAGAGACTGCAGACATAGTACAGGAGATGGTCAGAGAATGCGTACATATTACAGGAGATGGTCAGAGACTGCAGACATACTACAGTAGGCGGTCAGAGACTGGAGATATAATAGAGGAGATTGTCAGAGACTGCAGACATGTTACAAGAGATGGTCAGAGACTGCAGACATGTTACAAGAGATGGTCAGAGACTGCATACATAGTACAGGAGATGGTCAGAGACTGCAGACATAATACAAGAGATGGTCAGAGACTGCAGACATAATACAAGAGATGGTCAGATACTGCAGACATAATACAAGAGATGGTCAGAGACTGCAGACATAATACAAGAGATGGTCAGAGACTGCAGACATAATACAAGAGATGGTCAGAGACTGCAGACATAATACAAGAGATGGTCAGAGACTGCAGACATAATACAAGAGATGGTCAGAGACTGCAGACATACTACAGGAGATGGTCAGAGATGGCAGACATAATACAAGATTTGACCAGAGACTGCAGACATAATACAAGAGATGGTCAGAGACTGCAGACATGTTACAAGAGATGGTCAGAGACTGCAGACATGTTACAAGAGATGATCAAAGACTGCAGACATGTTACAAGAGATGGTCAGAGACTGCAGACAATGTTACAAGAGATAGTCAGAGACTGCAGACATGTTACAAGAAATGGTCAGAGACTGCAGACATGTTACAAGAGATGGTCAGAGACTGCAGACATGTTACAAGAGATGATCAAAGACTGCAGACATGTTACAAGAGATGTTTAGAGACTGCAGACAATGTTACAAGAGATAGTCAAACTGCAGACATGTTACAAGAGATGGTCAGAGACTGCAGACATACTACAGGAGATGGTCAGAGATGGCAGACATAATACAAGATTTGGCCAGAGACTGCAGACATAATACAAGAGATGGTCAGAGACTGCAGACATGTTACAAGAGATGGTCAGAGACTACAGACATGTTACAAGAAATGGTCTGAGACTGCAGACATACTACAGGAGACGGTCAGAGACTGGAGATATAATAGAGGAGATGGTCAGAGACTGCAGACATAGTACAGGAGATGGTCAGAGAATGCGTACATATTACAGGAGATGGTCAGAGACTGCAGACATACTACAGTAGGCGGTCAGAGACTGGAGATATAATAGAGGAGATTGTCAGAGACTGCAGACATGTTACAAGAGATGGTCAGAGACTGCAGACATGTTACAAGAGATGGTCAGGGACTGCAGACATAGTACAGGAGATGGTCAGAGACTGCAGACATAATACAAGAGATGGTCAGAGACTGCAGACATAATACAAGAGATGGTCAGATACTGCAGACATAATACAAGAGATGGTCAGAGACTGCAGACATAATACAAGAGATGGTCAGAGACTGCAGACATAATACAAGAGATGGTCAGAGACTGCAGACATAATACAAGAGATGGTCAGAAACTGCAGACATGTTACAAGAGATGGTCAGAGACTGCAGACATAGTACAAGAGATGGTCAGAGACTGCAGACATAATACAAGAGATGGCCAGAGGCTGCAGACATGTTACAAGAGATGGTCAGAGGCTGCAGACATGTTACAAGAGATGGTCAGAGACTACAGACATGTTACAAGAGATGGTCTGAGACTGCAGACATACTACAGGAGACGGTCAGAGACTGAAGATATAATTGAGGAGATGGTCAGAGACTGCAGACATAGTACAGGAGATGGTCAGAGAATGCGTACATATTACAGGAGATGGTCAGAGACTGCAGACATACTACAGGAGATGGTCAGAGACTGGAGATATAATAGAGGAGATGGTCAGAGACTGCAGACATACTACAGGAGATGGTCAGAGACGGCAGACGTGTTACAAGAGATGGTCAGAGACTGCAGACATGTTACAATAGATGGTCAGAGACTGCAGACATGTTACAAGAGATGGTCAGAGACTGCAGACATGTTACAAGAGATGGTCAGAGACTGCAGACATGTTACAAGAGATGGTCAGAGACTGCAAACATGTTACAAGAGATGGTCAGAGACTGCAGACATGTTACAAGAGATGATCAAAGACTGCAGACATGTTACAAGAGATAGTCAGAGACTGCAGACATGTTACAAGAGATGGTCAGAGACTGCAGACATACTACAGGAGATGGTCAGAGATGGCAGACATAATACAAGATTTGGCCAGAGACTGCAGACATAATACAAGAGATGGTCAGAGACTGCAGACATAATACAAGAGATGGTCAGAGACTGCAGACATAATACAAGAGATGGTCAGAGACTGCAGACATAATACAAGAGATGGTTAGAAACTGCAGACATGTTACAAGAGATGGTCAGAGACTGCAGACATAGTACAAGAGATGGTCAGAGACTGCAGACATAATACAAGAGATGGTCAGAGACTGCAGACATAATACAAGAGATGGTCAGAGGCTGCAGACATGTTACAAGAGATGGTCAGAGGCTGCAGACATGTTACAAGAGATGGTCAGAGACTGCAGACATATAACAAGAGATAGTCAGAGACTGCAGACATGTTACAAGAGATGGTCAGAGACTACAGACATGTTACAAGAAATGGTCTGAGACTGCAGACATACTACAGGAGACGGTCAGAGACTGGAGATATAATAGAGGAGATGGTCAGAGACTGCAGACATACTACAGGAGATGGTCAGAGACGGCAGACTTGTTACAAGAGATGGTCTGAGACTGCAGACATACTACAGGAGACGGTCAGAGACTGAAGATATAATTGAGGAGATGGTCAGAGACTGCAGACATAGTACAGGAGATGGTCAGGGAATGCGTACATATTACAGGAGATGGTCAGAGACTGCAGACATACTACAGTAGATGGTCAGAGACTGGAGATATAATAGAGGAGATGGTCAGAGACTGCAGACATACTACAGGAGATGGTCAGAGACGGCAGACGTGTTACAAGAGATGGTCAGACACTGCAGACATGTTACAAGAGATGGTCAGAGACTGCAGACATGTTACAAGAGATGGTCAGAGACTGCAGACATGTTACAAGAGATGGTCAGAGACTGCAAACATGTTACAAGAGATGGTCAGAGACTGCAGACATGTTACAAGAGATGATCAAAGACTGCAGACATGTTACAAGAGATAGTCAGAGACTGCAGACATGTTACAAGAGATGGTCAGAGACTGCAGACATACTACAGGAGATGGTCAGAGATGGCAGACATAATACAAGATTTGGCCAGAGACTGCAGATATAATACAAGAGATGGTCAGAGACTGCAGACATGTTACAAGAGATGATCAAAGACTGCAGACATGTTACAAGAGATGGTCAGAGACTGCAGACAATGTTACAAGAGATAGTCAGAGACTGCAGACATGTTACAAGAGATGGTCAGAGACTGCAGACATGTTACAAGAGATGATCAAAGACTGCAGACATGTTACAAGAGATGTTTAGAGACTGCAGACAATGTTACAAGAGATAGTCAGAAACTGCAGACATGTTACAAGAGATGGTCAGAGACTGCAGACATACTACAGGAGATGGTCAGAGATGGCAGACATAATACAAGATTTGGCCAGAGACTGCAGACATAATACAAGAGATGGTCAGAGACTGCAGACATGTTACAAGAGATAGTCAGAGACTGCAGACATGTTACAAGAGATGGTCAGAGACTACAGACATGTTACAAGAAATGGTCTGAGACTGCAGACATACTACAGGAGACGGTCAGAGACTGGAGATATAATAGAGGAGATGGTCAGAGACTGCAGACATAGTACAGGAGATGGTCAGAGAATGCGTACATATTACAGGAGATGGTCAGAGACTGCAGACATACTACAGTAGGCGGTCAGAGACTGAAGATATAATAGAGGAGATTGTCAGAGACTGCAGACATGTTACAAGAGATGGTCAGAGACTGCAGACATGTTACAAGAGATGGTCAGAGACTGCAGACATAGTACAGGAGATGGTCAGAGACTGCAGACATAATACAAGAGATGGTCAGAGACTGCAGACATAATACAAGAGATGGTCAGAGACTGCAGACATATAACAAGAGATAGTCAGAGACTGCAGACATGTTACAAGAGATGGTCAGAGACTACAGACATGTTACAAGAAATGGTCTGAGACTGCAGACATACTACAGGAGACGGTCAGAGACTGGAGATATAATAGAGGAGATGGTCAGAGACTGCAGACATAGTACAGGAGATGGTCAGAGAATGCGTACATATTACAGGAGATGGTCAGAGACTGCAGACATACTACAGTAGGCGGTCAGAGACTGGAGATATAATAGAGGAGATTGTCAGAGACTGCAGACATGTTACAAGAGATGGTCAGAGACTGCAGACATGTTACAAGAGATGGTCAGAGACTGCATACATAGTACAGGAGATGGTCAGAGACTGCAGACATAATACAAGAGATGGTCAGAGACTGCAGACATAATACAAGAGATGGTCAGATACTGCAGACATAATACAAGAGATGGTCAGAGACTGCAGACATAATACAAGAGATGGTCAGAGACTGCAGACATAATACAAGAGATGGTCAGAGACTGCAGACATAATACAAGAGATGGTCAGAGACTGCAGACATAATACAAGAGATGGTCAGAGACTGCAGACATACTACAGGAGATGGTCAGAGATGGCAGACATAATACAAGATTTGACCAGAGACTGCAGACATAATACAAGAGATGGTCAGAGACTGCAGACATGTTACAAGAGATGGTCAGAGACTGCAGACATGTTACAAGAGATGATCAAAGACTGCAGACATGTTACAAGAGATGGTCAGAGACTGCAGACATGTTACAAGAAATGGTCAGAGACTGCAGACATGTTACAAGAAATGGTCAGAGACTGCAGACATGTTACAAGAGATGGTCAGAGACTGCAGACATGTTACAAGAGATGATCAAAGACTGCCGACATGTTACAAGAGATGTTTAGAGACTGCAGACAATGTTACAAGAGATAGTCAAACTGCAGACATGTTACAAGAGATGGTCAGAGACTGCAGATATACTACAGGAGATGGTCAGAGATGGCAGACATAATACAAGATTTGGCCAGACTGCAGACATAATACAAGAGATGGTCAGAGACTGCAGACATGTTACAAGAGAAAGTCAGAGACTGCAGACATGTTACAAGAGATGGTCAGAGACTACAGACATGTTACAAGAAATGGTCTGAGACTGCAGACATACTACAGGAGACGGTCAGAGACTGGAGATATAATAGAGGAGATGGTCAGAGACTGCAGACATAGTACAGAAGATGGTCAGAGAATGCGTACATATTACAGGAGATGGTCAGAGACCGCAGACATACTACAGTAGGCGGTCAGAGACTGGAGATATAATAGAGGAGATTGTCAGAGACTGCAGACATGTTACAAGAGATGGTCAGAGACTGCAGACATGTTACAAGAGATGGTCAGAGACTGCAGACATAGTACAGGAGATGGTCAGAGACTGCAGACATAATACAAGAGATGGTCAGAGACTGCAGACATAATACAAGAGATGGTCAGATACTGCAGACATAATACAAGAGATGGTCAGAGACTGCAGACATAATACAAGAGATGGTCAGAGACTGCAGACATAATACAAGAGATGGTCAGAGACTGCAGACATGTTACAAGAGATGGTCAGAGACTGCAGACATGTTACAAGAGATGGTCAGAGACTGCAAACATGTTACAAGAGATGGTCAGAGACTGCAGACATGTTACAAGAGATGATCAAAGACTGCAGACATGTTACAAGAGATAGTCAGAGGCTGCAGACATGTTACAAGAGATGGTCAGAGGCTGCAGACATGTTACAAGAGATGGTCAGAGACTACAGACATGTTACAAGAGATGGTCTGAGACTGCAGACATACTACAGGAGACGGTCAGAGACTGAAGATATAATTGAGGAGATGGTCAGAGACTGCAGACAAAGTACAGGAGACGGTCAGAGACTGAAGATATAATAGAGGAGATTGTCAGAGACTGCAGACATAGTACAGGAGATGGTCAGAGAATGCGTACATATTACAGGAGATGGTCAGAGACTGCAGACATACTACAGGAGATGGTCAGAGACTGGAGATATAATAGAGGAGATGGTCAGAGACTGCAGACATACTACAGGAGATGGTCAGAGACGGCAGACGTGTTACAAGAGATGGTCAGAGACTGCAGACATGTTACAATAGATGGTCAGAGACTGCAGACATGTTGCAAGAGATGGTCAGAGACTGCAGACATGTTACAAGAGATGGCTAGAGACTGCAAACATGTTACAAGAGATGGTCAGAGACTGCAGACATGTTACAAGAGATGATCAAAGACTCCAGACATGTTACAAGAGATAGTCAGAGACTGCAGACATGTTACAAGAGATGGTCAGAGACTGCAGACATACTACAGGAGATGGTCAGAGATGGCAGACATAATACAAGATTTGGCCAGAGACTGCAGACATAATACAAGAGATGGTCAGAGACTGCAGACATAATACAAGAGATGGTCAGAGACTGCAGACATAATACAAGAGATGGTCAGAGACTGCAGACATAATACAAGAGATGGTCAGAAACTGCAGACATGTTACAAGAGATGGTCAGAGACTGCAGACATAGTACAAGAGATGGTCAGAGACTGCAGACATAATACAAGAGATGGTCAGAGACTGCAGACATAATACAAGAGATGGTCAGAGGCTGCAGACATGTTACAAGAGATGGTCAGAGGCTGCAGACATGTTACAAGAGATGGTCAGAGACTACAGACATGTTACAAGAGATGGTCTGAGACTGCAGACATACTACAGGAGACGGTCAGAGACTGAAGATATAATTGAGGAGATGGTCAGAGACTGCAGACATAGTACAGGAGATGGTCAGAGAATGCGTACATATTACAGGAGATGGTCAGAGACTGCAGACATACTACAGGAGATGGTCAGAGACTGGAGATATAATAGAGGAGATGGTCAGAGACTGCAGACATACTACAGGAGATGGTCAGAGACGGCAGACTTGTTACAAGAGATGGTCTGAGACTGCAGACATACTACAGGAGACGGTCAGAGACTGAAGATATAATTGAGGAGATGGTCAGAGACTGCAGACATAGTACAGGAGATGGTCAGGGAATGCGTACATATTACAGGAGATGGTCAGAGACTGCAGACATACTACAGTAGATGGTCAGAGACTGGAGATATAATAGAGGAGATGGTCAGAGACTGCAGACATACTACAGGAGATGGTCAGAGACGGCAGACGTGTTACAAGAGATGGTCAGACACTGCAGACATGTTACAAGAGATGGTCAGAGACTGCAGACATGTTACAAGAGATGGTCAGAGACTGCAGACATGTTACAAGAGATGGTCAGAGACTGCAGACATGTTACAAGAGATGGTCAGAGACTGCAAACATGTTACAAGAGATGGTCAGAGACTGCAGACATGTTACAAGAGATGATCAAAGACTGCAGACATGTTACAAGAGATAGTCAGAGACTGCAGACATGTTACAAGAGATGGTCAGAGACTGCAGACATACTACAGGAGATGGTCAGAGATGGCAGACATAATACAAGATTTGGCCAGAGACTGCAGATATAATACAAGAGATGGTCAGAGACTGCAGACATGTTACAAGAGATGATCAAAGACTGCAGACATGTTACAAGAGATGGTCAGAGACTGCAGACAATGTTACAAGAGATAGTCAGAGACTGCAGACATGTTACAAGAGATGGTCAGAGACTGCAGACATGTTACAAGAGATGATCAAAGACTGCAGACATGTTACAAGAGATGTTTAGAGACTGCAGACAATGTTACAAGAGATAGTCAGAAACTGCAGACATGTTACAAGAGATGGTCAGAGACTGCAGACATACTACAGGAGATGGTCAGAGATGGCAGACATAATACAAGATTTGGCCAGAGACTGCAGACATAATACAAGAGATGGTCAGAGACTGCAGACATGTTACAAGAGATAGTCAGAGACTGCAGACATGTTACAAGAGATGGTCAGAGACTACAGACATGTTACAAGAAATGGTCTGAGACTGCAGACATACTACAGGAGACGGTCAGAGACTGGAGATATAATAGAGGAGATGGTCAGAGACTGCAGACATAGTACAGGAGATGGTCAGAGAATGCGTACATATTACAGGAGATGGTCAGAGACTGCAGACATACTACAGTAGGCGGTCAGAGACTGGAGATATAATAGAGGAGATTGTCAGAGACTGCAGACATGTTACAAGAGATGGTCAGAGACTACAGACATGTTACAAGAGATGGTCAGAGACTGCAGACATAGTACAGTTGATGGTCAGAGACTGCAGACATAATACAAGAGATGGTCAGAGACTGCAGACATAATAGAAGAGATGGTCAGATACTGCAGACATAATACAAGAGATGGTCAGAGACTGCAGACATAATACAAGAGATGGTCAGAGACTGCAGACATAATACAAGAGATGGTCAGAGACTGCAGACATAATACAAGAGATGGTCAGAGACTGCAGACATAGTACAAGAGATGGTCAGAGGCTGCAGACATGTTACAAGAGATGGTCAGAGACTACAGACATGTTACAAGAGATGGTCTGAGACTGCAGACATACTACAGGAGACGGTCAGAGACTGAAGATATAATTGAGGAGATGGTCAGAGACTGCAGACAAAGTACAGGAGACGGTCAGAGACTGAAGATATAATAGAGGAGATTGTCAGAGACTGCAGACATAGTACAGGAGATGGTCAGAGAATGCGTACATATTACAGGAGATGGTCAGAGACTGCAGACATACTACAGGAGATGGTCAGAGACTGGAGATATAATAGAGGAGATGGTCAGAGACTGCAGACATACTACAGGAGATGGTCAGAGACGGCAGACGTGTTACAAGAGATGGTCAGAGACTGCAGACATGTTACAATAGATGGTCAGAGACTGCAGACATGTTGCAAGAGATGGTCAGAGACTGCAGACATGTTACAAGAGATGGCTAGAGACTGCAAACATGTTACAAGAGATGGTCAGAGACTGCAGACATGTTACAAGAGATGATCAAAGACTCCAGACATGTTACAAGAGATAGTCAGAGACTGCAGACATGTTACAAGAGATGGTCAGAGACTGCAGACATACTACAGGAGATGGTCAGAGATGGCAGACATAATACAAGATTTGGCCAGAGACTGCAGACATAATACAAGAGATGGTCAGAGACTGCAGACATAATACAAGAGATGGTCAGAGACTGCAGACATAATACAAGAGATGGTCAGAGACTGCAGACATAATACAAGAGATGGTCAGAAACTGCAGACATGTTACAAGAGATGGTCAGAGACTGCAGACATAGTACAAGAGATGGTCAGAGACTGCAGACATAATACAAGAGATGGTCAGAGACTGCAGACATAATACAAGAGATGGTCAGAGGCTGCAGACATGTTACAAGAGATGGTCAGAGGCTGCAGACATGTTACAAGAGATGGTCAGAGACTACAGACATGTTACAAGAGATGGTCTGAGACTGCAGACATACTACAGGAGACGGTCAGAGACTGAAGATATAATTGAGGAGATGGTCAGAGACTGCAGACATAGTACAGGAGATGGTCAGAGAATGCGTACATATTACAGGAGATGGTCAGAGACTGCAGACATACTACAGGAGATGGTCAGAGACTGGAGATATAATAGAGGAGATGGTCAGAGACTGCAGACATACTACAGGAGATGGTCAGAGACGGCAGACTTGTTACAAGAGATGGTCTGAGACTGCAGACATACTACAGGAGACGGTCAGAGACTGAAGATATAATTGAGGAGATGGTCAGAGACTGCAGACATAGTACAGGAGATGGTCAGGGAATGCGTACATATTACAGGAGATGGTCAGAGACTGCAGACATACTACAGTAGATGGTCAGAGACTGGAGATATAATAGAGGAGATGGTCAGAGACTGCAGACATACTACAGGAGATGGTCAGAGACGGCAGACGTGTTACAAGAGATGGTCAGACACTGCAGACATGTTACAAGAGATGGTCAGAGACTGCAGACATGTTACAAGAGATGGTCAGAGACTGCAGACATGTTACAAGAGATGGTCAGAGACTGCAGACATGTTACAAGAGATGGTCAGAGACTGCAAACATGTTACAAGAGATGGTCAGAGACTGCAGACATGTTACAAGAGATGATCAAAGACTGCAGACATGTTACAAGAGATAGTCAGAGACTGCAGACATGTTACAAGAGATGGTCAGAGACTGCAGACATACTACAGGAGATGGTCAGAGATGGCAGACATAATACAAGATTTGGCCAGAGACTGCAGATATAATACAAGAGATGGTCAGAGACTGCAGACATGTTACAAGAGATGATCAAAGACTGCAGACATGTTACAAGAGATGGTCAGAGACTGCAGACAATGTTACAAGAGATAGTCAGAGACTGCAGACATGTTACAAGAGATGGTCAGAGACTGCAGACATGTTACAAGAGATGATCAAAGACTGCAGACATGTTACAAGAGATGTTTAGAGACTGCAGACAATGTTACAAGAGATAGTCAGAAACTGCAGACATGTTACAAGAGATGGTCAGAGACTGCAGACATACTACAGGAGATGGTCAGAGATGGCAGACATAATACAAGATTTGGCCAGAGACTGCAGACATAATACAAGAGATGGTCAGAGACTGCAGACATGTTACAAGAGATAGTCAGAGACTGCAGACATGTTACAAGAGATGGTCAGAGACTACAGACATGTTACAAGAAATGGTCTGAGACTGCAGACATACTACAGGAGACGGTCAGAGACTGGAGATATAATAGAGGAGATGGTCAGAGACTGCAGACATAGTACAGGAGATGGTCAGAGAATGCGTACATATTACAGGAGATGGTCAGAGACTGCAGACATACTACAGTAGGCGGTCAGAGACTGGAGATATAATAGAGGAGATTGTCAGAGACTGCAGACATGTTACAAGAGATGGTCAGAGACTACAGACATGTTACAAGAGATGGTCAGAGACTGCAGACATAGTACAGTTGATGGTCAGAGACTGCAGACATAATACAAGAGATGGTCAGAGACTGCAGACATAATAGAAGAGATGGTCAGATACTGCAGACATAATACAAGAGATGGTCAGAGACTGCAGACATAATACAAGAGATGGTCAGAGACTGCAGACATAATACAAGAGATGGTCAGAGACTGCAGACATAATACAAGAGATGGTCAGAGACTGCAGACATAGTACAAGAGATGGTCAGAGACTGCAGACATAGTACAAGAGATGGTCAGAGACTGCAGACATAATACAAGAGATGGTCCGAGACTGCAGGCATAATACAAGAGATGGTCAGAGGCTGCAGACAAGTTACAAGAGATGGTCAGAGGCTGCAGACATGTTACAAGAGATGGTCAGAGACTACATACATGTTACAAGAGATGGTCTGAGACTGCAGACATACTACAGGAGACAGTCAGAGACTGAAGATATAATTGAGGAGATGGTCAGAGACTGCAGACATAGTACAGGAGATGGTCAGAGAATGCGTACATATTACAGGAGATGGTCAGAGACTGCAGACATACTACAGGAGATGGTCAGAGACTGGAGATATAATAGAGGAGATGGTCAGAGACTGCAGACATACTACAGGAGATGGTCAGAGACGGCAGACGTGTTACAAGAGATGGTCAGAGACTGCAGACATGTTACAATAGATGGTCAGAGACTGCAGACATGTTACAAGAGATGGTCAGAGACTGCAGACATGTTACAAGAGATGGTCAGAGACTGCAAACATGTTACAAGAGATGGTCAGAGACTGCAGACATGTTACAAGAGATGATCAAAGACTGCAGACATGTTACAAGAGATAGTCAGAGACTGCAGACATGTTACAAGAGATGGTCAGAGACTGCAGACATACTACAGGAGATGGTCAGAGATGGCAGACATAATACAAGATTTGGCCAGAAACTGCAGACATAATACAAGAGATGGTCAGAGACTGCAGACATGTTACAAGAGATGGTCAGAGACTGCAGACATGTTACAAGAGATGATCAAAGACTGCAGACATGTTACAAGAGATGGTCAGAGACTGCAGACAATGTTACAAGAGATAGTCAGAGCCTGCAGACATGTTACAAGAAATGGTCAGAGACTGCAGACATGTTACAAGAGATGGTCAGAGACTGCAGACATGTTACAAGAGATGATCAAAGACTGCAGACATGTTACAAGAGATGTTTAGAGACTGCAGACAATGTTACAAGAGATAGTCAAACTGCAGACATACTACAGGAGATGGTCAGAGATGGCAGACATAATACAAGATTTGGCCAGAGACTGCAGACATAATACAAGAGATGGTCAGAGACTGCAGACATGTTACAAGAGATAGTCAGAGACTGCAGACATGTTACAAGAGATGGTCAGAGACTGCAGACATAGTACAGGAGATGGTCAGAGACTGCAGACATAATACAAGAGATGGTCAGAGACTGCAGACATAATACAAGAGATGGTCAGAGACTGCAGACATATAACAAGAGATAGTCAGAGACTGCAGACATGTTACAAGAGATGGTCAGAGACTACAGACATGTTACAAGAAATGGTCTGAGACTGCAGACATACTACAGGAGACGGTCAGAGACTGGAGATATAATAGAGGAGATGGTCAGAGACTGCAGACATAGTACAGGAGATGGTCAGAGAATGCGTACATATTACAGGAGATGGTCAGAGACTGCAGACATACTACAGTAGGCGGTCAGAGACTGGAGATATAATAGAGGAGATTGTCAGAGACTGCAGACATGTTACAAGAGATGGTCAGAGACTGCAGACATGTTACAAGAGATGGTCAGAGACTGCAGACATAGTACAGGAGATGGTCAGAGACTGCAGACATAATACAAGAGATGGTCAGAGACTGCAGACATAATACAAGAGATGGTCAGAGACTGCAGACATATAACAAGAGATAGTCAGAGACTGCAGACATGTTACAAGAGATGGTCAGAGACTACAGACATGTTACAAGAAATGGTCTGAGACTGCAGACATACTACAGGAGACGGTCAGAGACTGGAGATATAATAGAGGAGATGGTCAGAGACTGCAGACATAGTACAGGAGATGGTCAGAGAATGCGTACATATTACAGGAGATGGTCAGAGACTGCAGACATACTACAGTAGGCGGTCAGAGACTGGAGATATAATAGAGGAGATTGTCAGAGACTGCAGACATGTTACAAGAGATGGTCAGAGACTGCAGACATGTTACAAGAGATGGTCAGAGACTGCATACATAGTACAGGAGATGGTCAGAGACTGCAGACATAATACAAGAGATGGTCAGAGACTGCAGACATAATACAAGAGATGGTCAGATACTGCAGACATAATACAAGAGATGGTCAGAGACTGCAGACATAATACAAGAGATGGTCAGAGACTGCAGACATAATACAAGAGATGGTCAGAGACTGCAGACATAATACAAGAGATGGTCAGAGACTGCAGACATACTACAGGAGATGGTCAGAGATGGCAGACATAATACAAGATTTGACCAGAGACTGCAGACATAATACAAGAGATGGTCAGAGACTGCAGACATGTTACAAGAGATGGTCAGAGACTGCAGACATGTTACAAGAGATGGTCAGAGACTGCAGACATGTTACAAGAGATGATCAAAGACTGCAGACATGTTACAAGAGATGGTCAGAGACTGCAGACAATGTTACAAGAGATAGTCAGAGACTGCAGACATGTTACAAGAAATGGTCAGAGACTGCAGACATGTTACAAGAGATGGTCAGAGACTGCAGACATGTTACAAGAGATGGTCTGAGACTGCAGACATACTACAGAAGACGGTCAGAGACTGGAGATATAATTGAGGAGATGGTCAGAGACTGCAGACATAGTTGAGGAGATGGTCAGAGAATGCATACATATTACAGGAGATGGTCAGAGACTGCAGACATACTACTGGAGACGGTCAGAGACTGGAGATTTAATAGAGGAGATGGTCAGAGACTACAGACATACTACAGGAGATGGTCAGAGACATCAGACATGTTACAAGAGATGGTCAGAGACTGCAGACATGTTACAAGAGATGGTCAGAGACTACAGACATGTTACAAGAGATGGTCAGAGACTGCAGACATGTTACAAGAGATGTTTAAAGAATGCAGACATGTTACAAGAGATGGTCAGAGACTGCAGACAATGTTACAAGAGATAGTCAGAGACTGCAGACATGTTACAAGAGATGGTCAGAGACTGCAGACATACTACAGGAGATGGTCAGAGATGGCAGACATAATACAAGATTTGGCCAGAGACTGCAGACATAATACAAGAGATGGTCAGAGACTGCAGACATGTAACAAGAGATAGTCAGAGACTGCAGACATGTTACAAGAGATGGTCAGAGACTACAGACATGTTACAAGAAATGGTTTGAGACTGCAGACATACTACAGGAGACGGTCAGAGACTGGAGATATAATAGAGGAGATGGTCAGAGAC
Organism: Lithobates septentrionalis; assembly: GCA_037952835.1. Classification (NCBI taxonomy): domain Eukaryota; kingdom Metazoa; phylum Chordata; class Amphibia; order Anura; family Ranidae; genus Lithobates; species Lithobates septentrionalis. Next base: position 2,215,461 of record JBBDGP010001158.1, on the reverse strand, counting down.
TGCAGACATAGTACAGGAGATGGTCAGAGAATGCGTACATATTACAGGAGATGGTCAGAGACTGCAGACATACTACAGCAGGCGGTCAGAGACTGGAGATATAATAGAGGAGATTGTCAGAGACTGCAGACATACGACAGGAGATGGTCAGAGATGGCAGACATGTTACAAGAGATGGTCAGAGACTGCAGACATGTTACAAGAGATGGTCAGAGACTGCAGACATGTTACAAGAGATGATCAAAGACTGCAGACATGTTACAAGAGATGGTCAGAGACTGCAGACAATGTTACAAGAGATAGTCAGAGACTGCAGACAATGTTACAAGAGATAGTCAGAGACTGCAGACATGTTACAAGAAATGGTCAGAGACTGCAGACATGTTACAAGAGATGGCCAGAGACTGCAGACATGTTACAAGAGATGATCAGAGACTGCAGACATGTTACAAGAGATGGTCAGAGACGGCAGACATACTACAGGAGATGGTCAGAGATGGCAGACATAATACAAGATTTGGCCAGAGACTGCAGACATAATACAAGAGATGGTCAGAGACTGCAGACATAATACAAGAGATGGTCAGAGACTGCAGACATAATACAAGAGATAGTCAGAGACTGCAGACATGTTACAAGAGATGGTCAGAGACTACAGACATGTTACAAGAAATGGTCTGAGACTGCAGACATACTACAGGAGACGGTCAGAGACTGGAGATATAATAGAGGAGATGGTCAGAGACTGCAGACATAGTACAGGAGATGGTTAGAGAATGCGTACATATTACAGGAGATGGTCAGAGACTGCAGACATACTACAGTAGGCGGTCAGAGACTGGAGATATAATAGAGGAGATTGTCAGAGACTGCAGACATAGTACAGGAGATGGTCAGAGACGGCAGACATGTTACAAGAGATGGTCAGAGACTGCAGACATGATACAAGAGATGGTCAGAGACTGCAGACATGTTACAAGAGATGGTCAGAGACTGCAGACATGTTATAAGAGATGATCAGAGACTGCAGACATGTTACAAGAGATGGCCAGAGACTGCAGACATGTTACAAGAGATGGCCAGAGACTGCAGACATGTTACAAGAGATGGTCAGAGACTGCAGACATAGTACAGGAGATGGTCAGAGACTGCAGACATAATACAAGAGATGGTCAGAGACTGCAGACATAATACAAGAGATGGTCAGAGACTGAAGACATGTTACAGGAGATGATCAGAGCCTGCAGACATAATACAAGAGATGGTCAGAGACTGCAGACATAATGCAAGAGATGGTCAGAGGCTGCAGACATGTTACAAGAGATGGTCAGAGACTACAGACATGTTACAAGAGATGGTCTGAAACTGCAGACATACTACAGGAGACGGTCAGAGACTGAAGATATAATTGAGGAGATGGTCAGAGACTGCAGACATAGTACAGGAGATGGTCAGAGAATGCGTACATATTACAGGAGATGGTCAGAGACTGCAGACATACTACAGGAGATGGTCAGAGACTGGAGATATAATAGAGGAGATGGTCAGAGACTGCAGACATACTACAGGAGATGGTCAGAGACGGCAGACGTGTTACAAGATTTGGCCAGAGACTGCAGACATAATACAAGAGATGGTCAGAGACTGCAGACATGTTACAAGAGATGATCAAAGACTGCAGACATGTTACAAGAGATAGTCAGAGACGGCAGACATGTTACAAGAGATGGTCAGAGACTGCAGACATACTACAGGAGATGGTCAGAGACGGCAGACGTGTTACAAGAGATGGTCAGAGACTGCAGACATGTTACAAGAGATGGTCCGAGACTGCAGACATGTTACAAGAGATGGTCAGAGACTGCAAACATGTTACAGGAGATGGTCAGAGACTGCAGACATGTTACAAGAGATGGTCAGAGACTGCAAACATATTACAAGAGATCGTCAGAGACTGCAGACATGTTACAAGAGATGATCAAAGACTGCAGACATGTTACAAGAGATGGTCAGAGACTGCAGACATGTTACAAGAGATGATCAAAGACTGCAGACATGTTACAAGAGATGTTTAGAGACTGCAGACAATGTTACAAGAGATGGTCAGAGACTGCAGATATACTACAGGAGATGGTCAGAGATGGCAGACATAATACAAGATTTGGCCAGAGACTGCAGACATAATACAAGAGATGGTCAGAGACTGCAGACATGTTACAAGAGATAGTCAGAGACTGCAGACATGTTACAAGAGATGGTCAGAGACTACAGACATGTTACAAGAAATGGTTTGAGACTGCAGACATACTACAGGAGACGGTCAGAGACTGGAGATATAATAGAGGAGATGGTCAGAGACTGCAGACATAGTACAGGAGATGGTCAGAGAATGCGTACATATTACAGGAGATGGTCAGAGACTGCAGACATACTACAGTAGGCGGTCAGAGACTGGAGATATAATAGAGGAGATTGTCAGAGACTGCAGGCATAGTACAGGAGATGGTCAGAGACGGCAGACATGTTACAAGAGATGGTCAGAGACTGCAGACATGTTACAAGAGATGGTCAGAGACTGCAGACATGTTACAAGAGATGGTCAGAGACTGCAGACATGTTACAAGAGATGGCCAGAGACTGCAGACATGTTACAAGAGATGGCCAGAGACTGCAGACATGTTACAAGAGATGGTCAGAGACTGCAGACATAGTACAGGAGATGGTCAGAGACTGCAGACATAATACAAGAGATGGTCAGAGACTGCAGACATAATACAAGAGATGGTCAGAGACTGAAGACATGTTACAGGAGATGATCAGAGACTGCAGACATGTTACAGGAGATGATCAGAGACTGCAGACATAATACAAGAGATGGTCAGAGACTGCAGACATAATGCAAGAGATGGTCAGAGGCTGCAGACATGTTACAAGAGATGGTCAGAGACTACAGACATGTTACAAGAGATGGTCTGAAACTGCAGACATACTACAGGAGACGGTCAGAGACTGAAGATATAATTGAGGAGATGGTCAGAGACTGCAGACATAGTACAGGAGATGGTCAGAGAATGCGTACATATTACAGGAGATGGTCAGAGACTGCAGACATACTACAGGAGATGGTCAGAGACTGGAGATATAATAGAGGAGATGGTCAGAGACTGCAGACATACTACAGGAGATGGTCAGAGACGGCAGACGTGTTACAAGAGATGGTCAGAGACTGCAGACATGTTACAAGAGATGGTCAGAGACTGCAGACATGTTACAAGAGATGGTCAGAGACTGCAAACATGTTACAGGAGATGGTCAGAGACTGCAGACATGTTACAAGAGATGGTCAGAGACTGCTAACATATTACAAGAGATCGTCAGAGACTGCAGACATGTTACAAGAGATGATCAAAGACTGCAGACATGTTACAAGAGATAGTCAGAGACTGCAGACATGTTACAAGAGATGGTCAGAGACTGCAGACATACTACAGGAGATGGTCAGAGATGGCAGACATTATACAAGATTTGGCCAGAGACTGCAGACATAATACAAGAGATGGTCAGAGACTGCAGACATGTTACAAGAGATGATCAAAGACTGCAGACATGTTACAAGAGATAGTCAGAGACGGCAGACATGTTACAAGAGATGGTCAGAGACTGCAGACATACTACAGGAGATGGTCAGAGACGGCAGACGTGTTACAAGAGATGGTCAGAGACTGCAGACATGTTACAAGAGATGGTCCGAGACTGCAGACATGTTACAAGAGATGGTCAGAGACTGCAAACATGTTACAGGAGATGGTCAGAGACTGCAGACATGTTACAAGAGATGGTCAGAGACTGCTAACATATTACAAGAGATCGTCAGAGACTGCAGACATGTTACAAGAGATGATCAAAGACTGCAGACATGTTACAAGAGATAGTCAGAGACTGCAGACATGTTACAAGAGATGGTCAGAGACTGCAGACATACTACAGGAGATGGTCAGAGATGGCAGACATTATACAAGATTTGGCCAGAGACTGCAGACATAATACAAGAGATGGTCAGAGACTGCAGACATGTTACAAGAGATGGTCAGAGACTGCAGACATGTTACAAGAGATGATCAAAGACTGCAGACATGTTACAAGAAATGGTTTGAGACTGCAGACATACTACAGGAGACGGTCAGAGACTGGAGATATAATAGAGGAGATGGTCAGAGACTGCAGACATGTTACAAGAAATGGTTTGAGACTGCAGACATACTACAGGAGACGGTCAGAGACTGAAGATATAATTGAGGAGATGGTCAGAGACTGCAGACATAGTACAGGAGATGGTCAGAGAATGCGTACATATTACAGGAGATGGTCAGAGACTGCAGACATACTACAGGAGATGGTCAGAGACTGGAGATATAATAGAGGAGATGGTCAGAGACTGCAGACATACTACAGGAGATGGTCAGAGACGGCAGACGTGTTACAAGAGATGGTCAGAGACTGCAGACATGTTACAAGAGATGGTCAGAGACTGCAGACATCTTACAAGAGATGGTCAGAGACTGCAAACATGTTACAGGAGATGGTCAGAGACTGCAGACATGTTACAAGAGATGATCAAAGACTGCAGACATGTTACAAGAGATAGTCAGAGACTGCAGACATGTTACAAGAGATGGTCAGAGACTGCAGACATGTTACAAGAGATGGTCAGAGACTGCAGACATACTACAGGAGATGGTCAGAGATGACAGACATAATACAAGATTTGGCCAGAGACTGCAGACATAATACAAGAGATGGTCAGAGACTGCAGACATGTTACAAGAGATAGTCAGAGACTGCAGACATGTTACAAGAGATGGTCAGAGACTACAGACATGTTACAAGAAATGGTTTGAGACTGCAGACATACTACAGGAGACGGTCGGAGACTGGAGATATAATAGAGGAGATGGTCAGAGACTGCAGACATAGTACAGGAGATGGTCAGAGAATGCGTACATATTACAGGAGATGGTCAGAGACTGCAGACATACTACAGTAGGCGGTCAGAGACTGGAGATATAATAGAGGAGATTGTCAGAGACTGCAGGCATAGTACAGGAGATGGTCAGAGATGGCAGACATAATACAAGATTTGGCCAGAGACTGCAGACATAATACAAGAGATGGTCAGAGACTGCAGACATGTTACAAGAGATAGTCAGAGACTGCAGACATGTTACAAGAGATGGTCAGAGACTACAGACATGTTACAAGAAATGGTTTGAGACTGCAGACATACTACAGGAGACGGTCAGAGACTGGAGATATAATAGAGGAGATGGTCAGAGACTGCAGACATAGTACAGGAGATGGTCAGAGAATGCGTACATATTACAGGAGATGGTCAGAGACTGCAGACATACTACAGTAGGTGGTCAGAGACTGGAGATATAATAGAGGAGATTGTCAGAGACTGCAGACATGTTACAAGAGATGGTCAGAGACTGCAGACATGTTACAAGAGATGGTCAGAGACTGCAGACATAGTACAGGAGATGGTCAGAGACTGCAGACATAATACAAGAGATGGTCAGAGACTGCAGACATAATACAAGAGATGGTCAGATACTGCAGACATAATACAAGAGATGGTCAGAGACTGCAGACATAATACAAGAGATGGTCAGAGACTGCAGACATACTACAGGAGATGGTCAGAGATGGCAGACATAATACAAGATTTGGCCAGAGACTGCAGACATAATACAAGAGATGGTCAGAGACTGCAGACATGTTACAAGAGATGGTCAGAGACTGCAGACATGTTACAAGAGATGATCAAAGACTGCAGACATGTTACAAGAGATGGTCAGAGACTGCAGACAATGTTACAAGAGATAGTCAGAGACTGCAGACATGTTACAAGAAATGGTCAGAGACTGCAGACATGTTACAAGAGATGGTCAGAGACTGCAGACATGTTACAAGAGATGATCAAAGACTGCAGACATGTTACAAGAGATGGTCAGAGACTGCAGACATAGTACAGGAGATGGTCAGATACTGCAGACATAATACAAGAGATGGTCAGAGACTGCAGACATAATACAAGAGATGGTCAGAAACTGCAGACATAATACAAGAGATGGTCAGAAACTGCAGACATACTACAGTAGGCGGTCAGAGACTGGAGATATAATAGAGGAGATTGTCAGAGACTGCAGACATGTTACAAGAGATGGTCAGAGGTTGCAGACATGTTACAAGAGATGGTCAGAGACTACAGACATGTTACAAGAGATGGTCTGTGACTGCAGACATACTACAGGAGACGGTCAGAGACTGGAGATATAATAGAGGAGATGGTCAGAGACTGCAGACATAGTACGGGAGATGGTTAGAGAATGCGTACATATTACAGGAGATGGTCAGAGACTGCAGACATACTACAGTAGGCGGTCAGAGACTGGAGATATAATAGAGGAGATTGTCAGAGACTGCAGGCATAGTACAGGAGATGGTCAGAGACGGCAGACATGTTACAAGAGATGGTCAGAGACTGCAGACATGTTACAAGAGATGGTCAGAGACTGCAGACATGTTACAAGAGATGGTCAGAGACTGCAGACATGTTATAAGAGATGATCAGAGACTGCAGACATGTTACAAGAGATGGCCAGAGACTGCAGACATGTTACAAGAGATGGCCAGAGACTGCAGACATGTTACAAGAGATGGTCAGAGACTGCAGACATAGTACAGGAGATGGTCAGAGACTGCAGACATAATACAAGAGATGGTCAGAGACTGCAGACATAATGCAAGAGATGGTCAGAGGCTGCAGACATGTTACAAGAGATGGTCAGAGACTACAGACATGTTACAAGAGATGGTCTGAAACTGCAGACATACTACAGGAGACGGTCAGAGACTGAAGATATAATTGAGGAGATGGTCAGAGACTGCAGACATAGTACAGGAGATGGTCAGAGAATGCGTACATATTACAGGAGATGGTCAGAGACTGCAGACTTACTACAGGAGATGGTCAGAGACTGGAGATATAATAGAGGAGATGGTCAGAGACTGCAGACATACTACAGGAGATGGTCAGAGACGGCAGACGTGTTACAAGAGATGGTCAGAGACTGCAGACATGTTACAAGAGATGGTCAGAGACTGCAGACATGTTACAAGAGATGGTCAGAGACTGCAAACATGTTACAGGAGATGGTCAGAGACTGCAGACATGTTACAAGAGATGATCAAAGACTGCAGACATGTTACAAGAAATAGTCAGAGACGGCAGACATGTTACAAGAGATGGTCAGAGACTGCAGACATACTACAGGAGATGGTCAGAGACGGCAGACGTGTTACAAGAGATGGTCCGAGACTGCAGACATGTTACAAGAGATGGTCAGAGACTGCAAACATGTTACAGGAGATGGTCAGAGACTGCAGACATGTTACAAGAGATGGTCAGAGACTGCAAACATATTACAAGAGATCGTCAGAGACTGCAGACATGTTACAAGAGATGATCAAAGACTGCAGACATGTTACAAGAGATAGTCAGAGACTGCAGACATGTTACAAGAGATGGTCAGAGACTGCAGACATACTACAGGAGATGGTCAGAGATGGCAGACATTATACAAGATTTGGCCAGAGACTGCAGACATAATACAAGAGATGGTCAGAGACTGCAGACATGTTACAAGAGATGGTCAGAGACTGCAGACATGTTACAAGAGATGATCAAAGACTGCAGACATGTTACAAGAGATGGTCAGAGACTGCAGACAATGTTACAAGAGATAGTCAGAGACTGCAGACATGTTACAAGAAATGGTCAGAGACTGCAGACATGTTACAAGAGATGGTCAGAGACTGCAGACATGTTACAAGAGATGATCAAAGACTGCAGACATGTTACAAGAGATGTTTAGAGACTGCAGACAATGTTAGAAGAGATAGTCAGAAACTGCAGACATGTTACAAGAGATGGTCAGAGACTGCAGATATACTACAGGAGATGGTCAGAGATGGCAGACATAATACAAGATTTGGCCAGAGACTGCAGACATAATACAAGATTTGGCCAGAGACTGCAGACATAATACAAGAGATGGTCAGAGACTGCAGACATGTTACAAGAGATAGTCAGAGACTGCAGACATGTTACAAGAGATGGTCAGAGACTACAGACATGTTACAAGAAATGGTTTGAGACTGCAGACATACTACAGGAGACGGTCAGAGACTGGAGATATAATAGAGGAGATGGTCAGAGACTGCAGACATAGTACAGGAGATGGTCAGAGAATGCGTACATATTACAGGAGATGGTCAGAGACTGCAGACATACTACAGTAGGCGGTCAGAGACTGGAGATATAATAGAGGAGATTGTCAGAGACTGCAGACATGTTACAAGAGATGGTCAGAGACTGCAGACATGTTACAAGAGATGGTCAGAGACTGCAGACATAGTACAGGAGATGGTCAGAGACTGCAGACATAATACAAGAGATGGTCAGAGACTGCAGACATAATACAAGAGATGGTCAGATACTGCAGACATAATACAAGAGATGGTCAGAGACTGCAGACATAATACAAGAGATGGTCAGAGACTGCAGACATACTACAGGAGATGGTCAGAGATGGCAGACATAATACAAGATTTGGCCAGAGACTGCAGACATAATACAAGAGATGGTCAGAGACTGCAGACATGTTACAAGAGATGGTCAGAGACTGCAGACATGTTACAAGAGATGATCAAAGACTGCAGACATGTTACAAGAGATGGTCAGAGACTGCAGACAATGTTACAAGAGATAGTCAGAGACTGCAGACATGTTACAAGAAATGGTCAGAGACTGCAGACATGTTACAAGAGATGGTTAGAGACTGCAGACATGTTACAAGAGATGATCAAAGACTGCAGACATGTTACAAGAGATGTTTAGAGACTGCAGACAATGTTACAAGAGATAGTCAGAAACTGCAGACATGTTACAAGAGATGGTCAGAGACTGCAGATATACTACAGGAGATGGTCAGAGATGGCAGACATAATACAAGATTTGGCCAGAGACTGCAGACATAATACAAGAGATGGTCAGAGACTGCAGACATGTTACAAGAGAAAGTCAGAGACTGCAGACATGTTACAAGAGATGGTCAGAGACTACAGACATGTTACAAGAAATGGTCTGAGACTGTAGACATACTACAGTAGGCGGTCAGAGACTGGAGATATAATAGAGGAGATTGTCAGAGACTGCAGACATGTTACAAGAGATGGTCAGAGACTGCAGACATGTTACAAGAGATGGTCAGAGACTGCAGACATAGTACAGGAGATGGTCAGAGACTGCAGACATAATACAAGAGATGGTCAGAGACTGCAGACATAATACAAGAGATGGTCAGATACTGCAGACATAATACAAGAGATGGTCAGAGACTGCAGACATAATACAAGAGATGGTCAGAGACTGCAGACATACTACAGGAGATGGTCAGAGATGGCAGACATAATACAAGATTTGGCCAGAGACTGCAGACATAATACAAGAGATGGTCAGAGACTGCAGACATGTTACAAGAGATGGTCAGAGACTGCAGACATGTTACAAGAGATGATCAAAGACTGCAGACATGTTACAAGAGATGGTCAGAGACTGCAGACAATGTTACAAGAGATAGTCAGAGACTGCAGACATGTTACAAGAAATGGTCAGAGACTGCAGACATGTTACAAGAGATGGTCAGAGACTGCAGACATGTTACAAGAGATGGTCAGAGACTGCAGATATACTACAGGAGATGGTCAGAGATGGCAGACATAATACAAGATTTGGCCAGAGACTGCAGACATAATACAAGAGATGGTCAGAGACTGCAGACATGTTACAAGAGAAAGTCAGAGACTGCAGACATGTTACAAGAGATGGTCAGAGACTACAGACATGTTACAAGAAATGGTCTGAGACTGCAGACATACTACAGTAGGCGGTCAGAGACTGGAGATATAATAGAGGAGATTGTCAGAGACTGCAGACATGTTACAAGAGATGGTCAGAGACTGCAGACATGTTACAAGAGATGGTCAGAGACTGCAGACATAGTACAGGAGATGGTCAGAGACTGCAGACATAATACAAGAGATGGTCAGAGACTGCAGACATAATACAAGAGATGGTCAGATACTGCAGACATAATACAAGAGATGGTCAGATACTGCAGACATAATACAAGAGATGGTCAGAGACTGCAGACATAATACAAGAGATGGTCAGAGACTGCAGACATAATACAAGAGATGGTCAGAGACTGCAGACATAATACAAGAGATGGTCAGAAACTGCAGACATGTTACAAGAGATGGTCAGAGACTGCAGACATAGTACAAGAGATGGTCAGAGACTGCAGACATAATACAAGAGATGGTCAGAGACTTCAGACATGTTACAAGAGATGGTCAGAGGCTGCAGACATGTTACAAGAGATGGTCAGAGACTACAGACATGTTACAAGAGATGGTCTGTGACTGCAGACATACTACAGGAGACGGTCAGAGACTGAAGATATAATTGAGGAGATGGTCAGAGACTGCAGACATAGTACAGGAGATGGTCAGAGAATGCGTACATATTACAGGAGATGGTCAGAGACTGCAGACATACTACAGGAGATGGTCAGAGACTGGAGATATAATAGAGGAGATGGTCAGAGACTGCAGACATACTACAGGAGATGGTCAGAGACGGCAGACGTGTTACAAGAGATGGTCAGAGACTGCAGACATGTTACAAGAGATGGTCAGAGACTGCAGACATGTTACAAGAGATGGTCAGAGACTGCAGACATGTTACAAGAGATGGTCAGAGACTGCAAACATGTTACAAGAGATGGTCAGAGACTGCAGACATGTTACAAGAGGTGATCAAAGACTGCAGACATGTTACAAGAGATAGTCAGAGACTGCAGACATGTTACAAGAGATGGTCAGAGACTGCAGACATACTACAGGAGATGGTCAGAGATGGCAGACATAATACAAGATTTGGCCAGAGACTGCAGACATAATACAAGAGATGGTCAGAGACTGCAGACATGTTACAAGAGATGGTCAGAGACTGCAGACATGTTACAAGAGATGATCAAAGACTGCAGACATGTTACAAGAGATGGTCAGAGACTGCAGACAATGTTACAAGAGATAGTCAGAGACTGCAGACATGTTACAAGAAATGGTCAGAGACTGCAGACATGTTACAAGAGATGATCAAAGACTGCAGACATGTTACAAGAGATGTTTAGAGACTGCAGACAATGTTACAAGAGATAGTCAGAAACTGCAGACATGTTACAAGAGATGGTCAGAGACTGCAGACATACTACAGTAGATGGTCAGAGATGGCAGACATAATACAAGATTTGGCCAGAGACTGCAGACATAATACAAGAGATGGTCAGAGACTGCAGACATGTTACAAGAGATAGTCAGAGACTGCAGACATGTTACAAGAGATGGTCAGAGACTACAGACATGTTACAAGAAATGGTCTGAGACTGCAGACATACTACAGGAGAAGGTCAGAGACTGAAGATATAATAGAGGAGATGGTCAGAGACTGCAGACATAGTACAGGAGATGGTCAGAGAATGCGTACATATTACAGGAGATGGTCAGAGACTGCAGACATACTACAGTAGGCGGTCAGAGACTGGAGATATAATAGAGGAGATTGTCAGAGACTGCAGACATGTTACAAGAGATGGTCAGAGACTGCAGACATGTTACAAGAGATGGTCAGAGACTGCAGACATGTTACAAGAGATGGTCAGAGACTGCAGACATAGTACAGGAGATGGTCAGAGACTGCAGACATAATACAAGAGATGGTCAGAGACTGCAGACATAATACAAGAGATGGTCAGATACTGCAGACATAATACAAGAGATGGTCAGAGACTGCAGACATAATACAAGAGATGGTCAGAGACTGCAGACATAATACAAGAGATGGTCAGAGACTGCAGACATAATACAAGAGATGGTCAGAAACTGCAGACATGTTACAAGAGATGGTCAGAGACTGCAGACATAGTACAAGAGATGGTCAGAGACTGCAGACATAATACAAGAGATGGTCAGAGACTGCAGACATAATACAAGAGATGGTCAGAGGCTGCAGACATGTTACAAGAGATGGTCAGAGGCTGCAGACATGTTACAAGAGATGGTCAGAGACTACAGACATGTTACAAGAGATGGTCTGTGACTGCAGACATACTACAGGAGACGGTCAGAGACTGAAGATATAATTGAGGAGATGGTCAGAGACTGCAGACATAGTACAGGAGATGGTCAGAGAATGCGTACATATTACAGGAGATGGTCAGAGACTGCAGACATACTACAGGAGATGGTCAGAGACTGGAGATATAATAGAGGAGATGGTCAGAGACTGCAGACATACTACAGGAGATGGTCAGAGACGGCAGACGTGTTACAAGAGATGGTCAGAGACTGCAGACATGTTACAAGAGATGGTCAGAGACTGCAGACATGTTACAAGAGATGGTCAGAGACTGCAGACATGTTACAAGAGATGGTCAGAGACTGCAAACATGTTACAAGAGATGGTCAGAGACTGCAGACATGTTACAAGAGATGATCAAAGACTGCAGACATGTTATAAGAGATAGTCAGAGACTGCAGACATGTTACAAGAGATGGTCAGAGACTGCAGACATACTACAGGAGATGGTCAGAGATGGCAGACATAATACAAGATTTGGCCAGAGACTGCAGACATAATACAAGAGATGGTCAGAGACTGCAGACATGTTACAAGAGATGGTCAGAGACTGCAGACATGTTACAAGAGATGATCAAAGACTGCAGACATGTTACAAGAGATGGTCAGAGACTGCAGACAATGTTACAAGAGATAGTCAGAGACTGCAGACATGTTACAAGAAATGGTCAGAGACTGCAGACATGTTACAAGAGATGGTCAGAGACTGCAGACATGTTACAAGAGATGATCAAAGACTGCAGACATGTTACAAGAGATGTTTAGAGACTGCAGACAATGTTACAAGAGATAGTCAGAAACTGCAGACATGTTACAAGAGATGGTCAGAGACTGCAGACATACTACAGTAGATGGTCAGAGATGGCAGACATAATACAAGATTTGGCCAGAGACTGCAGACATAATACAAGAGATGGTCAGAGACTGCAGACATGTTACAAGAGATAGTCAGAGACTGCAGACATGTTACAAGAGATGGTCAGAGACTACAGACATGTTACAAGAAATGGTTTGAGACTGCAGACATACTACAGGAGACGGTCAGAGACTGGAGATATAATAGAGGAGATGGTCAGAGACTGCAGACATAGTACAGGAGATGGTCAGAGAATGCGTACATATTACAGGAGATGGTCAGAGACTGCAGACATACTACAGTAGGCGGTCAGAGACTGGAGATATAATAGAGGAGATTGTCAGAGACTGCAGACATGTTACAAGAGATGGTCAGAGACTGCAGACATGTTACAAGAGATGGTCAGAGACTGCAGACATAGTACAGGAGATGGTCAGAGACTGCAGACATAATACAAGAGATGGTCAGAGACTGCAGACATAATACAAGAGATGGTCAGATACTGCAGACATAATACAAGAGATGGTCAGAGACTGCAGACATAATACAAGAGATGGTCAGAGACTGCAGACATACTACAGGAGATGGTCAGAGATGGCAGACATAATACAAGATTTGGCCAGAGACTGCAGACATAATACAAGAGATGGTCAGAGACTGCAGACATGTTACAAGAGATGGTCAGAGACTGCAGACATGTTACAAGAGATGATCAAAGACTGCAGACATGTTACAAGAGATGGTCAGAGACTGCAGACAATGTTACAAGAGATAGTCAGAGACTGCAGACATGTTACAAGAAATGGTCAGAGACTGCAGACATGTTACAAGAGATGGTCAGAGACTGCAGACATGTTACAAGAGATGATCAAAGACTGCAGACATGTTACAAGAGATAGTCAGAAACTGCAGACATGTTACAAGAGATGGTCAGAGACTGCAGATATACTACAGGAGATGGTCAGAGATGGCAGACATAATACAAGATTTGGCCAGAGACTGCAGACATAATACAAGAGATGGTCAGAGACTGCAGACATGTTACAAGAGAAAGTCAGAGACTGCAGACATGTTACAAGAGATGGTCAGAGACTGCAGACATAGTACAGGAGATGGTCAGAGACTGCAGACATAATACAAGAGATGGTCAGAGACTGCAGACATAATACAAGAGATGGTCAGATACTGCAGACATAATACAAGAGATGGTCAGATACTGCAGACATAATACAAGAGATGGTCAGAGACTGCAGACATAATACAAGAGATGGTCAGAGACTGCAGACATAATACAAGAGATGGTCAGAGACTGCAGACATAATACAAGAGATGGTCAGAAACTGCAGACATGTTACAAGAGATGGTCAGAGACTGCAGACATAGTACAAGAGATGGTCAGAGACTGCAGACATAATACAAGAGATGGTCAGAGACTTCAGACATGTTACAAGAGATGGTCAGAGGCTGCAGACATGTTACAAGAGATGGTCAGAGACTACAGACATGTTACAAGAGATGGTCTGTGACTGCAGACATACTACAGGAGACGGTCAGAGACTGAAGATATAATTGAGGAGATGGTCAGAGACTGCAGACATAGTACAGGAGATGGTCAGAGAATGCGTACATATTACAGGAGATGGTCAGAGACTGCAGACATACTACAGGAGATGGTCAGAGACTGGAGATATAATAGAGGAGATGGTCAGAGACTGCAGACATACTACAGGAGATGGTCAGAGACGGCAGACGTGTTACAAGAGATGGTCAGAGACTGCAGACATGTTACAAGAGATGGTCAGAGACTGCAGACATGTTACAAGAGATGGTCAGAGACTGCAGACATGTTACAAGAGATGGTCAGAGACTGCAAACATGTTACAAGAGATGGTCAGAGACTGCAGACATGTTACAAGAGGTGATCAAAGACTGCAGACATGTTACAAGAGATAGTCAGAGACTGCAGACATGTTACAAGAGATGGTCAGAGACTGCAGACATACTACAGGAGATGGTCAGAGATGGCAGACATAATACAAGATTTGGCCAGAGACTGCAGACATAATACAAGAGATGGTCAGAGACTGCAGACATGTTACAAGAGATGGTCAGAGACTGCAGACATGTTACAAGAGATGATCAAAGACTGCAGACATGTTACAAGAGATGGTCAGAGACTGCAGACAATGTTACAAGAGATAGTCAGAGACTGCAGACATGTTACAAGAAATGGTCAGAGACTGCAGACATGTTACAAGAGATGATCAAAGACTGCAGACATGTTACAAGAGATGTTTAGAGACTGCAGACAATGTTACAAGAGATAGTCAGAAACTGCAGACATGTTACAAGAGATGGTCAGAGACTGCAGACATACTACAGTAGATGGTCAGAGATGGCAGACATAATACAAGATTTGGCCAGAGACTGCAGACATAATACAAGAGATGGTCAGAGACTGCAGACATGTTACAAGAGATAGTCAGAGACTGCAGACATGTTACAAGAGATGGTCAGAGACTACAGACATGTTACAAGAAATGGTCTGAGACTGCAGACATACTACAGGAGACGGTCAGAGACTGAAGATATAATAGAGGAGATGGTCAGAGACTGCAGACATAGTACAGGAGATGGTCAGAGAATGCGTACATATTACAGGAGATGGTCAGAGACTGCAGACATACTACAGTAGGCGGTCAGAGACTGGAGATATAATAGAGGAGATTGTCAGAGACTGCAGACATGTTACAAGAGATGGTCAGAGACTGCAGACATGTTACAAGAGATGGTCAGAGACTGCAGACATGTTACAAGAGATGGTCAGAGACTGCAGACATAGTACAGGAGATGGTCAGAGACTGCAGACATAATACAAGAGATGGTCAGAGACTGCAGACATAATACAAGAGATGGTCAGATACTGCAGACATAATACAAGAGATGGTCAGAGACTGCAGACATAATACAAGAGATGGTCAGAGACTGCAGACATAATACAAGAGATGGTCAGAGACTGCAGACATAATACAAGAGATGGTCAGAAACTGCAGACATGTTACAAGAGATGGTCAGAGACTGCAGACATAGTACAAGAGATGGTCAGAGACTGCAGACATAATACAAGAGATGGTCAGAGACTGCAGACATAATACAAGAGATGGTCAGAGGCTGCAGACATGTTACAAGAGATGGTCAGAGGCTGCAGACATGTTACAAGAGATGGTCAGAGACTACAGACATGTTACAAGAGATGGTCTGTGACTGCAGACATACTACAGGAGACGGTCAGAGACTGAAGATATAATTGAGGAGATGGTCAGAGACTGCAGACATAGTACAGGAGATGGTCAGAGAATGCGTACATATTACAGGAGATGGTCAGAGACTGCAGACATACTACAGGAGATGGTCAGAGACTGGAGATATAATAGAGGAGATGGTCAGAGACTGCAGACATACTACAGGAGATGGTCAGAGACGGCAGACGTGTTACAAGAGATGGTCAGAGACTGCAGACATGTTACAAGAGATGGTCAGAGACTGCAGACATGTTACAAGAGATGGTCAGAGACTGCAGACATGTTACAAGAGATGGTCAGAGACTGCAAACATGTTACAAGAGATGGTCAGAGACTGCAGACATGTTACAAGAGATGATCAAAGACTGCAGACATGTTATAAGAGATAGTCAGAGACTGCAGACATGTTACAAGAGATGGTCAGAGACTGCAGACATACTACAGGAGATGGTCAGAGATGGCAGACATAATACAAGATTTGGCCAGAGACTGCAGACATAATACAAGAGATGGTCAGAGACTGCAGACATGTTACAAGAGATGGTCAGAGACTGCAGACATGTTACAAGAGATGATCAAAGACTGCAGACATGTTACAAGAGATGGTCAGAGACTGCAGACAATGTTACAAGAGATAGTCAGAGACTGCAGACATGTTACAAGAAATGGTCAGAGACTGCAGACATGTTACAAGAGATGGTCAGAGACTGCAGACATGTTACAAGAGATGATCAAAGACTGCAGACATGTTACAAGAGATGTTTAGAGACTGCAGACAATGTTACAAGAGATAGTCAGAAACTGCAGACATGTTACAAGAGATGGTCAGAGACTGCAGACATACTACAGTAGATGGTCAGAGATGGCAGACATAATACAAGATTTGGCCAGAGACTGCAGACATAATACAAGAGATGGTCAGAGACTGCAGACATGTTACAAGAGATAGTCAGAGACTGCAGACATGTTACAAGAGATGGTCAGAGACTACAGACATGTTACAAGAAATGGTCTGAGACTGCAGACATACTACAGGAGACGGTCAGAGA
This sequence comes from Lithobates septentrionalis, assembly GCA_037952835.1. NCBI lineage: Eukaryota > Metazoa > Chordata > Amphibia > Anura > Ranidae > Lithobates > Lithobates septentrionalis. The sequence goes on along the minus strand of JBBDGP010001158.1, from coordinate 2,197,929 downwards.
CTGAAGATATAATAGAGGAGATGGTCAGAGACTGCAGACATAGTACAGGAGATGGTCAGAGAATGCGTACATATTACAGGAGATGGTCAGAGACTGCAGACATACTACAGTAGGCGGTCAGAAACTGGAGATATAATAGAGGAGATTGTCAGAGACTGCAGACATGTTACAAGAGATGGTCAGAGACTGCAGACATGTTACAAGAGATGGTCAGAGACTGCAGACATAGTACAGGAGATGGTCAGAGACTGCAGACATAATACAAGAGATGGTCAGAGACTGCAGACATAATACAAGAGATGGTCAGATACTGCAGACATAATACAAGAGATGGTCAGAGACTGCAGACATAATACAAGAGATGGTCAGAGACTGCAGACATAATACAAGAGATGGTCAGAGACTGCAGACATGTTACAAGAGATGGTCAGAGACTGCAGACATGTTACAAGAGATGGTCAGAGACTGCAGACATAGTACAAGAGATGGTCCGAGACTGCAGACATAATACAAGAGATGGTCAGAGGCTGCAGACAAGTTACAAGAGATGGTCAGAGGCTGCAGACATGTTACAAGAGATGGTCAGAGACTACAGACATGTTACAAGAGATGGTCTGAGACTGCAGACATACTACAGGAGACGGTCAGAGACTGAAGATATAATTGAGGAGATGGTCAGAGACTGCAGACATAGTACAGGAGATGGTCAGAGAATGCGTACATATTACCATATTACAGGAGATGGTCAGAGACTGCAGACATACTACAGGAGATGGTCAGAGACTGGAGATATAATAGAGGAGATGGTCAGAGACTGCAGACATACTACAGGAGATGGTCAGAGACGGCAGACTTGTTACAAGAGATGGTCTGAGACTGCAGACATACTACAGGAGACGGTCAGAGACTGAAGATATAATTGAGGAGATGGTCAGAGACTGCAGACATAGTACAGGAGATGGTCAGAGAATGCGTACATATTACAGGAGATGGTCAGAGACTGCAGACATACTACAGGAGATGGTCAGAGACTGGAGATATAATAGAGGAGATGGTCAGAGACTGCAGACATACTACAGGAGATGGTCAGAGACGGCAGACGTGTTACAAGAGATGGTCAGAGACTGCAGACATGTTACAAGAGATGGTCAGAGACTGCAGACATCCAGGAAGGGGGCGTGACCGGATGGGCGGGTGTGTGTTGAGAGGCAGCATGGAGTGAGTGTGAGCATGGACGCTGTGTGCTCTGTCCCTACTCCGTTCTCGCCTCTCTCTCCCCTGGCCGTATGAACGGCATACTGGATGGCTCTGGCTCCCTTGTCGCTCGGTGCCTCGCTGCCCCCCCCCTCTCTCTCTGCTAAAGGTGTGCTGAGGAATCCTCTGGGTGAGACGTCATCCCCTGCACCTGCTGTGAGATAAGCAGCTTTACTTTCACTTTCCCATCTCTACACTAGTCATGGAATAGAAGTCGGCCAGAGCTGGTACAGTATGGAGTCACTAGTATGGTAACTAGATGCTGTTTTAAAAATTGTTAGACAATCCTCGGACTAGAAGTAAATCCTGGTAATATGACATCTGTGTAGTAACAGAGTTATTTATGTGAGTCAGTGTGTTGACCTGCCTGCTGCTTGGGTAACACTAAGTCTGGGTGCAGAGTGTGCTAATATAGGAAGCAAAGCATATTCTCCTTTTTTTCTTTTTTTTTGTGTGCTGTTGACTAGCTAAAGCCCTGGGACCCCTGGGATCCTCAACAGATGCAAGGAGAGAGGTTTAGGTAGGGGTTGGGATACTCGGCGTATGAACCCCACTAACCGTATTTTGATGGCGACTGCCTTAGCGGCATTTAACCAACTGTATAAAACTACGGTGTAGGTGAGGGGCTGCACCAATTTAAGTTGTAGCTGTGGAGTTTATGTGGGTAGGGAGTTGCCCCACACCTGCCAACTAAGGTACTGTGGCTCCCTTTTGTGTGAGCTCTCTTTTTCTTTACAGGGGTGTACAAGAGTGTAGAGAGGAGAGATTTACTCCGCTTTATACACTTTATGGTATATGCTCTGTACAGCGGGTAGTTGAGTGCTGATGGGTGCAGCGGCTTCCCTTTCCTCCCCCTCTCTCCTTAGTTCCTTTTGGATTTGTGGAGGACGTTGGTAACTGTCAGTCTCTAATTTGTTGCTGTTAGAGTATATATATACCTATAAGAGTAAATGATGCAGAATCTACGTTCCTCTAAAGAGAAAAACCCGCAGCATGCGGCAGCAGTATCAGCAGCAGCAAAACTGGAGCAATATGCCCATGCCTCTGCTCTGACCCCTCCAAAAAAGGGGTCGCAGCAGAAGGGTCAACAAGGGGGGGCATCGGATAGGAAAAGCCAGGGCCAGCCTCAATTACAGCCCTTAGGGGCTGTGCCGGCTACCCAGCCTTCCAAATCTTTATGTAATAAAGGCCCAGGGCTAAGTGATCAAAACACAAACGTAAACTCTGAGCTAATAAATGACCCGAATTTACCCTTGAACAGAGAACCAACTATAACGGACGTATACATGGCTGTAGGGGTGTGTAACGGCTCGCTTAAAGATCTTTGTGAACAGATGAAAGGTGTTAAAGCAGATCTGTTATTGGTTAGACAAGATCTGCAGAAAACGGCGGAGAGAACAACGGCCCTGGAAGAAAGAGTCAGTGGGCTAGAAGATAATGTGCTCCCAATAACCAAAGAAATAAAATGGCTGAAGGAACAGCTATCTAAACAAGCCTCTAAGTTAGATGAGATGGAGAACAGGAGTAGAAGAGATAATGTGAGGCTGATAGGTTTACCCGAAAGGAGTGAGGGCGCCAACCCAATTGCATTTCTAGAAAAATGGCTGGGGGAGCTAATCGGGAAAGAATCATTCTCGGCTTCGTTTTCCATCATAAGAGCTCATAGGATCCCTTTCAGGGCACCATCGGAGGGGGGCCACCTGAGACCCCTCCTCCTGAGATTTCTTAACTACCAGGATAAAGTAACCTTATTACGGAAGATCAGGGAAGCAGGGGAGGTTTTTTTTAAAGGAGCAAAAATATCGTTTTATTCCGACTTCTCTCCGGATTTGCAGAGGCGTAGGGCAGAGTTTACCCAGGCAAAACGCAATCTACAAAAATTTAAGTTGCCCTATGCTCTTTTATATCCAGCAAGGTTGCGGGTTGCGGCTCTGGGGGAGACTCTGTTTTTTTAACTCCCCTGCCGAAGTTGAGAAGTGGCTGGAAGATAATAGGGAAAAAAATCACGAATTTTACGTAGAGAATGGGGGAAGATATAATAGGCCGGGATATCAATAGGATGGCACGACAAGGCATTGGGAGGTACAGGGGCTGTATTTTTGTTTTTGTTTTTTTTCTTGTTCTTGCTTTTTTTCTTTTTTTTTTTTTTTTTCCACCCCTTTCTGCCATCTGTTAATGCTTTTTGTTATAAGGGGATGGGAGGGGATGGGTGCACACAGCTATTTGTGGGTAGGGTGGTGTGGGGTTGTGTGTGGAAGATTTGGTGTAAAAGGTTGGTGTTAGTGTAAGAGGCAACGGTCATGGTAAACCCCCAGGGGGTACACCTAGATAGGTGGGTACGGGTGGGGGGGGGGAGGAGGATGGGGTGGGAGGGTAGGGGAGGTTAGGTGGGGAGGGAAGGGAAGGGGTGGGAAGATGGGAGGGAGGGGAAATAGGGGGGGTAAATCATTCCTTACGAACACTTATACCACTAGAAATTATAACGGAGGTATCCAGACCTTCCTTAAGATTATTTTTGCACATACAGGCACTTTTTATAGTAAATAGGTTTTTGGTTGTTCTACACGCACATGCAAGCACTGTCTATGGCAAATTTATGCCCAAAGTAAGGCTAATATAGCCAAAATGAATACGTGGTCTAGTGGCCAAGTATGCACACACACGGAACTGTTATCACAGCCACTAGGAGGAGAAAAATTTGTTTTGGGTTAGGGTTATATATACTAAATTTCTCTTATATTTTTCTGTTATATACGTTTGTATGTGTCGGGGTAAAGGATATTCCTCAGTCTTTAGATGTTAGCTAAGACTCTGAAAATAGGATCCTGGAATGTCAGGGGCCTAGGTACACCACTTAAAAGATTAGCAGTGTTCTCTATGATGGAGAGTTGTGGGGCTGATCTGGTCTGTCTGCAGGAAACCCACCTAACCAAGGAAACTATTCATCACCTACAGATGAAAAAATTTCAAACCCAATTTCATGCGGTTCACTCCTCCTACAGTAGGGGAGTGAGTGTTTTGGTAAAGTCTGGGGTGAAGTTTTCCTGCAGCCAGGTCAGGATAGACGAGTTGGGTAGATACATCTTCTTATTATGTTCTATTGAAAACACCAGGTATGTGGTGGCAAATATATATATCCCTCCGCCCTTTAATCTGGATGTCTTGCTTAAACTGCATGAATTTTTGCTAGATAAAAAAGAGGTGCCGATTGTAGCAATGGGGGACTTCAACGAGGTTCTAGATAAAGGGCTGGATAGATTCCCACTACGAAAAAGCTCAGAGGACTCAGTAAGGAGTCGGTTAAGCTTCTTTCTGGAAGAAGTGGGATTAATGGATTTGTGGAGGGCACGGAACCCAGGCGTGCTGCAATATACTTGCTGTTCTGCATCTTACTCCGTGCTTTCAAGGATAGACCTAGCCCTAGGAAATGATAGGGCTCTCCAGATGGTAGAAAAAATAACATACTGGCCAAGAGGCATCTCAGACCACTCACCTATGGTAGTAATTTTAAATCTTGGGGAGCCTAGGCCCCGGAAGAACTGGAGTATAAGCCCGTACTGGTTTGAAATGATTAAAAAGACGGATGGGATACTTTCCTCCTTAAGGGAGTTTGTTGAGATCAATCAGGGAACGGTGTCCCCTTCTACGCTATGGGACGCCCTTAAGGCTTTTTTTAGGGGGCTCCTGATACAGCAGATAGCTACATTCAACAAAGAGGCTAGAAGGGAGGAGGAGAGCTTGTTGAGAGACGCTCTTGAAGCAGAAAACAACTATACTTGCAACCCAACCCCGGAGACGGAGAGTATCTGGCAAGAGAAACAACAAGTATATAAATCAGTGGTTATACAGAAAGCAGAAACCAGGCGGTTACTCCAAAGACAGGAATCTATGGTGGAGGGCGAGAGAATGGGAAGGACACTGGCTATGCTAGCAAAATCCAATGCAGCTCCATCCACGGTTCTCGCGATTAGATCCCAGAGCGGTGAGGTAGTATCAAGCACCTTAAAAATAGTACAAGCCTTCAGGGATTACTATATAAAACTGTACTCCTCCCAGAAGAGGGGTAAGGAGGCTAAGATGGAGGACTTCCTAAGGGGGTTAGACATCCCCACCATATCACAGGAAGAAAGAGATATATTAGATGCCCCAATATCTATAGCAGAATTACACCAAGCAGTAGCAGGCATGGCAACCCATAAGTCGCCCGGACCAGATGGTCTTCCAATTGAGACCTACAAACACTATGGTGAAGTGTTGATCCCCGAACTGCTGAAAGTTTTTGGGGGGGCGCTTGAGGGGGGCCAATTACCTGCCTCAATGCTAGAAGCAACTATTATTGTATTACAGAAAGAAGGGAAAGATCCCTTGGATATGGCCGCCTATAGACCAATTTCTCTCTTATGCACGGACGTAAAAATTCAGGCCAAAGTGCTGGCAGCAAGATTGAATGGGGTTATCCACAAGCTGATCCACGAGGACCAGGCGGGCTTCATAGCCAATAGATCCACGAGCCTGAATATTAGAAGGGCGTTTTTGAATGTACAGACCCCAATGGTGAACGAGGGTTCGAGAGCGTTGATGACCCTTGATGTATCCAAGGCTTTTGATAGCGTGGAGTGGGGCTATATGTGGCGCGTGCTGGAGATCTTTGGATTTGGCTCTGCCTTTATAGGGTGGATTAGAATGCTATATACTCGACCCAAGGCAAGATTGAAAATTAACAACGAATTGTCGGACTGGTTTGAGCTGGAGAGGGGGACGAGGCAGGGGTGCCCACTCTCCCCTCTGTTGTTTGCACTAGCGATGGAACCCCTGGCCATTTCCATAAGGGGAAGTCGAACGATAACCGGCTTCCAGAGAAAAACAGGCGAGGAAAGAATCGCATTGTATGCGGATGACATTCTGTTATTTTTGGGAGACTCGAGGAAATCGCTACCGGGAGCAATGAGGATAGTGGAGGACTTCGGCAGTTTTTCTGGCTTAGAGATAAACTGGGAGAAATCAGAGTTTCTGCCGATAGACCCCATAAATGAGACAATAGCACCTGGTATGCCTCAAGTGGTAACAGTGGAAGCTCTGAAGTACCTAGGGATTGTCCTGACGAAGGACCCTGCTCTATATATCAGTAAAAACCTTGTCCCTCTATTAACAAAATTTAAACGAAAAATAGGAATTTGGAGACGCCTACCTCTATCAGTTGCAGGAAGATGTAGCTTAATAAAAATGATATGGATGCCACAACTGCTATACGTCTTGCATAATTCCCCTGTCTGGATAGGTAAGAAGTGGTTTAAAAAAATTGACAGTCTCTTTAGGGAATTGATTTGGAAGGGGAAACAAGCCAGGATCCGTCTTGGAGTGCTCCAGCTCCCTACCCAGGAGGGGGGCTTTGCCCTCCCACATCCCGAGAGTTATTTTTGCTCAACTCAGTTGCAGCAATTATTGGGCTGTGGAATACCGAAAGGAGGCACCCCTAATGGCAAGTTACTGTTGTTGAGCTCCACACATAATACAATTATTGAAGCCCTAGAGGCGGACGCGTTCCATGATAAATTTCCAACAATTAAATTGATAATCAAACTTTGGAAAACAGTTAAGAAAAAGATGGGGTATGGAGCCTTAACAGTCTACTCTCCTATTTGGAACAACCGTAATTTGCAGGAAGTTCTTAAGATAGGCATATTTAGAGAGTGGGAGAAGCTTGGACTCAGTAAGCTAAGTCAATTATATAACGACTCTGGGTTAAAGAAATTTTCAGAACTGGTTGGGGAGTTTAAGCTTCCCCGGGGGTCTTTCTTCCTATATGTCCGGTTGGAACATGCCCTTAAAGCACAATTTAAAGCCCAGACTCCGAGATGGGAAGAGATGCCTCTATTTCAGTGCATAATTCAAATAACCCCCACTAGAGGGGTAATTTCAAGAATTTATGACCAATTAAGCAAATCGGTTAATAGCAGGGAAATACTCCTTAGGGTAAAGGCTAAATGGGAAGAGGAGGTGGGAGGAATGACCCAGGAACAATGGGCGAGAATTTTGGAGTTGGGAGCGCAGGTTTCTGTGACCCCTTCACAGAGACTCTCACACTTAATGCTGTTAAACAGAGCCTATTATACTCCTAAAAGACTTTTTAAATTTGGGAGAAGGCCCAATGACAACTGCCCCAGGTGTCGAAGGACGGGAGATCTCATTCACATGGTGTGGAGGTGTCCCAAGCTGTTTAGATACTGGGAGGAGATGACTGGGAACTTGGGAAATATTTTCGGCACGACAGTGGCAAACGAGGCCTTGGTTTGTATTCTGGGGCATAGAAGAGTGATGGGAGAAAGGTTGAGTACTACCTTAGCTGTCACGCGGGCCCTGTTTCAGGCTAGAAAGTTGATAGCACTTAGATGGCAGGTAAAGGAGCCCCCCACTGTGAAAGACTGGATCTCTACAATGAATGAAACCTTGGGTAGGGAAAGAATGGAGTACATAAAAAGGGGCAATCTTCAGGAATTTGAAAGCATGTGGAAGATGTGGATAGAGAAAGTGAAGAGTCATTAATAGTGGGATCTGCATAGACACGGAATAGACTGAGGGATGGGCTTAATATAGGTATATAGGCAACTGGTATCCTTGCAGGCAAAGGATGCTATAATAAAGTGTTTCTGGATATGAACTTTTTTAGTTAAATATATAGTTTAGTAGGGAATAGGATAAACATATAGGGAGCAGGTGGGGGGGGGATCGGGGTATTAGGGCATAGGTAATTTGGTACACAATACAGGCTGGGGCAGTAGAAGATGGGCACGGGGAGCCCACAAGATCATTTTCACAAACCTCTCTTCTTGTATTTTTTGTTGGTGTTTTTGTCCTTTTCTTCCTTCTTACGGGTCCCCTCTTTCTCTAAACTGAGTTGGAAAAGGATGGGTCCCTTCGGTTATCGAGTCCTAGTTAGTGGGGCTTACGAGATGGAAGGGACAGAGGACTAGTTGGTAAAGAGGCGTAATGGAATCCGTTGGTCATTATGGCGATATAAAAAGCAATGAGAAAAAGTATAATCCACTATGATGTGAATACGAGAAGGCGACAGTTAATGAACATCAAACTGATTTAGCCCTCCAAACACTGTTTACTGATGTGGAAAAAAAAAAAAGAGACTGCAGACATGTTACAAGAGATGGTCAGAGACTGCAGACATGTTACAAGAGATGGTCAGAGACTGCAAACATGTTACAAGAGATGGTCAGAGACTGCAGACATGTTACAAGAGATGATCAAAGACTGCAGACATGTTACAAGAGATAGTCAGAGACTGCAGACATGTTACAAGAGATGGTCAGAGACTGCAGACATACTACAGGAGATGGTCAGAGATGGCAGACATAATACAAGATTTGGCCAGAGACTGCAGACATAATACAAGAGATGGTCAGAGACTGCAGACATGTTACAAGAGATGGTCAGAGACTGCAGACATGTTACAAGAGATGATCAAAGACTGCAGACATGTTACAAGAGATGGTCAGAGACTGCAGACAATGTTACAAGAGATAGTCAGAGACTGCAGACATGTTACAAGAAATGGTCAGAGACTGCAGACATGTTACAAGAGATGGTCAGAGACTGCAGACATGTTACAAGAGATGATCAAAGACTGCAGACATGTTACAAGAGATGTTTAGAGACTGCAGACAATGTTACAAGAGATAGTCAGAAACTGCAGACATGTTACAAGAGATGGTCAGAGACTGCAGACATACTACAGGAGATGGTCAGAGATGGCAGATATAATACAAGATTTGGCCAGACTGCAGACATAATACAAGAGATGGTCAGAGACTGCAGACATGTTACAAGAGAAAGTCAGAGACTGCAGACATGTTACAAGAGATGGTCAGAGACTACAGACATGTTACAAGAAATGGTCTGAGACTGCAGACATACTACAGGAGACGGTCAGAGACTGGAGATATAATAGAGGAGATGGTCAGAGACTGCAGACATAGTACAGAAGATGGTCAGAGAATGCGTACATATTACAGGAGATGGTCAGAGACCGCAGACATACTACAGTAGGCGGTCAGAGACTGGAGATATAATAGAGGAGATTGTCAGAGACTGCAGACATGTTACAAGAGATGGTCAGAGACTGCAGACATGTTACAAGAGATGGTCAGAGACTGCAGACATAGTACAGGAGATGGTCAGAGACTGCAGACATAATACAAGAGATGGTCAGAGACTGCAGACATAATACAAGAGATGGTCAGATACTGCAGACATAATACAAGAGATGGTCAGAGACTGCAGACATAATACAAGAGATGGTCAGAGACTGCAGACATAATACAAGAGATGGTCAGAGACTGCAGACATAATACAAGAGATGGTCAGAAACTGCAGACATGTTACAAGAGATGGTCAGAGACTGCAGACATAGTACAAGAGATGGTCAGAGACTGCAGACATAATACAAGAGATGGTCAGAGACTGCAGACATAATACAAGAGATGGTCAGAGGCTGCAGACATGTTACAAGAGATGGTCAGAGGCTGCAGACATGTTACAAGAGATGGTCAGAGACTACAGACATGTTACAAGAGATGGTCTGAGACTGCAGACATACTACAGGAGACGGTCAGAGACTGAAGATATAATTGAGGAGATGGTCAGAGACTGCAGACATAGTACAGGAGATGGTCAGAGAATGCGTACATATTACAGGAGATGGTCAGAGACTGCAGACATACTACAGGAGATGGTCAGAGACGGCAGACGTGTTACAAGAGATGGTCAGAGACTGCAGACATGTTACAATAGATGGTCAGAGACTGCAGACATGTTACAAGAGATGGTCAGAGACTGCAGACATGTTACAAGAGATGGTCAGAGACTGCAAACATGTTACAAGAGATGGTCAGAGACTGCAGACATGTTACAAGAGATGATCAAAGACTGCAGACATGTTACAAGAGATAGTCAGAGACTGCAGACATGTTACAAGAGATGGTCAGAGACTGCAGACATACTACAGGAGATGGTCAGAGATGGCAGACATAATACAAGATTTGGCCAGAGACTGCAGACATAATACAAGAGATGGTCAGAGACTGCAGACATGTTACAAGAGATGGTCAGAGACTGCAGACATGTTACAAGAGATGATCAAAGACTGCAGACATGTTACAAGAGATGGTCAGAGACTGCAGACAATGTTACAAGAGATAGTCAGAGACTGCAGACATGTTACAAGAAATGGTCAGAGACTGCAGACATGTTACAAGAGATGGTCAGAGACTGCAGACATGTTACAAGAGATGATCAAAGACTGCAGACATGTTACAAGAGATGTTTAGAGACTGCAGACAATGTTACAAGAGATAGTCAGAAACTGCAGACATGTTACAAGAGATGGTCAGAGACTGCAGACATACTACAGGAGATGGTCAGAGATGGCAGACATAATACAAGATTTGGCCAGAGACTGCAGACATAATACAAGAGATGGTCAGAGACTGCAGACATGTTACAAGAGATAGTCAGAGACTGCAGACATGTTACAAGAGATGGTCAGAGACTACAGACATGTTACAAGAAATGGTTTGAGACTGCAGACATACTACAGGAGACGGTCAGAGACTGGAGATATAATAGAGGAGATGGTCAGAGACTGCAGACATAGTACAGGAGATGGTCAGAGAATGCGTACATATTACAGGAGATGGTCAGAGACTGCAGACATACTACAGTGGGCGGTCAGAGACTGGAGATATAATAGAGGAGATTGTCAGAGACTGCAGACATGTTACAAGAGATGGTCAGAGACTGCAGACATGTTACAAGAGATGGTCAGAGACTGCAGACATAGTACAGGAGATGGTCAGAGACTGCAGACATAATACAAGAGATGGTCAGAGACTGCAGACATAATACAAGAGATGGTCAGATACTGCAGACATAATACAAGAGATGGTCAGAGACTGCAGACATAATACAAGAGATGGTCAGAGACTGCAGACATACTACAGGAGATGGTCAGAGATAGCAGACATAATACAAGATTTGGCCAGAGACTGCAGACATAATACAAGAGATGGTCAGAGACTGCAGACATGTTACAAGAGATGGTCAGAGACTGCAGACATGTTACAAGAGATGGTCAGAGACTGCAGACATGTTACAAGAGATGATCAAAGAATGCAGACATGTTACAAAAGATGGTCAGAGACTGCAGACAATGTTACAAGAGATAGTCAGAGACTGCAGACATGTTACAAGAGATGGTCAGAGACTGCAGACATACTACAGGAGATGGTCAGAGATGGCAGGCATAATACAAGATTTGGCCAGAGACTGCAGACATGTTACAAGAGATAGTCAGAGACTGCAGACATAGTACAGGAGATGGTCAGAGACTGCACACATAATACAAGAGATGGTCAGAGACTGCAGACATAATACAAGAGATGGTTAGAGGCTGCAGACATGTTACTAGAGATGGTCAGAGACTACAGACATACTACAGGAGACGGTCAGAGACTGGAGATATAATTGAGGAGATGGTCAGAGAATGCATACATATTACAGGAGATGGTCAGAGACTGCAGACATACTACTGGAGACGGTCAGAGACTGGAGATTTAATAGAGGAGATGGTCAGAGACTGCAGACATACTACAGGAGATGGTCAGAGACAGCAGACGTGTTACAAGATATGGTCAGAGACTGCAGACATGTTGCAAGAGATGGTCAGAGACTGCAGATATGTTACAAGAGATGGTCAGAGACTGCAGACAATGTTACAAGAGATAGTCAGAGACTGCAGACATGTTACAAGAGATGGTCAGAGACTGCAGACATGTTACAAGAGATGGCCAGAGACTGCAGACATGTTACAAGAGATGGTCAGAGACTGCAGACATGTTACAAGAGATGGTCAGAGACTGCAGACATAGTACAGGAGATGGTCAGAGACTGCAGACATAATACAAGAGATGGTCAGAGACTGCAGACATAATACAAGAGATGGTCAGAGACTGCAGACATAATACAAGAGATGGTCAGAGACTGCAGACATGTTACAAGAGATGGTCAGAGACTGCAGACATAGTACAGGAGATGGTCAGAGACTGCAGACATAATACAAGAGATGGTCAGAGACTGCAGACATAATACAAGAGATGGTCAGAGGCTGCAGACATGTTACAAGAGATGGTCAGAGACTACAGACATGTTACAAGAGATGGTCTGAGACTGCAGACATACTACAGGAGACGGTCAGAGACTGGAGATATAATTGAGGAGATGGTCAGAGACTGCAGACATAGTAGAGGAGATGGTCAGAGAATGCATACATATTACAGGAGATGTTCAGAGACTGCAGACATACTACTGGAGACAGTCAGAGACTGGAGATTTAATAGAGGAGATGGTCAGAGACTACAGACATACTACAGGAGATGGTCAGAGACGGCAGACATGTTACAAGAGATGGTCAGAGACTGCAGACATGTTACAAGAGATGGTCAGAGACTACAGACATGTTACAAGAGATGGTCAGAGACTGCAGACATGTTACAAGAGATGATCAAAGAATGCAGACATGTTACAAGAGATGGTCAGAGACTGCAGACAATGTTACAAGAGATAGTCAGAGACTGCAGACATGTTACAAGAGATGGTCAGAGACTGCAGACATGTTACAAGAGATGGTCAGAGACTGCAGACATACTACAGGAGATGGTCAGAGATGGCAGGCATAATACAAGATTTGGCCAGAGACTGCAGACATGTAACAAGAGATGGTCAGAGACTGCAGACATGTAACAAGAGATAGTCAGAGACTGCAGACATGTTACAAGAAATGGTCAGAGACTACAGACATGTTACAAGAAATGGTTTGAGACTGCAGACATACTACAGGAGACGGTCAGAGACTAGAGATATAATAGAGGAGATGGTCAGAGACTGCAGACATAGTACAGGAGATGGTCAGAGAATGCGTACATATTACAGGAAATGGTCAGAGACTGCAGACATACTACAGTAGGCGGTCAGAGACGGGAGATATAATAGAGGAGATTGTCAGAGACAGCAGACATACTACAGGAGATGGTCAGAGACGGCAGACATGTTACAAGAGATGGTCAGAGACTGCAGACATGTTACAAGAGATGGTCAGAGACTGCAGACATGTTACAAGAGATGGTCAGAGACTGCAGACATGTTACAAGAGATGATGAGAGACTGCAGACATGTTACCAGAGCTGGCCAGAGACTGCAGACATGTTACAAGAGATGGTCAGAGACTGCAGACATGTTACAAGAGATGGTCAGAGACTGCAGACATAGTACAGGAGATGGTCAGAGACTGTAGACATAATACAAGAGATGGTCAGAGACTGCAGACATAATACAAGAGATGGTCAGAGACTGCAGACATAATACAAGAGATGGTCAGAGACTGCAGACATGTTACAAGAGATGGTCAGAGACTGCAGACATAGTACAGGAGATGGTCAGAGACTGCACACATAATACAAGAGATGGTCAGAGACTGCAGACTGTTATATTCTTAATATCTAAATTTTAATTGGCTTTATTGAAAAGAATATGCATTTTCCATATTTGTTTGAATGACAGGACTTTGAGCTAGTGATACCCAAATGGCCATTCATTGACTGAAAATGCAGGTCAAGACCCTGTCAGAATTTGATGGATTTTGTAAATAATATATGTTTTGGTTGAATTTTCCTATGTAACCAATACTTTGTTTGATTTATGCGTTTATGTTTTAAGAGGTTAGTCTGAAAGCCTCTCACATATATCTGGTTTCATGTTTAAAATGTTTGGTTAAAGTGAAAAACAGATGTTGCTCTCTGTTAGAAGGTGGAGAAAAAGGGAGTGTATGGGAGGGATTTGTGTTTGGGCGCGAATTTGAAAGACTGAGTTCATATAGACACAAGGAATCCAGTCTTCGGGCTCACTCTACACACACATCTCACTCTACACACACATCTCACTCTACACACACATCTCACTCTACACACACGGCGCACTCTTCACACATCTTCCTCCCAAGACATACACCTATTCAAGCCAGGACACAAGAGGTTAATCGGCCATTTTTAATAGGCCAGGACAAAGGAAGCACATGTCTAATGACTTTAAGAATTCTTTTCAGATCTTTGAAACAAATGAACTATATTTGAACATTTTTTGCATATATGAAACAACACTAATTCTGAATATGAATGTACTATTTTTGTAAGTATTTTCCAAGTTTATGTGTGTACAATAAAACACACGGTTTTGATTTAAGCTGACTCAAGCAGAAATAATTCCAAAATTCGTCTCACGAGAATCATCATTATTGAAGGCTTTTTATACAATATTAAGCCATTTATTTCATTGGCGGACGCCAGCCAGTTTCAATCGTCAGAAGTTTTATGCCACTTTTCCGTTGTTCAGAGGGGAAACGTGATGAACAGAAAACTTTGCAATTATTGAAAGAACCTAGAAGAAACGCCAGATTGATGTTTTTTGATGTTTGATTGCGTGAAGACCAGAGTATTTTGGATCAGAAGTCTTGACAGACGGTTTAATTAGAGTCCAGCGGAAAACGGAAAAGTTTTATATTCGGTGAGTACCAAAATATGGAATTTATAAATGTTATAGCTGAAGGAAGTAAGTTAGAATTTGAAGGTTTAGCCAGCTATATTTCAGACACTAAGTTATGGCAATCAATGTATAATCAATGCCTACAGGCAAATAAAGAAATTGAGAAGAATAGATTTTCATTAGCTAAATCTAAGAGAAAATTAAGTAATATAATGAAATTAGTCTCAGTCTTCAATGCCATGGTTTTTGATATGCCAGGAAAACAAAGTCAAAGTGTAACAGAAATTGCACAAACACAGGAGAATTTACATATTGAACAATTAATGATTGAAAAAGATGCATTAGAACATAAAATGAATGCATTATTGGAATCGGTTAAAGAAAAAGAAAGTTGTATTGCTTTTTTAACTCAGAAAGAAATTGAACAAGAGAATGTTATAAGTTTGCTTAAAACGCAATTATTGCAAGCTCAGTCTTCTGCACATGCTCAGTGTTTAGCTTATGAACACGTGACAAAGTCAGAGGCGAGGGATGATGATGCTGATTCTGGATTTGACTCAGTGGGGTCATTTGAGGAGGTTAATGTTTCCTCAGACAATGAAAGTGTGAAGTCTGTTGATTTGAATATTAGTAATATTCAACAGAAATGTAAATTTTCATCGCCATATACTCAAAGAAAGGTATATGCAAAAAAACCAACTCTTAGATGTTTAGTTTGCAAAAGAGAGGGTCACATAGCTAGGTTTTGTGTGATGGCCAATAATAATGATATACAAAAGAGGTTGTATTATCCAAAAACGATGCCAAGGCGCTATGAAGTGTATTCTGTGCGCTGGGGTAGTAATTTGAGGTATAGAGGCCATAATAATCAAACTAATTTCCCTTTTGAGACCCAAATGCAAAGATTGCAAACTGCAAATAGTCCATTAAGACAGGAAAGGTATCACTATGTATTATATAACACTGTGAAAAACAATGTTAGCAGTCCTTAAATGAACTGCATGGATGGTAAGGATTTTCTGGTTATTGATTCTTTGCTATGGATAATAAGGTTATGATTTGAGGTTCAGAGATTTGGTTTTTATTTGATATATTTTTAGAATTCAAGGATAATCCTTTGGATTATTAATTTTTTATTAATTTTTCCCAGTTATGATTATTATGATTTTAATTTTTCATTTTTTGTTCAGATGGAACATTGAGAGGTTTAGTTCATCTGATAAGGGGGTAATTGACAGCTTTGTACTCAATTAGCAAAGGATGCAGATTTGTATGGAGAATTAGTGATTTTAACCTGAATATGGTCAAAATTATGTTGTGGAAAAAAACAAATATAAGATTTTCCTTCGTTTTCAGAGAATTAAAAGGTAAATCAATCTTTTGAGTTCTCATCGGGTGATATAATATCTATATTTTGTTAATGATAACTAGATCTAATATCATGACTTAGATGGATTTTCTATATTTAATGTACCACAACACCTACAGGTGGAATTCACTAAATTTAATTATGACAGTTTAGATCACTTTGGTAAGCAAAAATTGCTTGAAATTCTTAAAGGGAAATTCTATTGGGACAAAATGGAAGAGACAGTAGACAGAGTAATTAAATATTGTCTAATCTGTGTACAAAGATATTTTAATTACTGATAGGATATGGATTAATCATGTTTTTCTAGTTTGAGGTATACTAGCAAATCTCAGTAGTGGCAGAGGATTCGATTTTATAGGTAAAATCATGCAGGTAATGTGTAAAATCTTGGAAATAGGACAGAGATTTCATGTATCATATCATTCACAGTTTGCAGGTACAGTTTTTTCAGTTACAGAGTATTCTTCATTTGATTTAATGACAGGAAGAATTATTTTGTCACTTGTGTTTCACAATGAACTATTGTTGGCAGTAGACAGCAAGGATTGATTGTGTCCCTTTGAAGTGTATTTTTTCTGCAATGCTTGTGATTTGAGAAGGGATATTAGGATGTTATTTAAAGGTATTGAATGTCATTCAGAAAAAGATATTTCTTTTTGGTATTTTGTGCTCCTTTTGCACAACAGTGTTTTGGTTATAGATGATACAGGACAATTTGAACAGAATGGTGTTACATGCAGTTACTTGTATGAAAAATGGTCCCTCCACACATTTTTATGTTTGAGTTAAAAGATCATAACTTCTTATTTCACAATATTCCTTGTTTAGGAGATTATTAAAAGACAATTTGTATATATACTGATATGTAGTATTTGTTTTAGAAGTTTAAAGAAACTTGTATTGTATAAGTTAAATGGTTACTCACAGAGCACATAGCCCCATCCTTAGGAATTTGAGAGTGAAATGACACCATCCTTTTTAAAAAGGAGGGGGGGGACTACTCATTGAGAGTCTGCATCTGTGGGACTACAAGACAAAAAAGAACCTTTCTGAATAAGAAAGGAGGGGGTTTGTTTTTTTAGGAGTAGAATGCCTGTAACAGAGTTTTTTGGCAGACATGCACTTCAGCAGATGTTGCAAAAGACACTCACTCCAGTATACACAAGACACATATACAGCATGAAAACTGTTGTTACATCCACACACACACATATCTGATTCTTGTAACATTTTGTTATTTTATTATTAAAACCAAAATTATCTTTTATTCAAGATAAACGGTTTATCAAGATTGATGATTAAGAACGTAAAGATTTATTTAAATCAAAAATTAGATGTTGTTAGCATTAGTTTATACAGAAAGAAATATGGTGATTAAAGAGTTGCCATGTGTAAGGTCACACCCAGAGATGGTGAGATACATGTCACAGGCAGAACTAAAGGTTCAGGAGAAGTGGATCATGGCAAAGTAATTGAGAAGGTCCATTGGACATCTTGGAGGTTCAAGGGACAATGGTATTAGTTCAAGGATTTCTCAATCTAGTGAAAAAGCATGGATAAATAAAATGTGGGTATAACAAATGTAATATTCTGAGATAAATGATGCTGCTTTTATTTTTCCTAGGAATGAATTATATTTCATTAACCTGGAGGAATCATGGATTCCAAAAAAGAAGAAAGATGACAGTTCAACAAAAGAAAGTGTTAAAGAGAGAAGATTTATCATCATCACAGGATTCATCTTTTCCCTAGTGACAATTTTATCTGTGGTAAAATATATCACAAACTGTTCCAGCTATGCAGAGGTTAACAGGATTGAAGAATTACACAACAAAGTCATTACATTATTCAGAGACAAAAGAGATCTAGACACTGATATCAATATAGATGATAAAAGTGATAAAGACATTGATATTAATACAGAGGACAAGAGTGATAAAGATATTGATCTTAATATAAATGACAGAATATAATTCTAGATATGTTGATATTAATACAGCTGAAGAATTGTATGGATATGTAGTTGTAAGAACATGGGATTTTAAAGTAACAAGACAATTAACACAAATAAGGGTTAAAATTAGTATTTCTGTGGTCAACATGATTATTCCAGAAATTTATATTTTTCCACAGTCTTTGAACATTTTTGAAGATAATGATAGTTTGCATTTGATATGTAAAACAAAAATATATGTACCTCAGGATTCATTGGTAACTTGGAAAAGGAACGATGAATTTTTGGGAAGTTTTCTTCACAGTTCTACTATGATAATTCATAAAGGAATTTATGGTAGTGTGAATTGGATCAATAATACATTTGTTTATCAACAAATGAGAGTATCTTTGAATGATACTGGTATATATGGATGTTGCATATCAATAGTAAATTATCCAATGAAATGTGCAAAGGCAAGTGTTGTTGTAAGGTCTCCTAGGAAAACTCCATGTGTTGGTAAGAAAAGTGTCTCAGCAAATCCATTTCAGATTAACCATTTCCAATCCAGAACTCTTTTGAGAGAGGGAAATTTTGTCATTATATTGTGGAACTTTAATGTTTCAGAATGGAAAATTTCTACAAGGTTTCCACAATGTCAAGGACATTTGGTTAATATGGAATTGGGTATTGAAAGATGGTTTGGAATTAATAATATTAATCATAACAGAAATAAGTGTGGTATTGTTGAAGGTATTTTAGGAGGGATTGGCACAATTGGGAGTATAAGGCTCTGTTTCCACTAGTGCGACTTTTCATGCGACTTGGGACTGAAAAGTCGCATGACAAATTGTTTCCCATGATTTCCAATGAGTACCGTTCATATCTGTGCGACTTCAAGTCGCAGCGACTTCAAAGTAGTTCCTGCACTACTTTGGTCCCACTTTGATGCGACTTGAGGTCCATAGATACAGGCATTGCTTCAAATCGCGGTAAAAAGTCGCGGTAAAATCGCGCGACTTTGGGGACGCAATAGTGGAAACATAGCCTTACTAATTGTATGGACATTAATACTTTAAAGTCTGATCTTGAGACAGCTGGTTTAGTGGGTAGTAACGGGATTAAAATACAGAGAAATTTAAATGAAATTTTAGAAAATATGGTTATTAAAACAGCTAATATAATGGGTCCATCTATTTTACATCTTCAAAATATTACTCTTGATTTAATGTTAAGTGAACAACATTCTCATATTGCCAGAGCATGTTTAGAAATCCAAACTGAATATTCCACTAATTTTAAAATAATTGCTCAAGTTACCCAGAGAATATGTATATGCTATAAATCATACAGATTTATGGGTAAATAAATGGATAGGATGTAAACAGGATGTTTGTTATAGTTCTTCTATGATTCCGATAGCAGGACAAGAACAAATTTTGGTTCCAATCACTGTCCTGGGATTACCCATCAGCAATACACAATTATTGTATTATAAATTACAGTATACAGATTTTGCATTTAACAATGAAAATTCTGAATTAGAACAATTAGATTTGTCATCATGTTTACAATTTCAGTCTAAAGTTATCTGTTTACCTAATCAAGATAAAAGTATTTTTCATTCTTGTTATCATAATCATACATTGTGTTCAGCAAGAATAGAAAAAGTTGAAACAATTTCTGAATTAGTTACTCGTGTAGATAAAAAGAAGGTTTGTTTCCAGATCATGTCAGATACAGAAAGGGTTAAAACTTTTTTCTCTTCTTGTACAAATACAGAAAACCTAAATCAAGGCTTGTATTGTATAGAAGGAGACATTGTAGCAATAAGTATTAATGGGTTTAGAACAAATTTAACAAATATGCTTATGAAAAATATAAGTGCTCTTCCTACACAATATAATATATCTCAGGTAGATGAATTTCCTTGGGAAGAATGGGCAAATGTAATTCATAAGGATAAAGGTTTATTGATAGCTTTGGCTAAGGAACTTCAGAATGCAGAAATATTGTTTAAACATGAACAAGGTAATTTGCAAGAGATATCTCATCAATGGTCAGAATTTTCAGGAAGTAATTGGTGGAAAAAATTCAGTAATATAATAGTGTATCAATTTGGGGAAAAACTTCAATAACCTCAGCAGCAGGAAATATTTTATCACATCCTATAGTTATTCTTTTTATTATTATTATGTTATTCATTATATTCCAGTTATGTTTGATGTTTAGAATGAAAAAATTATATTATCGAATTAGAAATGAAATCAAGAAAGGAGATGATTTATTGCAAAATAAGCTTAAGAGAAAGATGGGTTTTGGTATTGCAAACTCGGTTGGTGATGGAAATACATTTGGAGTTATTGGATCAAAGTCTGAATGAATGGGACATGGATGCTATGAATGTATGATTGAAATATGATTGTTATTCATATTTCAGAGGGGAATGTTATATTCTTAATATCTAAATTTTAATTGGCTTTATTGAAAAGAATATGCATTTTCCATATTTGTTTGAATGACAGGACTTTGAGCTAGTGATACCCAAATGGCCATTCATTGACTGAAAATGCAGGTCAAGACCCTGTCAGAATTTGATGGATTTTGTAAATAATATATGTTTTGGTTGAATTTTCCTATGTAACCAATACTTTGTTTGATTTATGCGTTTATGTTTTAAGAGGTTAGTCTGAAAGCCTCTCACATATATCTGGTTTCATGTTTAAAATGTTTGGTTAAAGTGAAAAACAGATGTTGCTCTCTGTTAGAAGGTGGAGAAAAAGGGAGTGTATGGGAGGGATTTGTGTTTGGGCGCGAATCTGAAAGACTGAGTTCATATAGACACAAGGAATCCAGTCTTCGGGCTCACTCTACACACACATCTCACTCTACACACACATCTCACTCTACACACACATCTCACTCTACACACACGGCGCACTCTTCACACATCTTCCTCCCAAGACATACACCTATTCAAGCCAGGACACAAGAGGTTAATCGGCCATTTTTAATAGGCCAGGACAAAGGAAGCACATGTCTAATGACTTTAAGAATTCTTTTCAAATCTTTGAAACAAATGAACTATATTTGAACATTTTTTGCATATATGAAACAACACTAATTCTGAATATTAATGTACTATTTTTGTAAGTATTTTCCAAGTTTATGTGTGTACAATAAAACACACGGTTTTGATTTAAGCTGACTCAAGCAGAAATAATTCCAAAATTCGTCTCACGAGAATCATCATTATTGAAGGCTTTTTATACAATATTAAGCCATTTATTTCACAGACATAATACAAGAGATGGTCAGAGGCTGCAGACATGTTACTAGAGATGGTCAGAGACTACAGACATACTACAGGAGACGGTCAGAGACTGGAGATATAATTGAGGAGATGGTCACAGACTGGAGACATAGTAGAGGAGATGGTCAGAGAATGCATACATATTACAGGAGATGGTCAGAGACTGCAGACATACTACTGGAGACGGTCAGAGACTGGAGATATAATAGAGGAGATTGTCAGAGACTGCAGACATACTACAGGAGATAGTCAGAGACGGCAGACATGTTACAAGAGATGGTCAGAGACTGCAGACATGTTACAAGAGATGATCAGAGACTGCAGACATGTTACAAGAGATGGTCAGAGACTGCAGACAATGTTACAAGAGATAGTCAGAGACTGCAGACATGTTACAAGAGATGGTCAGAGACTGCAGACATGTTACAAGAGATGGTCAGAGACTGCAGACATGTTACAAGAGATGATCAAAGACTGCAGACACGTTACAAGAGATGGTCAGAGACTGCAGACAATGTTACAAGAGATAGTCAGAGACTGCAGACATGTTACAAGAGATGGTCAGAGACTGCAGACATACTACAGGAGATGGTCAGAGATGGCAGACATAATATAAGATTTGGCCAGAGACTGCAGACATGTTACAAGAGATGGTCAGAGACTGCAGACATGTTACAAGAGATAGTCAGAGACTGCAGACATGTTACAAGAGATGGTCAGAGACTATAGACATGTTACAAGAAATGGTCTGAGACTGCAGACATACTACAGGAGACGGTCAGAGACTGGAGATATAATAGAGGAGATGGTCAGAGACTGCAGACATAGTACAGGAGATGGTCAGAGAATGCGTACATATTACAGGAGATGGTCAGAGACTGCAGACATACTACAGTAGGCGGTCAGAGACTGGAGATATAATAGAGGAGATTGTCAGAGACTGCAGACATACTACAGGAGATGGTCAGAGACGGCAGACATGTTACAAGAGATGGTCAGAGACTGCAGACATGTTACAAGAGATGGTCAGAGACTGCAGACATGTTACAAGAGATAGTCAGAGACTGCAGACATGTTACAAGAGATGGTCAGAGACTATAGACATGTTACAAGAAATGGTCTGAGACTGCAGACATACTACAGGAGACGGTCAGAGACTGGAGATATAATAGAGGAGATGGTCAGAGACTGCAGACATAGTACAGGAGATGGTCAGAGAATGCGTACATATTACAGGAGATGGTCAGAGACTGCAGACATACTACAGTAGGCGGTCAGAGACTGGAGATATAATAGAGGAGATTGTCAGAGACTGCAGACATACTACAGGAGATGGTCAGAGACGGCAGACATGTTACAAGAGATGGTCAGAGACTGCAGACATGTTAAAAGAGAAGGTCAGAGACTGCAGACATGTTACAAGAGATGGTCAGAGACTGCAGACATGTTACAAGAGATGGCCAGAGACTGCAGACATGTTACAAGAGATGGTCAGAGACTGCAGACATAGTACAGGAGATGGTCAGAGACTGCAGACATGTTACAAGAGATGGTCAGAGACTGCAGACATGTTACAAGAGATGGTCAGAAACTGCAGACATAGTACAGGAGATGGTCAGAGACTGTAGACATAATACAAGAGATGGTCAGAGACTGCAGACATAATACAAGAGATGGCCAGAGACTGCAGACATAATACAAGAGATGGTCAGAGACTGCAGACATGTTACAAGAGATGGTCAGAGACTGCAGGCATAGTACAGGAGATGGTCAGAGACTGCACACATAATACAAGAGATGGTCAGAGACTGCAGACATAATACAAGAGATGGTCAGAGGCTGCAGAAATGTTACTAGAGATGGTCAGAGACTACAGACATGTTACAAGAGATGGTCTGAGACTGAAGACATACTACAGGAGACGGTCAGAGACTGGAGATATAATTGAGGAGATGGTCACAGACTGCAGACATAGTAGAGGAGATGGTCAGAGAATGCATACATATTACAGGAGATGGTCAGAGACTGCAGACATACCACTGGAGACGGTCAGAGACTGGAGATTTAATAGAGGAGATGCTCAGAAACTGCAGACATACTACAGGAGATGGTCAGAGACAGCAGACGTGTTACAAGATATGGTCAGAGACTGCAGAAGTGTTGCAAGAGATGGTCAGAGACTGCAGACATGTTACAAGAGATAGTCAGAGACTACAGACATGTTACAAGAGATGGTAAGAGACTGCAGACATGTTACAAGAGATGATCAAAGACTGCAGACATGTTACAAGAGATGGTCAGAGACTGCAGACAATGTTACAAGAGATAGTCAGAGACTGCAGACATGTTACAAGAGATGGTCAGAGACTGCAGACATGTTACAAGAGATGGTCAGAGACTACAGACATGTTACAACAAATAGTCTGAGACTGCAGACATACTACAGGAGACGGTCAGAGACTGGAGATATAATAGAGGAGATGGTCAGAGACTGCAGACATAGTACAGGAGATGGTCAGAGACTGCAGACATACTACAGTAGGCGGTCAGAGACTGGAGATATAATAGAGGAGATTGTCAGAGACTGCAGACATAATACAGGAGATGGTCAGAGACGGCAGACATGTTACAAGAGATGATCAGAGACTGCAGACATGTTACAAGAGATGATCAGAGACTGCAGACATGTTACAAGAGATGGTCAGAGACTGCAGACAATGTTACAAGAGATAGTCAGACTGCAGACATGTTACAAGAGATGGTCAGAGACTGCAGACATGTTACAAGAGATGGTCAGAGACTGCAGACATGTTACAAGAGATGATCAAAGACTGCAGACATGTTACAAGAGATGGTCAGAGACTGCAGACAATGTTACAAGAGATGGTCAGAGACTGCAGACATACTACAGGAGATGGTCAGAGATGGCAGACATAATATAAGATTTGGCCAGAGACTGCAGACATGTTACAAGAGATGGTCAGAGACTGCAGACATGTTACAAGAGATAGTCAGAGACTGCAGACATGTTACAAGAGATGGTCAGAGACTATAGACATGTTACAAGAAATGGTCTGAGACTGCAGACATACTACAGGAGACGGTCAGAGACTGGAGATATAATAGAGGAGATGGTCAGAGACTGCAGACATAGTACAGGAGATGGTCAGAGAATGCGTACATATTACAGGAGATGGTCAGAGACTGCAGACATACTACAGGAGATGGTCAGAGATGGCAGACATGTTACAAGAGATGGTCAGAGACTGCAGACATGTTACAAGAGATGGTCAGAGACTGCAGACATGTTACAAGAGATGGCCAGAGACTGCAGACATGTTACAAGAGATGGTCAGAGACTGCAGACATAGTACAGGAGATGGTCAGAGACTGCAGACATAATACAAGAGATGGTCAGAGACTGCAGACATAATACAAGAGATGGTCAGAGACTGCAGACATAATACAAGAAATGTCCAGAGTCTGTAGACATAATACAAGAGATGGTCAGAGACTGCAGACATGTTACAAGAGATGGTCAGAGACTGCAGACATAGTACAGGAGATGGTCAGAGACTGCAGACATGTTACAAGAGATGGTCAGAGACTGCAGACATAGTACAGGAGATGGTCAGAGACTGCAGACATAATACAAGAGATGGTTAGAGACTGCAGACATAATACAAGAGATGGTCAGAGACTGCAGACATAATACAAGAGATGGTCAGAGACTGCAGACATAATACAAGAGATGGTCAGAGACTGCAGACATGTTACAAGAGATGGTCAGAGACTGCAGACATGTTACAAGAGATGGTCAGAGACTGCAGACATGTTACAAGAGATGGTCAGAGACTGCAGACATGTTACAAGAGATGGTCAGAGACTGCAGACATGTTACAAGAGATGGTCAGAGACTGCAGACATGTTACAAGAGATGATCAGAGACTGCAGACATGTTACAAGAGATGGTCAGAGACTGCAGACATGTTACAAGAGATGGTCAGAGACTGCAGACAATGTTACAAGAGATAGTCAGAGACTGCAGACATGTTACAAGAGATGGTCAGAGACTGCAGACATACTACAGGAGATGGTCAGAGATGGCAGACATAATACAAGATTTGGCCAGAGACTGCAGACATAATACAAGAGATGGTCAGAGACTGCAGACATGTTACAAGAGATGGTCAGAGACTACAAACATGTTACAGGAAATGGTCTGAGACTGCAGACATACTACAGGAGACGGTCAGAGACTGGAGTTATAATAGAGGAGATGGTCAGAGACTGCAGACATAATACAAGAGATGGTCAGAGACTGCAGACATGTTACAAGAGATGGTCTGAGACTGCAGACATACTACAGGAGACGGTCAGAGACTGGAGATATCATTGAGGAGATGGTCAGAGACTGAAGACATAGTACAGGAGATGGTCAGAGAATGCGTACATATTACAGGAGATGGTCAGAGACTGCAGACATACTACAGGAGTTGGTCAGAGACTGGAGATATAATAGAGGAGATGGTCAGAGACTGCAGTCATACTACAGGAGATGGTCAGAGATGGCAGACGTGTCACAAGATATGGTCAGAGACTGCAGACATGTTACAAGAGATGGTCAGAGACTGCAGACATGTTACAAGAGATGGTCAGAGACTGTAAACATGTTACAAGAGATGGTCAGAGACTGCAGACATGTTACAAGAGATGATCAAAGACTGCAGACATGTTACAAGAGATAGTCAGAGACTGCAGACATGTTACAAGAGATGGTCAGAGACTGCAGACATACTACAGGAGATGGTCAGAGATGGCAGACATAATACAAGATTTGGCCAGAGACTGCAGACATAATACAAGAGATGGTCAGAGACTGCAGACATAATACAAGAGATGGTCAGAGACTGCAGACATAATACAAGAGATGGTCAGAGACTGCAGACATAATACAAGAGATGGTCAGAGACTGCAGACATGTAACAAGAGATAGTCAGAGACTGCAGACATGTTACAAGAGATGGTCAGAGACTACAGACATGTTACAAGAGATGGTCAGAGACTACAGACATGTTACAAGAAATGGTTTGAGACTGCAGACATACTACAGGAGACGGTCAGAGACTGGAGATATAATAGAGGAGATGGTCAGAGACTGCAGACATAGTACAGGAGATGGTCAGAGAATGCGTACATATTACAGGAGATGGTCAGAGACTGCAGACATACTACAGTAGGCGGTCAGAGACTGGAGATATAATAGAGGAGATTGTCAGAGACTGCAGACATACTACAGGAGATGGTCAGAGACGGCAGACATGTTACAAGAGATGGTCAGAGACTGCAGACATGTTACAAGAGATGGTCAGAGACTGCAAACATGTTACAAGAGATGGTCAGAGACTGCAGACATGTTACAAGAGATGGTCAGAGACTGCAGACATGTTACAAGAGATGGTCAGAGACTGCAGACATAGTACAGGAGATGGTCAGAGACTGCAGACATAATACAAGAGATGGTCAGAGACTGCAGACATGTTATAAGAGATGGTCAGAGACTGCAGACATGTTACAAGAGATGGTCAGAGACTGCAGACATGTTACAAGAGATGGTCAGAGACTGCAGACATGCTACAAGAGATGGTCAGAGACTGCAGACATACTACAGGAGATGGTCAGAGATGGCAGACATAATACAAGATTTGGCCAGAGACTGCAGACATAATACAAGAGATAGTCAGAGACTGCAGACATGTAACAAGAGATGGTCAGAGACTGCAGACATACTACAGGAGATGGTCAGAGATGGCAGACATAATACAAGATTTGGCCAGAGACTGCAGACATAATACAAGAGATGGTCAGAGACTGCAGACATGTAACAAGAGATGGTCAGAGACTGCAGACATGTTACAACAGATGGTCAGAGACTGCACACATGTTACAAGAGATGGTCAGAGACTGCAGACATGTTACAAGAGATGATCCGAGACTGCAGACATGTTACAAGAGATGGCCAGATACTGCAGACATGTTACAAGAGATGGTCAGAGACTGCAGACATGTTACAAGAGATGATCAGAGACTGCAGACATGTTACAAGAGATGGTCAGAGACTGCAGACATAATACAAGAGATGGTCAGAGACTGCAGACATAATACAAGAGATGGTCAGAGACTGCAGACACGTTACAAGTGATGGTCAGAGGCTGCAGACATATTACAGGAGAAGGTCAGAAACTGCAGACATAATACAAGAGATGGTCAGAGACTGCAGACATAATACAAGAGATGGTCAGAGACTGCAGACATGTAACAAGAGATGGTCAGAGACTGCAGACATAGTACAGGAGATGGTCAGAGACTGCAGACATAATACAAGAGATGGTCAGAGACTGCAGACATAATACAAGAGATGGTCAGAGGCTGAAGACATGTTACAAGAGATGGTCAGAGACTACAGACATGTTACAAGAGATGGTCTGAGACTGCAGACATACTACAGGAGATGGTCAGAGACTGGAGATATAATTGAGGAGATGGTCAGAGACTGCAGACATAGTACAGGAGATGGTCAGAGACTGCAGACATACTACAGGAGACGGTCAGAGACTGGAGATATAATAGAGGAGATGGTCAGAGACTGCAGACATACTACAGGAGATGGTCAGAGACGGCAGACATGTTACAAGAGATGGTTAGAGACTGCAGACATGTTACAAGAGATGGTCAGAGACTGCAGACATGTTACAAGAGATGGTCAGAGACTGCAGACATGTTACAAGAGATGATCAGAGACTGCAGACATGTTACAAGAGATGATCAAAGACTGCAGACATGTTACAAGAGATAGTCAGAGACTGCAGACATGTTACAAGAGATGGTCAGAGACTGCAGACATACTACAGGAGATGGTCACAGATGGCAGACATAATACAAGATTTGGCCAGAGACTGCAGACATAATACAAGAGATGTTCAGAGACTGCAGACATGTTACAAGAGATAGTCAGAGACTGCAGACATGTTACAAGAGATGGTCAGAGACTACAGACATGTTACAAGAGATGGTCTGAGACTGCAGACATACTACAGGAGACGGTCAGAGACTTGAGATATAATAGAGAAGATGGTCAGAGACTGCAGACATAGTACAGGAGATGGTCAGAGAATGCGTACATATTACAGGGGATGGTCAGAGACTGCAGACATACTACAGGAGATGGTCAGATACTCGAGATTTATTAGAGGAGATTGTCAGAGACTGCAGACATACTACAGGAGATGGTCAGAGACGCAGACATGTTACAAGAGATGGTCAGAGACTGCAGACATGTTACAAGAGATGGTCAGAGACTGCAGACATGTTACAAGAGATGGTCAGAGACTGCAGACATGTTACAAGAGATGGTCAGAGACTGCAGACATGTTACAAGAGATGATCAGAGACTGCAGACATGTTACAAGAGATGGCCAGAGACTGCAGACATGTTACAAGAGATGGTCAGAGACTGCAGACATGTTACAAGAGATGGTCAGAGACTGCAGACATACTTCAGAAGATGGTCAGAGATGGCAGACATAATACAAGTTTTGGCCAGAGACTGCAGACATGTTACAAGAGATGGTCAGAGACTGCAGACATAGTACAGGAGATGGTCAGAGACTGCAGACATAATACAAGAGATGGTGAGAGACTGCAGACATAATAAAAGAGATGTTCAGAGACTGCAGACATGTTACAAGAGATGGTCAGAAACAGCAGACATATTACAGGAGATGGTCAGAGATTCCAGATATAATACAATAGATGGTCAGAGACTGCAGACATAATACAAGAGATGGTCAGAGACTGCAGACATGTTACAATAGATGGTCAGAGACTGCAGACATAATACAAGAGATGGTCAGAGACTGCAGACATATTACAGGAGATGGTCAGGGACTGCAGACATATTACAGGAGATGGTCAGGGACTGCAGACATAATACAAGAGATGGTCAGAGACTGCAGACATAATACAAGAGATGGTCAGAGACTGCAGACATGTTACAAGAGATGGTCAGAGACTGCAGACATGTTACAAGATATAGTCAGAGCCTGCAGACATGTTACAAGAGATGGTTAGAGACTGGTCAGACTGCAGACATAGTACAGGAGATGGTCAGAGAATATGGACATATTACAGGAAATGGTCAGAGACAGCAAACATCCTACAGGAGATGGTCAAAGACTGCAGACATGTTACAAGAGATGGTCAGAGACTGCAGACATGGTACAGGAGATGGTCAGAGACTGCAGACATGGTACAGGAGATGGTCAGAGACTGCAGACATAATACAAGAGATGGTCAGAGACTGCAGACATAATAAAAGAGATGGTCAGAGACTGCAGACATGTTACAAGAGATGGTCAGAGACTGCAGATATAGTACAGGAGATGGTCAGAGACTGCAGACATAATACAAGAGATGATCAAGGACTGCAGCCATGTTACAAGAGATGGTCAGAGACTGCAGACATAGTACAGGAAATGGTCAGAGACTGCAGACATAATACAAGAGATGATCAAGGACTGCAGCCATGTTACAAGAGATGGTCTGAGACTACAGACATGTTACAAGAAATGGTTTGAGACTGCAGACATACAACAGTAGGCGGTCAGAGACTGGAGATATAATAGAGGAGATTGTCAGAGACTGCAGACATACTACAGGAGATGGTCAGAGATGGCAGACATGTTACAAGAGATGGTCAGAGACTGCAGACATGTTACAAGAGATGATCAGAGACTGCAGACATGTTACAAGAGATGGTCAGAGACTGCAGACAATGTTACAAGAGATAGTCAGAGACTTCAGACATGTTACAAGAGATGGTCAGAGACTGCAGACATGTTACAAGAGATGGCCAGAGACTGCAGACATGTTACAAGAGATGGTCAGAGACTGCAGACATGTTACAAGAGATGGTCAGAGACTGCAGACATAGTACAGGAGATGGTCAGAGACTGTAGACATAATACAAGAGATGGTCAGAGACTGCAGACATAATACAAGAGATGGTCAGAGACTGCAGACATAATACAAGAGATGGTCAGAGACTGCAGACATGTTACAAGAGATGGTCAGAGACTGCAGACATAGTACAGGAGATGGTCAGAGACTGCAGACATAATACAAGAGATGGTCAGAGACTGCAGACATAATACAAGAGATGGTCAGAGGCTACAGACATGTTACAAGAGATGGTCTGAGACTGCAGACATACTACAGGAGACGGTCAGAGACTGGAGATATAATTGAGGAGATGGTCAGAGACTGCAAACATAGTAGAGGAGATGGTCAGAGAATGCATACATATTACAGGAGATGTTCAGAGACTGCAGACATACTACTGGAGACAGTCAGAGACTGGAGATTTAATAGAGGAGATGGTCAGAGACTACAGACATACTACAGGAGATGGTCAGAGACGGCAGACATGTTACAAGAGATGGTCAGAGACTGCAGACATGTTACAAGAGATGGTCAGAGACTACAGACATGTTACAAGAGATGGTCAGAGACTGCAGACATGTTACAAGAGATGATCAAAGAATGCAGACATGTTACAAGAGATGGTCAGAGACTGCAGACAATGTTACAAGAGATAGTCAGAGACTGCAGACATGTTACAAGAGATGGTCAGAGACTGCATACATACTACAGGAGATGGTCAGAGATGGCAGGCATAATACAAGATTTGGCCAGAGACTGCAGACATGTAACAAGAGATGGTCAGAGACTGCAGACATGTAACAAGAGATAGTCAGAGACTGCAGACATGTTACAAGAAATGGTCAGAGACTACAGACATGTTACAAGAAATGGTTTGAGACTGCAGACATACTACAGGAGACGGTCAGAGACTAGAGATATAATAGAGGAGATGGTCAGAGACTGCAGACATAGTACAGGAGATGGTCAGAGAATGCGTACATATTACAGGAAATGGTCAGAGACTGCAGACATACTACAGTAGGCGGTCAGAGACGGGAGATATAATAGAGGAGATTGTCAGAGACAGCAGACATACTACAGGAGATGGTCAGAGACGGCAGACATGTTACAAGAGATGGTCAGAGACTGCAGACATGTTACAAGAGATGGTCAGAGACTGCAGACATGTTACAAGAGATGGTCAGAGACTGCAGACATGTTACAAGAGATGATGAGAGACTGCAGACATGTTACCAGAGCTGGCCAGAGACTGCAGACATGTTACAAGAGATGGTCAGAGACTGCAGACATGTTACAAGAGATGGTCAGAGACTGCACACATAGTACAGGAGATGGTCAGAGACTGTAGACATAATACAAGAGATGGTCAGAGACTGCAGACATAATACAAGAGATGGTCAGAGACTGCAGACATAATACAAGAGATGGTCAGAGACTGCAGACATGTTACAAGAGATGGTCAGAGACTGCAGACATAGTACAGGAGATGGTCAGAGACTGCACACATAATACAAGAGATGGTCAGAGACTGCAGACTGTTATATTCTTAATATCTAAATTTTAATTGGCTTTATTGAAAAGAATATGCATTTTCCATATTTGTTTGAATGACAGGACTTTGAGCTAGTGATACCCAAATGGCCATTCATTGACTGAAAATGCAGGTCAAGACCCTGTCAGAATTTGATGGATTTTGTAAATAATATATGTTTTGGTTGAATTTTCCTATGTAACCAATACTTTGTTTGATTTATGCGTTTATGTTTTAAGAGGTTAGTCTGAAAGCCTCTCACATATATCTGGTTTCATGTTTAAAATGTTTGGTTAAAGTGAAAAACAGATGTTGCTCTCTGTTAGAAGGTGGAGAAAAAGGGAGTGTATGGGAGGGATTTGTGTTTGGGCGCGAATTTGAAAGACTGAGTTCATATAGACACAAGGAATCCAGTCTTCGGGCTCACTCTACACACACATCTCACTCTACACACACATCTCACTCTACACACACATCTCACTCTACACACACGGCGCACTCTTCACACATCTTCCTCCCAAGACATACACCTATTCAAGCCAGGACACAAGAGGTTAATCGGCCATTTTTAATAGGCCAGGACAAAGGAAGCACATGTCTAATGACTTTAAGAATTCTTTTCAGATCTTTGAAACAAATGAACTATATTTGAACATTTTTTGCATATATGAAACAACACTAATTCTGAATATGAATGTACTATTTTTGTAAGTATTTTCCAAGTTTATGTGTGTACAATAAAACACACGGTTTTGATTTAAGCTGACTCAAGCAGAAATAATTCCAAAATTCGTCTCACGAGAATCATCATTATTGAAGGCTTTTTATACAATATTAAGCCATTTATTTCATTGGCGGACGCCAGCCAGTTTCAATCGTCAGAAGTTTTATGCCACTTTTCCGTTGTTCAGAGGGGAAACGTGATGAACAGAAAACTTTGCAATTATTGAAAGAACCTAGAAGAAACGCCAGATTGATGTTTTTTGATGTTTGATTGCGTGAAGACCAGAGTATTTTGGATCAGAAGTCTTGACAGACGGTTTAATTAGAGTCCAGCGGAAAACGGAAAAGTTTTATATTCGGTGAGTACCAAAATATGGAATTTATAAATGTTATAGCTGAAGGAAGTAAGTTAGAATTTGAAGGTTTAGCCAGCTATATTTCAGACACTAAGTTATGGCAATCAATGTATAATCAATGCCTACAGGCAAATAAAGAAATTGAGAAGAATAGATTTTCATTAGCTAAATCTAAGAGAAAATTAAGTAATATAATGAAATTAGTCTCAGTCTTCAATGCCATGGTTTTTGATATGCCAGGAAAACAAAGTCAAAGTGTAACAGAAATTGCACAAACACAGGAGAATTTACATATTGAACAATTAATGATTGAAAAAGATGCATTAGAACATAAAATGAATGCATTATTGGAATCGGTTAAAGAAAAAGAAAGTTGTATTGCTTTTTTAACTCAGAAAGAAATTGAACAAGAGAATGTTATAAGTTTGCTTAAAACGCAATTATTGCAAGCTCAGTCTTCTGCACATGCTCAGTGTTTAGCTTATGAACACGTGACAAAGTCAGAGGCGAGGGATGATGATGCTGATTCTGGATTTGACTCAGTGGGGTCATTTGAGGAGGTTAATGTTTCCTCAGACAATGAAAGTGTGAAGTCTGTTGATTTGAATATTAGTAATATTCAACAGAAATGTAAATTTTCATCGCCATATACTCAAAGAAAGGTATATGCAAAAAAACCAACTCTTATGCCGCGTACACACGGTCCTACTTTTCGTCTACAAAAGTCCAACAGACGCTGATGGACTAAAGCTGGCTGGTAATCCGATCGTGTGTGGGCTTCTCCGGACTTTCAACCGACTTTTTTAGCCTCAAATACGACGTACTTTAGATTTGAAACATGCTTCAAAACTTTTACTTCGTACCTACGACGGACCCCGAAATCCGCTCGTCTGTGTGCTAGTCCGACGGACAAAAAGCCACGCTAGGGCACCTATTGGCTACTGGCTATGAACTTCCTTATTTTAGTCCGGTGTACGTCATCACGTACGAATCCGACCGACTTTTGTGTGGTCGTGTGTAGGCAAGTCCGGTCGTTAGAAAGTAGGCCGCAAGTCCGCGGCAAGTCCACCGAAAGTCTGCCGGAAGTCTGTCCGACAGGCTGTCCGACTTTTGTAGACGAAAAGTACGACCGTGTGTACGCGGCATCAGATGTTTAGTTTGCAAAAGAGAGGGTCACATAGCTAGGTTTTGTGTGATGGCCAATAATAATGATATACAAAAGAGGTTGTATTATCCAAAAACGATGCCAAGGCGCTATGAAGTGTATTCTGTGCGCTGGGGTAGTAATTTGAGGTATAGAGGCCATAATAATCAAACTAATTTCCCTTTTGAGACCCAAATGCAAAGATTGCAAACTGCAAATAGTCCATTAAGACAGGAAAGGTATCACTATGTATTATATAACACTGTGAAAAACAATGTTAGCAGTCCTTAAATGAACTGCATGGATGGTAAGGATTTTCTGGTTATTGATTCTTTGCTATGGATAATAAGGTTATGATTTGAGGTTCAGAGATTTGGTTTTTATTTGATATATTTTTAGAATTCAAGGATAATCCTTTGGATTATTAATTTTTTATTAATTTTTCCCAGTTATGATTATTATGATTTTAATTTTTCATTTTTTGTTCAGATGGAACATTGAGAGGTTTAGTTCATCTGATAAGGGGGTAATTGACAGCTTTGTACTCAATTAGCAAAGGATGCAGATTTGTATGGAGAATTAGTGATTTTAACCTGAATATGGTCAAAATTATGTTGTGGAAAAAAACAAATATAAGATTTTCCTTCGTTTTCAGAGAATTAAAAGGTAAATCAATCTTTTGAGTTCTCATCGGGTGATATAATATCTATATTTTGTTAATGATAACTAGATCTAATATCATGACTTAGATGGATTTTCTATATTTAATGTACCACAACACCTACAGGTGGAATTCACTAAATTTAATTATGACAGTTTAGATCACTTTGGTAAGCAAAAATTGCTTGAAATTCTTAAAGGGAAATTCTATTGGGACAAAATGGAAGAGACAGTAGACAGAGTAATTAAATATTGTCTAATCTGTGTACAAAGATATTTTAATTACTGATAGGATATGGATTAATCATGTTTTTCTAGTTTGAGGTATACTAGCAAATCTCAGTAGTGGCAGAGGATTCGATTTTATAGGTAAAATCATGCAGGTAATGTGTAAAATCTTGGAAATAGGACAGAGATTTCATGTATCATATCATTCACAGTTTGCAGGTACAGTTTTTTCAGTTACAGAGTATTCTTCATTTGATTTAATGACAGGAAGAATTATTTTGTCACTTGTGTTTCACAATGAACTATTGTTGGCAGTAGACAGCAAGGATTGATTGTGTCCCTTTGAAGTGTATTTTTTCTGCAATGCTTGTGATTTGAGAAGGGATATTAGGATGTTATTTAAAGGTATTGAATGTCATTCAGAAAAAGATATTTCTTTTTGGTATTTTGTGCTCCTTTTGCACAACAGTGTTTTGGTTATAGATGATACAGGACAATTTGAACAGAATGGTGTTACATGCAGTTACTTGTATGAAAAATGGTCCCTCCACACATTTTTATGTTTGAGTTAAAAGATCATAACTTCTTATTTCACAATATTCCTTGTTTAGGAGATTATTAAAAGACAATTTGTATATATACTGATATGTAGTATTTGTTTTAGAAGTTTAAAGAAACTTGTATTGTATAAGTTAAATGGTTACTCACAGAGCACATAGCCCCATCCTTAGGAATTTGAGAGTGAAATGACACCATCCTTTTTAAAAAGGAGGGGGGGGACTACTCATTGAGAGTCTGCATCTGTGGGACTACAAGACAAAAAAGAACCTTTCTGAATAAGAAAGGAGGGGGTTTGTTTTTTTAGGAGTAGAATGCCTGTAACAGAGTTTTTTGGCAGACATGCACTTCAGCAGATGTTGCAAAAGACACTCACTCCAGTATACACAAGACACATATACAGCATGAAAACTGTTGTTACATCCACACACACACATATCTGATTCTTGTAACATTTTGTTATTTTATTATTAAAACCAAAATTATCTTTTATTCAAGATAAACGGTTTATCAAGATTGATGATTAAGAACGTAAAGATTTATTTAAATCAAAAATTAGATGTTGTTAGCATTAGTTTATACAGAAAGAAATATGGTGATTAAAGAGTTGCCATGTGTAAGGTCACACCCAGAGATGGTGAGATACATGTCACAGGCAGAACTAAAGGTTCAGGAGAAGTGGATCATGGCAAAGTAATTGAGAAGGTCCATTGGACATCTTGGAGGTTCAAGGGACAATGGTATTAGTTCAAGGATTTCTCAATCTAGTGAAAAAGCATGGATAAATAAAATGTGGGTATAACAAATGTAATATTCTGAGATAAATGATGCTGCTTTTATTTTTCCTAGGAATGAATTATATTTCATTAACCTGGAGGAATCATGGATTCCAAAAAAGAAGAAAGATGACAGTTCAACAAAAGAAAGTGTTAAAGAGAGAAGATTTATCATCATCACAGGATTCATCTTTTCCCTAGTGACAATTTTATCTGTGGTAAAATATATCACAAACTGTTCCAGCTATGCAGAGGTTAACAGGATTGAAGAATTACACAACAAAGTCATTACATTATTCAGAGACAAAAGAGATCTAGACACTGATATCAATATAGATGATAAAAGTGATAAAGACATTGATATTAATACAGAGGACAAGAGTGATAAAGATATTGATCTTAATATAAATGACAGAATATAATTCTAGATATGTTGATATTAATACAGCTGAAGAATTGTATGGATATGTAGTTGTAAGAACATGGGATTTTAAAGTAACAAGACAATTAACACAAATAAGGGTTAAAATTAGTATTTCTGTGGTCAACATGATTATTCCAGAAATTTATATTTTTCCACAGTCTTTGAACATTTTTGAAGATAATGATAGTTTGCATTTGATATGTAAAACAAAAATATATGTACCTCAGGATTCATTGGTAACTTGGAAAAGGAACGATGAATTTTTGGGAAGTTTTCTTCACAGTTCTACTATGATAATTCATAAAGGAATTTATGGTAGTGTGAATTGGATCAATAATACATTTGTTTATCAACAAATGAGAGTATCTTTGAATGATACTGGTATATATGGATGTTGCATATCAATAGTAAATTATCCAATGAAATGTGCAAAGGCAAGTGTTGTTGTAAGGTCTCCTAGGAAAACTCCATGTGTTGGTAAGAAAAGTGTCTCAGCAAATCCATTTCAGATTAACCATTTCCAATCCAGAACTCTTTTGAGAGAGGGAAATTTTGTCATTATATTGTGGAACTTTAATGTTTCAGAATGGAAAATTTCTACAAGGTTTCCACAATGTCAAGGACATTTGGTTAATATGGAATTGGGTATTGAAAGATGGTTTGGAATTAATAATATTAATCATAACAGAAATAAGTGTGGTATTGTTGAAGGTATTTTAGGAGGGATTGGCACAATTGGGAGTATAAGGCTCTGTTTCCACTAGTGCGACTTTTCATGCGACTTGGGACTGAAAAGTCGCATGACAAATTGTTTCCCATGATTTCCAATGAGTACCGTTCATATCTGTGCGACTTCAAGTCGCAGCGACTTCAAAGTAGTTCCTGCACTACTTTGGTCCCACTTTGATGCGACTTGAGGTCCATAGATACAGGCATTGCTTCAAATCGCGGTAAAAAGTCGCGGTAAAATCGCGGTAAAAAATCGCGCGACTTTGGGGACGCAATAGTGGAAACATAGCCTTACTAATTGTATGGACATTAATACTTTAAAGTCTGATCTTGAGACAGCTGGTTTAGTGGGTAGTAACGGGATTAAAATACAGAGAAATTTAAATGAAATTTTAGAAAATATGGTTATTAAAACAGCTAATATAATGGGTCCATCTATTTTACATCTTCAAAATATTACTCTTGATTTAATGTTAAGTGAACAACATTCTCATATTGCCAGAGCATGTTTAGAAATCCAAACTGAATATTCCACTAATTTTAAAATAATTGCTCAAGTTACCCAGAGAATATGTATATGCTATAAATCATACAGATTTATGGGTAAATAAATGGATAGGATGTAAACAGGATGTTTGTTATAGTTCTTCTATGATTCCGATAGCAGGACAAGAACAAATTTTGGTTCCAATCACTGTCCTGGGATTACCCATCAGCAATACACAATTATTGTATTATAAATTACAGTATACAGATTTTGCATTTAACAATGAAAATTCTGAATTAGAACAATTAGATTTGTCATCATGTTTACAATTTCAGTCTAAAGTTATCTGTTTACCTAATCAAGATAAAAGTATTTTTCATTCTTGTTATCATAATCATACATTGTGTTCAGCAAGAATAGAAAAAGTTGAAACAATTTCTGAATTAGTTACTCGTGTAGATAAAAAGAAGGTTTGTTTCCAGATCATGTCAGATACAGAAAGGGTTAAAACTTTTTTCTCTTCTTGTACAAATACAGAAAACCTAAATCAAGGCTTGTATTGTATAGAAGGAGACATTGTAGCAATAAGTATTAATGGGTTTAGAACAAATTTAACAAATATGCTTATGAAAAATATAAGTGCTCTTCCTACACAATATAATATATCTCAGGTAGATGAATTTCCTTGGGAAGAATGGGCAAATGTAATTCATAAGGATAAAGGTTTATTGATAGCTTTGGCTAAGGAACTTCAGAATGCAGAAATATTGTTTAAACATGAACAAGGTAATTTGCAAGAGATATCTCATCAATGGTCAGAATTTTCAGGAAGTAATTGGTGGAAAAAATTCAGTAATATAATAGTGTATCAATTTGGGGAAAAACTTCAATAACCTCAGCAGCAGGAAATATTTTATCACATCCTATAGTTATTCTTTTTATTATTATTATGTTATTCATTATATTCCAGTTATGTTTGATGTTTAGAATGAAAAAATTATATTATCGAATTAGAAATGAAATCAAGAAAGGAGATGATTTATTGCAAAATAAGCTTAAGAGAAAGATGGGTTTTGGTATTGCAAACTCGGTTGGTGATGGAAATACATTTGGAGTTATTGGATCAAAGTCTGAATGAATGGGACATGGATGCTATGAATGTATGATTGAAATATGATTGTTATTCATATTTCAGAGGGGAATGTTATATTCTTAATATCTAAATTTTAATTGGCTTTATTGAAAAGAATATGCATTTTCCATATTTGTTTGAATGACAGGACTTTGAGCTAGTGATACCCAAATGGCCATTCATTGACTGAAAATGCAGGTCAAGACCCTGTCAGAATTTGATGGATTTTGTAAATAATATATGTTTTGGTTGAATTTTCCTATGTAACCAATACTTTGTTTGATTTATGCGTTTATGTTTTAAGAGGTTAGTCTGAAAGCCTCTCACATATATCTGGTTTCATGTTTAAAATGTTTGGTTAAAGTGAAAAACAGATGTTGCTCTCTGTTAGAAGGTGGAGAAAAAGGGAGTGTATGGGAGGGATTTGTGTTTGGGCGCGAATCTGAAAGACTGAGTTCATATAGACACAAGGAATCCAGTCTTCGGGCTCACTCTACACACACATCTCACTCTACACACACATCTCACTCTACACACACATCTCACTCTACACACACGGCGCACTCTTCACACATCTTCCTCCCAAGACATACACCTATTCAAGCCAGGACACAAGAGGTTAATCGGCCATTTTTAATAGGCCAGGACAAAGGAAGCACATGTCTAATGACTTTAAGAATTCTTTTCAAATCTTTGAAACAAATGAACTATATTTGAACATTTTTTGCATATATGAAACAACACTAATTCTGAATATTAATGTACTATTTTTGTAAGTATTTTCCAAGTTTATGTGTGTACAATAAAACACACGGTTTTGATTTAAGCTGACTCAAGCAGAAATAATTCCAAAATTCGTCTCACGAGAATCATCATTATTGAAGGCTTTTTATACAATATTAAGCCATTTATTTCACAGACATAATACAAGAGATGGTCAGAGGCTGCAGACATGTTACTAGAGATGGTCAGAGACTACAGACATACTACAGGAGACGGTCAGAGACTGGAGATATAATTGAGGAGATGGTCACAGACTGGAGACATAGTAGAGGAGATGGTCAGAGAATGCATACATATTACAGGAGATGGTCAGAGACTGCAGACATACTACTGGAGACGGTCAGAGACTGGAGATATAATAGAGGAGATTGTCAGAGACTGCAGACATACTACAGGAGATAGTCAGAGACGGCAGACATGTTACAAGAGATGGTCAGAGACTGCAGACATGTTACAAGAGATGATCAGAGACTGCAGACATGTTACAAGAGATGGTCAGAGACTGCAGACAATGTTACAAGAGATAGTCAGAGACTGCAGACATGTTACAAGAGATGGTCAGAGACTGCAGACATGTTACAAGAGATGGTCAGAGACTGCAGACATGTTACAAGAGATGATCAAAGACTGCAGACACGTTACAAGAGATGGTCAGAGACTGCAGACAATGTTACAAGAGATAGTCAGAGACTGCAGACATGTTACAAGAGATGGTCAGAGACTGCAGACATACTACAGGAGATGGTCAGAGATGGCAGACATAATATAAGATTTGGCCAGAGACTGCAGACATGTTACAAGAGATGGTCAGAGACTGCAGACATGTTACAAGAGATAGTCAGAGACTGCAGACATGTTACAAGAGATGGTCAGAGACTATAGACATGTTACAAGAAATGGTCTGAGACTGCAGACATACTACAGGAGACGGTCAGAGACTGGAGATATAATAGAGGAGATGGTCAGAGACTGCAGACATAGTACAGGAGATGGTCAGAGAATGCGTACATATTACAGGAGATGGTCAGAGACTGCAGACATACTACAGTAGGCGGTCAGAGACTGGAGATATAATAGAGGAGATTGTCAGAGACTGCAGACATACTACAGGAGATGGTCAGAGACGGCAGACATGTTACAAGAGATGGTCAGAGACTGCAGACATGTTAAAAGAGAAGGTCAGAGACTGCAGACATGTTACAAGAGATGGTCAGAGACTGCAGACATGTTACAAGAGATGGCCAGAGACTGCAGACATGTTACAAGAGATGGTCAGAGACTGCAGACATAGTACAGGAGATGGTCAGAGACTGCAGACATGTTACAAGAGATGGTCAGAGACTGCAGACATGTTACAAGAGATGGTCAGAAACTGCAGACATAGTACAGGAGATGGTCAGAGACTGTAGACATAATACAAGAGATGGTCAGAGACTGCAGACATAATACAAGAGATGGCCAGAGACTGCAGACATAATACAAGAGATGGTCAGAGACTGCAGACATGTTACAAGAGATGGTCAGAGACTGCAGGCATAGTACAGGAGATGGTCAGAGACTGCACACATAATACAAGAGATGGTCAGAGACTGCAGACATAATACAAGAGATGGTCAGAGGCTGCAGAAATGTTACTAGAGATGGTCAGAGACTACAGACATGTTACAAGAGATGGTCTGAGACTGAAGACATACTACAGGAGACGGTCAGAG
Organism: Lithobates septentrionalis; assembly: GCA_037952835.1. NCBI lineage: Eukaryota > Metazoa > Chordata > Amphibia > Anura > Ranidae > Lithobates > Lithobates septentrionalis. The sequence continues at coordinate 2,156,209 of JBBDGP010001158.1, read as the reverse complement.
ACTGGAGATATAATTGAGGAGATGGTCACAGACTGCAGACATAGTAGAGGAGATGGTCAGAGAATGCATACATATTACAGGAGATGGTCAGAGACTGCAGACATACCACTGGAGACGGTCAGAGACTGGAGATTTAATAGAGGAGATGCTCAGAAACTGCAGACATACTACAGGAGATGGTCAGAGACAGCAGACGTGTTACAAGATATGGTCAGAGACTGCAGAAGTGTTGCAAGAGATGGTCAGAGACTGCAGACATGTTACAAGAGATAGTCAGAGACTACAGACATGTTACAAGAGATGGTAAGAGACTGCAGACATGTTACAAGAGATGATCAAAGACTGCAGACATGTTACAAGAGATGGTCAGAGACTGCAGACAATGTTACAAGAGATAGTCAGAGACTGCAGACATGTTACAAGAGATGGTCAGAGACTGCAGACATGTTACAAGAGATGGTCAGAGACTACAGACATGTTACAACAAATAGTCTGAGACTGCAGACATACTACAGGAGACGGTCAGAGACTGGAGATATAATAGAGGAGATGGTCAGAGACTGCAGACATAGTACAGGAGATGGTCAGAGACTGCAGACATACTACAGTAGGCGGTCAGAGACTGGAGATATAATAGAGGAGATTGTCAGAGACTGCAGACATAATACAGGAGATGGTCAGAGACGGCAGACATGTTACAAGAGATGATCAGAGACTGCAGACATGTTACAAGAGATGATCAGAGACTGCAGACATGTTACAAGAGATGGTCAGAGACTGCAGACAATGTTACAAGAGATAGTCAGACTGCAGACATGTTACAAGAGATGGTCAGAGACTGCAGACATGTTACAAGAGATGGTCAGAGACTGCAGACATGTTACAAGAGATGATCAAAGACTGCAGACATGTTACAAGAGATGGTCAGAGACTGCAGACAATGTTACAAGAGATAGTCAGAGACTGCAGACATGTTACAAGAGATGGTCAGAGACTGCAGACATACTACAGGAGATGGTCAGAGATGGCAGACATAATATAAGATTTGGCCAGAGACTGCAGACATGTTACAAGAGATGGTCAGAGACTGCAGACATGTTACAAGAGATAGTCAGAGACTGCAGACATGTTACAAGAGATGGTCAGAGACTATAGACATGTTACAAGAAATGGTCTGAGACTGCAGACATACTACAGGAGACGGTCAGAGACTGGAGATATAATAGAGGAGATGGTCAGAGACTGCAGACATAGTACAGGAGATGGTCAGAGAATGCGTACATATTACAGGAGATGGTCAGAGACTGCAGACATACTACAGGAGATGGTCAGAGATGGCAGACATGTTACAAGAGATGGTCAGAGACTGCAGACATGTTACAAGAGATGGTCAGAGACTGCAGACATGTTACAAGAGATGGCCAGAGACTGCAGACATGTTACAAGAGATGGTCAGAGACTGCAGACATAGTACAGGAGATGGTCAGAGACTGCAGACATAATACAAGAGATGGTCAGAGACTGCAGACATAATACAAGAGATGGTCAGAGACTGCAGACATAATACAAGAAATGTCCAGAGTCTGTAGACATAATACAAGAGATGGTCAGAGACTGCAGACATGTTACAAGAGATGGTCAGAGACTGCAGACATAGTACAGGAGATGGTCAGAGACTGCAGACATGTTACAAGAGATGGTCAGAGACTGCAGACATAGTACAGGAGATGGTCAGAGACTGCAGACATAATACAAGAGATGGTTAGAGACTGCAGACATAATACAAGAGATGGTCAGAGACTGCAGACATAATACAAGAGATGGTCAGAGACTGCAGACATAATACAAGAGATGGTCAGAGACTGCAGACATGTTACAAGAGATGGTCAGAGACTGCAGACATGTTACAAGAGATGGTCAGAGACTGCAGACATGTTACAAGAGATGGTCAGAGACTGCAGACATGTTACAAGAGATGATCAGAGACTGCAGACATGTTACAAGAGATGGCCAGAGACTGCAGACATGTTACAAGAGATGGTCAGAGACTGCAGACATGTTACAAGAGATGGTCAGAGACTGCAGACATACTTCAGAAGATGGTCAGAGATGGCAGACATAATACAAGTTTTGGCCAGAGACTGCAGACATGTTACAAGAGATGGTCAGAGACTGCAGACATAGTACAGGAGATGGTCAGAGACTGCAGACATAATACAAGAGATGGTGAGAGACTGCAGACATAATAAAAGAGATGTTCAGAGACTGCAGACATGTTACAAGAGATGGTCAGAAACAGCAGACATATTACAGGAGATGGTCAGAGATTCCAGATATAATACAATAGATGGTCAGAGACTGCAGACATAATACAAGAGATGGTCAGAGACTGCAGACATGTTACAATAGATGGTCAGAGACTGCAGACATAATACAAGAGATGGTCAGAGACTGCAGACATATTACAGGAGATGGTCAGGGACTGCAGACATATTACAGGAGATGGTCAGGGACTGCAGACATAATACAAGAGATGGTCAGAGACTGCAGACATAATACAAGAGATGGTCAGAGACTGCAGACATGTTACAAGAGATGGTCAGAGACTGCAGACATGTTACAAGATATAGTCAGAGCCTGCAGACATGTTACAAGAGATGGTTAGAGACTGGTCAGACTGCAGACATAGTACAGGAGATGGTCAGAGAATATGGACATATTACAGGAAATGGTCAGAGACAGCAAACATCCTACAGGAGATGGTCAAAGACTGCAGACATGTTACAAGAGATGGTCAGAGACTGCAGACATGGTACAGGAGATGGTCAGAGACTGCAGACATGGTACAGGAGATGGTCAGAGACTGCAGACATAATACAAGAGATGGTCAGAGACTGCAGACATAATAAAAGAGATGGTCAGAGACTGCAGACATGTTACAAGAGATGGTCAGAGACTGCAGATATAGTACAGGAGATGGTCAGAGACTGCAGACATAATACAAGAGATGATCAAGGACTGCAGCCATGTTACAAGAGATGGTCAGAGACTGCAGACATAGTACAGGAAATGGTCAGAGACTGCAGACATAGTACAGGAGATGGTCAGAGACTGTAGACATAATACAAGAGATGGTCAGAGACTGCAGACATAATAAAAGAGATGGTCAGAGACTGCAGACATGTTACAAGAGATGGTCAGAGACTCCAGACATGTTACAAGGGATGGTCAGAGACTGCAGACATGTTACAAGAGATGGTCAGAGACTGCAGACATATTACAGGAGATGGTCAGAGACTGCAGACATAATACAAGAGATGGCCAGAGACTGCAGACATAATACAAGAGATGGTCAGAGACTGCAGACATGTTACAAGAGATGGTCAGAGACTGCAGACATATTACAGGAGATGGTCAGAGACTGCAGACATAATACAAGAGATGGTCAGAGACTGCAGACATGTTACAAGAGATGGTCAGAGACTGCAGACATAGTACAGGAGATGGTCAGAGAGTGCAGACATAATACAAGAGATGGTCAGAGACTACAGACATGTTACAAGAGATGGTCTGAGACTGCAGACATACTACAGGAGACGGTCAGAGACTGGAGATATAATAGAGGAGATGGTCAGAGACTGCAGACATAGTACAGGAGATGGTCAGAGAATGCGTACATATTACAGGAGATGGTCAGAGACGGCAGACGTGTTACAAGAGATGGTCAGAGACTGCAGACATGTTACAAGAGATGGTCAGAGACTGCAGACATGTTACAAGAGATGGTCAGAGACTGCAGACATGTTACAAGAGATGGTCAGAGACTGCAGACATGTTACAAGAGATGATCAGAGACTGCAGACATGTTACAAGAGATGGTCAGAGACTGCAGACATGTTACAAGAGATGGTCAGAGACTGCAGACATGTTACAAGAGATGGTCAGAGACTGCAGACATGTTACAAGAGATGGTCAGAGACTGCAGACATATTTCAGTAGATGGTCAGAGATGGCAGACATAATATGAGTTTTGGCCAGAGACTGCAGACATGTTACAAGAGATGGTCAGAGACTGCAGACATGTTACAAGAGATGGTCAGAGACTGCAGACATAGTACAGGAGATGGTCAGAGACTGCAGACATAATACAAGAGATGGTGAGAGACTGCAGACATAATAAAAGAGATGGTCAGAGACTGCAGACATGTTACAAGAGATGGTCAGAGACTGCAGACATAGTACAGGAGATGGTCAGAGACTGCAGACATAATACAAGAGATGGTCAGAGACTGCAGACATAATACAAGAGATGGTCAGAGACAGCAGGAATAATACAATAGATGGTCAGAGATTCCAGAAATAATACAATAGATGGTCAGAGACTGCAGACATAATACAAGAGATGGTCAGAGACTGCAGACATGTTAAAATAGATGGTCAGAGACTGCAGACATAATACAAGAGATGGTCAGAGACTGCAGACATGTTACAAGAGATGGTCAGAGACAGCAGAAATAATACAATAGATGGTCAGAGATTCCAGAAATAATACAATAGATGGTCAGAGACTGCAGACATAATACAAGAGATGGTCAGAGACTGCAGACATGTTACAATAGATGGTCAGAGACTGCAGACATAATACAAGAGATGGTCAGAGACTGCAGACATATTACAGGAGATGGTCAGAGACTGCAGACATAATACAAGAGATGGTCAGAGACTGCAGACATGTTACAAGAGATGGTCAGATACTGCAGACATGTTAAAATAGATGGTCAGAGACTGCAGACATAATACAAGAGATGGTCAGAGACTGCAGACATGTTACAAGAGATGGTCAGAGACAGCAGAAATAATACAATAGATGGTCAGAGATTCCAGAAATAATACAATAGATGGTCAGAGACTGCAGACATAATACAAGAGATGGTCAGAGACTGCAGACATGTTACAATAGATGGTCAGAGACTGCAGACATAATACAAGAGATGGTCGGAGACAGCAAACATCCTACAGGAGATGGTCAGAGACTGCAGACATGTTACAAGAGATGGTCAGAGACTGCAGACATAGTACATGAGATGGTCAGAGATTCCAGATATAATACAATAGATGGTCAGAGACTGCAGACATAATACAAGAGATGGTCAGAGACTGCAGACATAATAAAAGAGATGGTCAGAGACTGCAGACATGTTACAAGAGATGGTCAGAGACTGCAGACATAGTACAGGAGATGGTCAGAGACTGCAGACATAATACAAGAGATGATCCGAGACTGCAGACATAATACAAGAGATGGTCAGAGGCTGCAGACATGTTACAAGAGATGGTCAGAGACTACAGACATGTTACAAGAGATGGTCTGAGACTGCAGACATACTACAGGAGACGGTCAGAGACTGGAGATATAATAGAGGAGATGGTCAGAGACTGCAGACATAGTACAGGAGATGGTCAGAGAATGCGTACATATTACAGGAGATGGTCAGAGACGGCAGACGTGTTACAAGAGATGGTCAGAGACTGCAGACATGTTACAAGAGATGGTCAGAGACTGCAGACATGTTACAAGAGATGGTCAGAGACTGCAGACATGTTACAAGAGATGGTCAGAGACTGCAGACATGTTACAAGAGATGATCAGAGACTGCAGACATGTTACAAGAGATGGTCAGAGACTGCAGACATGTTACAAGAGATGGTCAGAGACTGCAGACATACTTCAGTAGATGGTCAGAGATGGCAGACATAATATGGGTTTTGGCCAGAGACTGCAGACATGTTACAAGAGATGGTCAGAGACTGCAGACATAGTACAGGAGATGGTCAGAGACTGCAGACATAATACAAGAGATGGTGAGAGACTGCAGACATAATAAAAGAGATGGTCAGAGACTGCAGACATGTTACAAGAGATGGTCAGAGACTGCAGACATAGTACAGGAGATGGTCAGAGACTGCAGACATAATACAAGAGATGGTCAGAGACTGCAGACATAGTACAGGAGATGGTCAGAGACTGCAGACATAATACAAGAGATGGTCAGAGACTGCAGACATAATACAAGAGATGGTCAGAGACTGCAGACATGTTACAAGAGATGGTCAGAGACAGCAGGAATAATACAATAGATCAGGGGTCCTCAAACTTTTTAGACAGGGGGCCGGTTCACGGTCCCTCAGACTGTTGGGGGGCCGCACTATAGTTTAAAAAAAATATGAATTCCTATGCACACATCTTATTTGTAGTGCAAAACAAAATAAAAAACAATTGTAATCAATATAAACTTATCAGTATTTCACAGACTCCCCTCATTACAGAACCACCCCCAATCACATACTTCCCCCATCACAGATCCCCCCATATCAGTCCCTCACCATAGCACAGAGTCCCCCACATCAGTCCCCCACCATAGCACAGAGTCCCCCACATCACAGATCCCCACCATAGCACAGAGTCCCCCACCATAGCACAGAGTCCCCCACATCACAGATCCCCACCATAGCACAGAGTCCCCCACATCACAGATCCCCACCATAGCACAGAGTCCCCCACCATAGCACAGAGTCCCCCACATCACAGATCCCCACCATAGCACAGAGTCCCCCACATCACAGATCCCCACCATAGCACAGAGTCCCCCACATCACAGATCCCCACCATAGCACAGAGTCCCCCACCATAGCACAGAGTCCCCCACATCACAGATCCCCACCATAGCACAGAGTCCCCCGCCATAGCACAGAGTCCCCCACCATAGCACAGAGTCCCCCACATCACAGATCCCCACCATAGCACAGAGTCCCCCACCATAGCACAGAGTCCCCCACATCACAGATCCCCACCATAGCACAGAGTCCCCCACATCACAGATCCCCACCATAGCACAGAGTCCCCCACCATAGCACAGAGTCCCCCACATCAGTCCCCCACCATAGCACAGAGTCCCCCACCATAGCACAGAGTCCCCCACCATAGCACAGAGTCCCCCACCATAGCACAGAGTCCCCCACCATATAGCACAGATCCCCACCATATAGCACAGATCCCCACCATAGCACAGAGTCCCCCACATCACAGATCCCCACCATAGCACAGAGTCCCCCACCATAGCACAGAGTCCCCCACATCAGTCCCCCACCATAGCACAGAGTCCCCCACCATAGCACAGAGTCCCCCACCATAGCACAGAGTCCCCCACATCACAGATCCCCACCATAGCACAGAGTCCCCCACATCAGTCCCCCACCATAGCACAGAGTCCCCCACATCAGTCCCCCACCATAGCACAGAGTCCCCCACCATAGCACAGAGTCCCCCACATCACAGATCCCCACCATAGCACAGAGTCCCCCACATCAGTCCCCCACCATAGCACAGAGTCCCCCACATCAGTCCCCCACATCAGTCCCCCACCATAGCACAGAGTCCCCCACCATAGCACAGAGTCCCCCACCATAGCACAGAGTCCCCCACCATATAGCACAGAGTCCCCCACCATATAGCACAGAGTCCCCCACCATATAGCACAGAGTCCCCCACCATATAGCACAGAGTCCCCCACCATATAGCACAGAGTCCCCCACCATATAGCACAGAGTCCCCCACCATATAGCACAGAGTCCCCCACCATATAGCACAGAGATCCCCCACCATATAGCACAGAGATCCCCCACCATATAGCACAGATCCCCACCATATAGCACAGATCCCCACCATATAGCACAGATCCCCACCATATAGCACAGACTCCCCCCGCCGCCCTTACACTTACCTGTATCACGCAGGACACGAGGCATGGTAGGTCCGGACGGAGGGCGGGACTTTGGAAGTGAGGGGCAGGTGATTGGTTCCTGGGACCACTCTGATGCCTAGTAACCAATCACCTGCTTCTTAGCACAGAAGGTCCTTTGCCCGGCCTATCATGTTTCCCGTCCTGTGTGATGGAGGGAGCAGAGGGCAGAGGCAGTGCTGAAATTTTAAAGGGGCAGTCCGCGGGCCGGATCAAAAACGCTGGAGGGCCGGATTCGGCCCGCGGGCCGTAGTTTGAGGACCCCTGCAATAGATGGTCAGAGATTCCAGAAATAATACAATAGATGGTCAGAGACTGCAGACATAATACAAGAGATGGTCAGAGACTGCAGACATGTTAAAATAGATGGTCAGAGACTGCAGACATAATACAAGAGATGGTCAGAGACTGCAGACATGTTACAAGAGATGGTCAGAGACAGCAGAAATAATACAATAGATGGTCAGAGATTCCAGAAATAATACAATAGATGGTCAGAGACTGCAGACATAATACAAGAGATGGTCAGAGACTGCAGACATGTTACAATAGATGGTCAGAGACTGCAGACATAATACAAGAGATGGTCAGAGACTGCAGACATATTACAGGAGATGGTCAGGGACTGCAGACATAATACAAGAGATGGTCAGAGACTGCAGACATAATACAAGAGATGGTCAGAGACTGCAGACATGTTACAAGAGATGGTCAGAGACTGCAGACATATTACAGGAGATGGTCAGAGACTGCAGACATAATACAAGAGATGGTCAGAGACTGCAGACATGTTACAAGAGATGGTCAGAGACTGCAGACATAGTACAGGAGATGGTCAGAGACTGCAGACATAATACAAGAGATGGTCAGAGACTGCAGACATATTACAGGAGATGATCAGAGACTGCAGACATAATACAAGAGATGGTCAGAGACTGCAGACAATGTTACAAGAGATAGTCAGAGACTGCAGACATGTTACAAGAGATGGTCAGAGACTGCAGACATACTACAGGAGATGGTCAGAGATGGCAGACATAATATAAGATTTGGCCAGAGACTGCAGACATGTTACAAGAGATGGTCAGAGACTGCAGACATGTTACAAGAGATAGTCAGAGACTGCAGACATGTTACAAGAGATGGTCAGAGACTATAGACATGTTACAAGAAATGGTCTGAGACTGCAGACATACTACAGGAGACGGTCAGAGACTGGAGATATAATAGAGGAGATGGTCAGAGACTGCAGACATAGTACAGGAGATGGTCAGAGAATGCGTACATATTACAGGAGATGGTCAGAGACTGCAGACATACTACAGTAGGCGGTCAGAGACTGGAGATATAATAGAGGAGATTGTCAGAGACTGCAGACATACTACAGGAGATGGTCAGAGACGGCAGACATGTTACAAGAGATGGTCAGAGACTGCAGACATGTTAAAAGAGAAGGTCAGAGACTGCAGACATGTTACAAGAGATGGTCAGAGACTGCAGACATGTTACAAGAGATGGCCAGAGACTGCAGACATGTTACAAGAGATGGTCAGAGACTGCAGACATAGTACAGGAGATGGTCAGAGACTGCAGACATGTTACAAGAGATGGTCAGAGACTGCAGACATGTTACAAGAGATGGTCAGAAACTGCAGACATAGTACAGGAGATGGTCAGAGACTGTAGACATAATACAAGAGATGGTCAGAGACTGCAGACATAATACAAGAGATGGCCAGAGACTGCAGACATAATACAAGAGATGGTCAGAGACTGCAGACATGTTACAAGAGATGGTCAGAGACTGCAGGCATAGTACAGGAGATGGTCAGAGACTGCACACATAATACAAGAGATGGTCAGAGACTGCAGACATAATACAAGAGATGGTCAGAGGCTGCAGAAATGTTACTAGAGATGGTCAGAGACTACAGACATGTTACAAGAGATGGTCTGAGACTGAAGACATACTACAGGAGACGGTCAGAGACTGGAGATATAATTGAGGAGATGGTCACAGACTGCAGACATAGTAGAGGAGATGGTCAGAGAATGCATACATATTACAGGAGATGGTCAGAGACTGCAGACATACCACTGGAGACGGTCAGAGACTGGAGATTTAATAGAGGAGATGCTCAGAAACTGCAGACATACTACAGGAGATGGTCAGAGACAGCAGACGTGTTACAAGATATGGTCAGAGACTGCAGAAGTGTTGCAAGAGATGGTCAGAGACTGCAGACATGTTACAAGAGATAGTCAGAGACTACAGACATGTTACAAGAGATGGTAAGAGACTGCAGACATGTTACAAGAGATGATCAAAGACTGCAGACATGTTACAAGAGATGGTCAGAGACTGCAGACAATGTTACAAGAGATAGTCAGAGACTGCAGACATGTTACAAGAGATGGTCAGAGACTGCAGACATGTTACAAGAGATGGTCAGAGACTACAGACATGTTACAACAAATAGTCTGAGACTGCAGACATACTACAGGAGACGGTCAGAGACTGGAGATATAATAGAGGAGATGGTCAGAGACTGCAGACATAGTACAGGAGATGGTCAGAGACTGCAGACATACTACAGTAGGCGGTCAGAGACTGGAGATATAATAGAGGAGATTGTCAGAGACTGCAGACATAATACAGGAGATGGTCAGAGACGGCAGACATGTTACAAGAGATGATCAGAGACTGCAGACATGTTACAAGAGATGGTCAGAGACTGCAGACAATGTTACAAGAGATAGTCAGACTGCAGACATGTTACAAGAGATGGTCAGAGACTGCAGACATGTTACAAGAGATGGCCAGAGACTGCAGACATGTTACAAGAGATGGTCAGAGACTGCAGACATAGTACAGGAGATGGTCAGAGACTGCAGACATAATACAAGAGATGGTCAGAGACTGCAGACATAATACAAGAGATGGTCAGAGACTGCAGACATAATACAAGAAATGTCCAGAGTCTGTAGACATAATACAAGAGATGGTCAGAGACTGCAGACATGTTACAAGAGATGGTCAGAGACTGCAGACATAGTACAGGAGATGGTCAGAGACTGCAGACATGTTACAAGAGATGGTCAGAGACTGCAGACATAGTACAGGAGATGGTCAGAGACTGCAGACATAATACAAGAGATGGTTAGAGACTGCAGACATAATACAAGAGATGGTCAGAGACTGCAGACATAATACAAGAGATGGTCAGAGACTGCAGACATAATACAAGAGATGGTCAGAGACTGCAGACATGTTACAAGAGATGGTCAGAGACTGCAGACATGTTACAAGAGATGGTCAGAGACTGCAGACATGTTACAAGAGATGGTCAGAGACTGCAGACATGTTACAAGAGATGGTCAGAGACTGCAGACATGTTACAAGAGATGGTCAGAGACTGCAGACATGTTACAAGAGATGGTCAGAGACTGCAGACATGTTACAAGAGATGATCAGAGACTGCAGACATGTTACAAGAGATGGTCAGAGACTGCAGACATGTTACAAGAGATGATCAAAGACTGCAGACATGTTACAAGAGATGGTCAGAGACTGCAGACAATGTTACAAGAGATAGTCAGAGACTGCAGACATGTTACAAGAGATGGTCAGAGACTGCAGACATACTACAGGAGATGGTCAGAGATGGCAGACATAATACAAGATTTGGCCAGAGACTGCAGACATAATACAAGAGATGGTCAGAGACTGCAGACATGTTACAAGAGATGGTCAGAGACTACAAACATGTTACAGGAAATGGTCTGAGACTGCAGACATACTACAGGAGACGGTCAGAGACTGGAGTTATAATAGAGGAGATGGTCAGAGACTGCAGACATAATACAAGAGATGGTCAGAGACTGCAGACATGTTACAAGAGATGGTCTGAGACTGCAGACATACTACAGGAGACGGTCAGAGACTGGAGATATCATTGAGGAGATGGTCAGAGACTGAAGACATAGTACAGGAGATGGTCAGAGAATGCGTACATATTACAGGAGATGGTCAGAGACTGCAGACATACTACAGGAGTTGGTCAGAGACTGGAGATATAATAGAGGAGATGGTCAGAGACTGCAGTCATACTACAGGAGATGGTCAGAGATGGCAGACGTGTCACAAGATATGGTCAGAGACTGCAGACATGTTACAAGAGATGGTCAGAGACTGCAGACATGTTACAAGAGATGGTCAGAGACTGTAAACATGTTACAAGAGATGGTCAGAGACTGCAGACATGTTACAAGAGATGATCAAAGACTGCAGACATGTTACAAGAGATAGTCAGAGACTGCAGACATGTTACAAGAGATGGTCAGAGACTGCAGACATACTACAGGAGATGGTCAGAGATGGCAGACATAATACAAGATTTGGCCAGAGACTGCAGACATAATACAAGAGATGGTCAGAGACTGCAGACATAATACAAGAGATGGTCAGAGACTGCAGACATAATACAAGAGATGGTCAGAGACTGCAGACATAATACAAGAGATGGTCAGAGACTGCAGACATGTAACAAGAGATAGTCAGAGACTGCAGACATGTTACAAGAGATGGTCAGAGACTACAGACATGTTACAAGAGATGGTCAGAGACTACAGACATGTTACAAGAAATGGTTTGAGACTGCAGACATACTACAGGAGACGGTCAGAGACTGGAGATATAATAGAGGAGATGGTCAGAGACTGCAGACATAGTACAGGAGATGGTCAGAGACGGCAGACGTGTTACAAGAGATGGTCAGAGACTGCAGACATGTTACAAGAGATAGTCAGAGACTGCAGACATGTTACAAGAGATGGTCAGAGACTGCAGACATACTACAGGAGATGGTCAGAGATGGCAGACATAATACAAGATTTGGCCAGAGACTGCAGACATAATACAAGAGATGGTCAGAGACTGCAGACATAATACAAGAGATGGTCAGAGACTGCAGACATAATACAAGAGATGGTCAGAGACTGCAGACATAATACAAGAGATGGTCAGAGACTGCAGACATGTAACAAGAGATAGTCAGAGACTGCAGACATGTTACAAGAGATGGTCAGAGACTACAGACATGTTACAAGAGATGGTCAGAGACTACAGACATGTTACAAGAAATGGTTTGAGACTGCAGACATACTACAGGAGACGGTCAGAGACTGGAGATATAATAGAGGAGATGGTCAGAGACTGCAGACATACTACAGGAGATGGTCAGAGACGGCAGACGTGTTACAAGAGATGGTCAGAGACTGCAGACATGTTACAAGAGATGGTCAGAGACTGCAGACATGTTACAAGAGATGGTCAGAGACTGCAGACATGTTCCAAGAGATGGTCAGAGACTGCAAACATGTTACAAGAGATGGTCAGAGACTGCAGACATGTTACAAGAGGTGATCAAAGACTGCAGACATGTTACAAGAGATAGTCAGAGACTGCAGACATGTTACAAGAGATGGTCAGAGACTGCAGACATACTACAGGAGATGGTCAGAGATGGCAGACATAATACAAGATTTGGCCAGAGACTGCAGACATAATACAAGAGATGGTCAGAGACTGCAGACATGTTACAAGAGATGGTCAGAGACTGCAGACATGTTACAAGAGATGATCAAAGACTGCAGACATGTTACAAGAGATGGTCAGAGACTGCAGACAATGTTACAAGAGATAGTCAGAGACTGCAGACATGTTACAAGAAATGGTCAGAGACTGCAGACATGTTACAAGAGATGATCAAAGACTGCAGACATGTTACAAGAGATGTTTAGAGACTGCAGACAATGTTACAAGAGATAGTCAGAAACTGCAGACATGTTACAAGAGATGGTCAGAGACTGCAGACATACTACAGTAGATGGTCAGAGATGGCAGACATAATACAAGATTTGGCCAGAGACTGCAGACATAATACAAGAGATGGTCAGAGACTGCAGACATGTTACAAGAGATAGTCAGAGACTGCAGACATGTTACAAGAGATGGTCAGAGACTACAGACATGTTACAAGAAATGGTCTGAGACTGCAGACATACTACAGGAGACGGTCAGAGACTGAAGATATAATAGAGGAGATGGTCAGAGACTGCAGACATAGTACAGGAGATGGTCAGAGAATGCGTACATATTACAGGAGATGGTCAGAGACTGCAGACATACTACAGTAGGCGGTCAGAGACTGGAGATATAATAGAGGAGATTGTCAGAGACTGCAGACATGTTACAAGAGATGGTCAGAGACTGCAGACATGTTACAAGAGATGGTCAGAGACTGCAGACATGTTACAAGAGATGGTCAGAGACTGCAGACATAGTACAGGAGATGGTCAGAGACTGCAGACATAATACAAGAGATGGTCAGAGACTGCAGACATAATACAAGAGATGGTCAGATACTGCAGACATAATACAAGAGATGGTCAGAGACTGCAGACATAATACAAGAGATGGTCAGAGACTGCAGACATAATACAAGAGATGGTCAGAGACTGCAGACATAATACAAGAGATGGTCAGAAACTGCAGACATGTTACAAGAGATGGTCAGAGACTGCAGACATAGTACAAGAGATGGTCAGAGACTGCAGACATAATACAAGAGATGGTCAGAGACTGCAGACATAATACAAGAGATGGTCAGAGGCTGCAGACATGTTACAAGAGATGGTCAGAGGCTGCAAACATGTTACAAGAGATGGTCAGAGACTACAGACATGTTACAAGAGATGGTCTGTGACTGCAGACATACTACAGGAGACGGTCAGAGACTGAAGATATAATTGAGGAGATGGTCAGAGACTGCAGACATAGTACAGGAGATGGTCAGAGAATGCGTACATATTACAGGAGATGGTCAGAGACTGCAGACATACTACAGGAGATGGTCAGAGACTGGAGATATAATAGAGGAGATGGTCAGAGACTGCAGACATACTACAGGAGATGGTCAGAGACGGCAGACGTGTTACAAGAGATGGTCAGAGACTGCAGACATGTTACAAGAGATGGTCAGAGACTGCAGACATGTTACAAGAGATGGTCAGAGACTGCAGACATACTACAGGAGATGGTCAGAGATGGCAGACATAATACAAGATTTGGCCAGAGACTGCAGACATAATACAAGAGATGGTCAGAGACTGCAGACATGTTACAAGAGATGGTCAGAGACTACAAACATGTTACAGGAAATGGTCTGAGACTGCAGACATACTACAGGAGACGGTCAGAGACTGGAGTTATAATAGAGGAGATGGTCAGAGACTGCAGACATAATACAAGAGATGGTCAGAGACTGCAGACATGTTACAAGAGATGGTCTGAGACTGCAGACATACTACAGGAGACGGTCAGAGACTGGAGATATCATTGAGGAGATGGTCAGAGACTGAAGACATAGTACAGGAGATGGTCAGAGAATGCGTACATATTACAGGAGATGGTCAGAGACTGCAGACATACTACAGGAGTTGGTCAGAGACTGGAGATATAATAGAGGAGATGGTCAGAGACTGCAGTCATACTACAGGAGATGGTCAGAGATGGCAGACGTGTCACAAGATATGGTCAGAGACTGCAGACATGTTACAAGAGATGGTCAGAGACTGCAGACATGTTACAAGAGATGGTCAGAGACTGTAAACATGTTACAAGAGATGGTCAGAGACTGCAGACATGTTACAAGAGATGATCAAAGACTGCAGACATGTTACAAGAGATAGTCAGAGACTGCAGACATGTTACAAGAGATGGTCAGAGACTGCAGACATACTACAGGAGATGGTCAGAGATGGCAGACATAATACAAGATTTGGCCAGAGACTGCAGACATAATACAAGAGATGGTCAGAGACTGCAGACATAATACAAGAGATGGTCAGAGACTGCAGACATAATACAAGAGATGGTCAGAGACTGCAGACATAATACAAGAGATGGTCAGAGACTGCAGACATGTAACAAGAGATAGTCAGAGACTGCAGACATGTTACAAGAGATGGTCAGAGACTACAGACATGTTACAAGAGATGGTCAGAGACTACAGACATGTTACAAGAAATGGTTTGAGACTGCAGACATACTACAGGAGACGGTCAGAGACTGGAGATATAATAGAGGAGATGGTCAGAGACTGCAGACATAGTACAGGAGATGGTCAGAGACGGCAGACGTGTTACAAGAGATGGTCAGAGACTGCAGACATGTTACAAGAGATAGTCAGAGACTGCAGACATGTTACAAGAGATGGTCAGAGACTGCAGACATACTACAGGAGATGGTCAGAGATGGCAGACATAATACAAGATTTGGCCAGAGACTGCAGACATAATACAAGAGATGGTCAGAGACTGCAGACATAATACAAGAGATGGTCAGAGACTGCAGACATAATACAAGAGATGGTCAGAGACTGCAGACATAATACAAGAGATGGTCAGAGACTGCAGACATGTAACAAGAGATAGTCAGAGACTGCAGACATGTTACAAGAGATGGTCAGAGACTACAGACATGTTACAAGAGATGGTCAGAGACTACAGACATGTTACAAGAAATGGTTTGAGACTGCAGACATACTACAGGAGACGGTCAGAGACTGGAGATATAATAGAGGAGATGGTCAGAGACTGCAGACATACTACAGGAGATGGTCAGAGACGGCAGACGTGTTACAAGAGATGGTCAGAGACTGCAGACATGTTACAAGAGATGGTCAGAGACTGCAGACATGTTACAAGAGATGGTCAGAGACTGCAGACATGTTACAAGAGATGGTCAGAGACTGCAAACATGTTACAAGAGATGGTCAGAGACTGCAGACATGTTACAAGAGGTGATCAAAGACTGCAGACATGTTACAAGAGATAGTCAGAGACTGCAGACATGTTACAAGAGATGGTCAGAGACTGCAGACATACTACAGGAGATGGTCAGAGATGGCAGACATAATACAAGATTTGGCCAGAGACTGCAGACATAATACAAGAGATGGTCAGAGACTGCAGACATGTTACAAGAGATGGTCAGAGACTGCAGACATGTTACAAGAGATGATCAAAGACTGCAGACATGTTACAAGAGATGGTCAGAGACTGCAGACAATGTTACAAGAGATAGTCAGAGACTGCAGACATGTTACAAGAAATGGTCAGAGACTGCAGACATGTTACAAGAGATGATCAAAGACTGCAGACATGTTACAAGAGATGTTTAGAGACTGCAGACAATGTTACAAGAGATAGTCAGAAACTGCAGACATGTTACAAGAGATGGTCAGAGACTGCAGACATACTACAGTAGATGGTCAGAGATGGCAGACATAATACAAGATTTGGCCAGAGACTGCAGACATAATACAAGAGATGGTCAGAGACTGCAGACATGTTACAAGAGATAGTCAGAGACTGCAGACATGTTACAAGAGATGGTCAGAGACTACAGACATGTTACAAGAAATGGTCTGAGACTGCAGACATACTACAGGAGACGGTCAGAGACTGAAGATATAATAGAGGAGATGGTCAGAGACTGCAGACATAGTACAGGAGATGGTCAGAGAATGCGTACATATTACAGGAGATGGTCAGAGACTGCAGACATACTACAGTAGGCGGTCAGAGACTGGAGATATAATAGAGGAGATTGTCAGAGACTGCAGACATGTTACAAGAGATGGTCAGAGACTGCAGACATGTTACAAGAGATGGTCAGAGACTGCAGACATGTTACAAGAGATGGTCAGAGACTGCAGACATAGTACAGGAGATGGTCAGAGACTGCAGACATAATACAAGAGATGGTCAGAGACTGCAGACATAATACAAGAGATGGTCAGATACTGCAGACATAATACAAGAGATGGTCAGAGACTGCAGACATAATACAAGAGATGGTCAGAGACTGCAGACATAATACAAGAGATGGTCAGAGACTGCAGACATAATACAAGAGATGGTCAGAAACTGCAGACATGTTACAAGAGATGGTCAGAGACTGCAGACATAGTACAAGAGATGGTCAGAGACTGCAGACATAATACAAGAGATGGTCAGAGACTGCAGACATAATACAAGAGATGGTCAGAGGCTGCAGACATGTTACAAGAGATGGTCAGAGGCTGCAGACATGTTACAAGAGATGGTCTGTGACTGCAGACATACTACAGGAGACGGTCAGAGACTGAAGATATAATTGAGGAGATGGTCAGAGACTGCAGACATAGTACAGGAGATGGTCAGAGAATGCGTACATATTACAGGAGATGGTCAGAGACTGCAGACATACTACAGGAGATGGTCAGAGACTGGAGATATAATAGAGGAGATGGTCAGAGACTGCAGACATACTACAGGAGATGGTCAGAGACGGCAGACGTGTTACAAGAGATGGTCAGAGACTGCAGACATGTTACAAGAGATGGTCAGAGACTGCAGACATGTTACAAGAGATGGTCAGAGACTGCAGACATGTTACAAGAGATGGTCAGAGACTGCAAACATGTTACAAGAGATGGTCAGAGACTGCAGACATGTTACAAGAGATGATCAAAGACTGCAGACATGTTATAAGAGATAGTCAGAGACTGCAGACATGTTACAAGAGATGGTCAGAGACTGCAGACATACTACAGGAGATGGTCAGAGATGGCAGACATAATACAAGATTTGGCCAGAGACTGCAGACATAATACAAGAGATGGTCAGAGACTGCAGACATGTTACAAGAGATGGTCAGAGACTGCAGACATGTTACAAGAGATGATCAAAGACTGCAGACATGTTACAAGAGATGGTCAGAGACTGCAGACAATGTTACAAGAGATAGTCAGAGACTGCAGACATGTTACAAGAAATGGTCAGAGACTGCAGACATGTTACAAGAGATGGTCAGAGACTGCAGACATGTTACAAGAGATGATCAAAGACTGCAGACATGTTACAAGAGATGTTTAGAGACTGCAGACAATGTTACAAGAGATAGTCAGAAACTGCAGACATGTTACAAGAGATGGTCAGAGACTGCAGACATACTACAGTAGATGGTCAGAGATGGCAGACATAATACAAGATTTGGCCAGAGACTGCAGACATAATACAAGAGATGGTCAGAGACTGCAGACATGTTACAAGAGATAGTCAGAGACTGCAGACATGTTACAAGAGATGGTCAGAGACTACAGACATGTTACAAGAAATGGTCTGAGACTGCAGACATACTACAGGAGACGGTCAGAGACTGAAGATATAATAGAGGAGATGGTCAGAGACTGCAGACATAGTACAGGAGATGGTCAGAGAATGCGTACATATTACAGGAGATGGTCAGAGACTGCAGACATACTACAGTAGGCGGTCAGAAACTGGAGATATAATAGAGGAGATTGTCAGAGACTGCAGACATGTTACAAGAGATGGTCAGAGACTGCAGACATGTTACAAGAGATGGTCAGAGACTGCAGACATAGTACAGGAGATGGTCAGAGACTGCAGACATAATACAAGAGATGGTCAGAGACTGCAGACATAATACAAGAGATGGTCAGATACTGCAGACATAATACAAGAGATGGTCAGAGACTGCAGACATAATACAAGAGATGGTCAGAGACTGCAGACATAATACAAGAGATGGTCAGAGACTGCAGACATAATACAAGAGATGGTCAGAGACTGCAGACATGTTACAAGAGATGGTCAGAGACTGCAGACATAGTACAAGAGATGGTCCGAGACTGCAGACATAATACAAGAGATGGTCAGAGGCTGCAGACAAGTTACAAGAGATGGTCAGAGGCTGCAGACATGTTACAAGAGATGGTCAGAGACTACAGACATGTTACAAGAGATGGTCTGAGACTGCAGACATACTACAGGAGACGGTCAGAGACTGAAGATATAATTGAGGAGATGGTCAGAGACTGCAGACATAGTACAGGAGATGGTCAGAGAATGCGTACATATTACCATATTACAGGAGATGGTCAGAGACTGCAGACATACTACAGGAGATGGTCAGAGACTGGAGATATAATAGAGGAGATGGTCAGAGACTGCAGACATACTACAGGAGATGGTCAGAGACGGCAGACTTGTTACAAGAGATGGTCTGAGACTGCAGACATACTACAGGAGACGGTCAGAGACTGAAGATATAATTGAGGAGATGGTCAGAGACTGCAGACATAGTACAGGAGATGGTCAGAGAATGCGTACATATTACAGGAGATGGTCAGAGACTGCAGACATACTACAGGAGATGGTCAGAGACTGGAGATATAATAGAGGAGATGGTCAGAGACTGCAGACATACTACAGGAGATGGTCAGAGACGGCAGACGTGTTACAAGAGATGGTCAGAGACTGCAGACATGTTACAAGAGATGGTCAGAGACTGCAGACATCCAGGAAGGGGGCGTGACCGGATGGGCGGGTGTGTGTTGAGAGGCAGCATGGAGTGAGTGTGAGCATGGACGCTGTGTGCTCTGTCCCTACTCCGTTCTCGCCTCTCTCTCCCCTGGCCGTATGAACGGCATACTGGATGGCTCTGGCTCCCTTGTCGCTCGGTGCCTCGCTGCCCCCCCCCTCTCTCTCTGCTAAAGGTGTGCTGAGGAATCCTCTGGGTGAGACGTCATCCCCTGCACCTGCTGTGAGATAAGCAGCTTTACTTTCACTTTCCCATCTCTACACTAGTCATGGAATAGAAGTCGGCCAGAGCTGGTACAGTATGGAGTCACTAGTATGGTAACTAGATGCTGTTTTAAAAATTGTTAGACAATCCTCGGACTAGAAGTAAATCCTGGTAATATGACATCTGTGTAGTAACAGAGTTATTTATGTGAGTCAGTGTGTTGACCTGCCTGCTGCTTGGGTAACACTAAGTCTGGGTGCAGAGTGTGCTAATATAGGAAGCAAAGCATATTCTCCTTTTTTTCTTTTTTTTTGTGTGCTGTTGACTAGCTAAAGCCCTGGGACCCCTGGGATCCTCAACAGATGCAAGGAGAGAGGTTTAGGTAGGGGTTGGGATACTCGGCGTATGAACCCCACTAACCGTATTTTGATGGCGACTGCCTTAGCGGCATTTAACCAACTGTATAAAACTACGGTGTAGGTGAGGGGCTGCACCAATTTAAGTTGTAGCTGTGGAGTTTATGTGGGTAGGGAGTTGCCCCACACCTGCCAACTAAGGTACTGTGGCTCCCTTTTGTGTGAGCTCTCTTTTTCTTTACAGGGGTGTACAAGAGTGTAGAGAGGAGAGATTTACTCCGCTTTATACACTTTATGGTATATGCTCTGTACAGCGGGTAGTTGAGTGCTGATGGGTGCAGCGGCTTCCCTTTCCTCCCCCTCTCTCCTTAGTTCCTTTTGGATTTGTGGAGGACGTTGGTAACTGTCAGTCTCTAATTTGTTGCTGTTAGAGTATATATATACCTATAAGAGTAAATGATGCAGAATCTACGTTCCTCTAAAGAGAAAAACCCGCAGCATGCGGCAGCAGTATCAGCAGCAGCAAAACTGGAGCAATATGCCCATGCCTCTGCTCTGACCCCTCCAAAAAAGGGGTCGCAGCAGAAGGGTCAACAAGGGGGGGCATCGGATAGGAAAAGCCAGGGCCAGCCTCAATTACAGCCCTTAGGGGCTGTGCCGGCTACCCAGCCTTCCAAATCTTTATGTAATAAAGGCCCAGGGCTAAGTGATCAAAACACAAACGTAAACTCTGAGCTAATAAATGACCCGAATTTACCCTTGAACAGAGAACCAACTATAACGGACGTATACATGGCTGTAGGGGTGTGTAACGGCTCGCTTAAAGATCTTTGTGAACAGATGAAAGGTGTTAAAGCAGATCTGTTATTGGTTAGACAAGATCTGCAGAAAACGGCGGAGAGAACAACGGCCCTGGAAGAAAGAGTCAGTGGGCTAGAAGATAATGTGCTCCCAATAACCAAAGAAATAAAATGGCTGAAGGAACAGCTATCTAAACAAGCCTCTAAGTTAGATGAGATGGAGAACAGGAGTAGAAGAGATAATGTGAGGCTGATAGGTTTACCCGAAAGGAGTGAGGGCGCCAACCCAATTGCATTTCTAGAAAAATGGCTGGGGGAGCTAATCGGGAAAGAATCATTCTCGGCTTCGTTTTCCATCATAAGAGCTCATAGGATCCCTTTCAGGGCACCATCGGAGGGGGGCCACCTGAGACCCCTCCTCCTGAGATTTCTTAACTACCAGGATAAAGTAACCTTATTACGGAAGATCAGGGAAGCAGGGGAGGTTTTTTTTAAAGGAGCAAAAATATCGTTTTATTCCGACTTCTCTCCGGATTTGCAGAGGCGTAGGGCAGAGTTTACCCAGGCAAAACGCAATCTACAAAAATTTAAGTTGCCCTATGCTCTTTTATATCCAGCAAGGTTGCGGGTTGCGGCTCTGGGGGAGACTCTGTTTTTTTAACTCCCCTGCCGAAGTTGAGAAGTGGCTGGAAGATAATAGGGAAAAAAATCACGAATTTTACGTAGAGAATGGGGGAAGATATAATAGGCCGGGATATCAATAGGATGGCACGACAAGGCATTGGGAGGTACAGGGGCTGTATTTTTGTTTTTGTTTTTTTTCTTGTTCTTGCTTTTTTTCTTTTTTTTTTTTTTTTTCCACCCCTTTCTGCCATCTGTTAATGCTTTTTGTTATAAGGGGATGGGAGGGGATGGGTGCACACAGCTATTTGTGGGTAGGGTGGTGTGGGGTTGTGTGTGGAAGATTTGGTGTAAAAGGTTGGTGTTAGTGTAAGAGGCAACGGTCATGGTAAACCCCCAGGGGGTACACCTAGATAGGTGGGTACGGGTGGGGGGGGGGGAGGAGGATGGGGTGGGAGGGTAGGGGAGGTTAGGTGGGGAGGGAAGGGAAGGGGTGGGAAGATGGGAGGGAGGGGAAATAGGGGGGGTAAATCATTCCTTACGAACACTTATACCACTAGAAATTATAACGGAGGTATCCAGACCTTCCTTAAGATTATTTTTGCACATACAGGCACTTTTTATAGTAAATAGGTTTTTGGTTGTTCTACACGCACATGCAAGCACTGTCTATGGCAAATTTATGCCCAAAGTAAGGCTAATATAGCCAAAATGAATACGTGGTCTAGTGGCCAAGTATGCACACACACGGAACTGTTATCACAGCCACTAGGAGGAGAAAAATTTGTTTTGGGTTAGGGTTATATATACTAAATTTCTCTTATATTTTTCTGTTATATACGTTTGTATGTGTCGGGGTAAAGGATATTCCTCAGTCTTTAGATGTTAGCTAAGACTCTGAAAATAGGATCCTGGAATGTCAGGGGCCTAGGTACACCACTTAAAAGATTAGCAGTGTTCTCTATGATGGAGAGTTGTGGGGCTGATCTGGTCTGTCTGCAGGAAACCCACCTAACCAAGGAAACTATTCATCACCTACAGATGAAAAAATTTCAAACCCAATTTCATGCGGTTCACTCCTCCTACAGTAGGGGAGTGAGTGTTTTGGTAAAGTCTGGGGTGAAGTTTTCCTGCAGCCAGGTCAGGATAGACGAGTTGGGTAGATACATCTTCTTATTATGTTCTATTGAAAACACCAGGTATGTGGTGGCAAATATATATATCCCTCCGCCCTTTAATCTGGATGTCTTGCTTAAACTGCATGAATTTTTGCTAGATAAAAAAGAGGTGCCGATTGTAGCAATGGGGGACTTCAACGAGGTTCTAGATAAAGGGCTGGATAGATTCCCACTACGAAAAAGCTCAGAGGACTCAGTAAGGAGTCGGTTAAGCTTCTTTCTGGAAGAAGTGGGATTAATGGATTTGTGGAGGGCACGGAACCCAGGCGTGCTGCAATATACTTGCTGTTCTGCATCTTACTCCGTGCTTTCAAGGATAGACCTAGCCCTAGGAAATGATAGGGCTCTCCAGATGGTAGAAAAAATAACATACTGGCCAAGAGGCATCTCAGACCACTCACCTATGGTAGTAATTTTAAATCTTGGGGAGCCTAGGCCCCGGAAGAACTGGAGTATAAGCCCGTACTGGTTTGAAATGATTAAAAAGACGGATGGGATACTTTCCTCCTTAAGGGAGTTTGTTGAGATCAATCAGGGAACGGTGTCCCCTTCTACGCTATGGGACGCCCTTAAGGCTTTTTTTAGGGGGCTCCTGATACAGCAGATAGCTACATTCAACAAAGAGGCTAGAAGGGAGGAGGAGAGCTTGTTGAGAGACGCTCTTGAAGCAGAAAACAACTATACTTGCAACCCAACCCCGGAGACGGAGAGTATCTGGCAAGAGAAACAACAAGTATATAAATCAGTGGTTATACAGAAAGCAGAAACCAGGCGGTTACTCCAAAGACAGGAATCTATGGTGGAGGGCGAGAGAATGGGAAGGACACTGGCTATGCTAGCAAAATCCAATGCAGCTCCATCCACGGTTCTCGCGATTAGATCCCAGAGCGGTGAGGTAGTATCAAGCACCTTAAAAATAGTACAAGCCTTCAGGGATTACTATATAAAACTGTACTCCTCCCAGAAGAGGGGTAAGGAGGCTAAGATGGAGGACTTCCTAAGGGGGTTAGACATCCCCACCATATCACAGGAAGAAAGAGATATATTAGATGCCCCAATATCTATAGCAGAATTACACCAAGCAGTAGCAGGCATGGCAACCCATAAGTCGCCCGGACCAGATGGTCTTCCAATTGAGACCTACAAACACTATGGTGAAGTGTTGATCCCCGAACTGCTGAAAGTTTTTGGGGGGGCGCTTGAGGGGGGCCAATTACCTGCCTCAATGCTAGAAGCAACTATTATTGTATTACAGAAAGAAGGGAAAGATCCCTTGGATATGGCCGCCTATAGACCAATTTCTCTCTTATGCACGGACGTAAAAATTCAGGCCAAAGTGCTGGCAGCAAGATTGAATGGGGTTATCCACAAGCTGATCCACGAGGACCAGGCGGGCTTCATAGCCAATAGATCCACGAGCCTGAATATTAGAAGGGCGTTTTTGAATGTACAGACCCCAATGGTGAACGAGGGTTCGAGAGCGTTGATGACCCTTGATGTATCCAAGGCTTTTGATAGCGTGGAGTGGGGCTATATGTGGCGCGTGCTGGAGATCTTTGGATTTGGCTCTGCCTTTATAGGGTGGATTAGAATGCTATATACTCGACCCAAGGCAAGATTGAAAATTAACAACGAATTGTCGGACTGGTTTGAGCTGGAGAGGGGGACGAGGCAGGGGTGCCCACTCTCCCCTCTGTTGTTTGCACTAGCGATGGAACCCCTGGCCATTTCCATAAGGGGAAGTCGAACGATAACCGGCTTCCAGAGAAAAACAGGCGAGGAAAGAATCGCATTGTATGCGGATGACATTCTGTTATTTTTGGGAGACTCGAGGAAATCGCTACCGGGAGCAATGAGGATAGTGGAGGACTTCGGCAGTTTTTCTGGCTTAGAGATAAACTGGGAGAAATCAGAGTTTCTGCCGATAGACCCCATAAATGAGACAATAGCACCTGGTATGCCTCAAGTGGTAACAGTGGAAGCTCTGAAGTACCTAGGGATTGTCCTGACGAAGGACCCTGCTCTATATATCAGTAAAAACCTTGTCCCTCTATTAACAAAATTTAAACGAAAAATAGGAATTTGGAGACGCCTACCTCTATCAGTTGCAGGAAGATGTAGCTTAATAAAAATGATATGGATGCCACAACTGCTATACGTCTTGCATAATTCCCCTGTCTGGATAGGTAAGAAGTGGTTTAAAAAAATTGACAGTCTCTTTAGGGAATTGATTTGGAAGGGGAAACAAGCCAGGATCCGTCTTGGAGTGCTCCAGCTCCCTACCCAGGAGGGGGGCTTTGCCCTCCCACATCCCGAGAGTTATTTTTGCTCAACTCAGTTGCAGCAATTATTGGGCTGTGGAATACCGAAAGGAGGCACCCCTAATGGCAAGTTACTGTTGTTGAGCTCCACACATAATACAATTATTGAAGCCCTAGAGGCGGACGCGTTCCATGATAAATTTCCAACAATTAAATTGATAATCAAACTTTGGAAAACAGTTAAGAAAAAGATGGGGTATGGAGCCTTAACAGTCTACTCTCCTATTTGGAACAACCGTAATTTGCAGGAAGTTCTTAAGATAGGCATATTTAGAGAGTGGGAGAAGCTTGGACTCAGTAAGCTAAGTCAATTATATAACGACTCTGGGTTAAAGAAATTTTCAGAACTGGTTGGGGAGTTTAAGCTTCCCCGGGGGTCTTTCTTCCTATATGTCCGGTTGGAACATGCCCTTAAAGCACAATTTAAAGCCCAGACTCCGAGATGGGAAGAGATGCCTCTATTTCAGTGCATAATTCAAATAACCCCCACTAGAGGGGTAATTTCAAGAATTTATGACCAATTAAGCAAATCGGTTAATAGCAGGGAAATACTCCTTAGGGTAAAGGCTAAATGGGAAGAGGAGGTGGGAGGAATGACCCAGGAACAATGGGCGAGAATTTTGGAGTTGGGAGCGCAGGTTTCTGTGACCCCTTCACAGAGACTCTCACACTTAATGCTGTTAAACAGAGCCTATTATACTCCTAAAAGACTTTTTAAATTTGGGAGAAGGCCCAATGACAACTGCCCCAGGTGTCGAAGGACGGGAGATCTCATTCACATGGTGTGGAGGTGTCCCAAGCTGTTTAGATACTGGGAGGAGATGACTGGGAACTTGGGAAATATTTTCGGCACGACAGTGGCAAACGAGGCCTTGGTTTGTATTCTGGGGCATAGAAGAGTGATGGGAGAAAGGTTGAGTACTACCTTAGCTGTCACGCGGGCCCTGTTTCAGGCTAGAAAGTTGATAGCACTTAGATGGCAGGTAAAGGAGCCCCCCACTGTGAAAGACTGGATCTCTACAATGAATGAAACCTTGGGTAGGGAAAGAATGGAGTACATAAAAAGGGGCAATCTTCAGGAATTTGAAAGCATGTGGAAGATGTGGATAGAGAAAGTGAAGAGTCATTAATAGTGGGATCTGCATAGACACGGAATAGACTGAGGGATGGGCTTAATATAGGTATATAGGCAACTGGTATCCTTGCAGGCAAAGGATGCTATAATAAAGTGTTTCTGGATATGAACTTTTTTAGTTAAATATATAGTTTAGTAGGGCATAGGATAAACATATAGGGAGCAGGTGGGGGGGGGATCGGGGTATTAGGGCATAGGTAATTTGGTACACAATACAGGCTGGGGCAGTAGAAGATGGGCACGGGGAGCCCACAAGATCATTTTCACAAACCTCTCTTCTTGTATTTTTTGTTGGTGTTTTTGTCCTTTTCTTCCTTCTTACGGGTCCCCTCTTTCTCTAAACTGAGTTGGAAAAGGATGGGTCCCTTCGGTTATCGAGTCCTAGTTAGTGGGGCTTACGAGATGGAAGGGACAGAGGACTAGTTGGTAAAGAGGCGTAATGGAATCCGTTGGTCATTATGGCGATATAAAAAGCAATGAGAAAAAGTATAATCCACTATGATGTGAATACGAGAAGGCGACAGTTAATGAACATCAAACTGATTTAGCCCTCCAAACACTGTTTACTGATGTGGAAAAAAAAAAAAGAGACTGCAGACATGTTACAAGAGATGGTCAGAGACTGCAGACATGTTACAAGAGATGGTCAGAGACTGCAAACATGTTACAAGAAATGGTCAGAGACTGCAGACATGTTACAAGAGATGATCAAAGACTGCAGACATGTTACAAGAGATAGTCAGAGACTGCAGACATGTTACAAGAGATGGTCAGAGACTGCAGACATACTACAGGAGATGGTCAGAGATGGCAGACATAATACAAGATTTGGCCAGAGACTGCAGACATAATACAAGAGATGGTCAGAGACTGCAGACATGTTACAAGAGATGGTCAGAGACTGCAGACATGTTACAAGAGATGATCAAAGACTGCAGACATGTTACAAGAGATGGTCAGAGACTGCAGACAATGTTACAAGAGATAGTCAGAGACTGCAGACATGTTACAAGAAATGGTCAGAGACTGCAGACATGTTACAAGAAATGGTCAGAGACTGCAGACATGTTACAAGAGATGGTCAGAGACTGCAGACATGTTACAAGAGATGATCAAAGACTGCAGACATGTTACAAGAGATGTTTAGAGACTGCAGACAATGTTACAAGAGATAGTCAGAAACTGCAGACATGTTACAAGAGATGGTCAGAGACTGCAGACATACTACAGGAGATGGTCAGAGATGGCAGACATAATACAAGATTTGGCCAGACTGCAGACATAATACAAGAGATGGTCAGAGACTGCAGACATGTTACAAGAGAAAGTCAGAGACTGCAGACATGTTACAAGAGATGGTCAGAGACTACAGACATGTTACAAGAAATGGTCTGAGACTGCAGACATACTACAGGAGACGGTCAGAGACTGGAGATATAATAGAGGAGATGGTCAGAGACTGCAGACATAGTACAGAAGATGGTCAGAGAATGCGTACATATTACAGGAGATGGTCAGAGACCGCAGACATACTACAGTAGGCGGTCAGAGACTGGAGATATAATAGAGGAGATTGTCAGAGACTGCAGACATGTTACAAGAGATGGTCAGAGACTGCAGACATAGTACAGGAGATGGTCAGAGACTGCAGACATAATACAAGAGATGGTCAGAGACTGCAGACATAATACAAGAGATGGTCAGATACTGCAGACATAATACAAGAGATGGTCAGAGACTGCAGACATAATACAAGAGATGGTCAGAGACTGCAGACATAATACAAGAGATGGTCAGAGACTGCAGACATAATACAAGAGATGGTCAGAAACTGCAGACATGTTACAAGAGATGGTCAGAGACTGCAGACATAGTACAAGAGATGGTCAGAGACTGCAGACATAATACAAGAGATGGTCAGAGACTGCAGACATAATACAAGAGATGGTCAGAGGCTGCAGACATGTTACAAGAGATGGTCAGAGGCTGCAGACATGTTACAAGAGATGGTCAGAGACTACAGACATGTTACAAGAGATGGTCTGAGACTGCAGACATACTACAGGAGACGGTCAGAGACTGAAGATATAATTGAGGAGATGGTCAGAGACTGCAGACATAGTACAGGAGATGGTCAGAGAATGCGTACATATTACAGGAGATGGTCAGAGACTGCAGACATACTACAGGAGATGGTCAAAGACTGGAGATATAATAGAGGAGATGGTCAGAGACTGCAGACATACTACAGGAGATGGTCAGAGACGGCAGACGTGTTACAAGAGATGGTCAGAGACTGCAGACATGTTACAATAGATGGTCAGAGACTGCAGACATGTTACAAGAGATGGTCAGAGACTGCAGACATGTTACAAGAGATGGTCAGAGACTGCAAACATGTTACAAGAGATGGTCAGAGACTGCAGACATGTTACAAGAGATGATCAAAGACTGCAGACATGTTACAAGAGATAGTCAGAGACTGCAGACATGTTACAAGAGATGGTCAGAGACTGCAGACATACTACAGGAGATGGTCAGAGATGGCAGACATAATACAAGATTTGGCCAGAGACTGCAGACATAATACAAGAGATGGTCAGAGACTGCAGACATGTTACAAGAGATGGTCAGAGACTGCAGACATGTTACAAGAGATGATCAAAGACTGCAGACATGTTACAAGAGATGGTCAGAGACTGCAGACAATGTTACAAGAGATAGTCAGAGACTGCAGACATGTTACAAGAAATGGTCAGAGACTGCAGACATGTTACAAGAGATGGTCAGAGACTGCAGACATGTTACAAGAGATGATCAAAGACTGCAGACATGTTACAAGAGATGTTTAGAGACTGCAGACAATGTTACAAGAGATAGTCAGAAACTGCAGACATGTTACAAGAGATGGTCAGAGACTGCAGACATACTACAGGAGATGGTCAGAGATGGCAGACATAATACAAGATTTGGCCAGAGACTGCAGACATAATACAAGAGATGGTCAGAGACTGCAGACATGTTACAAGAGATAGTCAGAGACTGCAGACATGTTACAAGAGATGGTCAGAGACTACAGACATGTTACAAGAAATGGTTTGAGACTGCAGACATACTACAGGAGACGGTCAGAGACTGGAGATATAATAGAGGAGATGGTCAGAGACTGCAGACATAGTACAGGAGATGGTCAGAGAATGCGTACATATTACAGGAGATGGTCAGAGACTGCAGACATACTACAGTGGGCGGTCAGAGACTGGAGATATAATAGAGGAGATTGTCAGAGACTGCAGACATGTTACAAGAGATGGTCAGAGACTGCAGACATGTTACAAGAGATGGTCAGAGACTGCAGACATAGTACAGGAGATGGTCAGAGACTGCAGACATAATACAAGAGATGGTCAGAGACTGCAGACATAATACAAGAGATGGTCAGATACTGCAGACATAATACAAGAGATGGTCAGAGACTGCAGACATAATACAAGAGATGGTCAGAGACTGCAGACATACTACAGGAGATGGTCAGAGATAGCAGACATAATACAAGATTTGGCCAGAGACTGCAGACATAATACAAGAGATGGTCAGAGACTGCAGACATGTTACAAGAGATGGTCAGAGACTGCAGACATGTTACAAGAGATGATCAAACACTGCAGACATGTTACAAGAGATGGTCAGAGACTGCAGACAATGTTACAAGAGATAGTCAGAGACTGCAGACATGTTACAAGAAATGGTCAGAGACTGCAGACATGTTACAAGAAATGGTCAGAGACTGCAGACATGTTACAAGAGATGATCAAAGACTGCAGACATGTTACAAGAGATGTTTAGAGACTGCAGACAATGTTACAAGAGATAGTCAGAAACTGCAGACATGTTACAAGAGATGGTCAGAGACTGCAGATATACTACAGGAGATGGTCAGAGATGGCAGACATAATACAAGATTTGGCCAGACTGCAGACATAATACAAGAGATGGTCAGAGACTGCAGACATGTTACAAGAGAAAGTCAGAGACTGCAGACATGTTACAAGAGATGGTCAGAGACTACAGACATGTTACAAGAAATGGTCTGAGACTGCAGACATACTACAGGAGACGGTCAGAGACTGGAGATATAATAGAGGAGATGGTCAGAGACTGCAGACATAGTACAGAAGATGGTCAGAGAATGCGTACATATTACAGGAGATGGTCAGAGACCGCAGACATACTACAGTAGGCGGTCAGAGACTGGAGATATAATAGAGGAGATTGTCAGAGACTGCAGACATGTTACAAGAGATGGTCAGAGACTGCAGACATGTTACAAGAGATGGTCAGAGACTGCAGACATAGTACAGGAGATGGTCAGAGACTGCAGACATAATACAAGAGATGGTCAGAGACTGCAGACATAATACAAGAGATGGTCAGATACTGCAGACATAATACAAGAGATGGTCAGAGACTGCAGACATAATACAAGAGATGGTCAGAGACTGCAGACATAATACAAGAGATGGTCAGAGACTGCAGACATAAT
This sequence comes from Lithobates septentrionalis, assembly GCA_037952835.1. Lineage (NCBI taxonomy): Eukaryota > Metazoa > Chordata > Amphibia > Anura > Ranidae > Lithobates > Lithobates septentrionalis. The sequence goes on along the minus strand of JBBDGP010001158.1, from coordinate 2,124,798 downwards.
ACAAGAGATGGTCAGAAACTGCAGACATGTTACAAGAGATGGTCAGAGACTGCAGACATAGTACAAGAGATGGTCAGAGACTGCAGACATAATACAAGAGATGGTCAGAGACTGCAGACATAATACAAGAGATGGTCAGAGACTGCAGACATAATACAAGAGATGGTCAGAGGCTGCAGACATGTTACAAGAGATGGTCAGAGGCTGCAGACATGTTACAAGAGATGGTCAGAGACTACAGACATGTTACAAGAGATGGTCTGAGACTGCAGACATACTACAGGAGACGGTCAGAGACTGAAGATATAATTGAGGAGATGGTCAGAGACTGCAGACATAGTACAGGAGATGGTCAGAGAATGCGTACATATTACAGGAGATGGTCAGAGACTGCAGACATACTACAGGAGATGGTCAGAGACTGGAGATATAATAGAGGAGATGGTCAGAGACTGCAGACATACTACAGGAGATGGTCAGAGACGGCAGACGTGTTACAAGAGATGGTCAGAGACTGCAGACATGTTACAATAGATGGTCAGAGACTGCAGACATGTTGCAAGAGATGGTCAGAGACTGCAGACATGTTACAAGAGATGGCTAGAGACTGCAAACATGTTACAAGAGATGGTCAGAGACTGCAGACATGTTACAAGAGATGATCAAAGACTCCAGACATGTTACAAGAGATAGTCAGAGACTGCAGACATGTTACAAGAGATGGTCAGAGACTGCAGACATACTACAGGAGATGGTCAGAGATGGCAGACATAATACAAGATTTGGCCAGAGACTGCAGACATAATACAAGAGATGGTCAGAGACTGCAGACATAATACAAGAGATGGTCAGAGACTGCAGACATAATACAAGAGATGGTCAGAGACTGCAGACATAATACAAGAGATGGTCAGAAACTGCAGACATGTTACAAGAGATGGTCAGAGACTGCAGACATAGTACAAGAGATGGTCAGAGACTGCAGACATAATACAAGAGATGGTCAGAGACTGCAGACATAATACAAGAGATGGTCAGAGGCTGCAGACATGTTACAAGAGATGGTCAGAGGCTGCAGACATGTTACAAGAGATGGTCAGAGACTACAGACATGTTACAAGAGATGGTCTGAGACTGCAGACATACTACAGGAGACGGTCAGAGACTGAAGATATAATTGAGGAGATGGTCAGAGACTGCAGACATAGTACAGGAGACGGTCAGAGACTGAAGATATAATTGAGGAGATGGTCAGAGACTGCAGACATAGTACAGGAGATGGTCAGAGAATGCGTACATATTACAGGAGATGGTCAGAGACTGCAGACATACTACAGGAGATGGTCAGAGACTGGAGATATAATAGAGGAGATGGTCAGAGACTGCAGACATACTACAGGAGATGGTCAGAGACGGCAGACTTGTTACAAGAGATGGTCTGAGACTGCAGACATACTACAGGAGACGGTCAGAGACTGAAGATATAATTGAGGAGATGGTCAGAGACTGCAGACATAGTACAGGAGATGGTCAGGGAATGCGTACATATTACAGGAGATGGTCAGAGACTGCAGACATACTACAGTAGATGGTCAGAGACTGGAGATATAATAGAGGAGATGGTCAGAGACTGCAGACATACTACAGGAGATGGTCAGAGACAGCAGACGTGTTACAAGAGATGGTCAGACACTGCAGACATGTTACAAGAGATGGTCAGAGACTGCAGACATGTTACAAGAGATGGTCAGAGACTGCAGACATGTTACAAGAGATGGTCAGAGACTGCAGACATGTTACAAGAGATGGTCAGAGACTGCAAACATGTTACAAGAGATGGTCAGAGACTGCAGACATGTTACAAGAGATGATCAAAGACTGCAGACATGTTACAAGAGATAGTCAGAGACTGCAGACATGTTACAAGAGATGGTCAGAGACTGCAGACATACTACAGGAGATGGTCAGAGATGGCAGACATAATACAAGATTTGGCCAGAGACTGCAGATATAATACAAGAGATGGTCAGAGACTGCAGACATGTTACAAGAGATGATCAAAGACTGCAGACATGTTACAAGAGATGGTCAGAGACTGCAGACAATGTTACAAGAGATAGTCAGAGACTGCAGACATGTTACAAGAGATGGTCAGAGACTGCAGACATGTTACAAGAGATGATCAAAGACTGCAGACATGTTACAAGAGATGTTTAGAGACTGCAGACAATGTTACAAGAAATAGTCAGAAACTGCAGACATGTTACAAGAGATGGTCAGAGACTGCAGACATACTACAGGAGATGGTCAGAGATGGCAGACATAATACAAGATTTGGCCAGAGACTGCAGACATAATACAAGAGATGGTCAGAGACTGCAGACATGTTACAAGAGATAGTCAGAGACTGCAGACATGTTACAAGAGATGGTCAGAGACTACAGACATGTTACAAGAAATGGTCTGAGACTGCAGACATACTACAGGAGACGGTCAGAGACTGGAGATATAATAGAGGAGATGGTCAGAGACTGCAGACATAGTACAGGAGATGGTCAGAGAATGCGTACATATTACAGGAGATGGTCAGAGACTGCAGACATACTACAGTAGGCGGTCAGAGACTGGAGATATAATAGAGGAGATTGTCAGAGACTGCAGACATGTTACAAGAGATGGTCAGAGACTACAGACATGTTACAAGAGATGGTCAGAGACTGCAGACATAGTACAGGAGATGGTCAGAGACTGCAGACATAATACAAGAGATGGTCAGAGACTGCAGACATAATAGAAGAGATGGTCAGATACTGCAGACATAATACAAGAGATGGTCAGAGACTGCAGACATAATACAAGAGATGGTCAGAGACTGCAGACATAATACAAGAGATGGTCAGAGACTGCAGACATAATACAAGAGATGGTCAGAGACTGCAGACATGTTACAAGAGATGGTCAGAGACTGCAGACATAGTACAAGAGATGGTCAGAGACTGCAGACATAATACAAGAGATGGTCCGAGACTGCAGACATAATACAAGAGATGGTCAGAGGCTGCAGACAAGTTACAAGAGATGGTCAGAGGCTGCAGACATGTTACAAGAGATGGTCAGAGACTACATACATGTTACAAGAGATGGTCTGAGACTGCAGACATACTACAGGAGACAGTCAGAGACTGAAGATATAATTGAGGAGATGGTCAGAGACTGCAGACATAGTACAGGAGATGGTCAGAGAATGCGTACATATTACAGGAGATGGTCAGAGACTGCAGACATACTACAGGAGATGGTCAGAGACTGGAGATATAATAGAGGAGATGGTCAGAGACTGCAGACATACTACAGGAGATGGTCAGAGACGGCAGACGTGTTACAAGAGATGGTCAGAGACTGCAGACATGTTACAATAGATGGTCAGAGACTGCAGACATGTTACAAGAGATGGTCAGAGACTGCAGACATGTTACAAGAGATGGTCAGAGACTGCAAACATGTTACAAGAGATGGTCAGAGACTGCAGACATGTTACAAGAGATGATCAAAGACTGCAGACATGTTACAAGAGATAGTCAGAGACTGCAGACATGTTACAAGAGATGGTCAGAGACTGCAGACATACTACAGGAGATGGTCAGAGATGGCAGACATAATACAAGATTTGGCCAGAAACTGCAGACATAATACAAGAGATGGTCAGAGACTGCAGACATGTTACAAGAGATGGTCAGAGACTGCAGACATGTTACAAGAGATGATCAAAGACTGCAGACATGTTACAAGAGATGGTCAGAGACTGCAGACAATGTTACAAGAGATAGTCAGAGCCTGCAGACATGTTACAAGAAATGGTCAGAGACTGCAGACATGTTACAAGAGATGGTCAGAGACTGCAGACATGTTACAAGAGATGATCAAAGACTGCAGACATGTTACAAGAGATGTTTAGAGACTGCAGACAATGTTACAAGAGATAGTCAAACTGCAGACATACTACAGGAGATGGTCAGAGATGGCAGACATAATACAAGATTTGGCCAGAGACTGCAGACATAATACAAGAGATGGTCAGAGACTGCAGACATGTTACAAGAGATAGTCAGAGACTGCAGACATGTTACAAGAGATGGTCAGAGACTACAGACATGTTACAAGAAATGGTCTGAGACTGCAGACATACTACAGGAGACGGTCAGAGACTGGAGATATAATAGAGGAGATGGTCAGAGACTGCAGACATAGTACAGGAGATGGTCAGAGAATGCGTACATATTACAGGAGATGGTCAGAGACTGCAGACATACTACAGTAGGCGGTCAGAGACTGGAGATATAATAGAGGAGATTGTCAGAGACTGCAGACATGTTACAAGAGATGGTCAGAGACTGCAGACATGTTACAAGAGATGGTCAGAGACTGCAGACATAGTACAGGAGATGGTCAGAGACTGCAGACATAATACAAGAGATGGTCAGAGACTGCAGACATAATACAAGAGATGGTCAGAGACTGCAGACATATAACAAGAGATAGTCAGAGACTGCAGACATGTTACAAGAGATGGTCAGAGACTACAGACATGTTACAAGAAATGGTCTGAGACTGCAGACATACTACAGGAGACGGTCAGAGACTGGAGATATAATAGAGGAGATGGTCAGAGACTGCAGACATAGTACAGGAGATGGTCAGAGAATGCGTACATATTACAGGAGATGGTCAGAGACTGCAGACATACTACAGTAGGCGGTCAGAGACTGGAGATATAATAGAGGAGATTGTCAGAGACTGCAGACATGTTACAAGAGATGGTCAGAGACTGCAGACATGTTACAAGAGATGGTCAGAGACTGCATACATAGTACAGGAGATGGTCAGAGACTGCAGACATAATACAAGAGATGGTCAGAGACTGCAGACATAATACAAGAGATGGTCAGATACTGCAGACATAATACAAGAGATGGTCAGAGACTGCAGACATAATACAAGAGATGGTCAGAGACTGCAGACATAATACAAGAGATGGTCAGAGACTGCAGACATAATACAAGAGATGGTCAGAGACTGCAGACATACTACAGGAGATGGTCAGAGATGGCAGACATAATACAAGATTTGACCAGAGACTGCAGACATAATACAAGAGATGGTCAGAGACTGCAGACATGTTACAAGAGATGGTCAGAGACTGCAGACATGTTACAAGAGATGATCAAAGACTGCAGACATGTTACAAGAGATGGTCAGAGACTGCAGACAATGTTACAAGAGATAGTCAGAGACTGCAGACATGTTACAAGAAATGGTCAGAGACTGCAGACATGTTACAAGAGATGGTCAGAGACTGCAGACATGTTACAAGAGATGATCAAAGACTGCAGACATGTTACAAGAGATGTTTAGAGACTGCAGACAATGTTACAAGAGATAGTCAAACTGCAGACATGTTACAAGAGATGGTCAGAGACTGCAGACATACTACAGGAGATGGTCAGAGATGGCAGACATAATACAAGATTTGGCCAGAGACTGCAGACATAATACAAGAGATGGTCAGAGACTGCAGACATGTTACAAGAGATGGTCAGAGACTACAGACATGTTACAAGAAATGGTCTGAGACTGCAGACATACTACAGGAGACGGTCAGAGACTGGAGATATAATAGAGGAGATGGTCAGAGACTGCAGACATAGTACAGGAGATGGTCAGAGAATGCGTACATATTACAGGAGATGGTCAGAGACTGCAGACATACTACAGTAGGCGGTCAGAGACTGGAGATATAATAGAGGAGATTGTCAGAGACTGCAGACATGTTACAAGAGATGGTCAGAGACTGCAGACATGTTACAAGAGATGGTCAGGGACTGCAGACATAGTACAGGAGATGGTCAGAGACTGCAGACATAATACAAGAGATGGTCAGAGACTGCAGACATAATACAAGAGATGGTCAGATACTGCAGACATAATACAAGAGATGGTCAGAGACTGCAGACATAATACAAGAGATGGTCAGAGACTGCAGACATAATACAAGAGATGGTCAGAGACTGCAGACATAATACAAGAGATGGTCAGAAACTGCAGACATGTTACAAGAGATGGTCAGAGACTGCAGACATAGTACAAGAGATGGTCAGAGACTGCAGACATAATACAAGAGATGGTCAGAGACTGCAGACATAATACAAGAGATGGCCAGAGGCTGCAGACATGTTACAAGAGATGGTCAGAGGCTGCAGACATGTTACAAGAGATGGTCAGAGACTACAGACATGTTACAAGAGATGGTCTGAGACTGCAGACATACTACAGGAGACGGTCAGAGACTGAAGATATAATTGAGGAGATGGTCAGAGACTGCAGACATAGTACAGGAGATGGTCAGAGAATGCGTACATATTACAGGAGATGGTCAGAGACTGCAGACATACTACAGGAGATGGTCAGAGACTGGAGATATAATAGAGGAGATGGTCAGAGACTGCAGACATACTACAGGAGATGGTCAGAGATGGCAGACGTGTTACAAGAGATGGTCAGAGACTGCAGACATGTTACAATAGATGGTCAGAGACTGCAGACATGTTACAAGAGATGGTCAGAGACTGCAGACATGTTACAAGAGATGGTCAGAGACTGCAAACATGTTACAAGAGATGGTCAGAGACTGCAGACATGTTACAAGAGATGATCAAAGACTGCAGACATGTTACAAGAGATAGTCAGAGACTGCAGACATGTTACAAGAGATGGTCAGAGACTGCAGACATACTACAGGAGATGGTCAGAGATGGCAGACATAATACAAGATTTGGCCAGAGACTGCAGACATAATACAAGAGATGGTCAGAGACTGCAGACATAATACAAGAGATGGTCAGAGACTGCAGACATAATACAAGAGATGGTCAGAGACTGCAGACATAATACAAGAGATGGTCAGAAACTGCAGACATGTTACAAGAGATGGTCAGAGACTGCAGACATAGTACAAGAGATGGTCAGAGACTGCAGACATAATACAAGAGATGGTCAGAGACTGCAGACATAATACAAGAGATGGTCAGAGGCTGCAGACATGTTACAAGAGATGGTCAGAGGCTGCAGACATGTTACAAGAGATGGTCAGAGACTACAGACATGTTACAAGAGATGGTCTGAGACTGCAGACATACTACAGGAGACGGTCAGAGACTGAAGATATAATTGAGGAGATGGTCAGAGACTGCAGACATAGTACAGGAGACGGTCAGAGACTGAAGATATAATTGAGGAGATGGTCAGAGACTGCAGACATAGTACAGGAGATGGTCAGAGAATGCGTACATATTACAGGAGATGGTCAGAGACTGCAGACATACTACAGGAGATGGTCAGAGACTGGAGATATAATAGAGGAGATGGTCAGAGACTGCAGACATACTACAGGAGATGGTCAGAGACGGCAGACTTGTTACAAGAGATGGTCTGAGACTGCAGACATACTACAGGAGACGGTCAGAGACTGAAGATATAATTGAGGAGATGGTCAGAGACTGCAGACATAGTACAGGAGATGGTCAGGGAATGCGTACATATTACAGGAGATGGTCAGAGACTGCAGACATACTACAGTAGATGGTCAGAGACTGGAGATATAATAGAGGAGATGGTCAGAGACTGCAGACATACTACAGGAGATGGTCAGAGACGGCAGACGTGTTACAAGAGATGGTCAGACACTGCAGACATGTTACAAGAGATGGTCAGAGACTGCAGACATGTTACAAGAGATGGTCAGAGACTGCAGACATGTTACAAGAGATGGTCAGAGACTGCAAACATGTTACAAGAGATGGTCAGAGACTGCAGACATGTTACAAGAGATGATCAAAGACTGCAGACATGTTACAAGAGATAGTCAGAGACTGCAGACATGTTACAAGAGATGGTCAGAGACTGCAGACATACTACAGGAGATGGTCAGAGATGGCAGACATAATACAAGATTTGGCCAGAGACTGCAGATATAATACAAGAGATGGTCAGAGACTGCAGACATGTTACAAGAGATGATCAAAGACTGCAGACATGTTACAAGAGATGGTCAGAGACTGCAGACAATGTTACAAGAGATAGTCAGAGACTGCAGACATGTTACAAGAGATGGTCAGAGACTGCAGACATGTTACAAGAGATGATCAAAGACTGCAGACATGTTACAAGAGATGTTTAGAGACTGCAGACAATGTTACAAGAGATAGTCAGAAACTGCAGACATGTTACAAGAGATGGTCAGAGACTGCAGACATACTACAGGAGATGGTCAGAGATGGCAGACATAATACAAGATTTGGCCAGAGACTGCAGACATAATACAAGAGATGGTCAGAGACTGCAGACATGTTACAAGAGATAGTCAGAGACTGCAGACATGTTACAAGAGATGGTCAGAGACTACAGACATGTTACAAGAAATGGTCTGAGACTGCAGACATACTACAGGAGACGGTCAGAGACTGGAGATATAATAGAGGAGATGGTCAGAGACTGCAGACATAGTACAGGAGATGGTCAGAGAATGCGTACATATTACAGGAGATGGTCAGAGACTGCAGACATACTACAGTAGGCGGTCAGAGACTGGAGATATAATAGAGGAGATTGTCAGAGACTGCAGACATGTTACAAGAGATGGTCAGAGACTACAGACATGTTACAAGAGATGGTCAGAGACTGCAGACATAGTACAGGAGATGGTCAGAGACTGCAGACATAATACAAGAGATGGTCAGAGACTGCAGACATAATAGAAGAGATGGTCAGATACTGCAGACATAATACAAGAGATGGTCAGAGACTGCAGACATAATACAAGAGATGGTCAGAGACTGCAGACATAATACAAGAGATGGTCAGAGACTGCAGACATAATACAAGAGATGGTCAGAGACTGCAGACATGTTACAAGAGATGGTCAGAGACTGCAGACATAGTACAAGAGATGGTCAGAGACTGCAGACATAATACAAGAGATGGTCCGAGACTGCAGACATAATACAAGAGATGGTCAGAGGCTGCAGACAAGTTACAAGAGATGGTCAGAGGCTGCAGACATGTTACAAGAGATGGTCAGAGACTACATACATGTTACAAGAGATGGTCTGAGACTGCAGACATACTACAGGAGACAGTCAGAGACTGAAGATATAATTGAGGAGATGGTCAGAGACTGCACACATAGTACAGGAGATGGTCAGAGAATGCGTACATATTACAGGAGATGGTCAGAGACTGCAGACATAATACAGGAGATGGTCAGAGACTGGAGATATAATAGAGGAGATGGTCAGAGACTGCAGACATACTACAGGAGATGGTCAGAGACGGCAGACGTGTTACAAGAGATGGTCAGAGACTGCAGACATGTTACAATAGATGGTCAGAGACTGCAGACATGTTACAAGAGATGGTCAGAGACTGCAGACATGTTACAAGAGATGGTCAGAGACTGCAAACATGTTACAAGAGATGGTCAGAGACTGCAGACATGTTACAAGAGATGATCAAAGACTGCAGACATGTTACAAGAGATAGTCAGAGACTGCAGACATGTTACAAGAGATGGTCAGAGACTGCAGACATACTACAGGAGATGGTCAGAGATGGCAGACATAATACAAGATTTGGCCAGAAACTGCAGACATAATACAAGAGATGGTCAGAGACTGCAGACATGTTACAAGAGATGGTCAGAGACTGCAGACATGTTACAAGAGATGATCAAAGACTGCAGACATGTTACAAGAGATGGTCAGAGACTGCAGACAATGTTACAAGAGATAGTCAGAGCCTGCAGACATGTTACAAGAAATGGTCAGAGACTGCAGACATGTTACAAGAGATGGTCAGAGACTGCAGACATGTTACAAGAGATGATCAAAGACTGCAGACATGTTACAAGAGATGTTTAGAGACTGCAGACAATGTTACAAGAGATAGTCAAACTGCAGACATACTACAGGAGATGGTCAGAGACTGCAGACATAATACAAGAGATGGTCAGAGACTGCAGACATGTTACAAGAGATGGTCAGAGACTGCAGACATGTTACAAGAGATGGTCAGAGACTGCAGACATAGTACAGGAGATGGTCAGAGACTGCAGACATAATACAAGAGATGGTCAGAGACTGCAGACATAATACAAGAGATGGTCAGAGACTGCAGACATATAACAAGAGATAGTCAGAGACTGCAGACATGTTACAAGAGATGGTCAGAGACTACAGACATGTTACAAGAAATGGTCTGAGACTGCAGACATACTACAGGAGACGGTCAGAGACTGGAGATATAATAGAGGAGATGGTCAGAGACTGCAGACATAGTACAGGAGATGGTCAGAGAATGCGTACATATTACAGGAGATGGTCAGAGACTGCAGAGATACTACAGTAGGCGGTCAGAGACTGGAGATATAATAGAGGAGATTGTCAGAGACTGCAGACATGTTACAAGAGATGGTCAGAGACTGCAGACATGTTACAAGAGATGGTCAGAGACTGCATACATAGTACAGGAGATGGTCAGAGACTGCAGACATAATACAAGAGATGGTCAGAGACTGCAGACATAATACAAGAGATGGTCAGATACTGCAGACATAATACAAGAGATGGTCAGAGACTGCAGACATAATACAAGAGATGGTCAGAGACTGCAGACATAATACAAGAGATGGTCAGAGACTGCAGACATAATACAAGAGATGGTCAGAGACTGCAGACATACTACAGGAGATGGTCAGAGATGGCAGACATAATACAAGATTTGACCAGAGACTGCAGACATAATACAAGAGATGGTCAGAGACTGCAGACATGTTACAAGAGATGGTCAGAGACTGCAGACATGTTACAAGAGATGGTCAGAGACTGCAGACATGTTACAAGAGATGATCAAAGACTGCAGACATGTTACAAGAGATGGTCAGAGACTGCAGACAATGTTACAAGAGATAGTCAGAGACTGCAGACATGTTACAAGAAATGGTCAGAGACTGCAGACATGTTACAAGAGATGGTCAGAGACTGCAGACATGTTACAAGAGATGATCAAAGACTGCAGACATGTTACAAGAGATGTTTAGAGACTGCAGACAATGTTACAAGAGATAGTCAAACTGCAGACATGTTACAAGAAATGGTCAGAGACTGCAGACATACTACAGGAGATGGTCAGAGATGGCAGACATAATACAAGATTTGGCCAGAGACTGCAGACATAATACAAGAGATGGTCAGAGACTGCAGACATGTTACAAGAGATGGTCAGAGACTACAGACATGTTACAAGAAATGGTCTGAGACTGCAGACATACTACAGGAGACGGTCAGAGACTGGAGATATAATAGAGGAGATGGTCAGAGACTGCAGACATAGTACAGGAGATGGTCAGAGAATGCGTACATATTACAGGAGATGGTCAGAGACTGCAGACATACTACAGTAGGCGGTCAGAGACTGGAGATATAATAGAGGAGATTGTCAGAGACTGCAGACATGTTACAAGAGATGGTCAGAGACTGCAGACATGTTACAAGAGATGGTCAGAGACTGCAGACATAGTACAGGAGATGGTCAGAGACTGCAGACATAATACAAGAGATGGTCAGAGACTGCAGACATAATACAAGAGATGGTCAGATACTGCAGACATAATACAAGAGATGGTCAGAGACTGCAGACATAATACAAGAGATGGTCAGAGACTGCAGACATAATACAAGAGATGGTCAGAGACTGCAGACATAATACAAGAGATGGTCAGAAACTGCAGACATGTTACAAGAGATGGTCAGAGACTGCAGACATAGTACAAGAGATGGTCAGAGACTGCAGACATAATACAAGAGATGGTCAGAGACTGCAGACATAATACAAGAGATGGCCAGAGGCTGCAGACATGTTACAAGAGATGGTCAGAGGCTGCAGACATGTTACAAGAGATGGTCAGAGACTACAGACATGTTACAAGAGATGGTCTGAGACTGCAGACATACTACAGGAGACGGTCAGAGACTGAAGATATAATTGAGGAGATGGTCAGAGACTGCAGACATAGTACAGGAGATGGTCAGAGAATGCGTACATATTACAGGAGATGGTCAGAGACTGCAGACATACTACAGGAGATGGTCAGAGACTGGAGATATAATAGAGGAGATGGTCAGAGACTGCAGACATACTACAGGAGATGGTCAGAGACGGCAGACGTGTTACAAGAGATGGTCAGAGACTGCAGACATGTTACAATAGATGGTCAGAGACTGCAGACATGTTACAAGAGATGGTCAGAGACTGCAGACATGTTACAAGAGATGGTCAGAGACTGCAAACATGTTACAAGAGATGGTCAGAGACTGCAGACATGTTACAAGAGATGATCAAAGACTGCAGACATGTTACAAGAGATAGTCAGAGACTGCAGACATACTACAGGAGATGGTCAGAGATGGCAGACATAATACAAGATTTGGCCAGAGACTGCAGACATAATACAAGAGATGGTCAGAGACTGCAGACATGTTACAAGAGATGGTCAGAGACTGCAGACATGTTACAAGAGATGATCAAAGACTGCAGACATGTTACAAGAGATGGTCAGAGACTGCAGACAATGTTACAAGAGATAGTCAGAGACTGCAGACATGTTACAAGAAATGGTCAGAGACTGCAGACATGTTACAAGAGATGGTCAGAGACTGCAGACATGTTACAAGAGATGATCAAAGACTGCAGACATGTTAAAAGAGATGTTTAGAGACTGCAGACAATGTTACAAGAGATAGTCAAACTGCAGACATGTTACAAGAGATGGTCAGAGACTGCAGACATACTACAGGAGATGGTCAGAGATGGCAGACATAATACAAGATTTGGCCAGAGACTGCAGACATAATACAAGAGATGGTCAGAGACTGCAGACATGTTACAAGAGATAGTCAGAGGCTGCAGACATGTTACAAGAGATGGTCAGAGACTACAGACATGTTACAAGAGATGGTCTGAGACTGCAGACATACTACAGGAGACGGTCAGAGACTGAACATATAATTGAGGAGATGGTCAGAGACTGCAGACATAGTACAGGAGATGGTCAGAGAATGTGTACATATTACAGGAGATGGTCAGAGACTGCAGACATACTACAGGAGATGGTCAGAGACTGGAGATATAATAGAGGAGATGGTCAGAGACTGCAGACATACTACAGGAGATGGTCAGAGACGGCAGACGTGTTACAAGAGATGGTCAGAGACTGCAGACATGTTACAATAGATGGTCAGAGACTGCAGACATGTTACAAGAGATGGTCAGAGACTGCAGACATGTTACAAGAGATGGTCAGAGACTGCAAACATGTTACAAGAGATGGTCAGAGACTGCAGACATGTTACAAGAGATGATCAAAGACTGCAGACATGTTACAAGAGATAGTCAGAGACTGCAGACATGTTACAAGAGATGGTCAGAGACTGCAGACATACTACAGGAGATGGTCAGAGATGGCAGACATAATACAAGATTTGGCCAGAGACTGCAGACATAATACAAGAGATGGTCAGAGACTGCAGACATGTTACAAGAGATGGTCAGAGACTGCAGACATGTTACAAGAGATGATCAAAGACTGCAGACATGTTACAAGAGATGGTCAGAGACTGCAGACAATGTTACAAGAGATAGTCAGAGACTGCAGACATGTTACAAGAAATGGTCAGAGACTGCAGACATGTTACAAGAGATGGTCAGAGACTGCAGACATGTTACAAGAGATGATCAAAGACTGCAGACATGTTACAAGAGATAGTCAGAGACTGCAGACATGTTACAAGAGATGGTCAGAGACTGCAGACATGTTACAAGAGATGGTCAGAGACTGCAGACATGTTACAAGAGATGGTCAGAGACTGCAGACATGTTACAAGAGATGGTCAGAGACTGCAGACATGTTACAAGAGATGGTCAGAGACTGCAGACATGTTACAAGAGATGGTCAGAGACTGCAGACATGTTACAAGAGATGGTCAGAGACTGCAGACATACCACAGGAGATGGTCAGAGATGGCAGACATAATACAAGATTTGGCCAGAGACTGCAGACATAATACAAGAGATGGTCAGAGACTGCAGACATAATACAAGAGATAGTCAGAGACTGCAGACATGTTACAAGAGATGGTCAGAGACTACAGACATGTTACAAGAAATGGTCTGAGACTGCAGACATACTACAGGAGACGGTCAGAGACTGGAGATGGTCAGAGACTGCAGACATAGTACAGGAGATGGTTAGAGAATGCGTACATATTACAGGAGATGGTCAGAGACTGCAGACATACTACAGTAGGCGGTCAGAGACTGGAGATATAATAGAGGAGATTGTCAGAGACTGCAGACATAGTACAGGAGATGGTCAGAGACGGCAGACATGTTACAAGAGATGGTCAGAGACTGCAGACATGTTACAAGAGATGGTCAGAGACTGCAGACATGTTAGAAGAGATGGTCAGAGACTGCAGACATGTTACAAGAGATGGCCAGAGACTGCAGACATGTTACAAGAGATGGTCAGAGACTGCAGACATAGTACAGGAGATGGTCAGAGACTGCAGACATAATACAAGAGATGGTCAGAGACTGCAGACATAATACAAGAGATGGTCAGAGACTGCAGACATAATACAAGAGATGGTCAGAGACTGAAGACATGTTACAGGAGATGGTCAGAGACTGCAGACATAATGCAAGAGATGGTCAGAGGCTGCAGACATGTTACAAAAGATGGTCAGAGACTACAGACATGTTACAAGACATGGTCTGAGACTGCAGACATACTACAGGAGACGGTCAGAGACTGAAGAAATAATTGAGGATATGGTCAGAGACTGCAGACATAGTACAGGAGATGGTCAGAGAATGCGTACATATTACAGGAGATGGTCAGAGACTGCAGACATACTACAGGAGATGGTCAGAGACTGGAGATATAATAAAGGAGATGGTCAGAGTCTGCAGACATACTACAGGAGATGGTCAGAGACGGCAGACGTGTTACAAGAGATGGTCAGAGACTGCAGACATGTTACAAGAGATGGTCAGAGACTGCAAACATGTTACAAGAGATGGTCAGAGACTGCAGACATAGCACAGGAGATGGTCAGAGACTGCAGACATAATACAAGAGATGGTCAGAGACTGCAGACATAATACAAGAGATGGTCAGAGACTGCAGACATAATACAAGATTTGGCCAGAGACTGCAGACATAATACAAGAGATGGTCAGAGACTGCAAACATGTTACAAGAGATGGTCAGAGACTGCAGACATAGCACAGGAGATGGTCAGAGACTGCAGACATAATACAAGAGATGGTCAGAGACTGCAGACATAATACAAGAGATGGTCAGAGACTGCAGACATAATACAAGAGATGGTCAGAGGCTGCAGACATGTTACAAGAGATGGTCAGAGGCTGCAGACATGTTACAAGAGATGGTCTGAGACTGCAGACATACTACAGGAGACGGTCAGAGACTGGAGATATAATAGAGGAGATGGTCAGAGACTGCAGACATAGTACAGGAGATGACTAGAGAATGCGTACATATTACAGGAGTTGGTTAGAGACTGCAGACATACTACTGGAGACGGTCAGAGACTGGAGATATAATAGAGGAGATGGTCAGAGACTGCAGACATACTACAGGAGATGGTCAGAGACAGCAGACGTGTTACAAGAGATGGTCAGAGACTGCAGACATGTTGCAAGAGATGGTCAGAGACTGCAGACATGTTACAAGAGATGGTCAGAGACTACAGACATGTTACAAGAGATGGTCAGAGACTGCAGACATGTTACAAGAGATGATCAAAGAATGCAGACATGTTACAAGAGATGGTCAGAGACTGCAGGCAATGTTACAAGAGATAGTCAGAGACTGCAGACATGTTACAAGAGATGGTCAGAGACTGCAGACATACTACAGGAGATGGTCAGAGATGGCAGACATAATACAAGATTTGGCCAGAGACTGCAGACATAATACAAGAGATGGTCAGAGACTGCAGACATATAACAAGAGATAGTCAGAGACTGCAGACATGTTACAAGAGATGGTCAAAGACTACAGACATGTTACAAGAAATGGTTTGAGACTGCAGACATTCTACAGGAGACGGTCAGAGACTGGAGATATAATAGAGGAGATGGTCAGAGCCTGCAGACATAGTACAGGAGATGGTCAGAGAATGCGTACATATTACAGGAGATGGTCAGAGACTGCAGACATACTACAGCAGGCGGTCAGAGACTGGAGATATAATAGAGGAGATTGTCAGAGACTGCAGACATACTACAGGAGATGGTCAGAGACGGCAGACATGTTACAAGAGATGGTCAGAGACTGCAGACATGTTACAAGAGATGGTCAGAGACTGCAGACATGTTACAAGAGATGGTCAGAGACTGCAGACATGTTACAAGAGATGGTCAGAGACTGCAGACATGTTACAAGAGATGATCAGAGACTGCAGACATGTTACAAGAGATGGCCAGAGACTGCAGACATGTTACAAGAGATGGTCAGAGACTGCAGACATGTTACAAGAGATGGTCAGAGACTGCAGACATAGTACAGGAGATGGTCAGAGACTGCAGACATAATACAAGAGATGGTCAGAGACTGCAGACATAATACAAGAGATGGTCAGAGACTGCAGACATAATACAAGAGATGGTCAGAGACTGCAGACATGTTACAAGAGATGGTCAGAGACTGCAGACATAGTACAGGAGATGGTCAGAGACTGCAGACATAATACAAGAGATGGTCAGAGACTGCAGACATAATACAAGAGATGGTCAGAGGCTGCAGACATGTTACAAGAGATGGTCAGAGACTACAGACATGTTACAAGAGATGGTCTGAGACTGCAGACATACTACAGGAGACGGTCAGAGACTGGAGATATAATTGAGGAGATGGTCAGAGACTGCAGACATAGTAGAGGAGATGGTCAGAGAATGCATACATATTACAGGAGATGGTCAGAGTCTGCAGACATACTACTGGAGACGGTCAGAGACTGGAGATTTAATAGAGGAGATGGTCAGAGACTACAGACATACTACAGGAGATGGTCAGAGATGGCAGACATGTTACAAGAGATGGTCAGAGGCTGAAGACATGTTACAAGAGATGGTCTGAGACTGCAGACATACTACAGGAGACGGTCAGAGACTGGAGATATAATAGAGGAGATGGTCAGAGACTGCAGACATACTACAGGAGATGGTCAGAGACTGCAGACATACTACAGGAGATGGTCAGAGATGGCAGACATGTTACAAGAGATGGTCAGAGACTGCAGACATGTTACAAGAGATGGCCAGAGACTGCAGACATGTTACAAGAGATGGTCAGAGACTGCAGACATGTTACAAGAGATGGTCAGAGACTGCAGACATGTTACAAGAGATGGTCAGAGACTGCAGACATAGTACAGGAGATGGTCAGAGACTGCAGACATAATACAAGAGATGGTCAGAGACTGCAGACATAATACAAGAGATGGTCAGAGACTGCAGACATAATACAAGAGATGGTCAGAGACTGCAGACATGTTACAAGAGATGGTCAGAGACTGCAGACATGTTACAAGAGATGGTCAGAGACTGCAGACATAGTACAGGAGATGGTCAGAGACTGCAGACATAATACAAGAGATGGTCAGAGACTGCAGACATAATACAAGAGATGGTCAGAGGCTGCAGACATGTTACAAGAGATGGTCAGAGGCTGCAGACATGTTACAAGAGATGGTCTGAGACTGCAGACATGTTACAAGAGATGGTCTGAGACTGCAGACATACTACAGGAGACGATCAGAGACTGGAGATATAATAGAGGAGATGGTCAGAGACTGCAGATATAGTACAGGAGATGGTCAGAGAATGCGTACATATTACAGGAGATGGTTAGAGACTGCAGACATACTACTGGAGATGGTCAGAGACTGGAGATATAATAGAGGAGATGGTCAGAGACTGCAGACATACTACAGGAGATGGTCAGAGACAGCAGACGTGTTACAAGAGATGGTCAGAGACTGCAGACATGTTACAAGAGATGATCAAAGAATGCAGACATGTTACAAGAGATGGTCAGAGACTACAGACATGTTACAAGAGATGGTCAGAGACTGCAGACATGTTACAAGAGATGATCAAAGAATGCAGACATGTTACAAGAGATGGTCAGAGACTGCAGACAATGTTACAAGAGATAGTCAGAGACTGCAGACATGTTACAAGAGATGGTCAGAGACTGCAGACATACTACAGGAGATGGTCAGAGATGGCAGACATAATACAAGATTTGGCCAGAGACTGCAGACATAATACAAGAGATGGTCAGAGACTGCAGACATGTAACAAGAGATAGTCAGAGACTGCAGACATAATACAAGAGATAGTCAGAGACTGCAGACATGTTACAAGAGATGGTCAGAGACTACAGACATGTTACAAGAAATGGTCTGAGACTGCAGACATACTACAGGAGACGGTCAGAGACTGGAGATATAATAGAGGAGATGGTCAGAGACTGCAGACATAGTACAGGAGATGGTTAGAGAATGCGTACATATTACAGGAGATGGTCAGAGACTGCAGACATACTACAGTAGGCGGTCAGAGACTGGAGATATAATAGAGGAGATTTTCAGAGACTGCAGACATGTTACAAGAGATGGTCAGAGACTGCAGACATGTTACAAGAGATGGCCAGAGACTGCAGACATGTTACAAGAGATGGCCAGAGACTGCAGACATGTTACAAGAGATGGTCAGAGACTGCAGACATACTACAGGAGACGGTCAGAGACTGGAGATATAATAGAGGAGATGGTCAGAGACTGCAGACATAGTACAGGAGATGGTTAGAGAATGCGTACATATTACAGGAGATGGTCAGAGACTGCAGACATACTACAGTAGGCGGTCAGAGACTGGAGATATAATAGAGGAGATTGTCAGAGACTGCAGACATAGTACAGGAGATGGTCAGAGACGGCAGACATGTTACAAGAGATGGTCAGAGACTGCAGACATGTTACAAGAGATGGTCAGAGACTGCAGACATGTTACAAGAGATGGTCAGAGACTGCAGACATGTTATAAGAGATGATCAGAGACTGCAGACATGTTACAAGAGATGGCCAGAGACTGCAGACATGTTACAAGAGATGGCCAGAGACTGCAGACATGTTACAAGAGATGGTCAGAGACTGCAGACATAGTACAGGAGATGGTCAGAGACTGCAGACATAGTACAGGAGATGGTCAGAGACTGCAGACATAATACAAGAGATGGTCAGAGACAGCAGACATAATACAAGAGATGGTCAGAGACTGCAGACATAATACAAGAGATGGTCAGAGACTGCAGACATAATACAAGAGATGGTCAGAGACTGAGGATATGTTACAGGAGATGATCAGAGACTGCAGACATAATACAAGAGATGGTCAGAGACTGCAGACATAATGCAAGAGATGGTCAGAGGCTGCAGACATGTTACAAGAGATGGTCAGAGACTAGAGACATGTTACAAGAGATGGTCTGAAACTGCAGACATACTACAGGAGACGGTCAGAGACTGAAGATATAATTGAGGAGATGGTCAGAGACTGCAGACATAGTACAGGAGATGGTCAGAGAATGCGTACATATTACAGGAGATGGTCAGAGACTGCAGACATACTACAGGAGATGGTCAGAGACTGGAGATATAATAGAGGAGATGGTCAGAGACTGCAGACATACTACAGGAGATGGTCAGAGACGGCAGACGTGTTACAAGAGATGGTCAGAGACTGCAGACATGTTACAAGAGATGGTCAGAGACTGCAGACATGTTACAAGAGATGGTCAGAGACTGCAAACATGTTACAGGAGATGGTCAGAGACTGCAGACATGTTACAAGAGATGATCAAAGACTGCAGACATGTTACAAGAGATAGTCAGAGACTGCAGACATGTTACAAGAGATGGTCAGAGACTGCAGCCATACTACAGGAGATGGTCAGAGATGGCAGACATAATACAAGATTTGGCCAGAGACTGCAGACATAATACAAGAGATGGTCTGAGACTGCAGACATGTTACAAGAGATGGTCAGAGACTGCAGACATAGCACAGGAGATGGACAGAGACTGCAGACATAATACAAGAGATGGTCAGAGACTGCAGACATAATACAAGAGATGGTCAGAGACTGCAGACATAATACAAGAGATGGTCAGAGGCTGCAGACATGTTACAAGAGATGGTCAAAAGCTGCAGACATGTTACAAGAGATGGTCTGAGACTGCAGACATACTACAGGAGACGGTCAGAGACTGGAGATATAATAGAGGAGATGGTCAGAGACTGCAGACATAGTACAGGAGATGGTCAGAGAATGCGTACATATTACAGGAGATGGTTAGAGACTGCAGACATACTACTGGAGATGGTCAGAGACTGGAGATATAATAGAGGAGATGGTCAGTGACTGCAGACATACTACAGGAGATGGTCAGAGACAGCAGACGTGTTACAAGAGATGGTCAGAGACTGCAGACATGTTGCAAGAGATGGTCAGAGACTGCAGACATGTTACAAGAGATGGTCAGAGACTACAGACATGTTACAAGAGATGGTCAGAGACTGCAGACATGTTACAAGAGATGATCAAAGAATGCAGACATGTTACAAGAGATGGTCAGAGACTGCAGACAATGTTACAAGAGATAGTCAGAGACTGCAGACATGTTACAAGAGATGATCAAAGACTGCAGACATGTTACAAGAGATAGTCAGAGACTGCAGACATGTTACAAGAGATGGTCAGAGACTGCAGCCATACTACAGGAGATGGTCAGAGATGGCAGACATAATACAAGATTTGGCCAGAGACTGCAGACATAATACAAGAGATGGTCAGAGACTGCAGACATGTAACAAGAGATAGTCAGAGACTGCAGACATGTTACAAGAGATGGTCAGAGACTACAGACATGTTACAAGAAATGGTTTGAGACTGCAGACATACTACAGGAGACGGTCAGAGACTGGAGATATAATTGAGGAGATGGTCAGAGACTGCAGACATAGTAGAGGAGATGGTCAGAGAATGCGTACATATTACAGGAGATGGTTAGAGACTGCAGACATACTACTGGAGACGGTCAGAGACTGGAGATATAATAGAGGAGATGGTCAGAGACTGCAGACATACTACAGGAGATGGTCAGAGACAGCAGACGTGTTACAAGAGATGGTCAGAGACTGCAGACATGTTGCAAGAGATGGTCAGAGACTGCAGACATGTTACAAGAGATGGTCAGAGACTACAGACATGTTACAAGAGATGGTCAGAGACTGCAGACATGTTACAAGAGATGGTCAGAGACTGCAGACAATGTTACAAGAGATAGTCAGAGACTGCAGACATGTTACAAGAGATGGTCAGAGACTGCAGACATACTACAGGATATGGTCAGAGATGGCAGACATAATACAAGATTTGGCCAGAGACTGCAGACATAATACAAGAGATGGTCAGAGACTGCAGACATGTAACAAGAGATAGTTAGAGACTGCAGACATAATACAAGAGATAGTCAGAGACTGCAGACATGTTACAAGAGATGGTCAGAGACTGCAGACATGTTACAAGAGATGGTCAGAGACTGCAGACATAGTACAGGAGATGGTCAGAGACTGCAGACATAATACAAGAGATGGTCAGAGACTGCAGACATAATACAAGAGATGGTCAGAGGCTGCAGACATGTTACAAGAGATGGTCAGAGGCTGCAGACATGTTACAAGAGATGGTCTGAGACTGCAGACATGTTACAAGAGATGGTCTGAGACTGCAGACATACTACAGGAGACGATCAGAGACTGGAGATATAATAGAGGAGATGGTCAGAGACTGCAGATATAGTACAGGAGATGGTCAGAGAATGCGTACATATTACAGGAGATGGTTAGAGACTGCAGACATACTACTGGAGATGGTCAGAGACTGGAGATATAATAGAGGAGATGGTCAGAGACTGCAGACATACTACAGGAGATGGTCAGAGACAGCAGACGTGTTACAAGAGATGGTCAGAGACTGCAGACATGTTACAAGAGATGATCAAAGAATGCAGACATGTTACAAGAGATGGTCAGAGACTACAGACATGTTACAAGAGATGGTCAGAGACTGCAGACATGTTACAAGAGATGATCAAAGAATGCAGACATGTTACAAGAGATGGTCAGAGACTGCAGACAATGTTACAAGAGATAGTCAGAGACTGCAGACATGTTACAAGAGATGGTCAGAGACTGCAGACATACTACAGGAGATGGTCAGAGATGGCAGACATAATACAAGATTTGGCCAGAGACTGCAGACATAATACAAGAGATGGTCAGAGACTGCAGACATGTAACAAGAGATAGTCAGAGACTGCAGACATAATACAAGAGATAGTCAGAGACTGCAGACATGTTACAAGAGATGGTCAGAGACTACAGACATGTTACAAGAAATGGTCTGAGACTGCAGACATACTACAGGAGACGGTCAGAGACTGGAGATATAATAGAGGAGATGGTCAGAGACTGCAGACATAGTACAGGAGATGGTTAGAGAATGCGTACATATTACAGGAGATGGTCAGAGACTGCAGACATACTACAGTAGGCGGTCAGAGACTGGAGATATAATAGAGGAGATTTTCAGAGACTGCAGACATGTTACAAGAGATGGTCAGAGACTGCAGACATGTTACAAGAGATGGCCAGAGACTGCAGACATGTTACAAGAGATGGCCAGAGACTGCAGACATGTTACAAGAGATGGTCAGAGACTGCAGACATACTACAGGAGACGGTCAGAGACTGGAGATATAATAGAGGAGATGGTCAGAGACTGCAGACATAGTACAGGAGATGGTTAGAGAATGCGTACATATTACAGGAGATGGTCAGAGACTGCAGACATACTACAGTAGGCGGTCAGAGACTGGAGATATAATAGAGGAGATTGTCAGAGACTGCAGACATAGTACAGGAGATGGTCAGAGACGGCAGACATGTTACAAGAGATGGTCAGAGACTGCAGACATGTTACAAGAGATGGTCAGAGACTGCAGACATGTTACAAGAGATGGTCAGAGACTGCAGACATGTTATAAGAGATGATCAGAGACTGCAGACATGTTACAAGAGATGGCCAGAGACTGCAGACATGTTACAAGAGATGGCCAGAGACTGCAGACATGTTACAAGAGATGGTCAGAGACTGCAGACATAGTACAGGAGATGGTCAGAGACTGCAGACATAGTACAGGAGATGGTCAGAGACTGCAGACATAATACAAGAGATGGTCAGAGACAGCAGACATAATACAAGAGATGGTCAGAGACTGCAGACATAATACAAGAGATGGTCAGAGACTGCAGACATAATACAAGAGATGGTCAGAGACTGAGGATATGTTACAGGAGATGATCAGAGACTGCAGACATAATACAAGAGATGGTCAGAGACTGCAGACATAATGCAAGAGATGGTCAGAGGCTGCAGACATGTTACAAGAGATGGTCAGAGACTACAGACATGTTACAAGAGATGGTCTGAAACTGCAGACATACTACAGGAGACGGTCAGAGACTGAAGATATAATTGAGGAGATGGTCAGAGACTGCAGACATAGTACAGGAGATGGTCAGAGAATGCGTACATATTACAGGAGATGGTCAGAGACTGCAGACATACTACAGGAGATGGTCAGAGACTGGAGATATAATAGAGGAGATGGTCAGAGACTGCAGACATACTACAGGAGATGGTCAGAGACGGCAGACGTGTTACAAGAGATGGTCAGAGACTGCAGACATGTTACAAGAGATGGTCAGAGACTGCAGACATGTTACAAGAGATGGTCAGAGACTGCAAACATGTTACAGGAGATGGTCAGAGACTGCAGACATGTTACAAGAGATGATCAAAGACTGCAGACATGTTACAAGAGATAGTCAGAGACTGCAGACATGTTACAAGAGATGGTCAGAGACTGCAGCCATACTACAGGAGATGGTCAGAGATGGCAGACATAATACAAGATTTGGCCAGAGACTGCAGACATAATACAAGAGATGGTCTGAGACTGCAGACATGTTACAAGAGATGGTCAGAGACTGCAGACATAGCACAGGAGATGGACAGAGACTGCAGACATAATACAAGAGATGGTCAGAGACTGCAGACATAATACAAGAGATGGTCAGAGACTGCAGACATAATACAAGAGATGGTCAGAGGCTGCAGACATGTTACAAGAGATGGTCAAAAGCTGCAGACATGTTACAAGAGATGGTCTGAGACTGCAGACATACTACAGGAGACGGTCAGAGACTGGAGATATAATAGAGGAGATGGTCAGAGACTGCAGACATAGTACAGGAGATGGTCAGAGAATGCGTACATATTACAGGAGATGGTTAGAGACTGCAGACATACTACTGGAGACGGTCAGAGACTGGAGATATAATAGAGGAGATGGTCAGTGACTGCAGACATACTACAGGAGATGGTCAGAGACAGCAGACGTGTTACAAGAGATGGTCAGAGACTGCAGACATGTTGCAAGAGATGGTCAGAGACTGCAGACATGTTACAAGAGATGGTCAGAGACTACAGACATGTTACAAGAGATGGTCAGAGACTGCAGACATGTTACAAGAGATGATCAAAGAATGCAGACATGTTACAAGAGATGGTCAGAGACTGCAGACAATGTTACAAGAGATAGTCAGAGACTGCAGACATGTTACAAGAGATGATCAAAGACTGCAGACATGTTACAAGAGATAGTCAGAGACTGCAGACATGTTACAAGAGATGGTCAGAGACTGCAGCCATACTACAGGAGATGGTCAGAGATGGCAGACATAATACAAGATTTGGCCAGAGACTGCAGACATAATACAAGAGATGGTCAGAGACTGCAGACATGTAACAAGAGATAGTCAGAGACTGCAGACATGTTACAAGAGATGGTCAGAGACTACAGACATGTTACAAGAAATGGTTTGAGACTGCAGACATACTACAGGAGACGGTCAGAGACTGGAGATATAATTGAGGAGATGGTCAGAGACTGCAGACATAGTAGAGGAGATGGTCAGAGAATGCGTACATATTACAGGAGATGGTTAGAGACTGCAGACATACTACTGGAGACGGTCAGAGACTGGAGATATAATAGAGGAGATGGTCAGAGACTGCAGACATACTACAGGAGATGGTCAGAGACAGCAGACGTGTTACAAGAGATGGTCAGAGACTGCAGACATGTTGCAAGAGATGGTCAGAGACTGCAGACATGTTACAAGAGATGGTCAGAGACTACAGACATGTTACAAGAGATGGTCAGAGACTGCAGACATGTTACAAGAGATGGTCAGAGACTGCAGACAATGTTACAAGAGATAGTCAGAGACTGCAGACATGTTACAAGAGATGGTCAGAGACTGCAGACATACTACAGGATATGGTCAGAGATGGCAGACATAATACAAGATTTGGCCAGAGACTGCAGACATAATACAAGAGATGGTCAGAGACTGCAGACATGTAACAAGAGATAGTTAGAGACTGCAGACATAATACAAGAGATAGTCAGAGACTGCAGACATGTTACAAGAGATGGTCAGAGACTACAGACATGTTACAAGAAATGGTCTGAGACTGCAGACATACTACAGGAGACGGTCAGAGACTGGAGATATAATAGAGGAGATGGTCAGAGACTGCAGACATAATACAAGAGATGGTCAGAGACTGCAGACATAATACAAGAGATGGTCAGAGACTGCAGACATAATACAAGAGATGGTCAGAGACTGAAGACATGTTACAGGAGATGATCAGAGACTGCAGACATAATACAAGAGATGGTCAGAGACTGCAGACATAATGCAAGAGATGGTCAGAGGCTGCAGACATGTTACAAGAGATGGTCAGAGACTACAGACATGTTACAAGAGATGGTCTGAAACTGCAGACATACTACAGGAGACGGTCAGAGACTGAAGATATAATTGAGGAGATGGTCAGAGACTGCAGACATAGTACAGGAGATGGTCAGAGAAAGCGTACATATTACAGGAGATGGTCAGAGACTGCAGACATACTACAGGAGATGGTCAGAGACTGGAGATATAATAGAGGAGATGGTCAGAGACTGCAGACATACTACAGGAGATGGTCAGAGACGGCAGACGCGTTACAAGAGATGGTCAGAGACTGCAGACATGTTACAAGAGATGGTCAGAGACTGCAGACATGTTACAAGAGATGGTCAGAGACTGCAAACATGTTACAGGAGATGGTCAGAGACTGCAGACATGTTACAAGAGATGATCAAAGACTGCAGACATGTTACAAGAGATAGTCAGAGACTGCGGACATGTTACAAGAGATGGTCAGAGACTGCAGACATACTACAGGAGATGGTCAGAGACTGGAGATATAATAGAGGAAATGGTCAGAGACTGCAGACATAGCACAGGAGATGGTCAGAGACTGCAGACATGTTACAAAAGATGGTCAGAGACTGCAGACAATGTTACAAGAGATAGTCAGAGACTGCAGACATGTTACAAGAGATGGTCAGAGACTGCAGACATACTACAGGAGATGGTCAGAGATGGCAGGCATAATACAAGATTTGGCCAGAGACTGCAGACATAATACAAGAGATGGTCAGAGACTGCAGACATGTAACAAGAGATAGTCAGAGACTGCAGACATGTTACAAGAGATGGTCAGAGACTGCAGACATGTTACAAGAGATGGTCAGAGACTACAGACATGTTACAAGAAATGGTTTGAGACTGCAGACATACAGGAGACGGTCAGAGACTAGAGATATAATAGAGGAGATGGTCAGAGACTGAAGACATAGTACAGGAGATGGTCAGAGAATGCGTACATATTACATAAAATGGTCAGAGACTGCAGACATACTACAGTAGGCGGTCAGAGACGGGAGATATAATAGAGGAGATTGTCAGAGACTGCAGACATACTACAGGAGATGGTCAGAGACGGCAGACATGTTACAAGAGATGGTCAGAGACTGCAGACATGTTACAAGAGATGGTCAGAGACTGCAGACATGTTACAAGAGATGGTCAGAGACTGCAGACATGTTACAAGAGATGATCAGAGACTGCAGACATGTTACCAGAGCTGGCCAGAGACTGCAGACATGTTACAAGAGATGGTCAGAGACAGCAGACATGTTACAAGAGATGGTCAGAGACTGCAGACATAGTACAGGAGATGGTCAGAGACTGTAGACATAATACAAGAGATGGTCAGAGACTGCAGACATAATACAAGAGATGGTCAGAGACTGCAGACATAATACAAGAGATGGTCAGAGACTGCAGACATAATACAAGAGATGGTCAGAGACTGCAGACATAATACAAGAGATGGTCAGAGACTGCAGACATGTTACAAGAGATGGTCAGAGACTGCAGACATAGTACAGGAGATGGTCAGAGACTGCAGACATAATACAAGAGATGGTTAGAGGCTGCAGACATGTTACTAGAGATGGTCAGAGACTACAGACATACTACAGGAGACGGTCAGAGACTGGAGATATAATTGAGGAGATGGTCAGAGAATGCATACATATTACAGGAGATGGTCAGAGACTGCAGACATACTACTGGAGACGGTCAGAGACTGGAGATTTAATAGAGGAGATGGTCAGAGACTGCAGACATACTATAGGAGATGGTCAGAGACAGCAGACGTGTTACAAGATATGGTCAGAGACTGCAGACATGTTGCAAGAGATGGTCAGAGACTGCAGACATGTTACAAGAGATGGTCAGAGACTGCAGACAATGTTACAAGAGATAGTCAGAGACTGCAGACATGTTACAAGAGATGGTCAGAGACTGCAGACATGTTACAAGAGATGGCCAGAGACTGCAGACATGTTACAAGAGATGGTCAGAGACTGCAGACATGTTACAAGAGATGGTCAGAGACTGCAGACATAGTACAGGAGATGGTCAGAGACTGCAGACATAATAGAAGAGATGGTCAGAGACTGCAGACATAATAGAAGAGATGGTCAGAGACTGCAGACATAATACAAGAGATGGTCAGAGACTGCAGACATAATACAAGAGATGGTCAGAGACTGCAGACATGTTACAAGAGATGGTCAGAGACTGCAGACATAGTACAGGAGATGGTCAGAGACTGCAGACATAATACAAGAGATGGTCAGAGACTGCAGACATAATACAAGAGATGGTCAGAGACTGCAGACATAATACAAGAGATGGTCAGAGACTGCAGACATGTTACAAGAGATGGACAGAGACTGCAGACATAGTACAGGAGATGGTCAGAGACTGCAGACATAATACAAGAGATGGTCAGAGGCTGCAGACATGTTACAAGAGATGGTCAGAGACTACAGACATGTTACAAGAGATGGTCTGAGACTGCAGACATACTACAGGAGACGGTCAGAGACTGGAGATATAATTGAGGAGATGTTCAGAGACTGCAGACATAGTAGAGGAGATGGTCAGAGAATGCATACATATTACAGGAGATGTTCAGAGACTGCAGACATACTACTGGAGACGGTCAGAGACTGGAGATTTAATAGAGGAGATGGTCAGAGACTACAGACATACTACAGGAGATGGTCAGAGACGGCAGACATGTTACAAGAGATGGTCAGAGACTGCAGACATGTTACAAGAGATGGTCAGAGACTACAGACATGTTACAAGAGATGGTCAGAGACTGCAGACATGTTACAAGAGATGATCAAAGAATGCAGACATGTTACAAAAGATGGTCAGAGACTGCAGACAATGTTACAAGAGATAGTCAGAGACTGCAGACATGTTACAAGAGATGGTCAGAGACTGCAGACATACTACAGGAGATGGTCAGAGATGGCAGGCATAATACAAGATTTGGCCAGAGACTGCAGACATAATACAAGAGATGGTCAGAGACTGCAGACATGTAACAAGAGATAGTCAGAGACTGCAGACATGTTACAAGAGATGGTCAGAGACTACAGACATGTTACAAGAAATGGTTTGAGACTGCAGACATACAGGAGACGGTCAGAGACTAGAGATATAATAGAGGAGATGGTCAGAGACTGAAGACATAGTACAGGAGATGGTCAGAGAATGCGTACATATTACATAAAATGGTCAGAGACTGCAGACATACTACAGTAGGCGGTCAGAGACGGGAGATATAATAGAGGAGATTGTCAGAGACTGCAGACATACTACAGGAGATGGTCAGAGACGGCAGACATGTTACAAGAGATGGTCAGAGACTGCAGACATGTTACAAGAGATGGTCAGAGACTGCAGACATGTTACAAGAGATGGTCAGAGACTGCAGACATGTTACAAGAGATGATCAGAGACTGCAGACATGTTACCAGAGCTGGCCAGAGACTGCAGACATGTTACAAGAGATGGTCAGAGACTGCTGACATGTTACAAGAGATGGTCAGAGACTGCAGACATAGTACAGGAGATGGTCAGAGACTGTAGACATAATACAAGAGATGGTCAGAGACTGCAGACATAATACAAGAGATGGTCAGAGACTGCAGACATAATACAAGAGATGGTCAGAGACTGCAGACATAATACAAGAGATGGTCAGAGACTGCAGACATGTTACAAGAGATAGTCAGAGACTGCAGACATAGTACAGGAGATGGTCAGAGACTGCACACATAATACAAGAGATGGTCAGAGACTGCAGACATAATACAAGAGATGGTTAGAGGCTGCAGACATGTTACTAGAGATGGTCAGAGACTACAGACATACTACAGGAGACGGTCAGAGACTGGAGATATAATTGAGGAGATGGTCAGAGAATGCATACATATTACAGGAGATGGTCAGAGACTGCAGACATACTACTGGAGACGGTCAGAGACTGGAGATTTAATAGAGGAGATGGTCAGAGACTGCAGACATACTACAGGAGATGGTCAGAGACAGCAGACGTGTTACAAGATATGGTCAGAGACTGCAGACATGTTGCAAGAGATGGTCAGAGACTGCAGACATGTTACAAGAGATGGTCAGAGACTGCAGACAATGTTACAAGAGATAGTCAGAGACTGCAGACATGTTACAAGAGATGGTCAGAGACTGCAGACATGTTACAAGAGATGGCCAGAGACTGCAGACATGTTACAAGAGATGGTCAGAGACTGCAGACATGTTACAAGAGATGGTCAGAGACTGCAGACATAGTACAGGAGATGGTCAGAGACTGCAGACATAATACAAGAGATGGTCAGAGACTGCAGACATAATACAAGAGATGGTCAGAGACTGCAGACATAATACAAGAGATGGTCAGAGACTGCAGACATGTTACAAGAGATGGTCAGAGACTGCAGACATAGTACAGGAGATGGTCAGAGACTGCAGACATAATACAAGAGATGGTCAGAGACTGCAGACATAATACAAGAGATGGTCAGAGGCTGCAGACATGTTACAAGAGATGGTCAGAGACTACAGACATGTTACAAGAGATGGTCTGAGACTGCAGACATACTACAGGAGACGGTCAGAGACTGGAGATATAATTGAGGAGATGGTCAGAGACTGCAGACATAGTAGAGGAGATGGTCAGAGAATGCATACATATTACAGGAGATGTTCAGAGACTGCAGACATACTACTGGAGACAGTCAGAGACTGGAGATTTAATAGAGGAGATGGTCAGAGACTACAGACATACTACAGGAGATGGTCAGAGACGGCAGACATGTTACAAGAGATGGTCAGAGACTGCAGACATGTTACAAGAGATGGTCAGAGACTACAGACATGTTACAAGAGATGGTCAGAGACTGCAGGCATGTTACAAGAGATGATCAAAGAATGCAGACATGTTACAAGAGATGGTCAGAGACTGCAGACAATGTTACAAGAGATAGTCAGAGACTGCAGACATGTTACAAGAGATGGTCAGAGACTGCAGACATGTTACAAGAGATGGTCAGAGACTGCAGACATACTACAGGAGATGGTCAGAGATGGCAGGCATAATACAAGATTTGGCCAGAGACTGCAGACATGTAACAAGAGATGGTCAGAGACTGCAGACATGTAACAAGAGATAGTCAGAGACTGCAGACATGTTACAAGAGATGGTCTGAGACTACAGACATGTTACAAGAAATGGTTTGAGACTGCAGACATACAACAGTAGGCGGTCAGAGACTGGAGATATAATAGAGGAGATTGTCAGAGACTGCAGACATACTACAGGAGATGGTCAGAGATGGCAGACATGTTACAAGAGATGGTCAGAGACTGCAGACATGTTACAAGAGATGATCAGAGACTGCAGACATGTTACAAGAGATGGTCAGAGACTGCAGACAATGTTACAAGAGATAGTCAGAGACTTCAGACATGTTACAAGAGATGGTCAGAGACTGCAGACATGTTACAAGAGATGGCCAGAGACTGCAGACATGTTACAAGAGATGGTCAGAGACTGCAGACATGTTACAAGAGATGGTCAGAGACTGCAGACATAGTACAGGAGATGGTCAGAGACTGTAGACATAATACAAGAGATGGTCAGAGACTGCAGACATAATACAAGAGATGGTCAGAGACTGCAGACATAATACAAGAGATGGTCAGAGACTGCAGACATGTTACAAGAGATGGTCAGAGACTGCAGACATAGTACAGGAGATGGTCAGAGACTGCAGACATAATACAAGAGATGGTCAGAGACTGCAGACATAATACAAGAGATGGTCAGAGGCTACAGACATGTTACAAGAGATGGTCTGAGACTGCAGACATACTACAGGAGACGGTCAGAGACTGGAGATATAATTGAGGAGATGGTCAGAGACTGCAAACATAGTAGAGGAGATGGTCAGAGAATGCATACATATTACAGGAGATGTTCAGAGACTGCAGACATACTACTGGAGACAGTCAGAGACTGGAGATTTAATAGAGGAGATGGTCAGAGACTACAGACATACTACAGGAGATGGTCAGAGACGGCAGACATGTTACAAGAGATGGTCAGAGACTGCAGACATGTTACAAGAGATGGTCAGAGACTACAGACATGTTACAAGAGATGGTCAGAGACTGCAGACATGTTACAAGAGATGATCAAAGAATGCAGACATGTTACAAGAGATGGTCAGAGACTGCAGACAATGTTACAAGAGATAGTCAGAGACTGCAGACATGTTACAAGAGATGGTCAGAGACTGCATACATACTACAGGAGATGGTCAGAGATGGCAGGCATAATACAAGATTTGGCCAGAGACTGCAGACATGTAACAAGAGATGGTCAGAGACTGCAGACATGTAACAAGAGATAGTCAGAGACTGCAGACATGTTACAAGAAATGGTCAGAGACTACAGACATGTTACAAGAAATGGTTTGAGACTGCAGACATACTACAGGAGACGGTCAGAGACTAGAGATATAATAGAGGAGATGGTCAGAGACTGCAGACATAGTACAGGAGATGGTCAGAGAATGCGTACATATTACAGGAAATGGTCAGAGACTGCAGACATACTACAGTAGGCGGTCAGAGACGGGAGATATAATAGAGGAGATTGTCAGAGACAGCAGACATACTACAGGAGATGGTCAGAGACGGCAGACATGTTACAAGAGATGGTCAGAGACTGCAGACATGTTACAAGAGATGGTCAGAGACTGCAGACATGTTACAAGAGATGGTCAGAGACTGCAGACATGTTACAAGAGATGATGAGAGACTGCAGACATGTTACCAGAGCTGGCCAGAGACTGCAGACATGTTACAAGAGATGGTCAGAGACTGCAGACATGTTACAAGAGATGGTCAGAGACTGCAGACATAGTACAGGAGATGGTCAGAGACTGTAGACATAATACAAGAGATGGTCAGAGACTGCAGACATAATACAAGAGATGGTCAGAGACTGCAGACATAATACAAGAGATGGTCAGAGACTGCAGACATGTTACAAGAGATGGTCAGAGACTGCAGACATAGTACAGGAGATGGTCAGAGACTGCACACATAATACAAGAGATGGTCAGAGACTGCAGACTGTTATATTCTTAATATCTAAATTTTAATTGGCTTTATTGAAAAGAATATGCATTTTCCATATTTGTTTGAATGACAGGACTTTGAGCTAGTGATACCCAAATGGCCATTCATTGACTGAAAATGCAGGTCAAGACCCTGTCAGAATTTGATGGATTTTGTAAATAATATATGTTTTGGTTGAATTTTCCTATGTAACCAATACTTTGTTTGATTTATGCGTTTATGTTTTAAGAGGTTAGTCTGAAAGCCTCTCACATATATCTGGTTTCATGTTTAAAATGTTTGGTTAAAGTGAAAAACAGATGTTGCTCTCTGTTAGAAGGTGGAGAAAAAGGGAGTGTATGGGAGGGATTTTTGTTTGGGCGCGAATTTGAAAGACTGAGTTCATATAGACACAAGGAATCCAGTCTTCGGGCTCACTCTACACACACATCTCACTCTACACACACATCTCACTCTACACACACATCTCACTCTACACACACATCTCACTCTACACACACGGCGCACTCTTCACACATCTTCCTCCCAAGACATACACCTATTCAAGCCAGGACACAAGAGGTTAATCGGCCATTTTTAATAGGCCAGGACAAAGGAAGCACATGTCTAATGACTTTAAGAATTCTTTTCAGATCTTTGAAACAAATGAACTATATTTGAACATTTTTTGCATATATGAAACAACACTAATTCTGAATATGAATGTACTATTTTTGTAAGTATTTTCCAAGTTTATGTGTGTACAATAAAACACACGGTTTTGATTTAAGCTGACTCAAGCAGAAATAATTCCAAAATTCGTCTCACGAGAATCATCATTATTGAAGGCTTTTTATACAATATTAAGCCATTTATTTCATTGGTGGACGCCAGCCAGTTTCAATCGTCAGAAGTTTTATGCCACTTTTCCGTTGTTCAGAGGGGAAACGTGATGAACAGAAAACTTTGCAATTATTGAAAGAACCTAGAAGAAACGCCAGATTGATGTTTTTTGATGTTTGATTGCGTGAAGACCAGAGTATTTTGGATCAGAAGTCTTGACAGACGGTTTAATTAGAGTCCAGCGGAAAACGGAAAAGTTTTATATTCGGTGAGTACCAAAATATGGAATTTATAAATGTTATAGCTGAAGGAAGTAAGTTAGAATTTGAAGGTTTAGCCAGCTATATTTCAGACACTAAGTTATGGCAATCAATGTATAATCAATGCCTACAGGCAAATAAAGAAATTGAGAAGAATAGATTTTCATTAGCTAAATCTAAGAGAAAATTAAGTAATATAATGAAATTAGTCTCAGTCTTCAATGCCATGGTTTTTGATATGCCAGGAAAACAAAGTCAAAGTGTAACAGAAATTGCACAAACACAGGAGAATTTACATATTGAACAATTAATGATTGAAAAAGATGCATTAGAACATAAAATGAATGCATTATTGGAATCGGTTAAAGAAAAAGAAAGTTGTATTGCTTTTTTAACTCAGAAAGAAATTGAACAAGAGAATGTTATAAGTTTGCTTAAAACGCAATTATTGCAAGCTCAGTCTTCTGCACATGCTCAGTGTTTAGCTTATGAACACGTGACAAAGTCAGAGGCGAGGGATGATGATGCTGATTCTGGATTTGACTCAGTGGGGTCATTTGAGGAGGTTAATGTTTCCTCAGACAATGAAAGTGTGAAGTCTGTTGATTTGAATATTAGTAATATTCAACAGAAATGTAAATTTTCATCGCCATATACTCAAAGAAAGGTATATGCAAAAAAACCAACTCTTAGATGTTTAGTTTGCAAAAGAGAGGGTCACATAGCTAGGTTTTGTGTGATGGCCAATAATAATGATATACAAAAGAGGTTGTATTATCCAAAAACGATGCCAAGGCGCTATGAAGTGTATTCTGTGCGCTGGGGTAGTAATTTGAGGTATAGAGGCCATAATAATCAAACTAATTTCCCTTTTGAGACCCAAATGCAAAGATTGCAAACTGCAAATAGTCCATTAAGACAGGAAAGGTATCACTATGTATTATATAACACTGTGAAAAACAATGTTAGCAGTCCTTAAATGAACTGCATGGATGGTAAGGATTTTCTGGTTATTGATTCTTTGCTATGGATAATAAGGTTATGATTTGAGGTTCAGAGATTTGGTTTTTATTTGATATATTTTTAGAATTCAAGGATAATCCTTTGGATTATTAATTTTTTATTAATTTTTCCCAGTTATGATTATTATGATTTTAATTTTTCATTTTTTGTTCAGATGGAACATTGAGAGGTTTAGTTCATCTGATAAGGGGGTAATTGACAGCTTTGTACTCAATTAGCAAAGGATGCAGATTTGTATGGAGAATTAGTGATTTTAACCTGAATATGGTCAAAATTATGTTGTGGAAAAAAACAAATATAAGATTTTCCTTCGTTTTCAGAGAATTAAAAGGTAAATCAATCTTTTGAGTTCTCATCGGGTGATATAATATCTATATTTTGTTAATGATAACTAGATCTAATATCATGACTTAGATGGATTTTCTATATTTAATGTACCACAACACCTACAGGTGGAATTCACTAAATTTAATTATGACAGTTTAGATCACTTTGGTAAGCAAAAATTGCTTGAAATTCTTAAAGGGAAATTCTATTGGGACAAAATGGAAGAGACAGTAGACAGAGTAATTAAATATTGTCTAATCTGTGTACAAAGATATTTTAATTACTGATAGGATATGGATTAATCATGTTTTTCTAGTTTGAGGTATACTAGCAAATCTCAGTAGTGGCAGAGGATTCGATTTTATAGGTAAAATCATGCAGGTAATGTGTAAAATCTTGGAAATAGGACAGAGATTTCATGTATCATATCATTCACAGTTTGCAGGTACAGTTTTTTCAGTTACAGAGTATTCTTCATTTGATTTAATGACAGGAAGAATTATTTTGTCACTTGTGTTTCACAATGAACTATTGTTGGCAGTAGACAGCAAGGATTGATTGTGTCCCTTTGAAGTGTATTTTTTCTGCAATGCTTGTGATTTGAGAAGGGATATTAGGATGTTATTTAAAGGTATTGAATGTCATTCAGAAAAAGATATTTCTTTTTGGTATTTTGTGCTCCTTTTGCACAACAGTGTTTTGGTTATAGATGATACAGGACAATTTGAACAGAATGGTGTTACATGCAGTTACTTGTATGAAAAATGGTCCCTCCACACATTTTTATGTTTGAGTTAAAAGATCATAACTTCTTATTTCACAATATTCCTTGTTTAGGAGATTATTAAAAGACAATTTGTATATATACTGATATGTAGTATTTGTTTTAGAAGTTTAAAGAAACTTGTATTGTATAAGTTAAATGGTTACTCACAGAGCACATAGCCCCATCCTTAGGAATTTGAGAGTGAAATGACACCATCCTTTTTAAAAAGGAGGGGGGGGACTACTCATTGAGAGTCTGCATCTGTGGGACTACAAGACAAAAAAGAACCTTTCTGAATAAGAAAGGAGGGGGTTTGTTTTTTTAGGAGTAGAATGCCTGTAACAGAGTTTTTTGGCAGACATGCACTTCAGCAGATGTTGCAAAAGACACTCACTCCAGTATACACAAGACACATATACAGCATGAAAACTGTTGTTACATCCACACACACACATATCTGATTCTTGTAACATTTTGTTATTTTATTATTAAAACCAAAATTATCTTTTATTCAAGATAAACGGTTTATCAAGATTGATGATTAAGAACGTAAAGATTTATTTAAATCAAAAATTAGATGTTGTTAGCATTAGTTTATACAGAAAGAAATATGGTGATTAAAGAGTTGCCATGTGTAAGGTCACACCCAGAGATGGTGAGATACATGTCACAGGCAGAACTAAAGGTTCAGGAGAAGTGGATCATGGCAAAGTAATTGAGAAGGTCCATTGGACATCTTGGAGGTTCAAGGGACAATGGTATTAGTTCAAGGATTTCTCAATCTAGTGAAAAAGCATGGATAAATAAAATGTGGGTATAACAAATGTAATATTCTGAGATAAATGATGCTGCTTTTATTTTTCCTAGGAATGAATTATATTTCATTAACCTGGAGGAATCATGGATTCCAAAAAAGAAGAAAGATGACAGTTCAACAAAAGAAAGTGTTAAAGAGAGAAGATTTATCATCATCACAGGATTCATCTTTTCCCTAGTGACAATTTTATCTGTGGTAAAATATATCACAAACTGTTCCAGCTATGCAGAGGTTAACAGGATTGAAGAATTACACAACAAAGTCATTACATTATTCAGAGACAAAAGAGATCTAGACACGGATATCAATATAGATGATAAAAGTGATAAAGACATTGATATTAATACAGAGGACAAGAGTGATAAAGATATTGATCTTAATATAAATGACAGAATATAATTCTAGATATGTTGATATTAATACAGCTGAAGAATTGTATGGATATGTAGTTGTAAGAACATGGGATTTTAAAGTAACAAGACAATTAACACAAATAAGGGTTAAAATTAGTATTTCTGTGGTCAACATGATTATTCCAGAAATTTATATTTTTCCACAGTCTTTGAACATTTTTGAAGATAATGATAGTTTGCATTTGATATGTAAAACAAAAATATATGTACCTCAGGATTCATTGGTAACTTGGAAAAGGAACGATGAATTTTTGGGAAGTTTTCTTCACAGTTCTACTATGATAATTCATAAAGGAATTTATGGTAGTGTGAATTGGATCAATAATACATTTGTTTATCAACAAATGAGAGTATCTTTGAATGATACTGGTATATATGGATGTTGCATATCAATAGTAAATTATCCAATGAAATGTGCAAAGGCAAGTGTTGTTGTAAGGTCTCCTAGGAAAACTCCATGTGTTGGTAAGAAAAGTGTCTCAGCAAATCCATTTCAGATTAACCATTTCCAATCCAGAACTCTTTTGAGAGAGGGAAATTTTGTCATTATATTGTGGAACTTTAATGTTTCAGAATGGAAAATTTCTACAAGGTTTCCACAATGTCAAGGACATTTGGTTAATATGGAATTGGGTATTGAAAGATGGTTTGGAATTAATAATATTAATCATAACAGAAATAAGTGTGGTATTGTTGAAGGTATTTTAGGAGGGATTGGCACAATTGGGAGTATAAGGCTCTGTTTCCACTAGTGCGACTTTTCATGCGACTTGGGACTGAAAAGTCGCATGACAAATTGTTTCCCATGATTTCCAATGAGTACCGTTCATATCTGTGCGACTTCAAGTCGCAGCGACTTCAAAGTAGTTCCTGCACTACTTTGGTCCCACTTTGATGCGACTTGAGGTCCATAGATACAGGCATTGCTTCAAATCGCGGTAAAAAGTCGCGGTAAAATCGCGGTAAAAAATCGCGCGACTTTGGGGACGCAATAGTGGAAACATAGCCTTACTAATTGTATGGACATTAATACTTTAAAGTCTGATCTTGAGACAGCTGGTTTAGTGGGTAGTAACGGGATTAAAATACAGAGAAATTTAAATGAAATTTTAGAAAATATGGTTATTAAAACAGCTAATATAATGGGTCCATCTATTTTACATCTTCAAAATATTACTCTTGATTTAATGTTAAGTGAACAACATTCTCATATTGCCAGAGCATGTTTAGAAATCCAAACTGAATATTCCACTAATTTTAAAATAATTGCTCAAGTTACCCAGAGAATATGTATATGCTATAAATCATACAGATTTATGGGTAAATAAATGGATAGGATGTAAACAGGATGTTTGTTATAGTTCTTCTATGATTCCGATAGCAGGACAAGAACAAATTTTGGTTCCAATCACTGTCCTGGGATTACCCATCAGCAATACACAATTATTGTATTATAAATTACAGTATACAGATTTTGCATTTAACAATGAAAATTCTGAATTAGAACAATTAGATTTGTCATCATGTTTACAATTTCAGTCTAAAGTTATCTGTTTACCTAATCAAGATAAAAGTATTTTTCATTCTTGTTATCATAATCATACATTGTGTTCAGCAAGAATAGAAAAAGTTGAAACAATTTCTGAATTAGTTACTCGTGTAGATAAAAAGAAGGTTTGTTTCCAGATCATGTCAGATACAGAAAGGGTTAAAACTTTTTTCTCTTCTTGTACAAATACAGAAAACCTAAATCAAGGCTTGTATTGTATAGAAGGAGACATTGTAGCAATAAGTATTAATGGGTTTAGAACAAATTTAACAAATATGCTTATGAAAAATATAAGTGCTCTTCCTACACAATATAATATATCTCAGGTAGATGAATTTCCTTGGGAAGAATGGGCAAATGTAATTCATAAGGATAAAGGTTTATTGATAGCTTTGGCTAAGGAACTTCAGAATGCAGAAATATTGTTTAAACATGAACAAGGTAATTTGCAAGAGATATCTCATCAATGGTCAGAATTTTCAGGAAGTAATTGGTGGAAAAAATTCAGTAATATAATAGTGTATCAATTTGGGGAAAAACTTCAATAACCTCAGCAGCAGGAAATATTTTATCACATCCTATAGTTATTCTTTTTATTATTATTATGTTATTCATTATATTCCAGTTATGTTTGATGTTTAGAATGAAAAAATTATATTATCGAATTAGAAATGAAATCAAGAAAGGAGATGATTTATTGCAAAATAAGCTTAAGAGAAAGATGGGTTTTGGTATTGCAAACTCGGTTGGTGATGGAAATACATTTGGAGTTATTGGATCAAAGTCTGAATGAATGGGACATGGATGCTATGAATGTATGATTGAAATATGATTGTTATTCATATTTCAGAGGGGAATGTTATATTCTTAATATCTAAATTTTAATTGGCTTTATTGAAAAGAATATGCATTTTCCATATTTGTTTGAATGACAGGACTTTGAGCTAGTGATACCCAAATGGCCATTCATTGACTGAAAATGCAGGTCAAGACCCTGTCAGAATTTGATGGATTTTGTAAATAATATACACTACCGTTCAAAAGTTTGGGGTCACCCAAACAATTTTGTGTTTTCCATGAAAAGTCACACTTATTCACCACCATACATTGTGAAATGAATACAAAATAGAGTCAAGACATTGACAAGGTTAGAAATAATGATTTGTATTTGAAATAACATTGTTTTTACATCAAACTTTGC
The DNA here is from genome assembly GCA_037952835.1 of Lithobates septentrionalis. NCBI lineage: Eukaryota > Metazoa > Chordata > Amphibia > Anura > Ranidae > Lithobates > Lithobates septentrionalis. The sequence goes on along the minus strand of JBBDGP010001158.1, from coordinate 2,084,296 downwards.
TTTCATCAAAGAATCCTCCTTTTGCAGCAATTACAGCATTGCACACCTTTGGCATTCTAGCTGTTAATTTATTGAGGTAAGCTGGAGAAATTGCACCCCACGCTTCTAGAAGCAGCTCCCACAAGTTGGATTGGTTGGATGGGCACTTCTGGCGTACCATACGGTCAAGCTGCTCCCACAACAGCTCAATGGGGTTCAGATCTGGTGACTGTGCTGGCCACTCCATTACCGATAGAATACCAGCTGCCTGCTTCTGCTGTAAATAGTTCTTGCACAATTTGGAGGTGTGTTTAGGGTCATTGTCCTGTTGTAGGATGAAATTGGCTTCAATCAAGCGCTGTCCACTGGGTATGGCATGGCGTTGCAAAATGGAGTGATAGCCTTCCTTATTCAGAATCCCTTTTACCCTGTACAAAGCTCCCACCTTACCAGCACCAAAGCAACCCCAGACCATCACATTACCTCCACCATGCTTAACAGATGGCGTCAGGCATTCTTCCAGCATCTTTTCATTTGTTCTGCGTCTCACAAACGTTCTTCTTTGTGATCCAAACACCTCAAACTTGGATTCATCCATCCACAACACTTTTTTCCAGTCTTCCTCTGTCCAATGTCTGTGTTCTTTTGCCCATCTTAATCTTTTTCTTTTATTGGCCAGTCTCAGATATGGCTTTTTCTTTGCCACTCTGCCCTGAAGCCCAAAATCCCGCAGCCGCCTCTTCACTGTAGATGTTGACACTGGTGTTTTGCGGGTACTATTTAATGAAGATGCCAGTTGGGGACCTGTGAGGCGTCTGTTTCTCAAACTAGAGACTCTAATGTGCTTATCTTCTTGCTTAGTTGTGCAACGCGGCCTCCCACTTCTTTTTCTACTCTGGTTAGAGCCTGTTTGTGCTGTCCTCTGAAGGGAGTAGTACACACCGTTGTAGGAAATCTTCAATTTCTTTGCAATTTCTCGCATGGAATAGCCTTCATTTCTAAGAACAAGAATAGACTGTCAAGTTTCAGATGAAAGTTCTCTTTTTCTGGCCATTTTGAGCGTTTAATTGACCCCACAAATGTGATGCTCCAGAAACTCAATCTGCTCACAGGAAGGTCAGTTTTGTAGCTTCTGGAAGGAGCTAGACTGTTTTTAGATGTGTGAACATGATTGCACAAGGGTTTGCTAATCATCAATTAGCCTTCTGAGCCAATGAGCAAACACATTGTACCATTAGAACACTGGAGTGATAGTTGCTGGAAATGGGCCTCTATACACCTATGTAGATATTGCACCAAAAACTAGACATTTGCAGTTAGAATAGTCATTTACCACATTAGCAATGTATAGAGTATATTTGTTTAAAGTTAGGACTAGTTTAAAGTTAGCTTCATTTAAAAGTACAGTGCTTTTCCTTCAAAAATAAGGACATTTCAATGTGACCCCAAACTTTTGAACGGTAGTGTATGTTTTGGTTGAATTTTCCTATGTAACCAATACTTTGTTTGATTTATGCGTTTATGTTTTAAGAGGTTAGTCTGAAAGCCTCTCACATATATCTGGTTTCATGTTTAAAATGTTTGGTTAAAGTGAAAAACAGATGTTGCTCTCTGTTAGAAGGTGGAGAAAAAGGGAGTGTATGGGAGGGATTTGTGTTTGGGCGCGAATCTGAAAGACTGAGTTCATATAGACACAAGGAATCCAGTCTTCGGGCTCACTCTACACACACATCTCACTCTACACACACATCTCACTCTACACACACATCTCACTCTACACACACGGCGCACTCTTCACACATCTTCCTCCCAAGACATACACCTATTCAAGCCAGGACACAAGAGGTTAATCGGCCATTTTTAATAGGCCAGGACAAAGGAAGCACATGTCTAATGACTTTAAGAATTCTTTTCAAATCTTTGAAACAAATGAACTATATTTGAACATTTTTTGCATATATGAAACAACACTAATTCTGAATATTAATGTACTATTTTTGTAAGTATTTTCCAAGTTTATGTGTGTACAATAAAACACACGGTTTTGATTTAAGCTGACTCAAGCAGAAATAATTCCAAAATTCGTCTCACGAGAATCATCATTATTGAAGGCTTTTTATACAATATTAAGCCATTTATTTCACAGACATAATACAAGAGATGGTCAGAGGCTGCAGACATGTTACTAGAGATGGTCAGAGACTACAGACATACTACAGGAGACGGTCAGAGACTGGAGATATAATTGAGGAGATGGTCACAGACTGGAGACATAGTAGAGGAGATGGTCAGAGAATGCATACATATTACAGGAGATGGTCAGAGACTGCAGACATACTACTGGAGACGGTCAGAGACTGGAGATATAATAGAGGAGATTGTCAGAGACTGCAGACATACTACAGGAGATAGTCAGAGACGGCAGACATGTTACAAGAGATGGTCAGAGACTGCAGACATGTTACAAGAGATGATCAGAGACTGCAGACATGTTACAAGAGATGGTCAGAGACTGCAGACAATGTTACAAGAGATAGTCAGAGACTGCAGACATGTTACAAGAGATGGTCAGAGACTGCAGACATGTTACAAGAGATGGTCAGAGACTGCAGACATGTTACAAGAGATGATCAAAGACTGCAGACACGTTACAAGAGATGGTCAGAGACTGCAGACAATGTTACAAGAGATAGTCAGAGACTGCAGACATGTTACAAGAGATGGTCAGAGACTGCAGACATACTACAGGAGATGGTCAGAGATGGCAGACATAATATAAGATTTGGCCAGAGACTGCAGACATGTTACAAGAGATGGTCAGAGACTGCAGACATGTTACAAGAGATAGTCAGAGACTGCAGACATGTTACAAGAGATGGTCAGAGACTATAGACATGTTACAAGAAATGGTCTGAGACTGCAGACATACTACAGGAGACGGTCAGAGACTGGAGATATAATAGAGGAGATGGTCAGAGACTGCAGACATAGTACAGGAGATGGTCAGAGAATGCGTACATATTACAGGAGATGGTCAGAGACTGCAGACATACTACAGTAGGCGGTCAGAGACTGGAGATATAATAGAGGAGATTGTCAGAGACTGCAGACATACTACAGGAGATGGTCAGAGACGGCAGACATGTTACAAGAGATGGTCAGAGACTGCAGACATGTTAAAAGAGAAGGTCAGAGACTGCAGACATGTTACAAGAGATGGTCAGAGACTGCAGACATGTTACAAGAGATGGCCAGAGACTGCAGACATGTTACAAGAGATGGTCAGAGACTGCAGACATAGTACAGGAGATGGTCAGAGACTGCAGACATGTTACAAGAGATGGTCAGAGACTGCAGACATGTTACAAGAGATGGTCAGAAACTGCAGACATAGTACAGGAGATGGTCAGAGACTGTAGACATAATACAAGAGATGGTCAGAGACTGCAGACATAATACAAGAGATGGCCAGAGACTGCAGACATAATACAAGAGATGGTCAGAGACTGCAGACATGTTACAAGAGATGGTCAGAGACTGCAGGCATAGTACAGGAGATGGTCAGAGACTGCACACATAATACAAGAGATGGTCAGAGACTGCAGACATAATACAAGAGATGGTCAGAGGCTGCAGAAATGTTACTAGAGATGGTCAGAGACTACAGACATGTTACAAGAGATGGTCTGAGACTGAAGACATACTACAGGAGACGGTCAGAGACTGGAGATATAATTGAGGAGATGGTCACAGACTGCAGACATAGTAGAGGAGATGGTCAGAGAATGCATACATATTACAGGAGATGGTCAGAGACTGCAGACATACCACTGGAGACGGTCAGAGACTGGAGATTTAATAGAGGAGATGCTCAGAAACTGCAGACATACTACAGGAGATGGTCAGAGACAGCAGACGTGTTACAAGATATGGTCAGAGACTGCAGAAGTGTTGCAAGAGATGGTCAGAGACTGCAGACATGTTACAAGAGATAGTCAGAGACTACAGACATGTTACAAGAGATGGTAAGAGACTGCAGACATGTTACAAGAGATGATCAAAGACTGCAGACATAGTACATGAGATGGTCAGAGATTCCAGATATAATACAATAGATGGTCAGAGACTGCAGACATAATACAAGAGATGGTCAGAGACTGCAGACATAATAAAAGAGATGGTCAGAGACTGCAGACATGTTACAAGAGATGGTCAGAGACTGCAGACATAGTACAGGAGATGGTCAGAGACTGCAGACATAATACAAGAGATGATCCGAGACTGCAGACATAATACAAGAGATGGTCAGAGGCTGCAGACATGTTACAAGAGATGGTCAGAGACTGCAGACATGTTACAAGAGATGGTCTGAGACTGCAGACATACTACAGGAGACGGTCAGAGACTGGAGATATAATAGAGGAGATGGTCAGAGACTGCAGACATAGTACAGGAGATGGTCAGAGAATGCGTACATATTACAGGAGATGGTCAGAGACGGCAGACGTGTTACAAGAGATGGTCAGAGACTGCAGACATGTTACAAGAGATGGTCAGAGACTGCAGACATGTTACAAGAGATGGTCAGAGACTGCAGACATGTTACAAGAGATGGTCAGAGACTGCAGACATGTTACAAGAGATGGTCAGAGACTGCAGACATGTTACAAGAGATGATCAGAGACTGCAGACATGTTACAAGAGATGGTCAGAGACTGCAGACATGTTACAAGAGATGGTCAGAGACTGCAGACATACTTCAGTAGATGGTCAGAGATGGCAGACATAATATGGGTTTTGGCCAGAGACTGCAGACATGTTACAAGAGATGGTCAGAGACTGCAGACATAGTACAGGAGATGGTCAGAGACTGCAGACATAATACAAGAGATGGTGAGAGACTGCAGACATAATAAAAGAGATGGTCAGAGACTGCAGACATGTTACAAGAGATGGTCAGAGACTGCAGACATAGTACAGGAGATGGTCAGAGACTGCAGACATAATACAAGAGATGGTCAGAGACTGCAGACATAGTACAGGAGATGGTCAGAGACTGCAGACATAATACAAGAGATGGTCAGAGACTGCAGACATAATACAAGAGATGGTCAGAGACTGCAGACATGTTACAAGAGATGGTCAGAGACTGCAGACATGTTACAAGAGATGGTCAGAGACTACAGACATGTTACAACAAATAGTCTGAGACTGCAGACATACTACAGGAGACGGTCAGAGACTGGAGATATAATAGAGGAGATGGTCAGAGACTGCAGACATAGTACAGGAGATGGTCAGAGACTGCAGACATACTACAGTAGGCGGTCAGAGACTGGAGATATAATAGAGGAGATTGTCAGAGACTGCAGACATAATACAGGAGATGGTCAGAGACGGCAGACATGTTACAAGAGATGATCAGAGACTGCAGACATGTTACAAGAGATGGTCAGAGACTGCAGACAATGTTACAAGAGATAGTCAGACTGCAGACATGTTACAAGAGATGGTCAGAGACTGCAGACATGTTACAAGAGATGGTCAGAGACTGCAGACATGTTACAAGAGATGATCAAAGACTGCAGACATGTTACAAGAGATGGTCAGAGACTGCAGACAATGTTACAAGAGATAGTCAGAGACTGCAGACATGTTACAAGAGATGGTCAGAGACTGCAGACATACTACAGGAGATGGTCAGAGATGGCAGACATAATATAAGATTTGGCCAGAGACTGCAGACATGTTACAAGAGATGGTCAGAGACTGCAGACATGTTACAAGAGATAGTCAGAGACTGCAGACATGTTACAAGAGATGGTCAGAGACTATAGACATGTTACAAGAAATGGTCTGAGACTGCAGACATACTACAGGAGACGGTCAGAGACTGGAGATATAATAGAGGAGATGGTCAGAGACTGCAGACATAGTACAGGAGATGGTCAGAGAATGCGTACATATTACAGGAGATGGTCAGAGACTGCAGACATACTACAGGAGATGGTCAGAGATGGCAGACATGTTACAAGAGATGGTCAGAGACTGCAGACATGTTACAAGAGATGGTCAGAGACTGCAGACATGTTACAAGAGATGGCCAGAGACTGCAGACATGTTACAAGAGATGGTCAGAGACTGCAGACATAGTACAGGAGATGGTCAGAGACTGCAGACATAATACAAGAGATGGTCAGAGACTGCAGACATAATACAAGAGATGGTCAGAGACTGCAGACATAATACAAGAAATGTCCAGAGTCTGTAGACATAATACAAGAGATGGTCAGAGACTGCAGACATGTTACAAGAGATGGTCAGAGACTGCAGACATAGTACAGGAGATGGTCAGAGACTGCAGACATGTTACAAGAGATGGTCAGAGACTGCAGACATAGTACAGGAGATGGTCAGAGACTGCAGACATAATACAAGAGATGGTTAGAGACTGCAGACATAATACAAGAGATGGTCAGAGACTGCAGACATAATACAAGAGATGGTCAGAGACTGCAGACATGTTACAAGAGATGGTCAGAGACTGCAGACATGTTACAAGAGATGGTCAGAGACTGCAGACATGTTACAAGAGATGGTCAGAGACTGCAGACATGTTACAAGAGATGGTCAGAGACTGCAGACATGTTACAAGAGATGGTCAGAGACTGCAGACATGTTACAAGAGATGATCAGAGACTGCAGACATGTTACAAGAGATGGTCAGAGACTGCAGACATGTTACAAGAGATGATCAAAGACTGCAGACATGTTACAAGAGATGGTCAGAGACTGCAGACAATGTTACAAGAGATAGTCAGAGACTGCAGACATGTTACAAGAGATGGTCAGAGACTGCAGACATACTACAGGAGATGGTCAGAGATGGCAGACATAATACAAGATTTGGCCAGAGACTGCAGACATAATACAAGAGATGGTCAGAGACTGCAGACATGTTACAAGAGATGGTCAGAGACTACAAACATGTTACAGGAAATGGTCTGAGACTGCAGACATACTACAGGAGACGGTCAGAGACTGGAGTTATAATAGAGGAGATGGTCAGAGACTGCAGACATAATACAAGAGATGGTCAGAGACTGCAGACATGTTACAAGAGATGGTCTGAGACTGCAGACATACTACAGGAGACGGTCAGAGACTGGAGATATCATTGAGGAGATGGTCAGAGACTGAAGACATAGTACAGGAGATGGTCAGAGAATGCGTACATATTACAGGAGATGGTCAGAGACTGCAGACATACTACAGGAGTTGGTCAGAGACTGGAGATATAATAGAGGAGATGGTCAGAGACTGCAGTCATACTACAGGAGATGGTCAGAGATGGCAGACGTGTCACAAGATATGGTCAGAGACTGCAGACATGTTACAAGAGATGGTCAGAGACTGCAGACATGTTACAAGAGATGGTCAGAGACTGTAAACATGTTACAAGAGATGGTCAGAGACTGCAGACATGTTACAAGAGATGGTCAGAGACTGCAGACATGCTACAAGAGATGGTCAGAGACTGCAGACATACTACAGGAGATGGTCAGAGATGGCAGACATAATACAAGATTTGGCCAGAGACTGCAGACATAATACAAGAGATAGTCAGAGACTGCAGACATGTAACAAGAGATGGTCAGAGACTGCAGACATACTACAGGAGATGGTCAGAGATGGCAGACATAATACAAGATTTGGCCAGAGACTGCAGACATAATACAAGAGATGGTCAGAGACTGCAGACATGTAACAAGAGATGGTCAGAGACTGCAGACATGTTACAACAGATGGTCAGAGACTGCACACATGTTACAAGAGATGGTCAGAGACTGCAGACATGTTACAAGAGATGATCCGAGACTGCAGACATGTTACAAGAGATGGCCAGATACTGCAGACATGTTACAAGAGATGGTCAGAGACTGCAGACATGTTACAAGAGATGATCAGAGACTGCAGACATGTTACAAGAGATGGTCAGAGACTGCAGACATAATACAAGAGATGGTCAGAGACTGCAGACATAATACAAGAGATGGTCAGAGACTGCAGACACGTTACAAGTGATGGTCAGAGGCTGCAGACATATTACAGGAGAAGGTCAGAAACTGCAGACATAATACAAGAGATGGTCAGAGACTGCAGACATAATACAAGAGATGGTCAGAGACTGCAGACATGTAACAAGAGATGGTCAGAGACTGCAGACATAGTACAGGAGATGGTCAGAGACTGCAGACATAATACAAGAGATGGTCAGAGACTGCAGACATAATACAAGAGATGGTCAGAGGCTGAAGACATGTTACAAGAGATGGTCAGAGACTACAGACATGTTACAAGAGATGGTCTGAGACTGCAGACATACTACAGGAGATGGTCAGAGACTGGAGATATAATTGAGGAGATGGTCAGAGACTGCAGACATAGTACAGGAGATGGTCAGAGACTGCAGACATACTACAGGAGACGGTCAGAGACTGGAGATATAATAGAGGAGATGGTCAGAGACTGCAGACATACTACAGGAGATGGTCAGAGACGGCAGACATGTTACAAGAGATGGTTAGAGACTGCAGACATGTTACAAGAGATGGTCAGAGACTGCAGACATGTTACAAGAGATGGTCAGAGACTGCAGACATGTTACAAGAGATGATCAGAGACTGCAGACATGTTACAAGAGATGATCAAAGACTGCAGACATGTTACAAGAGATAGTCAGAGACTGCAGACATGTTACAAGAGATGGTCAGAGACTGCAGACATACTACAGGAGATGGTCACAGATGGCAGACATAATACAAGATTTGGCCAGAGACTGCAGACATAATACAAGAGATGTTCAGAGACTGCAGACATGTTACAAGAGATAGTCAGAGACTGCAGACATGTTACAAGAGATGGTCAGAGACTACAGACATGTTACAAGAGATGGTCTGAGACTGCAGACATACTACAGGAGACGGTCAGAGACTTGAGATATAATAGAGAAGATGGTCAGAGACTGCAGACATAGTACAGGAGATGGTCAGAGAATGCGTACATATTACAGGGGATGGTCAGAGACTGCAGACATACTACAGGAGATGGTCAGATACTCGAGATTTATTAGAGGAGATTGTCAGAGACTGCAGACATACTACAGGAGATGGTCAGAGACGCAGACATGTTACAAGAGATGGTCAGAGACTGCAGACATGTTACAAGAGATGGTCAGAGACTGCAGACATGTTACAAGAGATGGTCAGAGACTGCAGACATGTTACAAGAGATGGTCAGAGACTGCAGACATGTTACAAGAGATGATCAGAGACTGCAGACATGTTACAAGAGATGGCCAGAGACTGCAGACATGTTACAAGAGATGGTCAGAGACTGCAGACATGTTACAAGAGATGGTCAGAGACTGCAGACATACTTCAGAAGATGGTCAGAGATGGCAGACATAATACAAGTTTTGGCCAGAGACTGCAGACATGTTACAAGAGATGGTCAGAGACTGCAGACATAGTACAGGAGATGGTCAGAGACTGCAGACATAATACAAGAGATGGTGAGAGACTGCAGACATAATAAAAGAGATGTTCAGAGACTGCAGACATGTTACAAGAGATGGTCAGAAACAGCAGACATATTACAGGAGATGGTCAGAGATTCCAGATATAATACAATAGATGGTCAGAGACTGCAGACATAATACAAGAGATGGTCAGAGACTGCAGACATGTTACAATAGATGGTCAGAGACTGCAGACATAATACAAGAGATGGTCAGAGACTGCAGACATATTACAGGAGATGGTCAGGGACTGCAGACATATTACAGGAGATGGTCAGGGACTGCAGACATAATACAAGAGATGGTCAGAGACTGCAGACATAATACAAGAGATGGTCAGAGACTGCAGACATGTTACAAGAGATGGTCAGAGACTGCAGACATGTTACAAGATATAGTCAGAGCCTGCAGACATGTTACAAGAGATGGTTAGAGACTGGTCAGACTGCAGACATAGTACAGGAGATGGTCAGAGAATATGGACATATTACAGGAAATGGTCAGAGACAGCAAACATCCTACAGGAGATGGTCAAAGACTGCAGACATGTTACAAGAGATGGTCAGAGACTGCAGACATGGTACAGGAGATGGTCAGAGACTGCAGACATGGTACAGGAGATGGTCAGAGACTGCAGACATAATACAAGAGATGGTCAGAGACTGCAGACATAATAAAAGAGATGGTCAGAGACTGCAGACATGTTACAAGAGATGGTCAGAGACTGCAGATATAGTACAGGAGATGGTCAGAGACTGCAGACATAATACAAGAGATGATCAAGGACTGCAGCCATGTTACAAGAGATGGTCAGAGACTGCAGACATAGTACAGGAAATGGTCAGAGACTGCAGACATAGTACAGGAGATGGTCAGAGACTGTAGACATAATACAAGAGATGGTCAGAGACTGCAGACATAATAAAAGAGATGGTCAGAGACTGCAGACATGTTACAAGAGATGGTCAGAGACTCCAGACATGTTACAAGGGATGGTCAGAGACTGCAGACATATTACAAGAGATGGTCAGAGACTTCAGACATAGTACAGGAGATGGTCAGGGACTGCAGACATAATACAAGAGATGGTCAGAGACTGCAGACATGTTACAAGAGATGGTCAGAGACTGCAGACATATTACAGGAGATGGTCAGAGACTGCAGACATAATACAAGAGATGGCCAGAGACTGCAGACATAATACAAGAGATGGTCAGAGACTGCAGACATGTTACAAGAGATGGTCAGAGACTGCAGACATATTACAGGAGATGGTCAGAGACTGCAGACATAATACAAGAGATGGTCAGAGACTGCAGACATGTTACAAGAGATGGTCAGAGACTGCAGACATAGTACAGGAGATGGTCAGAGAGTGCAGACATAATACAAGAGATGGTCAGAGACTGCAGACATAATACAAGAGATGGTCAGAGACTACAGACATGTTACAAGAGATGGTCTGAGACTGCAGACATACTACAGGAGACGGTCAGAGACTGGAGATATAATAGAGGAGATGGTCAGAGACTGCAGACATAGTACAGGAGATGGTCAGAGAATGCGTACATATTACAGGAGATGGTCAGAGACGGCAGACGTGTTACAAGAGATGGTCAGAGACTGCAGACATGTTACAAGAGATGGTCAGAGACTGCAGACATGTTACAAGAGATGGTCAGAGACTGCAGACATGTTACAAGAGATGGTCAGAGACTGCAGACATGTTACAAGAGATGATCAGAGACTGCAGACATGTTACAAGAGATGGTCAGAGACTGCAGACATGTTACAAGAGATGGTCAGAGACTGCAGACATGTTACAAGAGATGGTCAGAGACTGCAGACATGTTACAAGAGATGGTCAGAGACTGCAGACATATTTCAGTAGATGGTCAGAGATGGCAGACATAATATGAGTTTTGGCCAGAGACTGCAGACATGTTACAAGAGATGGTCAGAGACTGCAGACATGTTACAAGAGATGGTCAGAGACTGCAGACATAGTACAGGAGATGGTCAGAGACTGCAGACATAATACAAGAGATGGTGAGAGACTGCAGACATAATAAAAGAGATGGTCAGAGACTGCAGACATGTTACAAGAGATGGTCAGAGACTGCAGACATAGTACAGGAGATGGTCAGAGACTGCAGACATAATACAAGAGATGGTCAGAGACTGCAGACATAATACAAGAGATGGTCAGAGACAGCAGGAATAATACAATAGATGGTCAGAGATTCCAGAAATAATACAATAGATGGTCAGAGACTGCAGACATAATACAAGAGATGGTCAGAGACTGCAGACATGTTAAAATAGATGGTCAGAGACTGCAGACATAATACAAGAGATGGTCAGAGACTGCAGACATGTTACAAGAGATGGTCAGAGACAGCAGAAATAATACAATAGATGGTCAGAGATTCCAGAAATAATACAATAGATGGTCAGAGACTGCAGACATAATACAAGAGATGGTCAGAGACTGCAGACATGTTACAATAGATGGTCAGAGACTGCAGACATAATACAAGAGATGGTCAGAGACTGCAGACATATTACAGGAGATGGTCAGAGACTGCAGACATAATACAAGAGATGGTCAGAGACTGCAGACATGTTACAAGAGATGGTCAGATACTGCAGACATGTTAAAATAGATGGTCAGAGACTGCAGACATAATACAAGAGATGGTCAGAGACTGCAGACATGTTACAAGAGATGGTCAGAGACAGCAGAAATAATACAATAGATGGTCAGAGATTCCAGAAATAATACAATAGATGGTCAGAGACTGCAGACATAATACAAGAGATGGTCAGAGACTGCAGACATGTTACAATAGATGGTCAGAGACTGCAGACATAATACAAGAGATGGTCAGAGACAGCAAACATCCTACAGGAGATGGTCAGAGACTGCAGACATGTTACAAGAGATGGTCAGAGACTGCAGACATAGTACATGAGATGGTCAGAGATTCCAGATATAATACAATAGATGGTCAGAGACTGCAGACATAATACAAGAGATGGTCAGAGACTGCAGACATAATAAAAGAGATGGTCAGAGACTGCAGACATGTTACAAGAGATGGTCAGAGACTGCAGACATAGTACAGGAGATGGTCAGAGACTGCAGACATAATACAAGAGATGATCCGAGACTGCAGACATAATACAAGAGATGGTCAGAGGCTGCAGACATGTTACAAGAGATGGTCAGAGACTACAGACATGTTACAAGAGATGGTCTGAGACTGCAGACATACTACAGGAGACGGTCAGAGACTGGAGATATAATAGAGGAGATGGTCAGAGACTGCAGACATAGTACAGGAGATGGTCAGAGAATGCGTACATATTACAGGAGATGGTCAGAGACGGCAGACGTGTTACAAGAGATGGTCAGAGACTGCAGACATGTTACAAGAGATGGTCAGAGACTGCAGACATGTTACAAGAGATGGTCAGAGACTGCAGACATGTTACAAGAGATGGTCAGAGACTGCAGACATGTTACAAGAGATGATCAGAGACTGCAGACATGTTACAAGAGATGGTCAGAGACTGCAGACATGTTACAAGAGATGGTCAGAGACTGCAGACATACTTCAGTAGATGGTCAGAGATGGCAGACATAATATGGGTTTTGGCCAGAGACTGCAGACATGTTACAAGAGATGGTCAGAGACTGCAGACATAGTACAGGAGATGGTCAGAGACTGCAGACATAATACAAGAGATGGTGAGAGACTGCAGACATAATAAAAGAGATGGTCAGAGACTGCAGACATGTTACAAGAGATGGTCAGAGACTGCAGACATAGTACAGGAGATGGTCAGAGACTGCAGACATAATACAAGAGATGGTCAGAGACTGCAGACATAGTACAGGAGATGGTCAGAGACTGCAGACATAATACAAGAGATGGTCAGAGACTGCAGACATAATACAAGAGATGGTCAGAGACTGCAGACATGTTACAAGAGATGGTCAGAGACAGCAGGAATAATACAATAGATCAGGGGTCCTCAAACTTTTTAGACAGGGGGCCGGTTCACGGTCCCTCAGACTGTTGGGGGGCCGCACTATAGTTTAAAAAAAATATGAATTCCTATGCACACATCTTATTTGTAGTGCAAAACAAAATAAAAAACAATTGTAATCAATATAAACTTATCAGTATTTCACAGACTCCCCTCATTACAGAACCACCCCCAATCACATACTTCCCCCATCACAGATCCCCCCATATCAGTCCCTCACCATAGCACAGAGTCCCCCACATCAGTCCCCCACCATAGCACAGAGTCCCCCACATCACAGATCCCCACCATAGCACAGAGTCCCCCACCATAGCACAGAGTCCCCCACATCACAGATCCCCACCATAGCACAGAGTCCCCCACATCACAGATCCCCACCATAGCACAGAGTCCCCCACCATAGCACAGAGTCCCCCACATCACAGATCCCCACCATAGCACAGAGTCCCCCACATCACAGATCCCCACCATAGCACAGAGTCCCCCACATCACAGATCCCCACCATAGCACAGAGTCCCCCACCATAGCACAGAGTCCCCCACATCACAGATCCCCACCATAGCACAGAGTCCCCCGCCATAGCACAGAGTCCCCCACCATAGCACAGAGTCCCCCACATCACAGATCCCCACCATAGCACAGAGTCCCCCACCATAGCACAGAGTCCCCCACATCACAGATCCCCACCATAGCACAGAGTCCCCCACATCACAGATCCCCACCATAGCACAGAGTCCCCCACCATAGCACAGAGTCCCCCACATCAGTCCCCCACCATAGCACAGAGTCCCCCACCATAGCACAGAGTCCCCCACCATAGCACAGAGTCCCCCACCATAGCACAGAGTCCCCCACCATATAGCACAGATCCCCACCATATAGCACAGATCCCCACCATAGCACAGAGTCCCCCACATCACAGATCCCCACCATAGCACAGAGTCCCCCACCATAGCACAGAGTCCCCCACATCAGTCCCCCACCATAGCACAGAGTCCCCCACCATAGCACAGAGTCCCCCACCATAGCACAGAGTCCCCCACATCACAGATCCCCACCATAGCACAGAGTCCCCCACATCAGTCCCCCACCATAGCACAGAGTCCCCCACATCAGTCCCCCACCATAGCACAGAGTCCCCCACCATAGCACAGAGTCCCCCACATCACAGATCCCCACCATAGCACAGAGTCCCCCACATCAGTCCCCCACCATAGCACAGAGTCCCCCACATCAGTCCCCCACATCAGTCCCCCACCATAGCACAGAGTCCCCCACCATAGCACAGAGTCCCCCACCATAGCACAGAGTCCCCCACCATATAGCACAGAGTCCCCCACCATATAGCACAGAGTCCCCCACCATATAGCACAGAGTCCCCCACCATATAGCACAGAGTCCCCCACCATATAGCACAGAGTCCCCCACCATATAGCACAGAGTCCCCCACCATATAGCACAGAGTCCCCCACCATATAGCACAGAGATCCCCCACCATATAGCACAGATCCCCACCATATAGCACAGATCCCCACCATATAGCACAGACTCCCCCCGCCGCCCTTACACTTACCTGTATCACGCAGGACACGAGGCATGGTAGGTCCGGAGGGAGGGCGGGACTTTGGAAGTGAGGGGCAGGTGATTGGTTCCTGGGACCACTCTGATGCCTAGTAACCAATCACCTGCTTCTTAGCACAGAAGGTCCTTTGCCCGGCCTATCATGTTTCCCGTCCTGTGTGATGGAGGGAGCAGAGGGCAGAGGCAGTGCTGAAATTTTAAAGGGGCAGTCCGCGGGCCGGATCAAAAACGCTGGAGGGCCGGATTCGGCCCGCGGGCCGTAGTTTGAGGACCCCTGCAATAGATGGTCAGAGATTCCAGAAATAATACAATAGATGGTCAGAGACTGCAGACATAATACAAGAGATGGTCAGAGACTGCAGACATGTTAAAATAGATGGTCAGAGACTGCAGACATAATACAAGAGATGGTCAGAGACTGCAGACATGTTACAAGAGATGGTCAGAGACAGCAGAAATAATACAATAGATGGTCAGAGATTCCAGAAATAATACAATAGATGGTCAGAGACTGCAGACATAATACAAGAGATGGTCAGAGACTGCAGACATGTTACAATAGATGGTCAGAGACTGCAGACATAATACAAGAGATGGTCAGAGACTGCAGACATATTACAGGAGATGGTCAGGGACTGCAGACATAATACAAGAGATGGTCAGAGACTGCAGACATAATACAAGAGATGGTCAGAGACTGCAGACATGTTAAAAGAGATGGTCAGAGACTGCAGACATATTACAGGAGATGGTCAGAGACTGCAGACATAATACAACAGATGGTCAGAGACTGCAGACATATTACAAGAGATGGTCAGAGACTGCAGACATAGTACAGGAGATGGTCAGAGACTGCAGACATAATACAAGAGATAATCAGAGACTGCAGACATGTTACAAGAGATAGTCAGAGCCTGCAGACATGTTACAAGAGATGGTCAGAGACTGGCCAGACTGCAGACATAGTACAGGAGATGGTCAGAGAATATGGACATATTACAGGAAATGGTCAGAGACAGCAAACATCCTACAGGAGATGGTCAGAGACTGCAGACATGTTACAAGAGATGGTCAGAGACTGCAGACATAGTACATGAGATGGTCAGAGACTGCAGACATAATACAAGAGATGGTCAGAGACTGCAGACATGTTACAAGAGATGGTCAGAGACTGCAGACATATTACAGGAGATGATCAGAGACTGCAGACATAATACAAGAGATGGTCAGAGACTGCAGACATAATACAAGAGATGGTCAGAGACTGCAGACATGTTACAAGAGATGGTCAGAGACAGCAGACATATTACAGGAGATGGTCAGAGATTCCAGATATAATACAATAGATGGTCAGAGACTGCAGACATAATACAAGAGATGGTCAGAGACTGCAGACATGTTGCAATAGATGGTCAGAGACTGCAGACATAATACAAGAGATGGTCAGAGACTGCAGACATATTACAGGAGATGGTCAGGGACTGCAGATATATTACAGGAGATGGTCAGAGACTGCAGACATAATACAAGAGATGGTCAGAGACTGCAGACATAATACAAGAGATAATCAGAGACTGCAGACATGTTACAAGAGATAGTCAGAGCCTGCAGACATGTTACAAGAGATGGTCAGAGACTGGTCAGACTGCAGACATAGTACAGGAGATGGTCAGAGAATATGGACATATTACAGGAAATGGTCAGAGACAGCAAACATCCTACAGGAGATGGTCAGAGACTGCAGACATGTTACAAGAGATGGTCAGAGACTGCAGACATAGTACAGGAGATGGTCAGAGCCTGCAGACATAATACAAGAGATGATCAAGGACTGCAGCCATGTTACAAGAGATGGTCAGAGACTGCAGACATAGTACAGGAGATGGTCAGAGACTGCAGACATAGTACAGGAGATGGTCAGAGACTGCAGACATAGTACAGGAGATGGTCAGAGATTGCAGACATAATACAAGAGATGGTCAGAGACTGCAGACATAATAAAAGAGATGGTCAGAGACTGCAGACATGTTACAAGAGATGGTCAGAGACTCCAGACATGTTACAAGGGATGGTCAGAGACTGCAGACATGTTACAAGAGATGGACAGAGACTGCAGACATAGTACAGGAGATGGTCAGGGACTGCAGACATAATACAAGAGATGGTCAGAGACTGCAGACATATTACAGGAGATGGTCAGAGACTGCAGACATAATACAAGAGATGGTCAGAGACTGCAGACATGTTACAAGAGATGGTCAGAGACTCCAGACATGTTACAAGGGATGGTCAGAGACTGCAGACATATTACAGGAGATGGTCAGAGACTGCAGACATAATACAAGAGATGGTCAGAGACTGCAGACATAATACAAGAGATGGTCAGAGACTGCAGACATAATACAAGAGATGGTCAGAGACTGCAGACATGTTACAAGAGATGGTCAGAGACTGCAGACATAGTACAGGAGATGGTCAGAGACTGCAGACATAATACAAGAGATGGTCAGAGACTGCAGACATAATACAAGAGATGGTCAGAGGCTGCAGACATGTTACAAGAGATGGTCAGAGACTGCAGACATAGTACAGGAGATGGTCAGAGACTGCAGACATAATACAAGAAATGGTCAGAGACTGCAGACATGTTACAAGAGATGGTCAGAGACAGCAGAAATAATACAATAGATGGTCAGAGATTCCAGAAATAATACAATAGATGGTCAGAGACTGCAGACATAATACAAGAGATGGTCAGAGACTGCAGACATAATACAAGAGATGGTCAGAGACTGCAGACATGTTAAAAGAGATGGTCAGAGACTGCAGACATATTACAGGAGATGGTCAGAGACTGCAGACATAATACAACAGATGGTCAGAGACTGCAGACATGTTACAAGAGATGGTCAGAGACTGCAGACATAGTACAGGAGATGGTCAGAGACTGCAGACATAATACAAGAGATAATCAGAGACTGCAGACATGTTACAAGAGATAGTCAGAGCCTGCAGACATGTTACAAGAGATGGTCAGAGACTGGCCAGACTGCAGACATAGTACAGGAGATGGTCAGAGAATATGGACATATTACAGGAAATGGTCAGAGACAGCAAACATCCTACAGGAGATGGTCAGAGACTGCAGACATGTTACAAGAGATGGTCAGAGACTGCAGACATAGTACAAGAGATGGTCAGAGACTGCAGACATGTTACAAGAGATGGTCAGAGACTGCAGACATAGTACAGGAGATGGTCAGAGACTGCAGACATAATACAAGAGATAATCAGAGACTGCAGACATGTTACAAGAGATAGTCAGAGCCTGCAGACATGTTACAAGAGATGGTCAGAGACTGGTCAGACTGCAGACATAGTACAGGAGATGGTCAGAGAATATGGACATATTACAGGAAATGGTCAGAGACAGCAAACCTCCTACAGGAGATGGTCAGAGACTGCAGACATGTTACAAGAGATGGTCAGAGACTGCAGACATAATACAAGAGATGGTCAGAGACTGCAGACATGTTACAAGAGATGGTCAGAGACTGCAGACATATTACAGGAGATGATCAGAGACTGCAGACATAATACAAGAGATGGTCAGAGACTGCAGACATAATACAAGAGATGGTCAGAGACTGCAGACATGTTACAGGAGATGGTCAGAGATTCCAGATATAATACAATAGATGGTCAGAGACTGCAGACATAATACAAGAGATGGTCAGAGACTGCAGACATGTTACAATAGATGGTCAGAGACTGCAGACATATTACAGGAGATGGTCAGAGATTCCAGATATAATACAATAGATGGTCAGAGACTGCAGACATAATACAAGAGATGGTCAGAGACTGCAGACATGTTACAATAGATGGTCAGAGACTGCAGACATAATACAAGAGATGGTCAGAGACTGCAGACATATTACAGGAGATGGTCAGGGACTGCAGACATAATACAAGAGATGGTCAGAGACTGCAGACATAATACAAGAGATGGTCAGAGACTGCAGACATGTTACAAGAGATGGTCAGAGACTGCAGACATATTACAGGAGATGGTGAGAGACTGCAGACATAATACAAGAGATGGTCAGAGACTGCAGACATAATACAAGAGATAATCAGAGACTGCAGACATGTTACAAGAGATAGTCAGAGCCTGCAGACATGTTACAAGAGATGGTCAGAGACTGGTCAGACTGCAGACATAGTACAGGAGATGGTCAGAGAATATGGACATATTACAGGAAATGGTCAGAGACAGCAAACATCCTACAGGAGATGGTCAGAGACTGCAGACATGTTACAAGAGATGGTCAGAGACTGCAGACATAATACAAGAGATGGTCAGAGACTGCAGACATGTTACAAGAGATGGTCAGAGACTGCAGACATATTACAGGAGATGATCAGAGACTGCAGACATAATACAAGAGATGGTCAGAGACTGCAGACATAATACAAGAGATGGTCAGAGACTGCAGACATGTTACAAGAGATGGTCAGAGATTCCAGATATAATACAATAGATGGTCAGAGACTGCAGACATAATACAAGAGATGGTCAGAGACTGCAGACATGTTACAATAGATGGTCAGAGACTGCAGACATATTACAGGAGATGGTCAGAGATTCCAGATATAATACAATAGATGGTCAGAGACTGCAGACATGTTACAAGAGATGGTCAGAGACTGCAGACATGTTACAATAGATGGTCAGAGACTGCAGACATAATACAAGAGATGGTCAGAGACTGCAGACATATTACAGGAGATGGTCAGGGACTGCAGACATAATACAAGAGATGGTCAGAGACTGCAGACATAATACAAGAGATGGTCAGAGACTGCAGACATGTTACAAGAGATGGTCAGAGACTGCAGACATATTACAGGAGATGGTGAGAGACTGCAGACATAATACAAGAGATGGTCAGAGACTGCAGACATAATACAAGAGATAATCAGAGACTGCAGACATGTTACAAGAGATAGTCAGAGCCTGCAGACATGTTACAAGAGATGGTCAGAGACTGGTCAGACTGCAGACATAGTACAGGAGATGGTCAGAGAATATGGACATATTACAGGAAATGGTCAGAGACAGCAAACATCCTACAGGAGATGGTCAGAGACTGCAGACATGTTACAAGAGATGGTCAGAGACTGCAGACATAGTACAGGAGATGGTCAGAGACTGCAGACATAATACAAGAGATGGTAAGAGACTGCAGACATAATAAAAGAGATGGTCAGAGACTGCAGACATGTTACAAGAGATGGTCAGAGACTGCAGACATAGTACAGGAGATGGTCAGAGCCTGCAGACATAATACAAGAGATGATCAAGGACTGCAGCCATGTTACAAGAGATGGTCAGAGACTGCAGACATAGTACAGGAGATGGTCAGAGACTGCAGAAATAGTACAGGAGATGGTCAGAGACTGCAGACATAATACAAGAGATGGTCAGAGACTGCAGACATAATAAAAGAGATGGTCAGAGACTGCAGACATGTTACAAGAGATGGTCAGAGACTCCAGACATGTTACAAGGGATGGTCAGAGACTGCAGACATGTTACAAGAGATGGTCAGAGACTGCAGACATAGTACAGGAGATGGTCAGGGACTGCAGACATAATACAAGAGATGGTCAGAGACTGCAGACATGTTACAAGAGATGGTCAGAGACTGCAGACATATTACAGGAGATGGTCAGAGACTGCAGACATAATACAAGAGATGGTCAGAGACTGCAGACATGTTACAAGAGATGGTCAGAGACTGCAGACATATTACAGGAGACGGTCAGAGACTGCAGGCATAATACAAGAGATGGTCAGAGACTGCAGACATGTTACAATAGATGGTCAGAGACTGCAGACATATTACAGGAGATGGTCAGAGATTCCAGATATAATACAATAGATGGTCAGAGACTGCAGACATAATACAAGAGATGGTCAGAGACTGCAGACATGTTACAATAGATGGGCAGAGACTGCAGACATAATACAAGAGATGGTCAGAGACTGCAGACATATTACAGGAGATGGTCAGGGACTGCAGACATAATACAAGAGATGGTCAGAGACTGCAGACATAATACAAGAGATGGTCAGAGACTGCAGACATGTTACAAGAGATGGTCAGAGACTGCAGACATATTACAGGAGATGGTGAGAGACTGCAGACATAATACAAGAGATGGTCAGAGACTGCAGACATAATACAAGAGATAATCAGAGACTGCAGACATGTTACAAGAGATAGTCAGAGCCTGCAGACATGTTACAAGAGATGGTCAGAGACTGGTCAGACTGCAGACATAGTACAGGAGATGGTCAGAGAATATGGACATATTACAGGAAATGGTCAGAGACAGCAAACATCCTACAGGAGATGGTCAGAGACTGCAGACATGTTACAAGAGATGGTCAGAGACTGCAGACATAATACAAGAGATGGTCAGAGACTGCAGACATGTTACAAGAGATGGTCAGAGACTGCAGACATATTACAGGAGATGATCAGAGACTGCAGACATAATACAAGAGATGGTCAGAGACTGCAGACATAATACAAGAGATGGTCAGAGACTGCAGACATGTTACAGGAGATGGTCAGAGATTCCAGATATAATACAATAGATGGTCAGAGACTGCAGACATAATACAAGAGATGGTCAGAGACTGCAGACATGTTACAATAGATGGTCAGAGACTGCAGACATATTACAGGAGATGGTCAGAGATTCCAGATATAATACAATAGATGGTCAGAGACTGCAGACATGTTACAAGAGATGGTCAGAGACTGCAGACATGTTACAATAGATGGTCAGAGACTGCAGACATAATACAAGAGATGGTCAGAGACTGCAGACATATTACAGGAGATGGTCAGGGACTGCAGACATAATACAAGAGATGGTCAGAGACTGCAGACATAATACAAGAGATGGTCAGAGACTGCAGACATGTTACAAGAGATGGTCAGAGACTGCAGACATATTACAGGAGATGGTGAGAGACTGCAGACATAATACAAGAGATGGTCAGAGACTGCAGACATAATACAAGAGATAATCAGAGACTGCAGACATGTTACAAGAGATAGTCAGAGCCTGCAGACATGTTACAAGAGATGGTCAGAGACTGGTCAGACTGCAGACATAGTACAGGAGATGGTCAGAGAATATGGACATATTACAGGAAATGGTCAGAGACAGCAAACATCCTACAGGAGATGGTCAGAGACTGCAGACATGTTACAAGAGATGGTCAGAGACTGCAGACATAGTACAGGAGATGGTCAGAGACTGCAGACATAATACAAGAGATGGTAAGAGACTGCAGACATAATAAAAGAGATGGTCAGAGACTGCAGACATGTTACAAGAGATGGTCAGAGACTGCAGACATAGTACAGGAGATGGTCAGAGCCTGCAGACATAATACAAGAGATGATCAAGGACTGCAGCCATGTTACAAGAGATGGTCAGAGACTGCAGACATAGTACAGGAGATGGTCAGAGACTGCAGAAATAGTACAGGAGATGGTCAGAGACTGCAGACATAATACAAGAGATGGTCAGAGACTGCAGACATAATAAAAGAGATGGTCAGAGACTGCAGACATGTTACAAGAGATGGTCAGAGACTCCAGACATGTTACAAGGGATGGTCAGAGACTGCAGACATGTTACAAGAGATGGTCAGAGACTGCAGACATAGTACAGGAGATGGTCAGGGACTGCAGACATAATACAAGAGATGGTCAGAGACTGCAGACATGTTACAAGAGATGGTCAGAGACTGCAGACATATTACAGGAGATGGTCAGAGACTGCAGACATAATACAAGAGATGGTCAGAGACTGCAGACATGTTACAAGAGATGGTCAGAGACTGCAGACATATTACAGGAGACGGTCAGAGACTGCAGGCATAGTACAAGAGATGGTCAGAGACTGCAGACATGTTACAAGAGATGGTCAGAGACTGCAGACATAGTACAGGAGATGATCAGAGACTGCAGACATAATACAACAGATGGTCAGAGCCTGCAGACATAATACAAGAGATGGTCAGAGGCTGCAGACATGTTACAAGAGATGGTCAGAGACTACAGACATGTTACAAGAGATGGTCTGAGAAGGCAGACATACTACAGGAGACGGTCAGAGACTGGAGATATAATAGAGGAGATGGTCAGAGACTGCAGACATAGTACAGGAGATGGTCAGAGAATGCGTACATATTACAGGAGATGGTCAGAGACGGCAGACGTGTTACAAGAGATGGTCAGAGACTGCAGACATGTTACAAGAGATGGTCAGAGACTGCAGACATGTTACAAGAGATGGTCAGAGACTGCAGACATGTTACAAGAGATGGTCAGAGACTGCAGACATGTTACAAGAGATGGTCAGAGACTGCAGACATGTTACAAGAGATGGTCAGAGACTGCAGACATGTTACAAGAGATGGTCAGAGACTGCAGACATAATACAAGAGATGGTCAGAGACTGCAGACATAATAAAAGAGATGGTCAGAGACTGCAGACATGTTACAAGAGATGGTCAGAGACTGCAGACATAGTACAGGAGATGGTCAGAGACTGCAGACATAATACAAGAGATGGTCAGCGACTGCAGACAATGTTACAAGAGATAGTCGGAGACTGCAGACATGTTACAAGAGATGGTCAGAGGCTGCAGACATACTACTGGAGATGGTCAGAGACTGCAGACATACTACTGGAGATGGTCAGAGACTGCAGACATACTACTGGAGATGGTCAGAGATGGCAGACATAATACAAGATTTGGCCAGAGACTGCAGACATAATACAAGAGATGGTCAGAGACTGCAGACATGTTACAAGAGATAGTCAGAGCCTGCAGACATGTTACAAGAGATGGTCAGAGACTACAGACATGTTACAAGAGATGGTCTGAGACTGCAGACATACTACAGGAGACGGTCAGAGACTGCAGACATAGTAAAGGAGATGGTCAGAGAATGCGTACATATTACAGGAGATGGTCAGAGACTGCAGACATAATAAAAGAGATGGTCAGAGACTGCAGACATGTTACAAGACATGGTCAGAGACTGCAGACATAGTACAGGGGATGGTCAGGGACTGCAGACATCATACAAGAGATGGTCAGAGACTGCAGACATGTTACAAGAGATGGTCAGAGACTGCAGACATATTACAAGAGATGGTCAGAGACTGCAGACATAATACAAGAGATGGTCAGAGACTGCAGACATAATACAAGAGATGGTTAGAAACTGCAGACATGTTACAAGAGATGGTCAGAGACATCAGACATAGTACAGGAGATGGTCAGAGACTGCAGACATAATACAAGAGATGGTCAGAGACTGCAGACATAGTACAGGAGATGGTCAGAGACTGCAGACATAATACAAGAGATGGTCAGAGACTGCAGACATAATACAAGAGATGGTCAGAGGCTGCAGACATGTTACAAGAGATGGTCAGAGACTAATGGCATGTTACAGGAGATAGTCTGAGACTGCAGACATAATACAAGAGATGGTCAGAGACTGCAGACATATTACAGGAGATGGTCAGGGACTGCAGACATAATACAAGAGATGGTCAGAGACTGCAGACATAATACAAGAGATGGTCAGAGACTGCAGACATAGTACAAGAGATGGTCAGAGACTGCAGACATATTACAGGAGATGGTGAGAGACTGCAGACATAATACAAGAGATGGTCAGAGACTGCAGACATAATACAAGAGATAATCAGAGACTGCAGACATGTTACAAGAGATAGTCAGAGCCTGCAGACATGTTACAAGAGATGGTCAGAGACTGGTCAGACTGCAGACATAGTACAGGAGATGGTCAGAGAATATGGACATATTACAGGAAATGGTCAGAGTCAGCAAACATCCTACAGGAGATGGTCAGAGACTGCAGACATGTTACAAGAGATGGTCAGAGACTGCAGACATAATACAAGAGATGGTCAGAGACTGCAGACATGTTACAAGAGATGGTCAGAGACTGCAGACATATTACAGGAGATGATCAGAGACTGCAGACATAATACAAGAGATGGTCAGAGACTGCAGACATAATACAAGAGATGGTCAGAGACTGCAGACATGTTACAGGAGATGGTCAGAGATTCCAGATATAATACAATAGATGGTCAGAGACTGCAGACATAATACAAGAGATGGTCAGAGACTGCAGACATGTTACAATAGATGGTCAGAGACTGCAGACATATTACAGGAGATGGTCAGAGATTCCAGATATAATACAATAGATGGTCAGAGACTGCAGACATAATACAAGAGATGGTCAGAGACTGCAGACATGTTACAATAGATGGTCAGAGACTGCAGACATAATACAAGAGATGGTCAGAGACTGCAGACATATTACAGGAGATGGTCAGGGACTGCAGACATAATACAAGAGATGGTCAGAGACTGCAGACATAATACAAGAGATGGTCAGGGACTGCAGACATGTTACAAGAGATGGTCAGAGACTGCAGACATATTACAGGAGATGGTGAGAGACTGCAGACATAATACAAGAGATGGTCAGAGACTGCAGACATAATACAAGAGATAATCAGAGACTGCAGACATGTTACAAGAGATAGTC
Organism: Lithobates septentrionalis; assembly: GCA_037952835.1. Lineage (NCBI taxonomy): Eukaryota > Metazoa > Chordata > Amphibia > Anura > Ranidae > Lithobates > Lithobates septentrionalis. The sequence continues at coordinate 2,058,405 of JBBDGP010001158.1, read as the reverse complement.
AGAGCCTGCAGACATGTTACAAGAGATGGTCAGAGACTGGTCAGACTGCAGACATAGTACAGGAGATGGTCAGAGAATATGGACATATTACAGGAAATGGTCAGAGACAGCAAACATCCTACAGGAGATGGTCAGAGACTGCAGACATGTTACAAGAGATGGTCAGAGACTGCAGACATAGTACAGGAGATGGTCAGAGCCTGCAGACATAATACAAGAGATGATCAAGGACTGCAGCCATGTTACAAGAGATGGTCAGAGACTGCAGACATAGTACAGGAGATGGTCAGAGACTGCAGACATAGTACAGGAGATGGTCAGAGACTGCAGACATAATACAAGAGATGGTCAGAGACTGCAGACATAATAAAAGAGATGGTCAGAGACTGCAGACATGTTACAAGAGATGGTCAGAGACTCCAGACATGTTACAAGGGATGGTCAGAGACTGCAGACATGTTACAAGAGATGGTCAGAGACTGCAGACATAGTACAGGAGATGGTCAGGGACTGCAGACATAATACAAGAGATGGTCAGAGACTGCAGACATGTTACAAGAGATGGTCAGAGACTGCAGACATATTACAGGAGATGGTCAGAGACTGCAGACATAATACAAGAGATGGTCAGAGACTGCAGACATGTTACAAAAGATGGTCAGAGACTGCAGACATATTACAGGAGACGGTCAGAGACTGCAGACATAATACAAGAGATGGTCAGAGACTGCAGACATGTTACAAGAGATGGTCAGAGACTGCAGACATAGTACAGGAGATGATCAGAGACTGCAGACATAATACAACAGATGGTCAGAGCCTGCAGACATAATACAAGAGATGGTCAGAGGCTGCAGACATGTTACAAGAGATGGTCAGAGACTACAGACATGTTACAAGAGATGGTCTGAGAAGGCAGACATACTACAGGAGACGGTCAGAGACTGGAGATATAATAGAGGAGATGGTCAGAGACTGCAGACATAGTACAGGAGATGGTCAGAGAATGCGTACATATTACAGGAGATGGTCAGAGACGGCAGACGTGTTACAAGAGATGGTCAGAGACTGCAGACATGTTACAAGAGATGGTCAGAGACTGCAGACATGTTACAAGAGATGGTCAGAGACTGCAGACATGTTACAAGAGATGGTCAGAGACTGCAGACATGTTACAAGAGATGGTCAGAGACTGCAGACATGTTACAAGAGATGGTCAGAGACTGCAGACATAATACAAGAGATGGTCAGAGACTGCAGACATAATAAAAGAGATGGTCAGAGACTGCAGACATGTTACAAGAGATGGTCAGAGACTGCAGACATGTTACAAGAGATGGTCAGAGACTGCAGACATAGTACAGGAGATGGTCAGAGACTGCAGACATAATACAAGAGATGGTCAGCGACTGCAGACAATGTTACAAGAGATAGTCGGAGACTGCAGACATGTTACAAGAGATGGTCAGAGACTGCAGACATACTACTGGAGATGGTCAGAGACTGCAGACATACTACTGGAGATGGTCAGAGACTGCAGACATACTACTGGAGATGGTCAGAGATGGCAGACATAATACAAGATTTGGCCAGAGACTGCAGACATAATACAAGAGATGGTCAGAGACTGCAGACATGTTACAAGAGATAGTCAGAGCCTGCAGACATGTTACAAGAGATGGTCAGAGACTACAGACATGTTACAAGAGATGGTCTGAGACTGCAGACATACTACAGGAGACGGTCAGAGACTGGAGATATAATAGAGGAGATGGTCAGAGACTGCAGACATAGTAAAGGAGATGGTCAGAGAATGCGTACATATTACAGGAGATGGTCAGAGACTGCAGACATAATAAAAGAGATGGTCAGAGACTGCAGACATGTTACAAGACATGGTCAGAGACTGCAGACATAGTACAGGGGATGGTCAGGGACTGCAGACATCATACAAGAGATGGTCAGAGACTGCAGACATGTTACAAGAGATGGTCAGAGACTGCAGACATATTACAGGAGATGGTCAGAGACTGCAGACATAATACAAGAGATGGTCAGAGACTGCAGACATAATACAAGAGATGGTTAGAAACTGCAGACATGTTACAAGAGATGGTCAGAGACATCAGACATAGTGCAGGAGATGGTCAGAGACTGCAGACATAATACAAAAGATGGTCAGAGACTGCAGACATAGTACAGGAGATGGTCAGAGACTGCAGACATAATACAAGAGATGGTCAGAGACTGCAGACATAATACAAGAGATGGTCAGAGGCTGCAGACATGTTACAAGAGATGGTCAGAGACTAATGGCATGTTACAGGAGATAGTCTGAGACTGCAGACATACTACAGGAGACGGTCAGAGACTGGAGATGTAATAGAGGAGATGGTCAGAGACTGCAGACATAGTACAGGAGATGGCCAGAGAATGCGTACATATTACAGGAGATGGTCAGAGACTGCAGACATACTACAGGAGACGGTCAGAGACTGGAGATATAATAGAGGAGATGGTCAGAGACTGCAGACATACTACAGGAGATGGTCAGAGACGGCAAACGTGTTACAAGAGATGGTCAGAGACTGCAGACATGTTACTAGAGATGGTCAGAGACTGCAGACATGTTACAAGAGATGGTCAGAGACTGCAGACATGTTACAAGAGATGATCAAAGACTGCAGACATGTTACAAGAGATGGTCAGAGACTGCAGACAATGTTACAAGAGATAGTCAGAGACTGCAGACATGTTACAAGAGATGGTCAGAGACTGCAGACATACTACAGGAGATGGTCAGAGATGGCAGACATAATACAAGATTTGGCCAGAGACTGCAGACATAATACAAGAGATGGTCAGAAACTGCAGACATGTTACAAGAAATAGTCAGAGACTGCAGACATGTTACAAGAGATGGTCAGAGACTACAGACATGTTACAAGAGATGGTCTGAGACTGCAGACATACTACAGGAGACAGTCAGAGACTGGAGATATAATAGAGGAGATGGTCAGAGACTGCAGACATAGTACAGGAGATGGTCAGAGAATGCGTACATATTACAGGAGATGGTCAGAGACTGCAGACATACTACAGGAGACGGTCAGAGACTGGAGATATGATAGAGGAGATTGTCAGAGCCTGCAGACATACTACAGGAGATGGTCAGAGACGGCAGACATGTTACAAGAGATGGTCAGAGACTGCAGACATGTTACAAGAGATGGTCAGAGACTGCAGACATGTTACAAGAGATGGTCAGAGACTGCAGACATGTTACAAGAGATGATCAGAGACTGCAGACATGTTACAAGAGATGGCCAGAGACTGCAGACATGTTACAAGAGATGGTCAGAGACTGCAGACATGTTACAAGAGATGGTCAGAGACTGCAGACATACTTCAGGAGATGGTCAGAGATGGCAGACATAATACAAGATTTGGCCAGAGACTGCAGACATAATACAAGAGATGGTCAGAGACTGCAGACATGTTACAGGAGATAGTCAGAGACTGCAGACATGTTACAAGAGATGGTCAAAGACTGGTCAGACTGCAGACATAGTAAAGGAGATGGTCAGAGAATACGGACATATTACAGGAAATGGTCAGAGACGGCAGACATCCTACAGGAGACGGTCCAAGAGATGGTCAGAGACTGCAGACATGTTACAAGAGATGGTCAGAGACTGCAGACATAGTACAGGAGATGGTCAGAGACTGCAGACATAATACAAGAGATGGTCAGAGACTGCAGACATAATAAAAGAGATGGTCAGAGACTGCAGACATGTTACAAGAGATGGTCAGAGACTGCAGACATAGTACAGGAGATGGTCAGAGACTGCAGACATAATACAAGAGATGGTCAGCGACTGCAGACAATGTTACAAGAGATAGTCAGAGACTGCAGACATGTTACAAGAGATGGTCAGAGACTGCAGACATACTACAGGAGATGGTCAGAGATGGCAGACATAATACAAGATTTGGCCAGAGACTGCAGACATAATACAAGAGATGGTCAGAGACTGCAGACATGTTACAAGAGATAGTCAGAGCCTGCAGACATGTTACAAGAGATGGTCAGAGACTACAGACATGTTACAAGAGATGGTCTGAGATTGCAGACATACTACAGGAGACGGTCAGAGACTGGAGATATAATAGAGGAGATGGTCAGAGACTGCAGACATAGTACAGGAGATGGTCAGAGAATGCGTACATATTACAGGAGATGGTCAGAGACTGCAGACATAATAAAAGAGATGGTCAGAGACTGCAGACATGTTACAAGACATGGTCAGAGACTGCAGACATAGTACAGGAGATGGTCAGGGACTGCAGACATAATACAAGAGATGGTCAGAGACTGCAGATATGTTACAAGAGATGGTCAGAGACTGCAGACATGTTACAAGAGATGGTCAGAGACTGCAGACATATTACAGGAGATGGTCAGAGACTGCAGACATAATACAAGAGATGGTCAGAAACTGCAGACATGTAACAAGAGATGGTCAGAGACTGCAGACATAGTACAGGAGATGGTCAGAGACTGCAGACATAATACAAGAGATGGTCAGAGACTGCAGACATAATACAAGAGATGGTCAGAGGCTGCAGACATGTTACAAGAGATGGTCAGAGACTGCAGACATGTTACAGGAGATAGTCTGAGACTGCAGACATACTACAGGAGACGGTCAGAGACTGGAGATATAATAGAGGAGATGGTCAGAGACTGCAGACATAGTACAGGAGATGGCCAGAGAATGCATACATATTACAGGAGATGGTCAGAGACTGCAGACATAATAAAAGAGATGGTCAGAGACTGCAGACATGTTACAAGACATGGTCAGAGACTGCAGACATAGTACAGGAGATGGTCAGGGACTGCAGACATCATACAAGAGATGGTCAGAGACTGCAGACATGTTACAAGAGATGGTCAGAGACTGCAGACATATTACAGGAGATGGTCAGAGACTGCAGACATAATACAAGAGATGGTCAGAGACTGCAGACATAATACAAGAGATGGTCAGAAACTGCAGACATGTTACAAGAGATGGTCAGAGACTGCAGACATAGTACAGGAGATGATCAGAGACTGCAGACATAATAAAAGAGATGGTCAGAGACTGCAGACATAATACAAGAGATGGTCAGAGGCTGCAGACATGTTACAAGAGATGGTCAGAGACTAATGGCATGTTACAGGAGATAGTCTGAGACTGCAGACATACTACAGGAGACGGTCAGAGACTGGAGATATAATAGAGGAGATGGTCAGAGACTGCAGACATAGTACAGGAGATGGCCAGAGAATGTTTACATATTACAGGAGATGGTCAGAGACTGCAGACATACTACAGGAGACGGTCAGAGACTGGAGATATAATAGAGGAGATGGTCAGAGACTGCAGACATACTACAGGAGATGGTCAGAGACGGCAGACGTGTTACAAGAGATGGTCAGAGACTGCAGACATGTTACTAGAGATGGTCAGAGACTGCAGACATGTTACAAGAGATGGTCAGAGACTGCAGACATGTTACAAGAGATGATCAAAGACTGCAGACATGTTACAAGAGATGGTCAGAGACTGCAGACAATGTTACAAGAGATAGTCAGAGACTGCAGACATGTTACAAGAGATGGTCAGAGACTGCAGACATACTACAGGAGATGGTCAGAGATGGCAGACATAATACAAGATTTGGCCAGAGACTGCAGACATAATACAAGAGATGGTCAGAAACTGCAGACATGTTACAAGAAATAGTCAGAGACTGCAGACATGTTACAAGAGATGGTCAGAGACTACAGACATGTTACAAGAGATGGTCTGAGACTGCAGACATACTACAGGAGACGGTCAGAGACTGGAGATATAATAGAGGAGATGGTCAGAGACTGCAGACATAGTACCGGAGATGGTCAGAGAATGCGTACATATTACAGGAGATGGTCAGAGACTGCAGACATACTACAGGAGACGGTCAGAGACTGGAGATATAATAGAGGAGATTGTCAGAGCCTGCAGACATACTACAGGAGATGGTCAGAGACGGCAGACATGTTAGCAGACATGTTACAAGAGATGGCCAGAGACTGCAGACATGTTACAAGAGATGGTCAGAGACTGCAGACATACTTCAGGAGATGGTCAGAGATGGCAGACATAATACAAGATTTGGCCAGAGACTGCAGACATAATACAAGAGATGGTCAGAGACTGCAGACATGTTACAGGAGATAGTCAAATACTGGTCAGACTGCAGACATAGTACAGGAGATGGTCAGAGAATACGGTCATATTACAGGAAATGGTCAGAGACGGCAGACATCCTACAGGAGACGGTCCAAGAGATGGTCAGAGACTGCAGACATGTTACAAGAGATGGTCCGAGACTGCAGACATAGTACAGGAGATGGTCAGAGACTGCAGACATAATACAAGAGATGGTCAGAGACTGCAGACATAATAAAAGAGATGGTCAGAGACTGCAGACATGTTACAAGAGATGGTCAGAGACTGCAGACATAGTACAGGAGATGGTCAGAGACTGCAGACATAATACAAGAGATGGTCAGCGACTGCAGACATGTTACAAGAGATAGTCAGAGACTGCAGACATGTTACAAGAGATGGTCAGAGACTACAGACATGTTACAAGAAATGGTCTGAGATTGCAGACATACTACAGGAGACGGTCAGAGACTGGAGATATAATAGAGGAGATGGTCAGAGACTGCAGACATAGTACAGGAGATGGTCAGAGAATGCGTACATATTACAGGAGATGGTCAGAGACTGCAGACATAATAAAAGAGATGGTCAGAGACTGCAGACATGTTACAAGACATGGTCAGAGACTGCAGACATAGTACAGGAGATGATCAGGGACTGCAGACATAATACAAGAGATGGTCAGAGACTGCAGATATGTTACAAGAGATGGTCAGAGACTGCAGACATGTTACAAGAGATGGTCAGAGACTGCAGACATATTACAGGAGATGGTCAGAGACTGCAGACATAATACAAGAGATGGTCAGGGACTGCAGACATAATACAAGAGATGGTCAGAAACTGCAGACATGTAACAAGAGATGGTCAGAGACTGCAGACATAGTACAGGAGATGGTCAGAGACTGCAGACATAATACAAGAGATGGTCAGAGACTGCAGACATGTTACAGGAGATAGTCTGAGACTGCAGACATACTACAGGAGACGGTCAGAGACTGGAGATATAATAGAGGAGATGGTCAGAGACTGCAGACATAGTACAGGAGATGGCCAGAGAATGCGTACATATTACAGGAGATGGTCAGAGACTGCAGACATACTACAGGAGATGGTCAGAGACTGGAGATATAATAGAGGAGATGGTCAGAGACTGCAGACATACTACAGGAGATGGTCAGAGATGGCAGACGTGTTACAAGAGATGGTCAGAGACTGCAGACATGTTACTAGAGATGGCCAGAGACTGCAGACATGTTACAGGAGATGGTCAGAGACTGCAGACATGTTGCAAGAGATGATCAAAGACTGCAGACATGTTACAAGAGATGGTCAGAGACTGCAGACAATTTACAAGAGATGGTCAGAGACTGCAGACATACTACAGGAGATGGTCAGAGATGGTAGACATAATACAAGATTTGGCCAGAGACTGCAGACATAATACAAGAGATGGTCAGAAACTGCAGACATGTTACAAGAAATAGTCAGAGACTGCAGACATGTTACAAGAGATGGTCAGAGACTACAGACATGTTACAAGAGATGGTCTGAGACTGCAGACATACTACAGGAGACGGTCAGAGACTGGAGATATAATAGAGGAGATGGTCAGAGACTGCAGACATAGTACAGGAGATGGTCAGAGAATGCCTACATATTACAGGAGATGGTCAGAGACTGCAGACATACTACAGGAGACGGTCAGAGACTGGAGATATAATAGAGGAGATTGTCAGAGCCTGCAGACATACTACAGGAGATGGTCAGAGACGGCAGACATGTTACAAGAGATGGTCAGAGACTGCAGACACGTTACAAGAGATGGTCAGAGACTGCAGACATGTTACAAGAGATGGTCAGAGACTGCAGACATGTTACAAGAGATGATCAGAGACTGCAGACATGTTACAAGAGATGGCCAGAGACTGCAGACATGTTACAAGAGATGGTCAGAGACTGCAGACATGTTACAAGAGATGGTCAGAGACTGCAGACATACTTCAGGAGATGGTCAGAGATGGCAGACATAATACAAGAGATGGTCAGAGACTGCAGACATGTTACAGGAGATAGTCTGAGACTGCAGACATACTACAGGAGACGGTCAGAGACTGGAGATATAATAGAGGAGATGGTCAGAGACTGCAGACATAGTACAGGAGATGGCCAGAGAATGCGTACATATTACAGGAGATGGTCAGAGACTGCAGACATACTACAGGAGATGGTCAGAGACTGGAGATATAATAGAGGAGATGGTCAGAGACTGCAGACATACTACAGGAGATGGTCAGAGATGGCAGACGTGTTACAAGAGATGGTCAGAGACTGCAGACATGTTACTAGAGATGGCCAGAGACTGCAGACATGTTACAGGAGATGGTCAGAGACTGCAGACATGTTGCAAGAGATGATCAAAGACTGCAGACATGTTACAAGAGATGGTCAGAGACTGCAGACAATTTACAAGAGATGGTCAGAGACTGCAGACATACTACAGGAGATGGTCAGAGATGGTAGACATAATACAAGATTTGGCCAGAGACTGCAGACATAATACAAGAGATGGTCAGAAACTGCAGACATGTTACAAGAAATAGTCAGAGACTGCAGACATGTTACAAGAGATGGTCAGAGACTACAGACATGTTACAAGAGATGGTCTGAGACTGCAGACATACTACAGGAGACGGTCAGAGACTGGAGATATAATAGAGGAGATGGTCAGAGACTGCAGACATAGTACAGGAGATGGTCAGAGAATGCCTACATATTACAGGAGATGGTCAGAGACTGCAGACATACTACAGGAGACGGTCAGAGACTGGAGATATAATAGAGGAGATTGTCAGAGCCTGCAGACATACTACAGGAGATGGTCAGAGACGGCAGACATGTTACAAGAGATGGTCAGAGACTGCAGACACGTTACAAGAGATGGTCAGAGACTGCAGACATGTTACAAGAGATGGTCAGAGACTGCAGACATGTTACAAGAGATGATCAGAGACTGCAGACATGTTACAAGAGATGGCCAGAGACTGCAGACATGTTACAAGAGATGGTCAGAGACTGCAGACATGTTACAAGAGATGGTCAGAGACTGCAGACATACTTCAGGAGATGGTCAGAGATGGCAGACATAATACAAGATTTGGCCTGAGACTGCAGACATAATACAAGAGATGGTCAGAGACTGCAGACATGTTACAGGAGATAGTCAGAGACTGCAGACATGTACAACAGATGGTCAAAGACTGGTCAGACTGCAGACATGTTACAGGAGATGGTCAGAGAATACGGACATATTACAGGAAATGGTCAGAGACGGCAGACATCCTACAGGAGACGGTCCGAGACTGCAGACATGTTACAAGAGATGGTCAGAGACTGCAGACATAGAACAGGAGATGGTCAGAGACTGCAGACATAATACAAGAGATGGTCAGAGACGGCAGACATAATACAAGAGATGGTCAGAGACTGCAGACATGTTACAAGAGATGGTCAGAGACTGCAGACATAGTACAGGAGATGGTCAGAGACTGCAGACATAATACAAGAGATGGTCAGATACTGCAGACATGTTACAAGAGATGGTCAGAGACTGCAGACATAATACAAGAGATGGCCAGAGACTGCAGACATAATACAAGAGATGGTCAGAGGCTGCAGACATGTTACAAGAAATGGTCAGAGACTGCAGAAATACTACAGGAGACGGTCAGAGACTGGAGATATAATAAAGGAGATGGACAGAGACTGCAGACATAGTACAGGAGATGGTCAGAGAATGCGTACATATTACAGGAGATGGTCAGAGACGGCAGACATACTACAGGAGACAGTAAGAGACTGGAGATATAATAGAGGAGATGGTCAGAGGCTGCAGACATGTTACAAGAGATGGTCAGAGACTACAGACATTTTACAAGAGATGGTCAGAGACTGCAGAAATACTACAGGAGACGGTCAGAGACTGGAGATATAATAGAGGAGATGGACAGAGACTGCAGACATAGTACAGGAGATGGTCAGAGAATGCGTACATATTACAGGAGATGGTCAGAGACTGCAGACATACTACAGGAGACGGTCAGAGACTGGAGATATAATAGAGGAGATTGTCAGAGCCTGCAGACATACTACAGGAGATGGTCAGAGACGGCAGACATGTTAGCAGACATGTTACAAGAGATGGCCAGAGACTGCAGACATGTTACAAGAGATGGTCAGAGACTGCAGACATGTTACAAGAGATGGTCAGAGACTGCAGACATACTTCAGGAGATGGTCAGAGATGGCAGACATAATACAAGATTTTGCCAGAGACTGCAGACATAATACAAGAGATGGTCAGAGACTGCAGACATGTTACAGGAGATAGTCAAAGACTGGTCAGACTGCAGACATAGTACAGGAGATGGTCAGAGAATACGGTCATATTACAGGAAATGGTCAGAGACGGCAGACATCCTACAGGAGACGGTCCAAGAGATGGTCAGAGACTGCAGACATGTTACAAGAGATGGTCCGAGACTGCAGACATAGTACAGGAGATGGTCAGAGACTGCAGACATAATACAAGAGATGGTCAGAGACTGCAGACATAATAAAAGAGATGGTCAGAGACTGCAGACATGTTACAAGAGATGGTCAGAGACTGCAGACATAGTACAGGAGATGGTCAGAGACTGCAGACATAATACAAGAGATGGTCAGCGACTGCAGACATGTTACAAGAGATAGTCAGAGACTGCAGACATGTTACAAGAGATGGTCAGAGACTGCAGACATACTACAGGAGATGGTCAGAGATGGCAGACATAATACAAGATTTGGCCAGAGACTGCAGACATAATACAAGAGATGGTCAGAGACTGCAGACATGTTACAAGAGATAGTCAGAGCCTGCAGACATGTTACAAGAGATGGTCAGAGACTACAGACATGTTACAAGAGATGGTCTGAGATTGCAGACATACTACAGGAGACGGTCAGAGACTGGAGATATAATAGAGGAGATGGTCAGAGACTGCAGACATAGTACAGGAGATGGTCAGAGAATGCGTACATATTACAGGAGATGGTCAGAGACTGCAGACATAATAAAAGAGATGGTCAGAGACTGCAGACATGTTACAAGACATGGTCAGAGACTGCAGACATAGTACAGGAGATGGTCAGGGACTGCAGACATAATACAAGAGATGGTCAGAGACTGCAGATATGTTACAAGAGATGGTCAGAGACTGCAGACATGTTACAAGAGATGGTTAGAGACTGCAGACATATTACAGGAGATGGTCAGAGACTGCAGACATAATACAAGAGATGGTCAGAGACTGCAGACATAATACAAGAGATGGTCAGAAACTGCAGACATGTAACAAGAGATGGTCAGAGACTGCAGACATAGTACAGGAGATGGTCAGAGACTGCAGACATAATACAAGAGATGGTCAGAGACTGCAGACATAGTACAGGAGATGGTCAGAGACTGCAGACATAATACAAGAGATGGTCAGAGACTGCAGACATAATACAAGAGATGGTCAGAGGCTGCAGACATGTTACAAGAGATGGTCAGAGACTAATGGCATGTTACAGGAGATAGTCTGAGACTGCAGACATACTACAGGAGACGGTCAGAGACTGGAGATGTAATAGAGGAGATGGTCAGAGACTGCAGACATAGTACAGGAGATGGCCAGAGAATGCGTACATATTACAGGAGATGGTCAGAGACTGCAGACATACTACAGGAGACGGTCAGAGACTGGAGATATAATAGAGGAGATGGTCAGAGACTGCAGACATACTACAGGAGATGGTCAGAGACGGCAAACGTGTTACAAGAGATGGTCAGAGACTTCAGACATGTTACTAGAGATGGTCAGAGACTGCAGACATGTTACAAGAGATGGTCAGAGACTGCAGACATGTTACAAGAGATGATCAAAGACTGCAGACATGTTACAAGAGATGGTCAGAGACTGCAGACAATGTTACAAGAGATAGTCAGAGATTGCAGACATGTTACAAGAGATGGTCAGAGACTGCAGACATACTACAGGAGATGGTCAGAGATGGCAGACATAATACAAGATTTGGCCAGAGACTGCAGACATAATACAAGAGATGGTCAGAAACTGCAGACATGTTACAAGAAATAGTCAGAGACTGCAGACATGTTACAAGAGATGGTCAGAGACTACAGACATGTTACAAGAGATGGTCTGAGACTGCAGACATACTACAGGAGACAGTCAGAGACTGGAGATATAATAGAGGAGATGGTCAGAGACTGCAGACATAGTACAGGAGATGGTGAGAGAATGCGTACATATTACAGGAGATGGTCAGAGACTGCAGACATGTTACAAGACATGGTCAGAGACTGCAGACATAGTACAGGAGATGGTCAGGGACTGCAGACATAATACAAGAGATGGTCAGAGACTGCAGATATGTTACAAGAGATGGTCAGAGACTGCAGACATGTTACAAGAGATGGTCAGAGACTGCAGACATATTACAGGAGATGGTCAGAGACTGCAGACATAATACAAGAGATGGTCAGAAACTGCAGACATGTAACAAGAGATGGTCAGAGACTGCAGACATAGTACAGGAGATGGTCAGAGACTGCAGACATAATACAAGAGATGGTCAGAGACTGCAGACATAATACAAGAGATGGTCAGAGGCTGCAGACATGTTACAAGAGATGGTCAGAGACTGCAGACATGTTACAGGAGATAGTCTGAGACTGCAGACATACTACAGGAGACGGTCAGAGACTGGAGATATAATAGAGGAGATGGTCAGAGACTGCAGACATAGTACAGGAGATGGCCAGAGAATGCATACATATTACAGGAGATGGTCAGAGACTGCAGACATAATAAAAGAGATGGTCAGAGACTGCAGACATGTTACAAGACATGGTCAGAGACTGCAGACATAGTACAGGAGATGGTCAGGGACTGCAGACATCATACAAGAGATGGTCAGAGACTGCAGACATGTTACAAGAGATGGTCAGAGACTGCAGACATATTACAGGAGATGGTCAGAGACTGCAGACATAATACAAGAGATGGTCAGAGACTGCAGACATAATACAAGAGATGGTCAGAAACTGCAGACATGTTACAAGAGATGGTCAGAGACTGCAGACATAGTACAGGAGATGATCAGAGACTGCAGACATAATACAAGAGATGGTCAGAGGCTACAGACATGTTACAAGAGATGGTCAGAGACTAATGGCATGTTACAGGAGATAGTCTGAGACTGCAGACATACTACAGGAGACGGTCAGAGACTGGAGATATAATAGAGGAGATGGTCAGAGACTGCAGACATAGTACAGGAGATGGCCAGAGAATGTTTACATATTACAGGAGATGGTCAGAGACTGCAGACATACTACAGGAGACGGTCAGAGACTGGAGATATAATAGAGGAGATGGTCAGAGACTGCAGACATACTACAGGAGATGGTCAGAGACGGCAGACGTGTTACAAGAGATGGTCAGAGACTGCAGACATGTTACTAGAGATGGTCAGAGACTGCAGACATGTTACAAGAGATGGTCAGAGACTGCAGACATGTTACAAGAGATGATCAAAGACTGCAGACATGTTACAAGAGATGGTCAGAGACTGCAGACAATGTTACAAGAGATAGTCAGAGACTGCAGACATGTTACAAGAGATGGTCAGAGACTGCAGACATACTACAGGAGATGGTCAGAGATGGCAGACATAATACAAGATTTGGCCAGAGACTGCAGACATAATACAAGAGATGGTCAGAAACTGCAGACATGTTACAAGAAATAGTCAGAGACTGCAGACATGTTACAAGAGATGGTCAGAGACTACAGACATGTTACAAGAGATGGTCTGAGACTGCAGACATACTACAGGAGATGGTCAGAGACTGGAGATATAATAGAGGAGATGGTCAGAGACTGCAGACATAGTACAGGAGATGGTCAGAGAATGCGTACATATTACAGGAGATGGTCAGAGACTGCAGACATACTACAGGAGACGGTCAGAGACTGGAGATATAATAGAGGAGATTGTCAGAGCCTGCAGACATACTACAGGAGATGGTCAGAGACGGCAGACATGTTAGCAGACATGTTACAAGAGATGGCCAGAGACTGCAGACATGTTACAAGAGATGGTCAGAGACTGCAGACATACTTCAGGAGATGGTCAGAGATGGCAGACATAATACAAGATTTGGCCAGAGACTGCAGACATAATACAAGAGATGGTCAGAGACTGCAGACATGTTACAGGAGATAGTCAAATACTGGTCAGACTGCAGACATAGTACAGGAGATGGTCAGAGAATACGGTCATATTACAGGAAATGGTCAGAGACGGCAGACATCCTACAGGAGACGGTCCAAGAGATGGTCAGAGACTGCAGACATGTTACAAGAGATGGTCCGAGACTGCAGACATAGTACAGGAGATGGTCAGAGACTGCAGACATAATACAAGAGATGGTCAGAGACTGCAGACATAATAAAAGAGATGGTCAGAGACTGCAGACATGTTACAAGAGATGGTCAGAGACTGCAGACATAGTACAGGAGATGGTCAGAGACTGCAGACATAATACAAGAGATGGTCAGCGACTGCAGACATGTTACAAGAGATGGTCAGAGACTGCAGACATGTTACAAGCGATGGTCAGAGACTACAGACATGTTACAAGAAATGGTCTGAGATTGCAGACATACTACAGGAGACGGTCAGAGACTGGAGATATAATAGAGGAGATGGTCAGAGACTGCAGACATAGTACAGGAGATGGTCAGAGAATGCGTACATATTACAGGAGATGGTCAGAGACTGCAGACATAATAAAAGAGATGGTCAGAGACTGCAGACATGTTACAAGACATGGTCAGAGACTGCAGACATAGTACAGGAGATGGTCAGGGACTGCAGACATAATACAAGAGATGGTCAGAGACTGCAGATATGTTACAAGAGATGGTCAGAGACTGCAGACATGTTACAAGAGATGGTCAGAGACTGCAGACATATTACAGGAGATGGTCAGAGACTGCAGACATAATACAAGAGATGGTCAGAGACTGCAGACATAATACAAGAGATGGTCAGAAACTGCAGACATGTAACAAGAGATGGTCAGAGACTGCAGACATAGTACAGGAGATGGTCAGAGACTGCAGACATAATACAAGAGATGGTCAGAGACTGCAGACATAATACAAGAGATGGTCAGAGGCTGCAGACATGTTACAAGAGATGGTCAGAGACTGCAGACATGTTACAGGAGATAGTCTGAGACTGCAGACATACTACAGGAGACGGTCAGAGACTGGAGATATAATAGAGGAGATGGTCAGAGACTGCAGACATAGTACAGGAGATGGCCAGAGAATGCGTACATATTACAGGAGATGGTCAGAGACTGCAGACATACTACAGGAGATGGTCAGAGACTGGAGATATAATAGAGGAGATGGTCAGAGACTGCAGACATAGTACAGGAGATGGTCAGAGACGGCAGACGTGTTACAAGAGATGGTCAGAGACTGCAGACATGTTACTAGAGATGGCCAGAGACTGCAGACATGTTACAAGAGATGGTCAGAGACTGCAGACATGTTGCAAGAGATGATCAAAGACTGCAGACATGTTACAAGAGATGGTCAGAGACTGCAGACAATTTACAAGAGATGGTCAGAGACTGCAGACATACTACAGGAGATGGTCAGAGATGGTAGACATAATACAAGATTTGGCCAGAGACTGCAGACATAATACAAGAGATGGTCAGAGACTGCAGACATGTTACAAGAGATGGTCAGAGACTACAGACATGTTACAAGAGATGGTCTGAGACTGCAGACATACTACAGGAGACGGTCAGAGACTGGAGATATAATAGAGGAGATGGTCAGAGACTGCAGACATAGTACAGGAGATGGTCAGAGAATGCCTACATATTACAGGAGATGGTCAGAGACTGCAGACATACTACAGGAGACGGTCAGAGACTGGAGATATAATAGAGGAGATTGTCAGAGCCTGCAGACATACTACAGGAGATGGTCAGAGACGGCAGACATGTTACAAGAGATGGTCAGAGACTGCAGACATGTTACAAGAGATGGTCAGAGACTGCAGACATGTTACAAGAGATGGTCAGAGACTGCAGACATGTTACAAGAGATGATCAGAGACTGCAGACATGTTACAAGAGATGGCCAGAGACTGCAGACATGTTACAAGAGATGGTCAGAGACTGCAGACATGTTACAGGAGATAGTCAAATACTGGTCAGACTGCAGACATAGTACAGGAGATGGTCAGAGAATACGGTCATATTACAGGAAATGGTCAGAGACGGCAGACATCCTACAGGAGACGGTCCAAGAGATGGTCAGAGACTGCAGACATGTTACAAGAGATGGTCCGAGACTGCAGACATAGTACAGGAGATGGTCAGAGACTGCAGACATAATACAAGAGATGGTCAGAGACTGCAGACATAATAAAAGAGATGGTCAGAGACTGCAGACATGTTACAAGAGATGGTCAGAGACTGCAGACATAGTACAGGAGATGGTCAGAGACTGCAGACATAATACAAGAGATGGTCAGCGACTGCAGACATGTTACAAGAGATGGTCAGAGACTGCAGACATGTTACAAGCGATGGTCAGAGACTACAGACATGTTACAAGAAATGGTCTGAGATTGCAGACATACTACAGGAGACGGTCAGAGACTGGAGATATAATAGAGGAGATGGTCAGAGACTGCAGACATAGTACAGGAGATGGTCAGAGAATGCGTACATATTACAGGAGATGGTCAGAGACTGCAGACATAATAAAAGAGATGGTCAGAGACTGCAGACATGTTACAAGACATGGTCAGAGACTGCAGACATAGTACAGGAGATGGTCAGGGACTGCAGACATAATACAAGAGATGGTCAGAGACTGCAGATATGTTACAAGAGATGGTCAGAGACTGCAGACATGTTACAAGAGATGGTCAGAGACTGCAGACATATTACAGGAGATGGTCAGAGACTGCAGACATAATACAAGAGATGGTCAGAGACTGCAGACATAATACAAGAGATGGTCAGAAACTGCAGACATGTAACAAGAGATGGTCAGAGACTGCAGACATAGTACAGGAGATGGTCAGAGACTGCAGACATAATACAAGAGATGGTCAGAGACTGCAGACATAATACAAGAGATGGTCAGAGGCTGCAGACATGTTACAAGAGATGGTCAGAGACTGCAGACATGTTACAGGAGATAGTCTGAGACTGCAGACATACTACAGGAGACGGTCAGAGACTGGAGATATAATAGAGGAGATGGTCAGAGACTGCAGACATAGTACAGGAGATGGCCAGAGAATGCGTACATATTACAGGAGATGGTCAGAGACTGCAGACATACTACAGGAGATGGTCAGAGACTGGAGATATAATAGAGGAGATGGTCAGAGACTGCAGACATAGTACAGGAGATGGTCAGAGACGGCAGACGTGTTACAAGAGATGGTCAGAGACTGCAGACATGTTACTAGAGATGGCCAGAGACTGCAGACATGTTACAAGAGATGGTCAGAGACTGCAGACATGTTGCAAGAGATGATCAAAGACTGCAGACATGTTACAAGAGATGGTCAGAGACTGCAGACAATTTACAAGAGATGGTCAGAGACTGCAGACATACTACAGGAGATGGTCAGAGATGGTAGACATAATACAAGATTTGGCCAGAGACTGCAGACATAATACAAGAGATGGTCAGAGACTGCAGACATGTTACAAGAGATGGTCAGAGACTACAGACATGTTACAAGAGATGGTCTGAGACTGCAGACATACTACAGGAGACGGTCAGAGACTGGAGATATAATAGAGGAGATGGTCAGAGACTGCAGACATAGTACAGGAGATGGTCAGAGAATGCCTACATATTACAGGAGATGGTCAGAGACTGCAGACATACTACAGGAGACGGTCAGAGACTGGAGATATAATAGAGGAGATTGTCAGAGCCTGCAGACATACTACAGGAGATGGTCAGAGACGGCAGACATGTTACAAGAGATGGTCAGAGACTGCAGACATGTTACAAGAGATGGTCAGAGACTGCAGACATGTTACAAGAGATGGTCAGAGACTGCAGACATGTTACAAGAGATGATCAGAGACTGCAGACATGTTACAAGAGATGGCCAGAGACTGCAGACATGTTACAAGAGATGGTCAGAGACTGCTGACATGTTACAAGAGATGGTCAGAGACTGCAGACATACTTCAGGAGATGGTCAGAGATGGCAGACATAATACAAGATTTGGCCTGAGACTGCAGACATAATACAAGAGATGGTCAGAGACTGCAGACATGTTACAGGAGATAGTCAGAGACTGCAGACATGTACAACAGATGGTCAAAGACTGGTCAGACTGCAGACATGTTACAGGAGATGGTCAGAGAATACGGACATATTACAGGAAATGGTCAGAGACGGCAGACATCCTACAGGAGACGGTCCGAGACTGCAGACATGTTACAAGAGATGGTCAGAGACTGCAGACATAGAACAGGAGATGGTCAGAGACTGCAGACATAATACAAGAGATGGTCAGAGACGGCAGACATAATACAAGAGATGGTCAGAGACTGCAGACATGTTACAAGAGATGGTCAGAGACTGCAGACATAGTACAGGAGATGGTCAGAGACTGCAGACATAATACAAGAGATGGTCAGATACTGCAGACATAATACAAGAGATGGTCAGATACTGCAGACATGTTACAAGAGATGGTCAGAGACTGCAGACATAATACAAGAGATGGCCAGAGACTGCAGACATAATACAAGAGATGGTCAGAGGCTGCAGACATGTTACAAGAAATGGTCAGAGACTGCAGAAATACTACAGGAGACGGTCAGAGACTGGACATATAATAAAGGAGATGGACAGAGACTGCAGACATAGTACAGGAGATGGTCAGAGAATGCGTACATATTACAGGAGATGGTCAGAGACGGCAGACATACTACAGGAGACAGTAAGAGACTGGAGATATAATAGAGGAGATGGTCAGAGGCTGCAGACATGTTAGAAGAGATGGTCAGAGACTACAGACATTTTACAAGAGATGGTCAGAGACTGCAGAAATACTACAGGAGACGGTCAGAGACTGGAGATATAATAGAGGAGATGGACAGAGACTGCAGACATAGTACAGGAGATGGTCAGAGAATGCGTACATATTACAGGAGATGGTCAGAGACTGCAGACATACTACAGGAGACGGTCAGAGACTGGAGATATAATAGAGGAGATTGTCAGAGCCTGCAGACATACTACAGGAGATGGTCAGAGACGGCAGACATGTTAGCAGACATGTTACAAGAGATGGCCAGAGACTGCAGACATGTTACAAGAGATGGTCAGAGACTGCAGACATGTTACAAGAGATGGTCAGAGACTGCAGACATACTTCAGGAGATGGTCAGAGATGGCAGACATAATACAAGATTTTGCCAGAGACTGCAGACATAATACAAGAGATGGTCAGAGACTGCAGACATGTTACAGGAGATAGTCAAAGACTGGTCAGACTGCAGACATAGTACAGGAGATGGTCAGAGAATACGGTCATATTACAGGAAATGGTCAGAGACGGCAGACATCCTACAGGAGACGGTCCAAGAGATGGTCAGAGACTGCAGACATGTTACAAGAGATGGTCCGAGACTGCAGACATAGTACAGGAGATGGTCAGAGACTGCAGACATAATACAAGAGATGGTCAGAGACTGCAGACATAATAAAAGAGATGGTCAGAGACTGCAGACATGTTACAAGAGATGGTCAGAGACTGCAGACATAGTACAGGAGATGGTCAGAGACTGCAGACATAATACAAGAGATGGTCAGCGACTGCAGACATGTTACAAGAGATAGTCAGAGACTGCAGACATGTTACAAGAGATGGTCAGAGACTGCAGACATACTACAGGAGATGGTCAGAGATGGCAGACATAATACAAGATTTGGCCAGAGACTGCAGACATAATACAAGAGATGGTCAGAGACTGCAGACATGTTACAAGAGATAGTCAGAGCCTGCAGACATGTTACAAGAGATGGTCAGAGACTACAGACATGCTACAAGAGATGGTCTGAGATTGCAGACATACTACAGGAGACGGTCAGAGACTGGAGATATAATAGAGGAGATGGTCAGAGACTGCAGACATAGTACAGGAGATGGTCAGAGAATGCGTACATATTACAGGAGATGGTCAGAGACTGCAGACATAATAAAAGAGATGGTCAGAGACTGCAGACATGTTACAAGACATGGTCAGAGACTGCAGACATAGTACAGGAGATGGTCAGGGACTGCAGACATAATACAAGAGATGGTCAGAGACTGCAGATATGTTACAAGAGATGGTCAGAGACTGCAGACATGTTACAAGAGATGGTTAGAGACTGCAGACATATTACAGGAGATGGTCAGAGACTGCAGACATAATACAAGAGATGGTCAGAGACTGCAGACATAATACAAGAGATGGTCAGAAACTGCAGACATGTAACAAGAGATGGTCAGAGACTGCAGACATAGTACAGGAGATGGTCAGAGACTGCAGACATAATACAAGAGATGGTCAGAGACTGCAGACATAATACAAGAGATGGTCAGAGGCTGCAGCCATGTTACAAGAGATGGTCAGAGACTGCAGACATGTTACAGGAGATAGTCTGAGACTGCAGACATACTGCAGGAGACGGTCAGAGACTGGAGATATAATAGAGGAGATGGTCAGAGACTGCAGACATAGTACAGGAGATGGCCAGAGAATGCGTACATATTACAGGAGATGGTCAGAGACTGCAGACATACTACAGGAGATGGTCAGAGACTGGAGATATAATAGAGGAGATGGTCAGAGACTGCAGACATACTAAAGGAGATGGTCAGAGACGGCAGACGTGTTACAAGAGATGGTCAGAGACTGCAGACATGTTACTAGAGATGGTCAGAGACTGCAGACATGTTACAAGAGATGGTCAGAGACTGCAGACATGTTGCAAGAGATGATCAAAGACTGCAGACATGTTACAAGAGATGGTCAGAGACTGCAGACAATGTTACAAGAGATGGTCAGAGACTGCAGACATACTACAGGAGATGGTCAGAGATGGTAGACATAATACAAGATTTGGCCAGAGACTGCAGACATAATACAAGAGATGGTCAGAAACTGCAGACATGTTACAAGAAATAGTCAGAGACTGCAGACATGTTACAAGAGATGGTCAGAGACTACAGACATGTTACAAGAGATGGTCTGAGACTGCAGACATACTACAGGAGACGGTCAGAGACTGGAGATATAATAGAGGAGATGGTCAGAGACTGCAGACATAGTACAGGAGATGGTCAGAGAATGCCTACATATTACAGGAGATGGTCAGAGACTGTAGACATACTACAGGAGACGGTCAGAGACTGGAGATATAATAGAGGAGATTGTCAGAGCCTGCAGACATGCTACAGGAGATGGTCAGAGACGGCAGACATGTTACAAGAGATGGTCAGAGACTGCAGACATGTTACAAGAGATGGTCAGAGACTGCAGACATGTTACAAGAGATGGTCAGAGACTGCAGACATGTTACAAGAGATGATCAGAGACTGCAGACATGTTACAAGAGATGGCCAGAGACTGCAGACATGTTACAAGAGATGGTCAGAGACTGCAGACATGTTACAAGAGATGGTCAGAGACTGCAGACATGTTACAAGAGATGGTCAGAGACTGCAGACATACTTCAGGAGATGGTCAGAGATGGCAGACATAATACAAGATTTGGCCAGAGACTGCAGACATAATACAAGAGATGGTCAGAGACTGCAGACATGCTACAGGAGATAGTCAGAGACTGCAGACATGTACAAGAGATGGTCAAAGACTGGTCAGACTGCAGACATAGTACAGGAGATGGTCAGAGAATACGGACATATTACAGGAAATGGTCAGAGACGGCAGACATCCTACAGGAGACGGTCCGAGACTGCAGACATGTTACAAGAGATGGTCAGAGACTGCAGACATAGAACAGGAGATGGTCAGAGACTGCAGACATAATACAAGAGATGGTCAGAGACGGCAGACATAATACAAGAGATGGTCAGAGACTGCAGACATGTTACAAGAGATGGTCAGAGACTGCAGACATAGTACAGGAGATGGTCAGAGACTGCAGACATAATACAAGAGATGGTCAGATACTGCAGACATGTTACAAGAGATGGTCAGAGACTGCAGACATAATACAAGAGATGGCCAGAGACTGCAGACATAATACAAGAGATGGTCAGAGGCTGCAGACATGTTACAAGAAATGGTCAGAGACTGCAGAAATACTACAGGAGACGGTCAGAGACTGGAGATATAATAAAGGAGATGGACAGAGACTGCAGACATAGTACAGGAGATGGTCAGAGAATGCGTACATATTACAGGAGATGGTCAGAGACGGCAGACATACTACAGGAGACAGTAAGAGACTGGAGATATAATAGAGGAGATGGTCAGAGGCTGCAGACATGTTATAAGAGATGGTCAGAGACTACAGACATTTTACAAGAGATGGTCAGAGACTGCAGAAATACTACAGGAGACGGTCAGAGACTTGAGATATAATAGAGGAGATGGACAGAGACTGCAGACATAGTACAGGAGATGGTCAGAGAATGCGTACATATTACAGGAGATGGTCAGAGACTGCAGACATACTACAGGAGATGGTCAGAGACTGCAGACATAATACAAGATTTGGCCAGAGACTGCAGACATACTACAAGAGATGGTCAGAGACTGCAGACATGTTACAAGAGATGGTCAGAGACTGCAGACATATTACAGGAGATGGTCAGAGACTGCAGACATAATACAAGAGATGGTCAGAGACTGCAGACAATGTTACAAGAGATGGTCAGAGACTGCAGACATGTTACAAGAGATGGTCAGAGACTGCAGACATAATACAAGAGATGGTCAGAGACTGCAGACATAATACAAGAGATGGTCAGAGCCTGCCGACATAATACAAGAGATGGTCAGAAGCTGCAGACATGTTACAAGAGATGGTCAGAGACTACAGACATTTTACAGGAGACGGTCAGAGACTGGAGATATAATAGAGGAGATGGTCAGAGACTGCAGACATAGTACAGGAGATGGTCAGAGAATGCATACATATTACAGGAGATGGTCAGAGACGGCAGACATACTACAGGAGACGGTCAGAGACTGGAGATATAATAGAGGAGATGGTCAGAGACTGCAGACATACTACAGGAGATGGTCAAAGACGGCAGACATAATACAGAAGATGGTCAGACTGCAGACATAATACAAGATTTGGCCAGAGACTGCAGACATACTACAAGAGATGGCCAGAGACTGCAGACATGTTGCAAGAGATGGTCAGAGACTGCAGTTCCTATGGACGTTAGTAGATAATAGTCGATCGGCCCTCTCACCTGACCCAGCGATAAAGCAACAATGGTTCCTCTGATCAGGAGTCAGCTCACTCTGAATTCCCCGTGGCGACTCCTTTGGGTAGAGCCCAGATCTGTATTCTGGCAATGGTCCATTTCTTCCTCTGCCAGGGATGGCGCTAGGCTGTGTGGCTTTCCCTCTGGTGGCGCAGGGCAGCGGGGTTCTCTCTCTCTGATGATGTTCCCTCAGCACTGTCCTCTCCCTCTGGAGTCCTGGGTGTACTTCCCTGAAAGCTTTCCCGGGCTCCTGGCTCTCTCTCTCCCATTCAGCTGAGCATGCTGTGTGAGCTGCAGTTTCCGTGTTACATTGGGGCTGCCAGTCCTCGGGACTACATGTCCCACAATCCTCTTCTTTGCTCCTTTTTTTTTCTTCCCTGGCCGATATGAAGGCAGGGGAAGAAACATAGTGCGCCGCTCGCTAGTACAGCAGCGCGTGCAAGGAGGAGAGGGAGAGGGGAAATAAGAGCCCGCGGCTGCAGTGGCGTCACTAGGCTTGGTGTCACCCAGTGTGGTAAAACATGGTGTCACCCCCCCTCCACTAACTATAGTCGCCCCTCAGTACAGACCCCCCTCCACTAAGTATAGACCCCCACTAAGTATAAACCCCTCTCTCAGTACAGACCCCCCCAGGACAAAACACCCCCCTCTATCAGTATAGACCCCCCTCAGGACAAACCACCCCCCTCCATTAGTACAGAACCACCCCTCCTCCGTTAGTACAGACCCCCAGAACAAACCACACCCCCTCCATTAGTACAGACCCCCAGAACAAACCACCCCTCCTCCATTGGTACAGACCCCCCCAGAACAAACCACCCCCTTGCATTAGTACAGACCCCCCAGAACAAACCACCCCTCTCCATTAATACAGACCCCCCAGAACAAACCACCCCCTTCCATTAGTACAGCCCCCCCTCCATTAGTACAGACCCCCCAGAACAAACCACCTCCCCTCTATTAGTACAGACCCCCCAGAACAAACCCCCCTCCATTAGTACAGACCCCGCAGACAAACCACCCCCCTCTATTAGTACAGACCCCCCAGAACAAACCACCCCCCTCTATTAGTACAGACCCCCCGATAAACCACCCCCCTCCATTAGTACAGACCCCCCTGGCCAAACTACCTTCCCTACATTAGTACAGACCCCCCAGGACAAACCACCCACCTCCATTAGTACAGACCCCACCCAGACAAACCACCCCCCCTCCATTAGTACAGACCCCCCCAGGACAAACCACCCCCCTACATTAGTACAGACCCCCCCAGGACAAACCACCCCCCTACATTAGTACAAACCCCCCAGGACAAACCACCCCCCTACATTAGCATAGACCCCCCCAGGACAAAACCACCCCCCCTACATTAGTATAGACTGCCCAGGACAAACCACCCCCTACATTACTATAGACCCCCAGGACAAACCACCCCCCTACATTAGTATAGACCCCCCGTCCAAACTACCTCCCCTACATTAGTACAGGCCCCCCAGGACAAACTACCCCCCCTCCATTAGTACAGACCCCCAGGACAAACCACCCCCCCTCCATTAGTACAGACCCCCCAGGACAAACCACCCTCCTACATTAGTATAGACCCCCAGGAAAAACCACCCCCCTACATTAGTATAGACCCCCCCAGAACAAACCACCCCCCTACATTAGTATAGACCCCCCCAGGACAAAACCACCCCCACTACATTAGTATAGACCGCCCAGGACAAACCACCCCCCTACATTACTATAGACCCCCAGGACAAACCACCCCCCTACATTAGTATAGACCCCCCTAGAACAAACCACCCCCCTTACATTAGTATAGACCCCCCAGGACAAACCACCCCCCTACATTAGTATAGACCCCCCAGGACAAACCACCCCCCTACATTAGTATAGACCTCCCAGGACAAACCCCCCCCCCACATTAGTATAGACCCCCCAGGACAAACCACCCCCCCTACATTAGTATAGACCCCCCAGGACAAACTACCCCCCTACATTAGTATAGACCCTCCAGGACAAACCACCCCCTACATTACTATAGACCCCCAGGACAAACCACCCCCCCTACATTAGTATAGACCCCCCAGGACAAACCACCCCCCTACATTAGTATAGACCCCCCCAGGACAAACCACCCCCCTACATTAGTATAGACCCCCCAGGACAAACCACCCCCCTACATTAGTATAGACCCTCCAGGACGAAACCACCCCCCTACATTAGTATAGACCCCCCCAGGAAACAACCTCTCCCCCTACATTAGTATAGACCCCCCCAGGACACACCCCCTACATTAGTATAGACCCCCCAGGGCGAAACTACCCCCCTACATTAGTATAGACCCCCCCCAGGAAGAACCCCCCTACATTAGTATAGACCCCCCAGGATAAACCACCCCCCCACATTACTATAGACCCCCCAGGACAAACCACCCCCCTACATTAGTATAGACCCCCCCAGGACAAACCACCCCTACATTAGTATAGACCCCAGGACAAACCACCCCCCCTACATTAGTATAGACCCCCCCAGAACAAACCACCACCCTACATTAGTATAGACCCCCCCAGGACGAAACCACCCCCCCTACATTAGTATAGACCCCCAGGACAAACCACCCCCCTACATTAGTATAGACCCCCCAGGACAAACCACCCCCTACATTACTATAGACCCCCAGGACAAACCACCCCCCTACATTAGTATAGACCCCCCAGGAAAAACCATCCCCCCTACATCGGTATAGACCCCCCCAGGACAAACCACCCCCCTACATTAGTATAGACCCCCCCAGGACAAACCACCCCCCTACATTAGTATAGACCCCCCAGGACAAACCACCCCCCTCATTAGTATAGACCCCCCCAGGACAAACCAACCCCCTACATTAGTATAGACCCCCCAGGACAAACCACCCCCCTACATTAGTATAGACCCCCCAGGACAAACCACCCCTACATTAGTATAGACCCCCAGGACAAACCACCCCCCCTACATTAGTATAGACCCCCCAGAACAAACCCCCCCTACATTAGTATAGACCCCTCCAGGACAAACCACCCTCCCTACATTAGTATAGCCCCCCCAGGAGAAACCACCCCCCTACATTAGTATAGACCCCCCAGGACAAACCACCCCCCCTACATTAGTATAGACCCCCCAGGAAGAAACCACCCCCCCTACATTAGTATAGACCCCCCAGGACGAAACCACCCCCCCTACATTAGTACAGGCCCCCCAGGACAAACCCCTTCCCCTACATTAGTATAGACCCCCCTGGACAAACCCCTCCCCCTACATTAGGCTAATTTAAAACACCTGGGTGGCAGCTGGAGAGGAGAGGACGGTGAGCAGCCACGCCGCCCGGGTGGGGAACAGAGCGTGTCAGGCTTGGGCAGCAGGCGGGAGTGGGACACAGAAGGAGGAGAACTGGAACACGTTGGACACTGGCACAGGCCGCCCCCCAGTGACGTCACTGCGCGGCTGGTCTCTCACACAGAGACAGCCGCTCCGATCTCATTTCGCTCTCCTCCTCTGACAGGAGGAGGGAGGAGGGATGGGCTTCGGCACTCGGCAGGAAACACAGCGGCGGCGGCGACCAGCAGAGAAAGCCGCCTACGGACAAGGAAGAGGAGGAGGAGGAGGGAGGGGAGCACACTGGCGCTTCAGCGCCCCACCTCTGTGGTGCCTGGGTGCACTGCACCCCGTGCACCCCATCCAGGATCGGCCTTGCTCCTGTACATATTACCCACCACCATACACTCCGCACTCCTCTCCTGTACATATTACCCACCGCCATACACTCCGCACTCCTCTCCTGTACATATTACACACCGCCAGACATTCCGCACTCCTCTCCTGTACATATTACACACCGCCATACACTCCGCACTCCTCTCCTGTACATATTACCCACCGCCATACACTCCGCACTCCTCTCCTGTACATATTACACACCGCCATACACTCCGCACTCCTCTCCTGTACATATTACACACCGCCATACACTCCGCACTCCTCTCCTGTACATATTACACACCGCCATACACTCACAGTATAGACCCC
Source organism: Lithobates septentrionalis (assembly GCA_037952835.1). Lineage (NCBI taxonomy): Eukaryota > Metazoa > Chordata > Amphibia > Anura > Ranidae > Lithobates > Lithobates septentrionalis. The sequence continues at coordinate 2,030,430 of JBBDGP010001158.1, read as the reverse complement.
CCAGGACAAACCACACCCCTACATTACTATAGTCCTCCCAGGACAAACCACCCCCCCTACATTAGTATAGACCCCCCAGGACAAACCAACCCCCTACATTAGTATAGACCCCCCAGGACAAACACCCCCCCTACATTAGTATAGACCCCCAGGACAAACCACCCCCTACATTACTATAGACCCCCAGGACAAACCACCCACCCTACATTAGTATAGACCCTCCAGGACAAACCACCCCCCTACATTAGTATAGACCCCCCCAGGACAAACCACCCCCCTACATTAGTATAGACCCCCCAGGACAAACCACCCCCCTACATTAGTATAGACCCCCCAGGACGAAACCACCCCCCTACATTAGTATAGACCCCCCCAGGAAACAACCTCTCCCCCTACATTAGTATAGACCCCCCCAGGACAAACCCCCCCTACATTAGTATAGACCCCCCAGGGCGAAACTACCCCCCTACATTAGTATAGAACTCCCCAGGAAGAACCCCCCCTACATTAGTACAGACCACGCAGGACAATCCACCCCCCCTACATTACTATAGACCCCCCAGGACAAACCACCCCCCTACATTAGTATAGACCCCCCAGGACAAACCACCCCTACATTAGTTTAGACCCCCAGGACAAACCACCCCCCTACATTAATATAGACCCCCCCAGAACAAACCACCCCCCCTACATTAGTATAGACCCCCCCAGGACGAAACCACCCCCCCTACATTAGTATAGACCGCCCAGGACAAACCACCCCCCTACATTACTATAGACCCCCAGGACAAACCACCCCCCCTACATTAGTATAGACCCCCCCAGGACAAACCATCCCCCCTACATCGGTATAGACCCCCCCAGGACAAACCACCCCCTACATTAGTATAGACCCCCCAGGACAAACCATCCCCCTACATTAGTATAGACCCCCCAGGACAAACCACCCCCCCTCATTAGTATAGACCCCCCAGGACAAACCACCCTCCTACATTAGTATAGACCCCCCAGGACAAACCACCCCCCTACATTAGTATAGACCCCCCCAGGACAAACCACCCCCCCTACATTAGTATAGACCCCCCCAGGACAAACCCCCCCTACATTAGTATAGACTCCTCCCAGGACAAACCACCCCCGCTACATTAGTATGGACCCCCCAGGACAAACCACCCTCCCTACATTAGTATAGCCCCCTAGGAGAAACCACCCCTCCTACATTAGTATAGACCCCCCTAGGACAAACCCCTCCCCCTACATTAGTATAGACCCCCCGCACTAATCACCCCCCCTACATTAGTATAGACCCCCAGGACGAAACCACCCCCCTACATTAGTACAGACCCCCCCAGGACAAACCCCTTCCCCTACATTAGTATAGACCCCCCCTGGACAAACCCCTCCCCCTACATTAGGCTAATTTAAAACACCTGGGCGGCAGCTGGAGAGGAGAGGACGGTGTGCAGCCGCGCCGCCCGGGTGGGGAACAGAGCGTGTCAGGCTTGGGCAGCAGGCAGGAGTGAGACACAGAAGGGGAGAACTGGAACACGTTGGGCACTGGCACAGGCCGCCCCCCCCAGTGATGTCACTGCGCGGCTGGTCTCTCACACAGAGACAGCCGCTCCGATCTCATTTCGCTCTCCTCCTCTGACAGGAGGAGGGAGGGGGGATGGGCTTCGGCACTCGGCAGGAAACCCAGCGGCGGCGACCAGCAGAGAAAGCCGCCTACGGACAAGGAAGAGGAGGAGGAGGAGGAGGAGGGAGGGGAGCACACTGGCGCTTCAGCGCCCCCACCTCTGTGGTGCCTGGGTGCACTGCACCCCGTGCACCCCGTCCAGGATCGGCCCTGCTCCTGTACATATTACCCACCACCATACACTCCGCACTCCTCTCCTGTACATATTACCCACCGCCATACACTCCGCACTCCTCTCTTGTACATATTACACACTGCCAGACATTCCGCACCCCTCTCCTGTACATATTACACACCGCCATACACTCTGCATTCCTCTCCTGTACATATTACACACCGCCATACACTCCGCACTCCTCTCCTGTACATATTACACACCGCCATACACTCCGCACTCCTCTCCTGTACATATTACACACCGCCATACACTCCGCACTCCTCTCCTGTACATATTACACACCGCCATACACTCACAGTATAGACCCCCCAGGACAAACCACCCCCCTACATTACTATAGTCCTCCCAGGACAAACCACCCCCCCTACATTAGTATAGACCCCCCAGGACAAACCAACCCCCTACATTAGTATAGACCCCCCAGAACAAACCCCCCCTACATTAGTATAGACCCCTCCAGGACAAACCACCCTCCCTACATTAGTATAGCCCCCCCAGGAGAAACCACCCCCCTACATTAGTATAGACCCCCCAGGACAAACCACCCCCCCTACATTAGTATAGACCCCCCAGGAAGAAACCACCCCCCCTACATTAGTATAGACCCCCCAGGACGAAACCACCCCCCCTACATTAGTACAGGCCCCCCAGGACAAACCCCTTCCCCTACATTAGTATAGACCCCCCTGGACAAACCCCTCCCCCTACATTAGGCTAATTTAAAACACCTGGGTGGCAGCTGGAGAGGAGAGGACGGTGAGCAGCCACGCCGCCCGGGTGGGGAACAGAGCGTGTCAGGCTTGGGCAGCAGGCGGGAGTGGGACACAGAAGGAGGAGAACTGGAACACGTTGGACACTGGCACAGGCCGCCCCCCAGTGACGTCACTGCGCGGCTGGTCTCTCACACAGAGACAGCCGCTCCGATCTCATTTCGCTCTCCTCCTCTGACAGGAGGAGGGAGGAGGGATGGGCTTCGGCACTCGGCAGGAAACACAGCGGCGGCGGCGACCAGCAGAGAAAGCCGCCTACGGACAAGGAAGAGGAGGAGGAGGAGGGAGGGGAGCACACTGGCGCTTCAGCGCCCCACCTCTGTGGTGCCTGGGTGCACTGCACCCCGTGCACCCCATCCAGGATCGGCCTTGCTCCTGTACATATTACCCACCACCATACACTCCGCACTCCTCTCCTGTACATATTACCCACCGCCATACACTCCGCACTCCTCTCCTGTACATATTACACACCGCCAGACATTCCGCACTCCTCTCCTGTACATATTACACACCGCCATACACTCCGCACTCCTCTCCTGTACATATTACCCACCGCCATACACTCCGCACTCCTCTCCTGTACATATTACACACCGCCATACACTTCGCACTCCTCTCCTGTACATATTACACACCGCCATACACTCCGCACTCCTCTCCTGTACATATTACACACCGCCATACACTCACAGTATAGACCCCCCAGGACAAACCACCCCCCTACATTACTATAGTCCTCCCAGGACAAACCACCCCCCCTACATTAGTATAGACCCCCCAGGACAAACCAACCCCCTACATTAGTATAGACCCCCAGGACAAACACCCCCCCCTACATTAGTATAGACCCCCAGGACAAACCACCCCCTACATTACTATAGACCCCCAGGACAAACCACCCACCCTACATTAGTATAGACCCTCCAGGACAAACCACCCCCCTACATTAGTATAGACCCCCCCAGGACAAACCACCCCCCTACATTAGTATAGACCCCCCAGGACAAACCACCCCCCTACATTAGTATAGACCCCCCAGGACGAAACCACCCCCCTACATTAGTATAGACCCCCCCAGGAAACAACCTCTCCCCCTACATTAGTATAGACCCCCCCAGGACAAACCCCCCCTACATTAGTATAGACCCCCCAGGGCGAAACTACCCCCCTACATTAGTATAGAACTCCCCAGGAAGAACCCCCCCTACATTAGTACAGACCACGCAGGACAATCCACCCCCCCTACATTACTATAGACCCCCCAGGACAAACCACCCCCCTACATTAGTATAGACCCCCCAGGACAAACCACCCCTACATTAGTTTAGACCCCCAGGACAAACCACCCCCCTACATTAATATAGACCCCCCCAGAACAAACCACCCCCCCTACATTAGTATAGACCCCCCCAGGACGAAACCACCCCCCCTACATTAGTATAGACCGCCCAGGACAAACCACCCCCCTACATTACTATAGACCCCCAGGACAAACCACCCCCCCTACATTAGTATAGACCCCCCAGGACAAACCATCCCCCCTACATCGGTATAGACCCCCCCAGGACAAACCACCCCCTACATTAGTATAGACCCCCCAGGACAAACCATCCCCCTACATTAGTATAGACCCCCCAGGACAAACCACCCCCCCTCATTAGTATAGACCCCCCAGGACAAACCACCCTCCTACATTAGTATAGACCCCCCAGGACAAACCACCCCCCTACATTAGTATAGACCCCCCCAGGACAAACCACCCCCCCTACATTAGTATAGACCCCCCCAGGACAAACCCCCCCTACATTAGTATAGACTCCTCCCAGGACAAACCACCCCCGCTACATTAGTATGGACCCCCCAGGACAAACCACCCTCCCTACATTAGTATAGCCCCCTAGGAGAAACCACCCCTCCTACATTAGTATAGACCCCCCTAGGACAAACCCCTCCCCCTACATTAGTATAGACCCCCCGCACTAATCACCCCCCCTACATTAGTATAGACCCCCAGGACGAAACCACCCCCCCTACATTAGTACAGACCCCCCCAGGACAAACCCCTTCCCCTACATTAGTATAGACCCCCCCCTGGACAAACCCCTCCCCCTACATTAGGCTAATTTAAAACACCTGGGCGGCAGCTGGAGAGGAGAGGACGGTGTGCAGCCGCGCCGCCCGGGTGGGGAACAGAGCGTGTCAGGCTTGGGCAGCAGGCAGGAGTGAGACACAGAAGGGGAGAACTGGAACACGTTGGGCACTGGCACAGGCCGCCCCCCCCCAGTGATGTCACTGCGCGGCTGGTCTCTCACACAGAGACAGCCGCTCCGATCTCATTTCGCTCTCCTCCTCTGACAGGAGGAGGGAGGGGGGATGGGCTTCGGCACTCGGCAGGAAACCCAGCGGCGGCGACCAGCAGAGAAAGCCGCCTACGGACAAGGAAGAGGAGGAGGAGGAGGGAGGGGAGCACACTGGCGCTTCAGCGCCCCCACCTCTGTGGTGCCTGGGTGCACTGCACCCCGTGCACCCCGTCCAGGATCGGCCCTGCTCCTGTACATATTACCCACCACCATACACTCCGCACTCCTCTCCTGTACATATTACCCACCGCCATACACTCCGCACTCCTCTCTTGTACATATTACACACTGCCAGACATTCCGCACCCCTCTCCTGTACATATTACACACCGCCATACACTCTGCATTCCTCTCCTGTACATATTACACACCGCCATACACTCCGCACTCCTCTCCTGTACATATTACACACCGCCATACACTCCGCACTCCTCTCCTGTACATATTACACACCGCCATACACTCCGCACTCCTCTCCTGTACATATTACACACCGCCATACACTCTGCATTCCTCTCCTGTACATATTACACACCGCCATACACTCCGCACTCCTCTCCTGTACATATTACACACCGCCATATTCTCCGCACTCCTCTCCTGCACATATTACACACCGCCATACACTCTGCAGTCCTATCCTGTACATATTACACACCGCCAAACACTCTGCATTCCCTATTTAACATTACCACATTCTGCACTATATAAGTCATCTCAGACTCTCTTTAACAACACCCCCCTTTAAGCCAATATTTAGCGCAATTTAAGACATGTCCACTGTTCACCATGACGCGCTTTGCGCGCCATATTGTTGTTCTTCTTGATGCCTAGGGCCCAATTTTGATCTTGCACACGGGCCTGCTGATTTCATACGCCCCTGCCCCAAAAATCGGCAAAAAAGATGTTAAAATCATCTTTTTGGGGGGTGGGGGGGGGGGCTGTCCCTGAATAGCAGTTTGGAAATGTGGTCACCCTAGTGGAAACAGAACTTGGGAGAGGGAAGACCACCTTACAAGTGAGGGCTGTGAGTACAAGTGAAGGGAGGAGGCTGTTTGTGTATGGGGGGGGGGGCAGCTGTGTGTATATATATATATTCCTTCCTGTATATATTATTACCATCCACCCCCTGTATATACACGTATTGTACAGGCAACATTTGATGGGCACAATGAGACTGCAATTGATGCACATGCCTGCGTTTTATATGATAATGACAAAGCCCCTCCCCTTCACAACATTGTCAAAAAAGGGTGGAGCATGGGTGATACAAAATGATGCCCCCCCTGAAAAAAGTTCCACGGACGCCCATGCCCATGCTTCAGCATATATGCTCTTTTTTTTAACTGTGGTGATGAAATCACCTCAGACAGCGCTGGAGTCACGGCTTTATGTATCGTGGGAGCAAACGCTGTTGCTGTACTTGGGAGGACATAAGGAAAATGCCTCTCATGCAGCCGGCTTACTGCATTTAAATAAATAAAAAGCAGTACAGCGCTTAAATTTAAACTAGTAATAATTAAAACTAAAAAGAACTGAAAAAGTCCATAAAACTTGTGAAAGAAGTCCAAAAAAGCACTGATAAGCTTCCAGTGTTGAGAGTGAAGAGATACACAATAAATGGTGACTTCCGTGACACCCTCCACCACCTCATGTAATGGACCCCTGAGTAAATCAGTCAGGTCTTATACAGCATTCCCATTGCTGGGTCAGTATACACACATCAAAAACTTGCAGTGGAGGGACAGTCTGGATATGAGACCCTCTTCAACTCCAATCAGCACATGCATGTAATAAAATAAGCAATATCTAGTGCTCTCTGTATTTCAAACCATATGTCTGTTTATTAAAAGTTGAATAAAACTCACAAGCGTAGCACTGTGTCCCAGTGCTAGGGATCAAAAGCAGTCATAAACACGGCGTGTCTGCGGGAATCAGCATCAGGACGCGGGTGATGTCACGAACGTATCATGTGATGTCCGGACATCACATGATACGTTCGTGACGTCACCCGCGTCCTGCGTTATAGAGTATATTGATACTTTATGAGAAAGATTCATTGTTGGTATGCGATCAATTCACATTTGTTATATTTATTTATATACACACGTTTGCGTTTTTTTTTCCATTCACTATTTTAGCACATTTATACATTGATTATTTCACAGCACTTGGCACTTTTATTAGTGGTTTGGAATTTAAGAGGCATTATCTTGATGTATAGCATGATTGTATATTAATCTATAGGAGATTAGCGCACCATATTTTCATATAATTAAGAACAACTGGTCGTTGAGGTCCACCCCTCCCATATTTTGGTTATATTCGTGGACACAGAGGGGTTTCTCCACACCAGTCGCCGTAGTAATTTGCACAGTCGTGTCTGCATGAAGGGAGGTAAGAAAGAAAACTTCTTATTATCCTTCCACTTGATAGCGAGCAAGTTATTACACTTCAAGCAGGCTCTCTACCCCAGCCTAAGATGGGAATCTACAAGCCGCTGGGGAAAGCCCCGGCGATTAGATTGCACAGTGCCACATGCTCCAATCTGATGATCAAACAAGTGACTAAAAAGTGGCACGCTCGTGTAATAATTGTCCACGTACAAGTGGTACCCCTTTCTGAATAAGGGTGACACCAAGTCCCACACAATCTTGCCAGCGCTTCCTATGTAGTCAGGGCAGTTTGTCAGCTCTACGTGACTATCTCTTCCCTCGTAAACCATAAAACTACATGTATAGCCTGTGGCCCTGTCACAGAGCTTATACATCTTGACCCCGTATCTGGCACGCTTGCTGGGAAGGTACTGTTTGAATGACAAGCGGCCAGAAAACGTAATCAGGGACTTATCAACGCAGACAACTTGATGGGGAGTAAACAAGTCTGCAAAACATTGGTTGAAGTGGTTTACGAGGGGCCGAATTTTGTAGAGCCGATCGTATCCAGGGTCTCCACGAGGACGACAGAGTTCATTGTTGTTGAAGTGTATGAACCACAAAATCTGCTCATATCGTGCCCTGACCATGGAAGCAGAGAACACAGGCATATGGTGAATTGGGTCAGTGAATGGGGGAAGTACGGGTGCTGCAGAAGTGGTAGGTTCCCAATTAGGATTGGCGAATGCAGCAGGAAGGGCACTATGGGCACGACAGGCCTGTGTTTGTCTTCTTGGTGGCAACGGGACACTACTTGTGCTTGATGTATGACCAGGGTGTACTAGGCCGCTGGTGCTTGCCAGTTCACCAGAAGGAATAGCGGCGCTAGTACTTCTAGTACTTCTCTGCTCCATACGAGAGCCCTGCGGTTCTTGCACCTCAACAGCAGAAGAAGATTGGGGTCTAGTACACTTGACCTTGGCAGGGACCACAACTCCATCGTCAGAGTTATCGGTCATGGAGCCGCTGCTGTCTACAGGTTCATATTCTGAGCCTATCCGTCACTATCTGTCATGCTCAGAAACGTGTAGGCCTCTTCACTACTGTACCTTCGATTTGCCATTTTGGGCTCAAAATTTAGTGGTACAGTAGTGAGAATCACAGGTAAAAAAGCTCCTAGGCTGTTAGCGACTGTATCAAAACGCTACCAAAAAAACTGTTAGCGATCGCAGGGATCAGACCTGACTCTGTGAATGCTGCAGTTATGTGTTTAGTGTTCGATCGATACTGCACTTGGGTGGGGTGGGCTGGGCTGGGCGGAGGGGCAAAACGCAGGTGCTAGCAGGTATCTGGGCTGATCCCGCTAACACTGCATTTTTGGGAACCCTAAACTGCTGGGGATGCTAGTATAGATCTGATCAGATATTGATCCGTTGAGATACTATACCACTAAGGGAGGTGTATATTGCGTGCGTGGGTGTTAGCGGTACTGGCACTAACCTGATGCTGCCTAGGGCGACGCAGACCCTATCTGACCCTAAAACTTATACCACCCGCCGGGCAATCAGGGGGTTAAACCTTTATTAGGTTATAAACAGCGGGTGCCCTGACACTGTAAAAAACAAACTAACTAACCAGTGTCACCCGTAACAGTTATACGGTGATCACTGGTGAAAGGGTTAACTAGGGGGCAATCAGGGGGTTAAAACCTTTACTAGGTAGTATATGGGGGTACCTGATGCTATAAAAACCTGACGGCGAACCTAAATACTTTTCTGCCTAACTAGCGTCACCTGTGACACTAATACAGCGATCAGAAAAATGATCACTTAGTGACACTGGCGACGGGGGGTGATCAAGGCATTCAAACTTTATTAGGGGGGGTTAGGGTGGTACCCTAGACCTAAAGGGGCCTAACACTAATTGCCCTACTACTTATAACTGTCACAAATGACACCAATGCAATAATCAGTAAAAAAACAAAAACCTGCTATTGGTGTCACTGTGACAGGGGGTTCTGGGGGGTGATCGGGGGTTGATTGGGGGGTGATTTGTGTGCCTAGAGTGTTCTACTGTAAATGTAGTGTTTGGTGCACACTTACTTGATGTCTTCTCTCCTAGGAAGCCGGAACAAAAAGGCTTCACGAGGAGAGATGACATCACTTCCTCTGACGCTGTTTACATTACAGCAGCAGAGGAAGATTGTCATTCGCCAGGAGCGATCGTGAGGGGGTGGCCATGAATCAGTGGCCTCCCCCTCAGCACGGATCGCACCTGACTAGGGCTGCAACTAACGATTATTTTCATAATCGATTAGTTGGCCGATTATTGTTTTGATTAATCGATTAATCGGATAATAACCTTAAAAAAAAAAGTGTGGTGTATAATTTAATATGTAAAGTTTAAAAAAAAGGCAATTTATTCTTCAAAATCTATATGCAGTGGTAAATATAAATAATCAACTATATGTTTAGGGAGCAAAATCTCTAATCCACTCTGAGAATAACAGACAGAAGAGATATACTGTATATACTATTGGAGGTTGAATCTGGTAAATATCATCAGACTCAGAGATCAGATTTTTTATTTAGACCCCATTCACACTGGGGCACATGTAATGTGTCCTGCTCCCACGTAATGTGCCCTGCCTCCTTGAAATTTGCCCTGCTCCCACGTAATGTGGCTTGCCTCCATGTAAAAGTTTACTTTAAATGTAATAGTAATGCCTTCTATTACCTCCAGTCTATCAGCCTTTACCTTCTCTGGGTTCAGATGCTGATCTTCCCTGCACAGTCTTTAAAGTCATTTTTTTTAAAACAAACATGGTATACTTACCTGCTCTGTGTAATGGTTTTGCACAGAGCAGCCCCGATTCTTCTCTTCTGGGGTCCCCCACCGATGCCTCTGGCTCCTCCTGCCTTTAGAGTGCCCCAATAGCAAGCTGCAAATTATAGTATAGTGTGCCCCTATAGCAAGGTAAAAAAACTTCTGCTTTTAGACTCACTCACTTCCTGCCCAGGACTACATGTTTCATGAGGCATTGCTCCTCACACATTCACATTCACAAGTTCTCAGGCTCTTACTGACATGTATGGATGGTGTACTGAGCTGTATGTGTGCTGCACTGTATTTCCTGATATGTAAACAAATAGTGCATTCTGTATGCAGGCCAACTAATCAGCTGGCCGATTAATCGATTATGAAAATAGTTGACAACTATTTTCATAATCGATTAGTTGTCGATTAATCGATTAGTTGTTTCAGCCCTACACCTGACGCTAATCCAACCGCCGCAGGCACCGGGGGGTCCGATTGGACCCCCCGCCCATGGGCAGGCAGGGACGTACAGGTGAGCCCATTATGCCTGCCCGCGCCATTGTGCCGACGTACATCGGCGTGCGGCGGTCGGAAACTGGTTAAATGTTATTTGTGTCCTTAAATTTATGCAGAGTGCCAGAGGCTTTTTTTTGGGTTCCTAAAATCATTTGGAACCCTCCCTCCCCCCAACCGCTAAGTCAACCGATACCAATCCTCTATCTGCTGACTTTGCCAAACCCATACACACTATACCTACCTCTTTTGTGGTCATATTTATGGATGAATTCACCAAAGCATGTAGTGAAAGGGCCTGCCTGAATACTTTCAAATGGTACTGTTTAAAGTTTTGTTCTCCTATTATTCAATTTGTACAGTGTGTATTTATATTTTTGTATTATGACACTTCCTACCTGTCCAGTGGGCTGCCAATAGTGTAAGGAGAGGCTGGCCAAAGTAACACACATTATTTATGCATTCAGCTCTCAATGAAGTGGAGAGGGTTACCTGTCCAAAACATCTCCCTCCCCCTAAAATTTTTACAATGGGCCATCAGAGGGGGTGAGGCATCTGATAAGTGGACCTTCTCTTTTTGCCTTAAATACTCCTTCTAATAAATGTTAGTACTGATTTTGGCCAAGAATGTTTGTGTCTAATCTGCTTGCAATGTTTATGTGCAAAATGACTATTTTTTTATTTCATGTTTGACTCCACAGTTTCCTTCAATGCCACAGGAATGGCAGACTGTGGCCTCCCAGTTTGCCCAGCGGTGGGACTTTCCCAAATGCAGAGGGGCAATAGATGGGAAGCACGTCCACATAGTCCCACCCCCAACTCTGGGTCATACTATTATAATTACAAGGGGTTTAATAGTATAGTGATGTTGGAGGTGGTGTCGGCAACATATGAGTTCCTGTATGTGGATGTGGGGAAGAATGGCCGGATGTCGGATGGTGGAGTCATCGCTAGGGATAAGCTTCGAGTTCAAGTCGAACTCATGTTCGACTCGAACATCGGCTGTTCACCAGTTCGAACAGCGAACAATATGGGGTGTTTGCGGCAAATTCAAAAGCCGTGGAACACCCTTTAAAAGTCTATGGGAGAAATCAAAAGTGCTAATTTTAAAGGCTTATATGCATGGTATTGTCACAACAAGTGTTTGGGGACCTGGGTCCTGCCCCAGGGGACATGTATCAATGCAAAAAAAAGTTTTAAAAAAGGTCGTTTTTTCGGGAGCAGTGATTTTAATAATGCTTAAAGTGAAACAATAAAAGTGTAATATTCCTTTAAATTTTGTACCTGAGGGGTGTCTATAGTATGCCTGTAAAGGGGCGAATGTTTCCCGTGTTTAGAACAGTCTGACAGCAAAAGGACATTTCAAAGGAAAAAAAGTCATTTAAAACTACTATCGGCTATTAATGAATTGTCGGTCCGACAATACACATAAAAGTTCATTGATAAAAACGGCATGGGATTTCCCCACAGGGGAACCCCGAACCAAAATTTAAAAAAAATGGCATGGGGTCCCCCTAAATTCCATACCAGGCCCTTCAGGTCTGGTATGGATATTAAGGGGAACCCCGCGCCAAATTTTTTTTTAAAAATGGCGTGGGATCCCCCCAAAAATCCATACCAGACCCTTATCCGAGCACGCAACCTGGCAGGCCACAGGAAAAGAGGGGGGACGAGAGAGCGCCCCCCTTCCTGAACCGTACCAGGCCACATGCTCTCAACATTGGGAGGGTGCTTTGGGGTAGCGGCCCCCCAAAGCACCTTGTCCCCATGTTGATGAGAACAAGGACCTCATCACCACAACCCTTGGCTGGTGGTTGTGAGGGTCTGCGGGTGGGGGGCTTATCGGAATCTGGAAGCCCCCTTTAACAAGGGGACCCCCAGATCCCGCTGCCCTGTGTGAAATGGTAATGGGGTACAAAAGGACCCCTACCATTTCACAAAAAAAGTGTCAAAAATGTTAAAAATGACAAGAGGCAGTTTTTGACAATTCCTTTATTTAAAGTCTTCTTCTTTCCATCTTCTTTGGGTCTTCTTCCTTCTTCATTCCTTCTTCCTTCAGTTTCTCCCTCCATCTTCTTCTTCCTCTGGATCTTCCTCCGATCCTCTGCTTCTTGCTCCGGTGTTCTCGTCCGTCATCTTCCTCCGCGGCGTCTTCTTCTCCGCTTCGTTCTTGGGCCGCTCCACATCCATGGGAGGCTCCCGCTGTGTGACGCTTCTCTTCTTCTGACACTTCTTAAATAACGGAGGGCAGGGCCACCTGGTTACGTAACGGAAGAAGAGAAGTGTCACACAGCGGAAGCCTCCCATGGATGCGGAGCGGCCCAAGAACGAAGCGGGGAAGATGCCGGACGAGAACACCGGAGCAAGAAGCAGAGGATCGGAGGAAGATCCAGAGGAAGAAGAAGATGGAGGGAGAAACTGAAGGAAGAAGGAATGAAGAAGGAAGAAGACCCAAAGAAGATGGAAAGAAGAAGACTTTAAATAAAGGAATTGTCAAAAACTGTCTCTTGTCATTTTTAACATTTTTGACACTTTTTTGTGAAATGGTAGGGGTACTTTTGTACCTCATTACCATTTCACACAGGGAGGGGCGGGATCTGGGGGTCCCCTTGTTAAAGGGGGCTTCCAGATTCCGATAAGCCCCCCGCCCGCAGACCCCCACAACCACCAGCCAAGGGTTGTAGGGGTGAGGCCGTTGGCCTCATCAACATGGGGACAAGGTGCTTTGGGAGGCCACTACCCCAAAGCACCCTCCCAATGTTGAGGGCATGTGGCCTGGTACGATTTAGGAGGGGGGGCACTCTCTCATCCCCCCTTCTTTTCCTGCTGCCTGCCAGGTTGGATAAGGGTCTGGTATGGATTTTTGGGGGGGGACCCCACGCCATTTTTTTAAAAATTTTGGTGCGGGGTTCCCCTTAAAATCATACCAGACCTGAAGGGCCTGGTGTGGAATTTAGGGGGACCCCCATGCCATTTTTTTTTAAATTTTGGTTCGGGGTGCCCCTGTGGGGAAATCCCATGCTGTTTTTATCAATGAACTTTTATGTGTATTGTCGGACCGACAATTCATTAATAGCCGCGAGTAGTTTTAAAAGACTTTTTTTCCTTTGAAATGTCATTTTGCTGTCAGACTGTTCTAAACACGGGAAACATGCGCCCCTTTACAGCCATACTATAGACACCCCAGGTAGGAAATTTAAAGGAATATTACACTTTTATTGTTCCACTTTAAACATTATTAAAATCACTGCTCCTGAAAAAACTGATGTTTTTAAAACTTTTTTTTGCATTGATACATGTCCCCTGGGGCAGGATCCAGGTCCCCAAACACTTTTTTTGACAATAACTTGCATATAAGCCTTTAAAATTAGCACTTTTGATTATTCATGTTCGAGTCCCATAGACTTTAACGGTGTTCGCATGTTCGAACAAATTTTTTTGCCTGTTCGCATGTTCTGGTGCGAACCGAACAGGGGGGTGTTCGGCTCATCCCTAGTCATAGCTCAGACCGAATTTTACAGACGGCTCCAGAATGGTGGCTTGGGATTGCCATCTGCTGAAGAGAACGTAGAAGTACTCCCGTTCGTCTTTGTCGCTAATGAAGCATTTGGTCTGGGTGAACACCTGATGCGGCCGTTCCCGATGAGGACCCTCAACCCAGAGCAGGGGGTTTTTAACTACCATCTGGCCAGAGCCAGAAGAGTGGTGGAAAATGCCTTTGGAATAATGGCCAGCCGGTTCCGCCTATTCCTCACTGCAATAAACATGGCGGAATATAAAATCAATCATATCGTTATGGCATGCAGCATATTGCTTGACTTTTTAAGAAAAAATGCATCGAACTACGTGGCCTCAGTTGGGACTGAGGCCGGCTTATTACCGGATACAACAACCCTGACGGCTCTTGAAGCTGGCTGTCCTGGCTTGCCCCCCCAAAGCGCCCGAGAAGTTCGTGAAAAGTATCTAGAGTACTTTGCCGGTAGGGGGGCCATTGATATGTCACAAAATGTTTAACAAACATGTGAAAAATAGATTTTTTATTTAAACGGAAATAATATTTACTTTGATTTACTGCTTGTTTCTTTTAGCTGGCTCCTAGGTTATCCAATGGGCTTTTCTTTTTTCCCTTTTTGTTCAATATTGCAAACGTAAGTTTTTGGATACATGAGGTGACAATCTCTTCTTCAGCGAACTATTATCTTGTGGGTTTGCTACACGCACACACACACCTTTTTTTATGTTAATGTATGTAATGCATTACTGATAAAAATATTCATCATTTTCAGCACCATGAGTGGAGTCACGAAAATGGCATGATTGTGGCAAATTATAAAGCACTGTGGGTGTTATTTACTAAAGGAAACTCCACTTTGCACTCCAAGTGCACTGCAAAAGTGCACTTGAAACTGTACAGTGCAAAGTGGATTTTCCTTTAGTAAATAACCCCCATTGTCACTGTAAACACCAACTTACTACAAAAATTGCTATTGAGCATTGAAAGAAGAAGCCACACATTGTTGAGTCGAAAACATTTTACTCAGAGCACATTCACATGTGTGTTAGAAAAGGGTTTTTGAACAAACCAACATCTTTATTGTATAACATTTTTTTTGTCACATTAGAAATAGCCTTTTTTTGGTTAAACAGGCATGTTTCAAAACATAACATACACAACTCAGGAACTTAAAAAGTTCAACTTGATAAAGTGAAGGCAATATCAGACATTAGTATGTTAAAACTGTGTTGATCTTGTCTTCATCAGATGGGGTGATGTCACCCCTGTAAAAGCCAAATTTTGAAGATGCACACAAATTGCGATTCAAACTGGGGATTTCCCTCTTGATCCCTTGCCTAATGTCAAAATGTGCTAGCTTCCATCATGGGGGATCAATGGACGTGTTTTGGGGGTGCAACCCCTTCCTCTCACCTACTTGAGTTGCGAGGAAGGGGTTGCACCCACAAAACGTGTACATTGATATCCCCTGATGGCATATAGCACATGTTGACACATTTGGCTTTTAAAATACTTTAAAACTTGTTTTTAAAAGCAAAAATGCACGATAAAATGGTACAATTTTTGTGTGTTTTATATTCTGCCTAAAACTTCAATGATGTTCTTCATTTTTTGTTGAACATCATTGATGTTTTCCTTTATATTTTCTAAATCACGATTGCACCCCATTATATCCCCGATGAGGATCTGGGCACTTTCACTTGTTAAATTAGATTCTTCTTCCACAACATCCACATCACCTAAAATTAAAAAAAACACACCATGTATTATAAATATGCAGGCATACATCTATTACCTGAAGCTGTGGACTCAGACACTCACCTGTTGTGGTGACTATTTCGCCCACTTTATAAACATCTCCTTCCTCCACATCTTCTGCTTGTGGTTTTGGGATTTCCTCTTCTTTAGGAGGTGGGGGTCCCTGGTGTCCTCAGATGTCCTGAGTCTTTTCTCCCCTATGTGAATAAAAAAAGGTATACTTAGCACACAGATATTTAATGGCAGAAATAGGAATATGAAACATTGCTTGGAAGTGTCCTACAATTGTCTGTTTTGGCAGAGTTCCAAGCTGTAGAAATTTTTATTTCCTTTCTAAAGCTGGAATACTTACCTTTTTTGTTAAAGTTTCACATATGGAGACATCCCTAGTATCCACTGGAGCACCTGTGTGGGGCACCCTAAAAAGTTTGTTCTTGTGTCCCACACTAGTGCTCCTGCGTCCAGATGTGTAAACAGCTGCTGAGTGTCCCCTCCTTACACTGAATCAAGTTTCCATTTCATTGTAGTTACAAACCCATCTAGACAACAAACTTATTTTAATAAGTGGGCGAACGAACAATGTTTCCTAGAACCAATTACTGTGCCCATGAACATGAAAGTTGCCATTTTAAACTGTACAACAGTAAAGAAAAACACATGGAGCAGCATGCAAGTAATAATAATAAGAAGAACACACGACAACTACTTACTTTTTTGAAGAACTCTCGTGATCTTTCTGTACTGATCCTGCTCCCTCAATTTCAGGTCTGACCATCGTTTCCTCAATTGATGCTTGGATCGTCGTACCCCAAAATTCCTGTGCAGACTTTTCATAACTTTAGTCATGATCTTGGCCTTTCTCACATTTGGATTTTGGTAAGGTCCATGCTTCCCATCAAAGTCGGCCCTCTTCAAGATGTCCACCATCTCCACCATCTCTTTAAAGCAAATTTTTGAGACTTTAAATCTCCTTCGGGATCGGGACGTTCGTGACTCCAGACTTTCGTCGTGCTGCTGTCTGCATGCACCTGCTGTGTCTCCGCCATGTGCTCTCACCACTGCTTCGAAAGACAAGGAGCGGGGAATACACTAGAAAGAACGTCAGGGGCAGGTGGAGTTTCACGCATGCGCAATGTATATAAAGCATAACACGCGTGCGTCGTACGTACGATCTGTGAGTGGAGGAAGGAGTAGCGGAAGTGACGATCATGATAACAAAGGTACAATTTTAGGTTGGTGCATCAGTGGCCTATACTGCTTAGAGATTGAGGCCTATATTGGGTCAAGATTATGAGAGTTTTGCCTGACATTAGGGTTTGTCTTGTGTTTAGGGTTGTGTCTTGCAGAGAAAATGGATAGGGAATTTCTAGCAATATTCATTGATATGTTCAGGAAGCTGCCCTGCCTGTGGCAGCTGAACCACCTGTTTTTTTATAACCAAAGAGGCAGGCAGCGCTGGAGAAACTGCTTGAATTTGTGAAGCCGATGATCCCCATGGCAGACATCAAGTGTTTAAAGTCCAAAATTGGTGGGCTGAGCAGTACTTATCTTAGGGAGAGCAAGAAGGTCCAGGATTCCCTGAGATCAGGAGCAGCAGATGCCATTTATATCCCCCGGCTGTGGTACTATGACAGACTGCACTTTCTGTCAGACCAGAGTGAACCCAGGCCAGCACTCTCCAGTCTTCCTTCAAGGCTTCCTTCCCCCCCAGCTGAGGCTTCCGACGAACAACCTGGGCCTTCCAGGCAGCAACATGTGGAGGATCCCAGCTTGAGTCAGGTATAGCATTCTTAAAAATATTTCTGGTTGTCAAATTAATGATGTTAAATAGATGTTATTTTTGATCACTAATTTATGATTTCACAAAGTGTTTTACATATCAATAGACAGTAGTTACCAAAAATGATTGTGACAAGAATGAAAAATGCTGGGCTCAGAATGATAGTCGTTTCTATTTATTAACATTCAATTTGCAACAGACATGAGCTGAAAAATATGTGCGATTGCTGAACAAAAAAATAAAACTATGTCCCTTTTTCATACACAGGAAAGCCTCAGCCAGGCAGTGGAAAGTGGCAGCAGGAGGTGGCCGGGCCCAGTAGCCTGCCCGAATCCCAGATCCCTCCCCTCCGCATTCCAACAAAAAGTCCCAGGAAGAGGAGTAACCTGGAGGAGGCTGCAATTGGCCTATTTCAGAAGGCTACTGCAGCCCTCAGAACCCCCCAATAATCAAGAGGAATATGCCTACATGGCAGCCTGCAAAATGCAGGAAATGGAGGAGGGTCAACGGCTCTTATGTGAGTATCTGATCTTACAAGCCCTAAATAAGGGGTTGAGGGGCAAACTCACAAACCAAAGCCACATTTGTGAGTTCAACCATGGTCTTCCTCCTCCTCCTCCATCTCCTGCCACAACTACAACACCAGAGCCACAGCCTGAAAGGAAGCCTGGAAGGAAGTGTGTAAGGAAGACAAGAAAGGGATGGCCTGGGTTCAGTCTGGTCTGACAAAAGATGCAGGCTGTGGTATGACCACAGCCTGGGGACATATATGTCATCTGCTGCTGTTCCTGATCTCTTTTACACCTGGACCGGATTGTGCTCACGATTATAAGGACTCCTCAGGCCACCAATTTTGACTGTAAAATTATTGATGTCTGCCCTGGGGTACAAAGGCTTCGCAAATTTCAGCAGTTTCTCCAGCGTTGCCTTCCTTTTATTTTGTTATGATGTTATGGACATTATTTTTCTGAAATACTTGCCTATGTGTTTTACTTTAAAAAGGACAGTTTGTTTGTGAGTAGGCAAGTACATTTCAAAAGTACAATGTCAAATTAACAAGTATTGTTTAACCTTGAGGTTAAAAAATACAAGATCATAATGGTGTTGTGGTAACTTTCGGAAATGAAGTCTGGAATATGTGCGGGAACTGATGGTGTTGACATTTGGGGGAGGTATCAATAGCAAAATGTGTCTCCTGTACGCAAAGCACGTCGCAGTTCTGGGCAAGTTCTGTTTTCCATAAGGAGGCCCGCTTTGCTGGGTGATTTAACCCTTTTCCCGTTGAGGGAAAGGATAGTGAGTCCCATGCTAGGTGGTTGTGTGGTATGTCAGGTATGTCAGGATTGTTCCTTAGGGATCCGATTGATGCTGGAGGAGAAGGCTGTAGTTGATGTCTGTTCGTTCAATCGAGAGTAGGAGTAGATAGGTTTTCCGTGTGTACCTTAGAGTTCCAATTACCTAGGCTTGATGACCATAAAAAGGTAAAGAAAAAACAGAAGAGAAGAACAAAAGGATGTAATTAAATAACAAAACAAGTTCAAGCGCACCTTGTGGTGGGCAAACAGGTTATTCAGAAACAGGTAGCTCGGGTGAGCAATTGGCCAACTTTGGGGGTAAAGTTCAGCGAGCAAGGATAAAGGCACATTTTCAGACCGGATTTTAGAAGTTGCTCAGTATAGTAGCTGGGCTGAGTAATCAGTGACGTTTGTCCTTAAATTTCCCTCGATCCATCCCAAATGAAAAAGGGTTTGGTTTCTCAGTGGGGTCCGGTGGGTTGTTGGGGGGTTCTGGTATGATTCCCCATGTATCAAGAAGTTTCATACCACCTTCTAGAGTTGAAATGGAGTGGGATACGCCGTTATGGGTGACCAGAATTGTGGCTGGGTGACGCCATTTGTACATGATTTTATGGTTATTCATGGCTTTGGTGATGGTTTTCAATTGCCTCCGCATTTGGAGAATATATTGTGATAGATCAGCATATAGTTGGATGTCTGAGTACGGTGCTGGAAGTGGGGACATCTCCCTTGCTTTTATAAGGATTTGTTCTTTTGCTTGGTAAAAGTGGATTCGCAGAAGTACATCTCTGGGCACATCCGCTTCTAGGTGGTGGGGTTTGGGCAGTCTATGTATGCGATCTATAGTGAGCTCAATTGGGGATAGCTCAGGAAGCATACTGTAGAACATGGTGCTGGCGAAGTTTTGTAGTTCTCTAGGTTGGATGGATTCTGGAATGCCCCTTATTTTGATGTTATTGCGTCTGGAGCGGTCCTCAAGGTCCGCGAGTTTAGCTTTGATCCATGTGGATTCTTCTTTTTGTGCAGTATAAGCATCTACTAGGTCATTTACAGTGCATTCCTCCATTTTGTGTTCCATAAACTGTACCCTGTTATCCATATGTTTCATTTGCAATGAGAACTGGTTGATTAGGGATGATAAGTTAGACACGAGGGATGATTGTAAGGACAGGAGCATATCCTTCATAGTGGTGTCCAGCACCGGTTGGCCTGTGGTGGGGAACTGTGCTATAGAGGACTGGAGTGAGGATATGGCAGAGTTATTATGCAGGCCTGTACTTACTGCGTCTGAGGCCTGGTCAGGGATATCCATCCACATCCTCGATTTTGCTGGGCTCTGTAGTGCCTGCGATGCGTCAGGTGGTAGATGGGACATCATTTCAGGGAGTGGGACCTGTGAAGAGGCTTCGGGCCGGTCCGAGTAATGTATTGATTGCCTTGCTGATCCTCCAGCGGTGCCATCTTGGGATCCATGCTGCGGACGGCGGGCCTGGAATGAGAAGGATTCTAGCCATCTTGGTTCCTTCACCTGGTTCCTTTTGTGGGACATTGTGGCTGTGGGGCTCGCAAGAAGTGATCGTGCCACTTTGGAGCTGGATGCAGCAGTAATCGTGCCTGTTCGTCGCTGTATGCCGGTCTGTCTGACGGAGCTCACAGCTCAAGCGTCCATCTCGGTGTGCGCACAAGCCACGCCCCCGTTTTGTGGTAACTTGACACACAAAACAAGAAAAAATATTATGGAGATCACTATAAATAAAAATTAAAAAAATAGGAGATCTTGATAAAAAAGAAAAAAAATTCTGTGTGAATATGAGCAGCAAAACAACTTCATTATTCTAGCATTATAAAGAAGAAGAGAATGCGCTGCATTAAAATATTTTAAAAATTGCAGCGTGACGAATGTGTTATCTCCATTACGAACGCTAGTTTTACCAGACTGAGCGCTTCCGTCTCGTAATTTATTCTGAGCATGCATGGCACCTTGTGTGTCGGAATTGTCTATACACGATCAGAATTTACAAGAACGGATTTTGTTGTCGGAAAATTTGAGATCCATATCTCAAATTTTGTGTGTCGGAAATTCCGATAGGAAAAAGTCCAATGGAGCCTACACACGGTCGGAATTTCCGACAACAAGCTCCGATTGCACATTTGCCGTCGGAAAGTCCAACCGTGTGTACGGTGCATTACTGTGACTTCAAGAAGAAAGTGTCTTGAACTTTAGTTTACATAATGTGAACCCTTAAATTAAGAGTTATTGTTATCACATTATATGCATGTTCTTTTTATGTCTTTCAGGCAGGGTTGCCAACCTCCCGCAACATTTTTTACTGACAAAACATGTAAAATTTACTGGCGGAGCACATTTTTTACTGGCAACCTGAGAAATTACAGAACTCCTATTTAACACAGTGAATATTTGAACAGTATAAACATGATATTGAAACACTGACAATACCTACAACAAACTAATTTGCTTGATTTACACTTAAAAAGTCAACACAGCATGAAATTATCAGTCCCTGATATTTACTGACAGTTGTAAAAAAATAACTTATTTTTACAAACTGACAGTAAATTTACTGGCGGTTGGCAACCCTGCTTTCAGGTCTTTAAGACATCTAGCAAATTACACTGTTATTTGCAGTTGCATAACTACCGTTCTGATGTATATAGTGACATTTACCATGCCAGATGGGGAGTGTGCTGCCCCAATGGGGCATACAATTTATATAGACTGTTTTCCTAACCATTTTCTATGGAGCTTTATATTTAGTTCACATGCTGCCATCTAGAGACCTTTTGTGGTAATGCACTTGTTTTCTTATGTTCTTTTTCCCTGATGTTATGACACACTTCCTTTATATATAATGCTCCACCCTTCTTCCTGTGATTGTACTTCCTGTGTCATGGATGCAGCTACAAGCCACATGTAGCAGGGCACATCTATATTCTGCATTGTTAGCTACAGATAATATCATATTTTGACCACATAAATACTACAACCTATTCATCTGTTTGTATCCTGTCATCTATTGTAACCTGATGTTCAGAATAAAAGCACCTTTGTGGATGGAACCAGTATTTCTTGAATTCAAACTATCTGATGAGGATTGTCCTCAGTGATTATATCTTATACGGGCCAGGCATAGAGGTCCCACAAGGGATAAATCGCTTCACAACAATCGGAGTCAGAATAACAGGGGAATCCCCTCAAGCGTCACCTACGCTTCCCTGCTGGGTCCCTAACTTGGCACTCCAGATACTTCTCAAGCTAAACCCCTGCTGACTGGCTTGGTCCCTAGCTTGACTTACAAGGCTACTCTGCAAGCGTCACCTCTGCTGGTTGGGTCCCTGACTTGATCACCGCCTGAAGTTTCCCGATTCTCCACCGTGCCCATTTGGTAAGAATATGGTTCTGGTACTTTCTTCAGTTACTCACTGCGGTCCCTGGTAAAGGTGGTTTGTCCCTTTGTGATTACAGCTTCCCTTCTACCTCTGACCAATGACAGGTTCTCCGCCGACAGAACCATCAGTCTCGGTTGGACTGCAAGCCGCAGTCCCAACCCTGTGCCGCTCTCTTACTTCTGGATAGACCCTCACACAGCCTTGCAGTCAGGTGCCCCCGGGATAGGCCCAATCTCTGTCCTAGCAGCCCGGGGAGTACGACACACGTCCACCCAGACAGCCGTCCAGGTGGCACAGAACACCGATCATCTGACCTCACCCGAATATATAGGTTCTCCCAGCAGGCCAAGGGATTTAGGAAAATCCCTGCCCATTGGCTGAGATACCCCATATACCCATAACTTAACCTTGGGTTGCCCTTCTGATATCTAGTACCGTTAAGTTCCCGGCCAGCTAGTGGTAGAAGAGAAAAGTGCAACAAGGCTAAACTTAGGGAGAAATCAAAAGATCTCTATCAATCGCCAAGATGACTACTCTTAGCAAGTAAATTTGTGAGGGGCTCCCTGACTAAATCCCAGGGTGCTACATAACTATGAAAAGCTCTATACTGGGATTGGGGGGAGATCTATATTGTGAGGTGGATGGGTGATCAGTAGTAATGAACTCAGGTGACAAGCCGCTTCAGCTATCCCACCAGGAAGCTGTCGAAGCTGACTGCCAATCATAGGCGATGGAGGCATTCCCCGTGTAAATCCGCATGTATGCAAGGGGTGTGTAGGTGTGCGGATACAGGACAAGGAATGACTCTCCAGTGCCTAGGATTGGCAATCTGGTATAATAGGTTCCCGATGGGATAGATCAGGCAAATTTTGACTTTGTAGTGGGGGGGCAGGGTTCAGTGAAGAGCTCTGTACTGAGGAGATAGTAGTGTGGAAGGAGCTTTTTTTAGTGGTGTTTCTTCCTTACAACACCACCAACACAGAGTAAGGTTACCACCTTTTCTTCAAGCCAAACCCGAATACTTTAGCAGCACAGGGTCACTTTTTTTTCTGTAGTATACATTAGGATTATAAAAAACCTGGGATACCTTTGGGTGCCCCAGGGAGAGCAGTAACTATGCGCGCTGCAGCAGACAGTGGGTGTGGCCAACCTGCTCTCGCTGACATCATCGCCCCGTCCCCAGTTGATGACTAACCTGCCCTCAGACAGCCACCCGCAGCTCCCGGACAGCAACAGGTTTGTGTGTGACTATCGCGGTTACTTGGGGACCCACAGCCCAGTCTGAATCATGTGTCTGGGTTTTAGGCAGACTGAAACCCGGACACATGATTCAAAACCTGGACTGTCCGGGTGAATCCTGGACAGGTGGCAACCCTAATGCAGAGGCAGTTTTTTCTTCTCAGTGACAGCACAAACACAAGGACATTTTTTCCTTCGAATGACACCACCAACTTAGGCACATTTTTTTCATCTCAGTGACACAACTGACGAGGAGAATTTTTTTTCTTTTCGGTGACATCACCAATGAGGCTGAAGCGACTGGCTCGGTGATCTCTGTACAGTATCATGTATGTCATGAAATAATGCACCAGAATGCATCAATAAAGGTGTATCATTTCTGGCAGTGTGCCGTATGGTAACATACTTTAGTGTATCGTTGGGCTGCATCACACAGCCATCAACAAGGTGCGTTGGGGTTTCTGTCAGAATAAATTGTTTCACATCACAGCAACAAAATTTTAACGTGGGAATTTGCGCAATGCAACAGTGCAACATGAACATCTAACAATATTTTCTCCCTATACCTTAGATGCAAATTTCTGAATAGAAGCCAAATGTACAAAATACAGAGAGACACAGAAAGGTTTTAGCTGAGATTTGAACAGTACAGATGAATTTATAGTGCCCTAGGGAAGGAGCGGGGTGACGTTTCATTTCTGGTCGCGGCCGAGACTGGAAGTTTATGATTATATCGATGCTGACCACTGTGAAATTTTATGTGAGTTGCTACTTATGATTAAATGTGTTTTATTCGAAATACTACACTATGGAGATCTTGTTTCCTTTTCTTATGAGTGTTTAATGGAGGAGAGTGGAGGAGCCTAAGGAGAATTCAGTTATTCAGAAAGAATGTATTGTATCTTCATCTATTGCCATTTTTATATACTGCAACCTTATGTGATACTGCAAGGAGAGGATTTCTTAATGCTCTGTAGTGATCTGAAGCGCCATAATACCCATTGGGGTCTTTCTTTGAGGTGTGAGGCTGGGGCACACCTGTGGTGGATCACGGATGCTGGTGGAGATGTTAACCACACATTACTAATTGAAGTTCACCTATTACTGTTTTGGAATACTGCACTTTATTTTTGCAACTCTTTTCTTCTAGTTTTAATGATTGGCCATGTGTCCTATTAAACTCTCTTCCGCGGAAAAGTTTTATCCCTATTCTGGGGTCACCAGTATGGTATTTGTAAATTGAAATCATATCCCCACTTAAGTGTCTCTTCTCCAGAGACAATAAGTTCAGTGCTAGTAACCTTTCCTCATAACTAAGATCCTCCAGTCCGTTTATTTGTTTTGTTGCCCTTCTCTGTACTCGCTCCATTTCCAGAACATCCTTCCTGAGGACTGGTGCCCAGAACTGGACAGCATACTCCAGGTGAGGCTGGACCAGGGTCTTGTAGAGTTGGAGAATTATCGCTTTGTCTCTTGAGTTAGTCCCCTTTTTAATGCATGCCAATATTCTGTTTGCTTTGTTAGCAGCAGCTTGGGCCCTTGCTGTGCCTATCATCTACTAGGACCCCCAGGTCCTTCCATCCTTGATTTCCCCAGAGGTTCTCCCCCCAGTGAGTAGATTGCATTCATATTTTTGCCACCCAAATGCATTATTTTACATTTTTCCACATTAAACCTCATTTGCCATGTAGTTGCCCACCCCATTAATTTGTTTAGTTCTACTTGCAAGGTTTCCACATCCTGCTGAGAAGTTATTGCCCTGCTTAGCTTAGTATCGTCTGCAAATACAGAGATTGAGCCGTTCACCCCATCCTCCAGGTCGTTTCTGAACAAATTAATTAGGATTGGTCTCAGGACAGAACCCTGGGGGATCCCATTTTCCACCCCTGACCATTCCAAGTACTCCCCATTTATCACTACCCTCTGAACTTGCCCTTGTAGCCAGTTTTCAATCCATGTACTCACCCTACAGTCCATACCAGCAGACCTTACATTGTACAGTAAACGTTTATGGGAAATCTGTGTCAAATGCTTTTGCAAAATCCAGATACACCATGTCCACGGGCCTTTCTTTATCTAGATGGCAGCACACCTACTTCTAGAAGGTTAATAGATTGGTTTGGCAAGAACGATTCTTCATGAATCCATGCTGATTACTGCTAATACCATTCTCATTACTAAAATCTTTTATATAGTCCCTTATCATCCCCTCTAGGGATGAGCCGAACACCCCCCTGTTCGGTTCGCACCAGAACATGCGAACAGGAAAAAAGTTCGCTCGAACACGCGAACACCGTTAAAGTCTATGGGACACGAACATGAATAATCAAAAGTGCTAATTTTAAAGGCTAATATGCAAGTTATAAAAAGTGTTTGGGGACCTGGGTCCTGCCCCAGGGGACATGGATCAATGCAAAAAAAAGTTTCAAAAACGGCCGTTTTTTCAGGAGCAGTGATTTTAATAATGCTTAAAGTCAAACAATAAAAGTGTAATATCCCTTTAAATTTCATACCTGGGGGGTGTCTATAGTATGCCTGTAAAGGGGCGCATGTTTCCTGTGTTTAGAACAGTCTGACAGCAAAATGACATTTTGAAGGAAAAAACTCATTTAAAACTACCCACGGCTATTGCATTGCCGACAATACACATAGAAGTTCATTGATAAAAACAGCATTGAAATTCCCCGAAGGGGAACCCCGAACCAAAAAAAAAAAAAAAAAATGACGTGGGAGTCCTCCTAAATTCCATACCAGGCCCTTCAGGTCTGGTATGAATATTAAGGGGAACCCCGGCCAAAATTAAAAAAAAATATGATGTGGGGTTCCCCCTAAATTCCATACCAGACCCTTCAGGTCTGGTATGGATTTTAAGGGGAACCCCGCGCCAAAAAAAAAAAAAAAAAAACGGCGTGCGGTCCCCCCAAAAATCCATACCAGACCCTTATCCGAGCACGCAACCTGGCAGGCCGCAGGAAAAGAGGGGGGGACGAGAGTGCGCCCCCCCCCTCCTGAACTGTACCAGGCCACATGCCCTCAACATTGGGAGGGTGCTTTGGGGTAGCCCCCCAAAACACCTTGTCCCCATGTTGATGAGGACAAGGGCCTCATCCCCACAACCCTGGCCGGTGGTTGTGGGGGTCTGCGGGCTAGGGGGCTTATCGGAATCTGGAAGCCCCCTTTAACAAGGGGACCCCCAGATGCCGCCCCCCCCCTGTGTGAAGTGGTAAGGGGGTACTTACCCCTACCATTTCACTAAAAAACTGTCAAAAATTTTAAAAATGACAACAGACAGTTTTTGACAATTCCTTTATTTAAATACTTCTTCTATCTTCCTTCATCTTCTGGTTCTTCTGGCTCTTCTGGTTCTTCCTCCGGCGTTCTCGTCCAGCATCTCCTCCTCTTCTATCTTCTTCTCCTCGGGCCGCTCCGCACCCATGGCATGGGGGGGGGGCTCCCGCTCTTCTCTTCTTCTCTTCTTCTCTTCTTCATTTTCTTCTCCGGGCCACTCTGCAACCCATGCTGGCATGGAGGGAGGCTCCCGCTGTGTGACGGCGCTCCTCGTCTGACAGTTCTTAAATAACGGGGGCGGGGCCACCCGGTGACCCCGCCCCCTCTGACGCACGGTGACTTGACGGGACTTCCCTGTGACGTCACAGGGAATGCCACAGGGAAGTCCCGTCATGTCCCGTGCGTCAGAGGGGGGCGGGGTCACAGGGTGGCCCCGCCCCCGTTATTTAAGAACTGGCAGACGAGGAGCGCCGTCACACAGCGGGAGCCTCCCTCCATGCCAGCATGGGTTGCGGAGCGGCCCGGAGAAGAAAATGAAGAAGAGAAGAAGAAAAGAAGAGAAGAGCAGGAGCCTCCCCCCATGCCATGGGTGCGGATCGGCCCGAGGAGAAGAAGATAGAAGACGCCGCGGAGGAGATGCTGGACGAGAACGCCGGAGGAAGCACCAGAAGAGCCAGAAGAACCAGAAGATGAAAGAAGATAGAAGAAAGAAGAAGCATTTAAATAAAGGAATTGTCAAAAACTGTCTCTTGTCATTTTTAACATTTTTGACAGTTTTTTAGTGAAATGGTAGGGGTAAGTACCCCCTTACCATTTCACACAGGGGGGGGGGCCGGGATCTGGGGGTCCCCTTGTTAAAGGGGGCTTCCAGATTCCGATAAGCCCCCCGCCCGCAGACCCCCACAACCACCGGCCAGGGTTGTGGGGATGAGGCCCTTGTCCTCATCAACATGGGGACAAGGTGTTTTGGGGGGCTACCCCAAAGCACCCTCCCAATGTTGAGGGCATGTGGCCTGGTACGGTTCAGGGGGGGGGGCCGCACTCTCGTCCCCCCTCTTTTCCTGCAGCCTGCCAGGTTGCGTGCTCGGATAAGGGTCTGGTATGGATTTTTGGGGGGACCCTGAAGGGCCTGGTATGGAATTTAGGAGGACTCCCACGTCATTTTTTTTTTTTTTAATTTTGGTTCGGGGTTCCCCTTTGGGGAATTCCCATGCCGTTTTTATCAATGAACTTCTATGTGTATTGTCGGCAATGCATTAGCCGCGGGTAGTTTTAAATGAGTTTTTTCCTTCAAAATGTCATTTTGCTATCAGACTGTTCTAAACACAGGAAACATGCGCCCCTTTACAGGCATACTATAGACACCCCCCAGGTACGAAATTTAAAGGGATATTACACTTTTATTGTTTGACTTTAAGCATTATTAAAATCACTGCTCCTGAAAAAACGGCCGTTTTTAAAACTTTTTTTTGCATTGATCCATGTCCCCTGGGGCAGGACCCAGGTCCCCAAACACTTTTTATGACAATAACTTGCATATTAGCCTTTAAAATTAGCACTTTTGATTTCTCCCATAGACTTTTAAAGGGTGTTCCGTGGCTTTCGAATTTGCCGCGAACACCCCAAATTGTTCGCTGTTCGGCGAACTTGCGAACAGCCAATGTTCGAGTCGAACATGAGTTCGACTCGAACTCGAAGCTCATCCCTAATCCCCTCCAAGAGCTTGCAAACTATTGATGTCCGGCTAACTGGTCTATAATTCCCATGGATGTATTTTGGCCTTTTTTTAAATATTGGTGCTACATTTGCTTTTCTCCAATCACCTGGTATCATTCCAGTCAGTAAGAATTAGGAACAATGGTCTGGCAATTACTTGACTGAGTTTCCTAAGGACCTTAGGGTGCAAGCCATCTGGTCCCAGTGACTTATGTTAAGTTTTTCAAGTCTATTCCTAATACTGTCCTCTGTTAGCCATGAGGGTGCTTCCTGTGATGTGTCATGAGGAAAAACACTGCAGTTTTGGTTACTGAAGCCCCCAGATTCCCTTGTGAAGACTGAGGAGAAGAATACATTCAATACCTTCGCCATCTCACCATCCCTTATAACCAGATTCCCTTCCTCATTCTTTATGGGGCCAATATGGTCTGTCCTCCCTTTTTTACTGTTTATATACTTTAGAAGGGATTTTTTTTGCTCTCCTCCGCTATGTGTCTTTCGTGTTCTATCTTAGCCGCCCTAATTGCACCCTTACATTTCTTGTGGTATTCTTTGTAAAGTCTGAATGCTGATGATGATCCCTCAGCCTTGTATTTTTTGAAGGCCTTCTCCTTTGCTTTAATATGCATTTTTACATTGGAGTTAAGCCACCCAGGACTTTTTTTTCGCTCTTTTAAATTTATTTCCCAATGGGATGCACTGGCTAATGCCCTTATTTAATATGCTTTTAAAGCAAACCCATCTCTCCTCTGTGTTCTTTGTTCCTAAGATTTTATCCCAATTAATATCTTCTAGGAAGGTTCGTAGTTTAGGGAAGTTGACTCTTTTGAAATTCATTGTCTTCCTCGTATATGTTTCCTATTTGTGTGATTTATACTGAAGCTAATTGACCTGTGATCGCTGTTTCCTAAATTGCCCCATATTTCCACATCTGTGGTCAGGTCTGTATTGTTGGTAATCAGTAGGTCTAGTAACGCTTTGTTTCTAGTTGGCGCTTCTACCATCTAACCCATGAAATTTTACTGCAAGACATTTAGGAACTGGCAAGCCTTAGGTGAATGTGTGGTTCCTTCCGACCAGTCTATGTCTGGATAATTAAAATCCCCCATTATGATGACACTTCCCATCCTTGCCGCTAATCCAAATTGTGATAGGAGGTCCATCTCCCCCTCCTCCCCCAGGTTAGGGGGCCTATAGCATACTCCCAGTAGTACTTTCCCTTTAGCTTCCTCCCTTTGGAGCTCTTCCCATAAGGATTCCACCTCCTCCCTTGCTCCCTTAGCGATATCCTCTCTCACATTCACTTGTACATTATTCTTGATATACAGGCATACCCCTCCCCCTTTTTTACCCCATCTATCCCTGTGATATCTTCCTTCTGGAATGACAGCCATGCAGACCAATTTGATGCAGTGTGCGGCGTATGGTCCGAGCACTGACAGGCTGACCCCCCCCCCACCGCTTCAACCTCTGCAGTATTGCTGGCAGCACTCATATTTCTATTAACCAAAGTCAACATCTGGATATGACACTGAGCACATGTGCTCAACTTCTTTGGTTGACCGTGGTAAGGCCTGTTCTGAGTGGAACCTGTCCTGTTAAACCGCTCTATGGTCTTGGCCCCCGTGCTGCAGCTCAGTTTCACGGTCTTGGCAATCTTCTTATAGCCTAGGCCATCTTTATGTAGAGCAACAATTCTTTTTTTTAGATCCTCAGAGAGTTCTTTGCCATGAGGTGCCATGTTGAGCTTCCAGTGACCAGTATGAGAAAGTAAGAGCGATAACACCAAATTTAACACACCTTCTCCCCATTCACACCTGAGACCTTGTAACACTAATGAGACACCAGGGAGGGAAAATGGCTAATTGGGCCCAATTTGGACATTTTCACTTAGGGGGGGGGGGGGATTAACTTTTGTTTCCATCTCTTCAGAGGGAGCTGTAAGTTTTGTCAGATGGATTTCCCACACACAAGGCCAAATAAAATAGGCAGTGCATTCCACGTAAACCTATTGTAGAAAGATAAAAGGTGTGATTATGGGGGCGTGGCTTAGCAATGGCCGAGTAGAGACGTGTTAGAGCAGAGCTCCCGGCCCGACTCGTTCTACAGAAGCCACTAACTACACAAGATCTAGGTGGGCACGGCATGAGAACCCCTAATCGGTATAGGACAATATCGTCTACTAGGGGAACCCAAAATCGGACCTCTCAACCCAGTATACAGCAGTATTTCAGAGGCTCTCCACGGCGATCACCAGGCGCCATTGTAGCTGGACCACGTGGGTCACATATGGAACAGCTCCACAACCCATCGCAAGGGAATACGCCGCCTCAATCACCGACACAAGACCCCTTTACGGAAACGCCAGCAGCCTTCAGGCCAACGATGGCAAAACAAACCCACAGCCAAAGCAGTCTAGATGCAGACCTCCGGACCATGCTGAGAGCTCTCCCCACGAGGGCAGACATTGAAGCTCTCCCCACGAGGACAGATATAGAGGCTCTTATTGTCCGAATAGAGGAAGCACATAGCAGAGACTTACAAGAAATACGGACTGAATTGCATTCCATAACGGAGCGGGTTACAACAGGTGAAATGTCGGTGGCATCACTGGAGACTCGAATGCAGGCAGTAGAAAGAACACAGGCAGCCCAAGAAATGGCTACTCAAGAGATGCAACTCCACCTCGAAGTAATGGAAGACCGCAGTCGTTGCAACAATTTGAGACTGCGAGGAATCCCTGAAGCGACAGGCTCTGAAGATCTCGTGGCGACGGTCACAGCAATTTTTCATAACGTTCTGGGAGCCCAACCGCCCACGCTGGAATTTGACCGGGTACACCGCACACTGGGCCCTAAACCAGCAGATCCAGCCAGACCGCGGGACGTCCTGTGCCGCTTGCACAGGTACGTACAGAAAGAAGCTATATTGAGGAAAGCCTGGGAACATGGTGAAATTGACTTTGACGGCGCAAGAATTCAGATTCTACCAGATGTTAGAATCTAGATGCTAGATGTAAGAAGTTAGGAGGTGATTATAAACTATAAATTATAAATCATGGAGACGACCGGGCCAAGTTATTTACAGTTTACACTTTATGAGGTACCCGGATGTCCCCGGTTGTCCAATGCACAAGAGACACTTCATCGGATTTGGATCTTGCCGGGCGTGTCCCCCTCCCTCCCCTACCCGTCCTGACGCACGCAGGGGAATCTCAACACCAATAGAAGCTCACCGGGGCCCCGTAGAGCTTAAGACGGAGTTATCTCGGGCAATTTGCTTACTGAGGACTGGACTTAGTGGCTCCGGAGGCCAAGTTATCAGCAAAAACTTGACACCCCTATTGGAGAGCGGGGGATACAGTCCTCCCCCTGGGACCTGACTTATTCAAAACAGCATTGGAGTCTTTTCAGTTTCTGCCGGCATTATACTACTCCACGCTCTGAGTCCACCACCTCAACCTTAGAGGACAGAACCATACTCCTACCCCCATCATGCAAACCAGAGACCCCAGGAAACACAGTGTCAACTCAAGGCAGGTCACGTGAGTAGACAGGAAGGAAAGACTAACATCGAATGCAGTAATTCGGGACTATAACTGATGATGCATATAAGATGAGCTTTCCTAAGGGAACCATGAGTTACAAATAGATGTAGGAGTGAGACACGGGGGCAGAGAACTGGGATTTCAGATAACCAATAACAAAGGGATGGGGGAGGCACTGTCTACACCTTTGCTCACGGTTCTGTGTTCTGGGGGAGACCCGGACGGGAGAGACGGGAGGGGAGTGGGGAGGAGAGCCACCAGGGAATACAGGGGGAAATGTATGACAAGTCCAATGTATTATTATCGTTTTTTGCTTAGTCTGCCTTTTCCATTGTGTTCTGTTGAAGAAAAAGTTTTACTCTGTTAAACTTAAGAATGTTTATGCACAAGGTGATCGCCTATGAGAAGGGTTTTTTTTCTCTTAGTTCCACACAACACAAACGTATATGCATCACCTCTAAATATCTGTCATGTCATTACCCACACACATCTACATAAATTAGGCAAAGTGGCCGGGAAGGGTCCGGGAGTTCACTGGTAGCCCTTGCTGAACAC
Source organism: Lithobates septentrionalis (assembly GCA_037952835.1). NCBI lineage: Eukaryota > Metazoa > Chordata > Amphibia > Anura > Ranidae > Lithobates > Lithobates septentrionalis. The sequence continues at coordinate 1,997,615 of JBBDGP010001158.1, read as the reverse complement.
ACCTCCACTTAGGGCAAATCCAGGGGAGTCTCAATATTGATCTCGGCTCAAATACCATGGTCTTTGACTGATGTCAAGTCAGACCCCTCAGGCAGATCTCTATTCCTTAAGGGCCGGCTAGGAGGTATAGGGGTAACCATTGCAAACTTATATGCTCCGAACACTCAACAAGACGCCTTTGTCAAAAAACACTTAACTATATTGAGGAAATTCTCCGAGGGGCAGCTGATTGTAGGAGGGGACCTTAATACCCCCTTATACTCTGAGGTTGATACTTCAACAGGCACATCCTCTACCACCCGGGGCATGCATAAAGCCATTCAACTGGCACTCCACTCATTACAGCTGATTGAGGTCTGGCGGCTTTTTCACCCCGGAGAACGTGATTACACTTTCTTCTCTCGACCACACAACGTGTACACACGTATAGATTATTTTCTACTCCCCCACGACCAGCTACACGCAGTGAAAGACACCTCCCTGGGTTCCATCACGTGGTCGGACCATGCCCCTGATCACCCTGACGTATTCCCTGACAGACCTTTACAGAGCCCAAAGGAAAATATGGAGACTCAACGAGAGCCTGCTCCAAAACCCTGATGTACTCACGGACGTGACAAAGGAAATCAATAACTATTTTCAGACCAACTATGACACTGACTGCGACGTGGGACTGGTGTGGGAAGCCCACAAGGCAGTAATACGCGGTACACTAATCAAACACGGGGCAACACTTAAAAAACAAAAAATGACACAATTAACCTTTTTGCTGGACAAACTTAGAGACCTAGAAACAAGACACAAGCGAACCCCGACTAATCAAATAGGAAACGAACTTGACGCACTACGCACACAGGTAACTGACCTACTTAATTATAGAGCTAAAACGGCACTCCAGATCACGCGAAAGAAGGTCTACGAGTCGGGAAACAAGTGTGGTAAACTGTTGGCGCAATCCCTACACTCCCAAAAATTAGCTTCCTATATACCTTTTATTCACTCTGCATCGAACCAAAAGGCAACCCTACCCCAACACATAACACAGGAATTTCAATCCTTCTACGAATCGCTATACAACCTACAGGAAGCAGCGCCAACACCTGACCAGATATCCGAATACATTACCGAATCCTGCATGCCCACCTTACCAACAGAGACACGCGACTTACTAGAAGAACCTATCACACTCTCCGAACTGCAACTAGCAATTAAAAACACCAAACCAGGGAAGGCCCCTGGGCCAGACGGGCTTAGGTTGCAATATTATAAGACACTACTACCAACACTGGGGGACCACTTAGTGAAACTACTCAATACACTAATTAGAGAAGGGAAACTACACACCACCACACTACAAGCCCAAATATCGGTCATCCCGAAGGAGGGGAAAGACCCAAGTTATTGTGGGAGTTACCGCCCCATTTCACTGCTGAACACCGACCTAAAACTGTTCACCAAGATCATAGCCACGAGACTTCAATCCCATATGCCTCAGCTAATTCATCTAGACCAGGTAGGCTTCGTGCCATTCAGAGAGGCCAGAGACAATACCACCAAAGTCCTGAACCTGCTCTACACGGCCATACACACCAAAACTCCTAGCGTATTCATAGGAACAGATGCGGAAAAAGCATTCGACCGTGTTAATTGGGCCTTCATGTTCGCTACACTAAAACATGTGAGACTAGGCCCCAATATGATTAGGTGGATTGCAGCGGCATATGAATCACCGTCAGCTAGAGTCAAGGCCAACGGAGTCCTATCAAAAGCATTCCCAATTACTAACGGGACCAGACAGGGATGCCCTTTATCACCCCTCCTCTTTGCACTCTCCTTAGAACCCTTTCACATATGATTGAACCCCAATATCACTGGTGTAGCAGTAAAACAAAATCAATATAAAGTATCGGCGTATGTGGATGACCTTATGTTCTCACTCACCAACCCAACGACCTCTCTCCCGAATTTGTTAAGGGAATTTAAAACATATGGAACGCTCTCCAACCTAAAAATAAACTTTACTAAGTCAGAAGCGATGAGGGTGGAAATCCTGCACTCCCAACTCACACACCTACAATCTAGCTTTAAATTAAAATGGACAAGGACGGCCCTGAAATATCTAGGCACATTCATACCCTGCACATTCTCAAGACTGTATGAACTGAACTTCCCACCACTACTTCGGACAGTTAGATCACTGCTCAATCAATGGCACACGGGACTACATTCATGGATAGGGCAATGTAACATTTTAAAAATGACAATACTCCCGAAGTTCCTATACTTAATGCAGGCGTTACCCATTCATATACCCGCATCATATTTCAAACAAATGCAAACTACTTTCACGGAATTCATATGGGCCAAAAAGAGACCTCGACTCTCACATCAACTACTGATACTCCCCAAACAACACGGCGGCCTTGCGGCACCGGACATTAGGACATACAACCAAGCAGTACATATAGGGAGGCTAATAGACTGGTGCCGACATCAATAGACCAAGTTGTGGACACAACTAGAACAAAACCAAAGCGTAGTCCCACTGAATAGATCCCCATGGTGCTATGATACCCTACCAACGGATTAAACACCACCCACTGATTGGTAACACGACCAAAGGTCTGTGCTGGGCTATTTTCCAAAACGTCATTGTCCTCACCCAATACACCTCTTTACCCAACCTTAGGTAATCCCAAATTCTCACCAGGCATGCAAGTTACTACTTTCCGGAGACTGAGAGAAGCGGGGGTTCATCAAGCAGCACACTTTAGTACAGGAGGGCGTTGGTACACGATAGCTGAGTTATCCGATCCTAGAGGACGGTTCGGCCTAGACTTCTGGAGATCCCGGCAACTAGGTCACTTTCTACATACTTTAAAACCACCTAACACCAACGACAAACCCCTTACAGTGTTGGAGGAACTCTGTGACAGCGCAGGACCCACTACACACACACGCTTTCACTGGCATATAACCTATTAAATACACCAAAGACAGATTTTGTCCCACCGGGCCTAGCCAAATGGGAAACAGAACTGAACTGTCAGTTCAATACACCCAAACGACAATACATTTTAAAGTTCACACATAAATCCTCCATCTGTAGTAAAATCCAGGAGACCAACTACAAGATTCTTTCACGATGGTATAGAACCCCGACAATACTTCACAAATTCTTCCCGACAACACCTGATACTTGCTGGCGATGCATGACTGACAAAGGGACACTCCTACACATTTTCTGGTCCTGCCCGAAACTGTCCCAGTACTGGCAAGAAATTAGAAGAATAACCCAAAAATGTACGGAACGCATAATCCCGGAAGACCCCGAGTTCTTCTTATTACATGCGACTAACATACCTGAGAAAATCTACAAAAAATCACTGATAAGACATTTCTTGGACGCAGCCAAAGCTTGCATACCACTTCAGTGGAAATCCATATGCCCACCTTCCATAAAACTTTGGCTACAGAAAATAGAGGAAATAAAACAAATGGAAGACCTAATTCTCACAGCACAGAACAGGAAGGAAGCCTTCACTAACACCTGGCAACAATGGAATATTTTTATCTACTCAGACGAAGGTCAGACACTCAGAGGGAAATAGGCCCCCTACAGAAGTAGTCAAGCTATTTCAAACCAAGGAACCAGGAGTGGATTCCTGTGACACCCCATGCTCGAGGGGATCTCCACCCCAGTCTATCCTACACATTTCCTTAACCCTCCTCCCTCTTCTCCCCCCCCCCCTTCTGTCCCACTATTCTTCATCTCTTTCTTTTTCTTCTCGACACTATAATAGCGGGGGGGAGGGGGGGGAGGGATGAGACACGCGCTCCTTGACAACACAACTAGAGATTACTAAATACAGACGATAGCCTCATCACCGAACACAAAAACCTCCAGTTAATGATATATAATGCATCACCGGGGCGATAGCGATTTAGGAGACCTGTCCATCATTATAAGCTGTTATATAGCAATGTTGATTTAATCTCTGTATTGAATGTTACTTTGTATAATGTAGGCCCGCGTGGCCCTGTTCCAATCATAAATAAAAAAAAAAAAAAAAAAAAAAAAGGTGTGATTACTAAACAGAACCCATAGCCTGAAGTCACATCATCAGTGGCCGCCGGTCTACAAGGGGCGCAGGGCGACGCCCCCCCCCCTAATCTCTATGCACTGGCCCCTAATCTCCTTGCAGGGAGCTGGACGAATGGATTTCTATGGGGTTTTTATTTTTAAGCACATGATTAGAGCCTGAGGCTCTAATTGGCATCAAAAAGGTTGGGCTCAGGGAGCAGAACACTGCGCCCTGAGCCCACCCACTTGTGACATTAACAAGTCAACATTTGCTATTGTCTGCCTGCTTCTCCTCCCGGCCAATCAGGACAGGAAGCGTGTCCTAAGACCGGATTGGCCAGGAGGAGAAGCGACCAGATTGGCCAAGAGGCGAATATGGGGAAGCCTGGGACCTGGATAGCGTAAGTGCAAGTGGGGGGGGTTTGTTTTTCACCCCCCCAAAATGGAGCACCAGCCGCCACTGCACATCATGTGCAAGTATCGGGCAGTTGTAACCACGGGTCCCAGATCTTATTATACTTGGGCTTCCTCTATGAACATAGATTTATTTCTTATATGGTAGTGTACGATTGACCTCAGAAATCCATACAGAGAATGTTGTGGGGAGAGCCTGTATCTAGGTTCTTGCAATAAGCTTTTGATCTATGAACAGCGCCCCATGTTAAAAAAATTTGTTTTGTGTGTTGTTTTTTCACATTCGCCACCCTTCCATATGCTCCTTACTGCAAAGGCCAGTTAAAGGTTAAGGTGATTGCCATTTGTTTGTACTGTTGGTGAATTGGTGAGGGGATGCACTGGATACCTTTGCTACTATTGCTAGGTATCCAGTGTGTCCCTATAACTTTAAGGAGGGGTGAGCTCCCTCTAGACATGCCTGCCCTTAAGCTATCCATTATTATATATGTGCTCCAACTTTGGAGACTCAAAATGTATAGAGTTAGGACTGTAGTAGACTGGGATGCCGTGATGTGGCCTCTGCAGCTTACGCATATACAGTATCTCACAAAAGTGAGTACAAACCTCACATTTTTGTAAATTTTTGATTATATCTTTTCATGTGACAACACTGAAGAAGTGACACTTTGCTACAATGTAAAGTAGTGGGTGTACAGCTTGTATAACAGTGTAAATTTGCTGTCCCCTCAAAATAACTCAGCACACAGCCATTAATGTCTAAACCGCTGGCAACAAAAGTGAGTACACCCCTAAGTGAAAATGTCCAAATTGGGCCCAAAGTGTCAATATTTTGTGTGGCCCCCATTATTTTCCAGCACTGCCTTAACCCTTTTGGGCATGGAGTTCACCAGAGCCTCACAGGTTTCCACTGGAGTCCTCTTCCACTCCTCCATGATGACATCACGGAGCTGGTGGATGTTAGAGACCTTGCGCTCCTCCACCTTCTGTTTGAGGATGCCCCACAGATGCTCAATAGTAGGGGTGCAATGGATCGTCGCCGATCCGTGATCCATACGGATCAACCTCCGTGGATCGGCACACCCGCGATCCGCGGAGCACTCTGCGGCCTCGGCCGTAGGAAAGGCCGCGGCTTCGGCCTAGCTCCGGAGCGGCGGCCATCTTGGTACACCCGGAAGCGGACGCTGTCTCGGCAGGAAGTGACGTTTCGTCGCCGCCATCTTGCTACACCCCACACTCCTGCACAGTACAGTAATGATAGAGTGAGAAGGGGGCAAGCGGACATCTTGTTACACCCACCGGAGTTTTAGATTTAAAAGCTATTTTTTAACACAAAACCAAGCTTATATGCATAAATACAGTATTTGTAGATCGGACGGACTGTTTAGATGTTAGATTTTAAAAGCAATAGCAAACCTGCTGACCTTACATGGTTGCTAATGTGACAGAACACCTCTGATTTTCACATTTAATGTTAAATGTGAAAATCAGAGGTGTTCTGTCACATTAGCAACCATGTAAGGTCAGCAGGTTTGCTGTTGCTTTTAAAACCTAACATCTAAACAGTCCGTCCGATCTACAAATACTGTATTTATGCATATAAGCTCGGTTTTGTGTTGAAAATAGCATTTAAATCTAAAACTTCGGTGGGTGTAACAAGATTTGTGTTGTTTTTTTTTGCTGATCCGAAAATGATCCGATCCGTGACTCTGATCCGAGGATCGATCCGATCCGTGAGTTTTTTGATCCGTTGCACCCCTACTCAATAGGGTTTAGCTCTGGAGACATGCTTGGCCAGTCCATCACCTTTACCCTCAGCTTCTTTAGCAAGGGAGTGGTCATCTTGGAGGTGTGTTTGGGGTCGTTATGTTGGAATGCTGCCCTGTGGTACAGTCTCTGAAGGGAGGAGATCATGCTCAGTATGTCACGGTACATGTTGTCATTCATAGTTCCCTCAATGAGCTGTAGCTCCCCAGTGCCAGCAGTACTCATGCAGCCCCAGACCATGACACTCCCACCACCATGCTTGACTGTAGGCAAGACACACTTGTCTTTGTATTCCTCACCTGGTTGCCGTCACACACGCTTGACACCATCTGAACCAAATAAGTTTATCTTGGTCTCATCAGACCACAGGACATGGTTCCAGTAATCCATGTCCTTAGTCTGCTTGTCTTCAGCAAACTGTTTGTGGGCTTTCTTGTGCATCAGCTTTAGAAGAGGATTCCTTCTGGGACGACAGCCATGCAGACAGAGAGAGTAAGAGCGAGAACACCAAATTTAACATACCAGCTCCCCATTCACACCTGAGACCTTGTAACACTAACGAGTTACATGACACCAGGGAGGGAAAATGGATAATTGGGCCCAATTTGGACATTTTCACTTAGGGGTGTACTCACTTTTGTTTCCGGCGGTTTAGACATTAATGACTGTGTGTTGAGTTATTTTGAGGGGATAGCAAATTTACACTGTTATACAAGCTGCACACTCATGACTTCTCAAAGATTGCTGGAAAGAGGTGTACAGGACGCCGTGGCTGTGTCCTCAAAAGACGCTATATTTCCCCTCTGTTTGAACTGTGGTCCCTTTAAGTAAGCAAAAGGGTTAATTCACATGTCAGAGGAAGTGAGGTTTTAAAAAAAAAGACAGGAAGTTGTAGATGTGGAGGAGTATAGAGGGGACTGTGCATGGTGGATGGTGGTTTGGTGTACAGCGGTAAAAGTGCATGGCAGTGTCCTGCCTGGAAGCCTGCTAGCAGGGGAAGTTACCTGTGACAAAAACTCAAGGACTGTTTAACTGCAATAGCAGTTATGAGCTCTGCAAGTCGGTGAGACTGATATTTCTTTCTGTTGGTTTTGCTGCTGTGAAGCTGTTTAAGTTAAATAAACATTCTTTTGATTGCAAAGCCTATGTCCTGCGATCTAGCCGGTTCCCCAAACTTTACAACTGGTGGAGAATGCAGGCAGGACAGAGTAATGGGCATAAGACTTAAACTGACATTTAAAGGAACACTACATTGGATTTATGTCCTGGGTTAAAGCTGTGCAAACCCTGAAAGTTGATCCAAATGGTGGAGCTAATTAAACAGCTGTCCCTGGCTAATATCCAAGTGCAGACTTGCTGTGAGGAAGCTAATCAGCGCTTAGCAACCCAGCTGGGGCTACAACAAACTCACCACAAAGAGGCGCTGACTCTGCAGCAAGAAAGTACTCGCCTGTTGGTGGCCCAGCTGGCAGCCCAGCAGGCGACCCAGCAAGGGGTTATGCAGGCTCAGGTGACTGCCTTACAAGAAGCAGTGCAGCAGCTTTCTCTGGGCCATAAGCAAGTGGCTGTTGCCCCTGGCAACCAGGTGACCGTAAGGGCGAGCCATTTTCTGCAGAAGTTGCCCCTGAGTGATGATGTAGAGGCATTTCTTGCTACATTTGAGAGGATGGCAGAGAGAGAAGGGTGGCCCCAGGACCAGTGGGCTGGCCTCATTGCTCCTTTCCTCACCGGAGATCCTCAAAAAGCCTACTTCGACCTGCCACTGGATGATGCTAAAGATTATCAAAAGCTAAAGGCAGAAATTCTGGCTTGTCTGGGGGTGACTACGGCCGTTCGGGTCCAACGAGTAAAGTATCAAGTTTTGATGCCTACCCCATGCCCCGGGTAGAGCTTATTGAGAGACTAGGTTCCAGACAGGTAAATCACTACATTATCCCTTACTAAGGGGTATTGGCAAATCTTGTTGATTAAGGCTGGTAGAGAGAAAACTGCTTTTTCTACCTCAGAGGGGAGTTTTCAGTACAAAAGAATGCCTTTTGGACTACAAACTGCTCCAGCCACGTTCCAGCGAGCAATGGATAGGATTTTACGTCCTCCCCGGGAGTATGCCTCAGTGTACTTGGATGACATAGTAATTTTTTAGCAAAGACTAGGAATCACACTTGCCCAAAGTCCAGGCAGTGCTGCACTCCCTTTGGAAGGAGGGATTTACAATAAACCTTTAAAAATGTTCTTTGGGAATGGAGAAGGTGAAATACCTGGGATATATATCATGGGTAGAGGGGTGTTGAAACCTCAGGTCAGCAAGGTAGAGGCTATACAAAACTGGCCCCGCCCCCTCACAAAGAAACAGGTACTTGCATTCCTGGGCATGGTGGGATACTACAGGAGGTTTGTACCCAACTTTGCCACATTGGCGGCTCCTTTGTCCGATCTGACTAAGGGTCGCAAATTGGAATGCAGACGCTGAAAATACTTTTTTGGGGCTCAAGTCGGCACTGTGCCAACACCCTGTCCTGATAGTACCAAATTTTTCAAAAGAGTTCATTGTCCAGACTGATGCTTTAGATGTAGGGTTGGGAGCGGTTCTGTCACAGGTTGTTCAGAATGAGGAGCACCCGGTAGTCTTCCTCTGTAGAAAGTTGACACCAGCAGAGAAAAACTACGCTATAGTTGAGCGAGAGTGTCTGGCCATTAAGTGGGCTCTGGAATTCCTCAGATATTATCTCTTGGGGAGGAAGTTTAGGCTAATTTCGGACCATGCCCCTCTAACATGGATGAGACAAGGTAAAGGGACTAATGCCAGGATTACTCGTTGGTTCCTGGCACTCCAGCAATTTAAATTTATAGTGGAGCATAGGCCCAGGAGACTGCATCAAAATGCAAATGCCCTCTTCCGAGTCCATTGTTTTAGCTCCACTGTTGCCCCCACCTCCTTCGTGTTGGGGCAGAGGGGGGATATGTACAGGACGCCATGGCTGTGTCCTCGAAGGATGCTATATTTCCCCTCGGTTTGGACTGTGGTCCCTATAAGTAAGCAAAAGGGCTAACTCACCTGTCAGAGGAAGTGAGTTTACAAAAAAGACAGGAAGTTATAGGTAGGTGTGGAGGAGTGTAGAGGAGACTGGATGGTGGATAATGGTTTGGTGTACAGCGGTAAAAGTGCACGGCAGTGTCCTGCCTGGAAGCCTGCTAGCAGGGGAAGTTACCTGCGACAAAAATCCAAGGACTATTTAACTGCGATAGCAGTTCTGAGCTCTGCAAGTTGGTGAGACTGATATTTCTTTCTGTTGTTTTTGCTGCTGTGAAGCTGTTTAAGTTAAATAAACATTCTTTTGATTGCGGAACAACTGGTAAAGAAAGAGCGGGACAACAACTAGGTATATAAAAATATCAATTTTATTTGTTTCTTTAAAATGACCGTCAATGTTCAAAAATCATATAATTCATATAACAATGCAGCCACTTCTTACTTACTTACATGTTTTGCTCACAAGAGCTTCCTCAGGAGCTTTTGAAAGTACTGCATAAGGTTGATACTACAAAAGAAACGAACACTTATAAATTGTAATTATAAATTATCAATTATAAATACTTGAAAATATTGTGACAATGTCAGGAAAAGTTGCATGACAAATCATGAAACACGTTTACAAACATTTCAAAAATGATGAGCTGAGAATGTATGCCTACCAGATGCTTTAAAATCGCGAAAACACTTAAACTAATTGAATAGTTCCGGTTCCTTCTGGAGCCTAGGTTATGGGGCAGATATGCAACCATAGAGAGGACAATATTCTGAAATACATAAAATCAACATATGAATTCTAAATGTAGGACCATGAATGATCAAGTTTAATCTAAAGGGATGATTGAAATTTGTCTTCGGATAAAGCAAATTTACCTTGTTCAAGGTCGATTTTCAAAAATAGAACCATTCGTTTATTTTTTTTATTTTTTTTTTATTTAGTGGTATGTGACATACAATGAAATGATAACTTCACAGAATATGTTGTGGGAACAAGGTAGTCTACATATGAACACCAGGTAGTGGTATCTGAACAAAAGATAAAAAAAATAAAACTGAAGATAATAAGACAGATACAGCTCTATAAGTATACACGATACCTAGATACCTAGGAGGTATAAGACTAGGGCTTCGCCTTGACAGGGCAACTGATCACTTACAATAATCTAGTGATTAGCCCTGGTATCCATGAAGAATTCGGGTATCCGTGCATAGGGGAAGAGTACTACGGGGTGACCGACTGGGGTCGAAACATACCTAATTTTTTTGAGTTAAATGAGGGAGAGTGAATGAAGGAGAAGACAGGAAAGAAGAGAGAGAGTGGGGGAGTGAAACGGAATAAAGAGAAAAGGGGGGGAATGGAGGGGATGTGAAGGTAAACTAGAGGGGGTAGAAGTAGAAGTCCACCTAGAGAGCAAGGACCGCCCTCAGCTCTCCAGGCCATCTGAAGGCCATGGTTTGGAGCAAGAGCCTCTGGCATTCATTGTGGCCCGATTATGTCTCGCGGAGGTATTCCTCTAAGAAGCGGAACTGGGTCCAGTAAAACCACCTGGTCTTGTGTTCCTCGGATTTATCCCGGATCATGGAAGTCAGGTCTTCCATTCGTTCAATGTCATGAACCCTTGCGAACCATTGGGCCACAGTGGGAGCAGATTGTTGCTTTCATTGGTTTGGGATGCAGGCTCTAGCAGCATTGAGGAGGTCTTTGAGGAGAGATTTGTGGTATCGCTTTCTTGACATGGGGGTGAGGTTGAGGAGCACAGCAGCAGGATCATTGGTTAAGGAAATGTCTGTGAGTTTGTGGATGAGTCTGAGGACAGGTTGCCAGAAAGTTTGTGGTTTGGGGCACTCCCAAAAAATGTGTAGAATAGTGCCTGCTTGTTGCTCGCAATGCCAGCAACGGTCAGATTGATTGGGAAATATTTTGGCCAAAATGGCCGGGGTGCAATACCAGCGTGTGGCCAACTTATAGGAAATTTCCTGATATTTGCTGCAGAGTGACGATTTATGGGCAAAGAAGAGTATGCGTTCCTTCTGTGGGGTGGTAAATGTGGTCTGTAGGTCTCTTTCCCACTTGGCTAAGAAGGGAGGGTCTGTGAAAGTTTGTATGTCCAACAGGGTTCTGTAAGACCTAGAAAGGGAACCTCAGATTGGACCATCACTCAGGCATAGTTCTTCAAAGGAATGGAGCTGTCTAGAAAAGAGTGTATGTTTGGGCAGAGAGCCAAGGAAGTGGGAGAGCTGCCCCGCTCTCCAGCTATCCAGCGAGATGGGTGCCTATAGGTATCCAGCCTGTGGGTCTTAGGAAATGAGATGCGCGTAGAAGCCTTTTCGGAGCTTGTCCGGTAAAGGCCGGATCTGACAAGCCCGGGGGGGAATTTAGGATTTCCTATGATTGGGGTCATGGGAGAAGGGAAATTAGGCAGGGAGGAAAGATGAAAAAATCTGTCCATCTCAGTGAGAGAAGGGCCAATCAGCGGGTGGGTGGTTAGATGGGGGTCTAGTTGCTTACCCGCCCAGGGAAGACCAGCCAATGGGACCCGAGCCATCTCCTGCTCTAGCGTGAACCAGAGTTTCCATTCCCCATGACGGCACCAGTCAATCACTCTAGTCATGTGTGTCGCTGTGTAATAGAGAGCAGGGTCTGGGGATCCGATGCCTCCCCTCAGCTTCGGCCTTAGCAGTAATGACCTTCCCATTCGAGGGTGTCTACCACGCCAGAGGAACTTAATAAACCTCAAACGGACCTTGTGAAAGAAAGTTTGCGTTAATTTGACCGGTAAGGCTTGTAGCCAATATAGAAGCCTTGGCAAATTACGTTCATCTTCAGAACATTACAACGGCCAAACCAGGACAGAGCGAGTGGATCCCATCTCTTAAGATCTGTAGTGAGCGTCGATAGGAAGGGTTGAAAATTCAGGGCAAAGATATCCTTTTAATTTGCAGGTATTCTGGTACTCAAGTATTGAATAGAACAATCAAAAGTGGAGTTGTGACCTGTCCACACTAGGAAATGCACTGACATGCCTCCATCCCAATTATCGATACAAAAAAATGAGGGGATAGAAGAGGGACTTTGCATGAGACATGTCAGTGGATAGATAGGCTAATTGGTCAGAATCAAATAAAATTGACCTGAAACCAGTACTGTATCGATAGTCCATGGTGTAATGTACTATCCATAGTAATACCTATACAATATTGTAATCCCAAAGGATGTTCAAGATGCTGATGGTAAAAAAAAGGTTTAATAAAATACATCCTCGGACATAGTACAGGAATAAATATGAACATCATAGGACACAGTCAAACATATACAGACAATCTGATAATAAACATAATTCAAACAATAAATACAGTTTTAGAGAAAAAAACCATATGTGCATCCATAGTTGGTAACTCAACGCGTTTCTTGGCTTTCAACCAATCATCAGGAGTCAGATGCAATTTAACTAAGGTTAAGACAATAAGACATCTGTTAGTATAAAGACAAATATATGGAGGGAGAATACAACAGTGGTCTGGGTCAACAAAGTCTCCCCCTTTCTTTCCTCACAGCTTTTCTAGTGCTCTGCGGCCTTGTTGTTCACTCCCGCTTGGCGATGACTTTGGGGTGCTCCAGTCTATTTGGCGGCTGTGGCCGTTGGGTTTGGGATTATGCTCTCTGCCTCAACCCCGGGGGAGACTTTGTTGACCCAGACCACTGTTGAATCCCAGCACATTGGTTGTTATCGACCAATGAATTGTTTGTGAGTACCATTGAAATTTAGACTTTGTCTGTATTCTCCCTTCATATATTTGTCTTTATACTAACAGATGTCTTATTGTCTTCACCTTAGTTAAATTGCATCTGACTCCTGATGATTGGTTTAAAGCCAAGAAACGTGTTGAGTTACCAACTATGGATGCACATATGGTTTTTTTCTCTAAAACTGTTTTGTGTTTTGAATTATGTTTATTATCAGATTGTCTGTATATGTTTGACTGTGTCCTATGATGTTCATATTTATTCCTGTACTATGTCCGAGGATGTATTTTATTAAACCTTTTTTTACCATCAGCATCTTGAAAATCCTTTGGGATTACAATATTGTATAGGTATTACTATGGACAGTACTGGTTTCAGGTCAATTCTATTTGATTATGACCAATTAGCCTATCTATCCACTGACATGTCTCATGCAAAGTCCCGCTTCTATCCCCTCATTTTTTTCTATTGAATAGAACTGGTGGCCCAATTAAACAGTTAGAAGGGTCGTATACCTGTCAGTGTATGGTCCGGTACCGGAATGTTCAAAGCTTCTGACTTTTGGAGGTGAACTTTAAAGTTGGAGAGATTGCTATAGCGTTTCAATTCCTGTAACAACGAAGGCAGGGACGTTATAGGTTTAGTGATATAAAATAAAAACAACTACCCACAAAACTATCAAACCTGTATGCAAAAAATTACTTGCCGATACTAAACAAACTTACAGAAGACCTCAAAAATTGGAACTGACCGATGTTCTCATCGTTCGGGAGAGCTGCAATTCTAAATATGAACACTCTACCACGAATCCTCTATATCTTGCAGACTGTTCCGATCCACGTACCACCAACCTTCTTCAAATTCTAAAGACACATCAGCTCTACCTTCCTCTGGGGGGGGCCGCAAACCTAGGATTAAATATGCACAACTAGCCTTACCCAAACACCTAGGAGGCATAGGTTTACCAGATCTTACCAACTACTACAAAGCTGTACATATGACCAGAACTTTGGATTGGAACCTCCACAAATCCACAAAAGATTGGGTTGGACTGGAAGACTCCTTCACGAATCTCTCACTAGCATTGTTGCCTTGTATTTTGGAAAGCCACTTTCCAACCGAACTAAAGCCCCACCCTCTAATCAGACCAACAATTCAATGCTTTCACATGACTTGCAAACGCTCCTCCATCTCGACAATCCAAGGCCCAATGACTTTAATCAGACTGAACCCGGAATTTCCCCCAGGTATACATGCTTACTTCCTAGTTAAAAATTGGCCTGACGGAAAGATCTTGGCTCACGAATTTTACAACCAAGAGAAACTCTCCTCGGCATCTCAACTTTCCTCTAAATTTGACAAATCTCAGATTCCAGAATGGACATCTCATGATCACACATTTCTTAAGAAACCTAGACAGGAAATTTTCCTGTTCCAGGCAATTGACTCCTTTTGAGCACCTTTGCTCCCAGAAAACACCCCAGATGCACTTGATATCAGCTACACACTCCCTTCTCTTCACAGACTGTAAACCTAATAACTCGACAATGTGTACCGCTTGTGAAAGAGATCTGTCTATAGCTCTCTCGCCGGAAGAGTGGGAAAAAATTTATCTCAATATTCACAAGGGATCTATCAATGTGACTACCCAGGAGAATGAATTCAAAATCCAAACTCGTTGGTACCGCACACCTGCCTTACTACATAAAATCAATCTAGCAATTCCAGAGGAATGCTGGAGGTGTACAGACCAACCAGTAACCCTACTTCACATATGGTGGGAATGCCCCTATATCCAAACGTTCTGGACAGAAGTGCACAGGATAATCATGCAAGTCACCACCTACAATCTGGAAAAAACCCCCTCTTAATTTCTACTACACCACTCACATCTTTCACACCGAACATATCACAAATCACTTGCGATGCACATGATCAACGCAGCAAAACAGTGCATTCCTACTCACTGGAAATCCCAAACACCCCCCTCCATCAAAGAATGGTTCAACAAAATCAACAGAATCGCTGAAATGGAAGAATTAATTCATGTAGCAAGAGACTTTCCACACAAATTCAGTATCAAATGGGCATGTTGGACACATTATCGAACAACAACTGAATACTCCCACCTTTTTTCCCCAAATCAGTAAAGACTTGAACTCAAATATCCTGACACTTACCAGTAAAATACATACATAGCTTCAACATCTTTTAACACAAACTCCGAAACTACTGAGTGAATTGACTTACCAGTTGCTCATAACGTTAATCAGCTGACATGGGTCTTGTGGGAGCCCCTTCCTGAGGAGGGAAGCAAGAGAGACACAGATACTTCCACATCACAACATCCTTAAAACCATCCCTCCCTCCTCCACGTTTCTCTCTCCTCTCAATATACTCCTCATTTATATAAACCCATACCATTAACCTCCCCCTCCATTTTAGTATATACCCATCCCATACTCACTCCCCACAGCCTGCCCCACTTCTCCCCTACCCACCCCCCCCCCCCCCGATATATATATAACCTATATTTACTGACTTGAACAGGATAACACCAACAACACAAACCACATACCGTATTTATCGGCGTATAACACGCGCCGGCGTATAACGCGCACCCCAAGTTTAGGAGGGAATTTTAAGGAAAAAAAACTTACATTAAAATGCTCATCAATGCAGCCTTATCATGTCCATCTGCAGCCTTTTCAGTGTCCATTGCAGCCTAGTCAGTGCAGCTTTGCCCCAGTGCAGCCTTGTCAGTGCAGCCTTGTCAGTGCAGCTTTGCCCCAGTGCAGCCTTGTCAGTGCAACTTTGCCCCAGTGCAGCCTTGTCAGTGCAGCTTTGTCAGTGCAGCCTTGCCCCAGTGCAGCTTTGTCAGTGCAGCTTTGTCAGTGCAGCCTTGTCAGTGCAGCCTTGTCAGTGCAGGTTTGCCCCAGTGCAGCTTTGTCAGTGCAGGTTTGCCCCAGTGCAGCTTTGTCAGTGCAGGTTTGCCCCAGTGCAGCCTTGTCAGTGCAGCTTTGTGCACTCGCCGCCGACATACACAGCCGTGTGTAGATTCAAATATGGCGCCGAGACTGCAGGGATTCGTCGGAGCCGAGATACATATACCCGAGTGTTCTCGGCTTTTTTCGGCGCCGCTCACAGTCACGCCCAGACCTATGATGGATATAACACAGGTCCAATGGCGGGACTGTAAGCGGCGCCGAAAAAAGCCGAGAACACTCGTGTATGTGTATCTCGGCTCCGACGAATCCCTGCAGTCTCTGCGCCATATTTGAATCTACACACGGCTGTGGATGTCGGCGGCGATCGCGGCAATTGCCGCGATCGCTCCGATCACACAAAATCGGCGGGGATCGGCCTCTAACACGCACCCACGATTTTCCCCTGATTTTAAGGGGAAAAAAGTGCGTGTTATATGCCGATAAATACGGTATATCCAGTCCCAAGTCCTTACCAAATTGCAAACATAGCTTGAATATCGCAAGAACACACTCTAAATAGAGAGGATAACCGCAAAACTCCAAGGGGCTATGCATAAACATATACCTCGATCCATAACACTTACACCCCCAAACACGGATTTTTTCATGAGATAGTACAAGTATAACACAGGACCCTCTACAGACCTACAGTCTCAGTAAAACTATAATTAAAATACACAAATTGTCGGGTAAATTATATGATATTGCTATAGATTTATGTGTTAACAATGTAAGATTGTAGGCCCGATTGCTTTTTCCCCCTGTTCATGTCCATATTGTCCATATTCAATATGTATGTTCAATGCCTATTGTAACCTTACTTGTGTGAAAAAACAATAAACACTTTTTTGGAAAAAATAAAAAATAAAATAAAAGATCGTCTGCATATGCTGCTACTTTGTGTTGATAGTGGTCAGAGTGGACACCACTAATATTTGGGTTGTCTTTTACATGGCGAAGATATGGCTCTAGGGAAAGCAAGCACCCTTGCCTAGTACCGTTGGAGATTGCAAAGATGTCAGAGTCCATCCCATTTACCCGTACCGTGGCTGTGGGTTTAGAATAGAGGGCAGAGATCCAGTCTAAGATAAAGTAAGTGGTGATTGCGCTGTGATAAAAAGGGAAAGGAAGGAAGAGGAAGGGGAAGGGGCTAGCTCAAATGTATAGAGAGGTGAATGAAAAATGAAAAAATTATACAAAATATAAAGGTATAATGAGCATGAGGTCTAGTATCATGCTAGCACATAAAAAATATTGTAAATACTGAAACAGAAGAAAAAAATCTCAGTGCAAAAGGGCTAGTATCATACTAGGACATATGTGGTAACTCAGCAAATACTTAATGGTGACTCCAAGTAAATAAATAAATGGTGAACAGTCCCACTGCCTTGTAGTACAAAGTGCTCAAACAATGAGTCATCAGTTCCAAAAGGCAAAATGAAAAAATATACAAAAAGTGCAGTCTCATGAGCACTAAATCCGAATAAACTGAAGAAACAAAATTGCCTAAAATGTATAAAAAGCTATAAAATGAGTGACAAATACAGTGTGGGTACAAAAAAATTGAACCAAATAAAAATATAAAAATCAAAGTCCATGTGCATGAGGGCTAGTATCATATTAGCACATAAAAATATATAAATCAAACAAAGTCCGTGTGCATGAGGGCTAGTATCATACTAGCACATAAAAAATATTGTAAATATTGAAACAAAAGAAAAGAAAAAATCTCAGTGCAAAAGGGCTAGTATCATACTAGCACATATGTGGTAACTCAGCAACTTCTTATTAGTGACTCCAAGAAAATAAATAAATGGTGAACAGTCCCACCACCTTGTAGTACAAAGTGCTCAAACAATGAGTCATCAGTTCCAAAAAGGCAAGTCCACAAGCCACAGGGAAGGGAAAAAGGTCTTCAGTGGGGACACCTCTGTGCTCGCAAGCAGCTCACCTTACTGCTGCAAGAAAACAGCTTGTAATCCAGTAACAAATCACCAGCAGGCAAGGGTCCCATCCAGTAGTTCAGGCGATTCGGGTGGTGGGTGTGCAGGATGGTATATAAAAAACATAAGCAGACAGTATATAGTATAACTCCGTGGCGGCCACAGTGGAAAAAGAGTACAGGACACAGAAGGGGGATGCACTCACTTTTGTAAAATGAGTGTGGGCGTCAATCCAACAAACGCCAAGTTCGTATACCTCAAAAGAGTGTCTTCAAACCGCCCCCGTTTCCTCAATGCTCGTCACAATGGGATGAATATATGTGGAGTGTTGGAAGAGAGTGCACATAGCGTGGTCCCGTATATAAATCAGTTTATTAGGTTAAAAACAACATGGTACACTTACATTTACCAGAAGGCTATAGTAAAAAACATCCACGAGCGCTGAGCTCGTATCCAATCGTCAGTCTGTGACAGTTCCCGTGCTCCAATCCTGACTCGTATCGTCACGTCACGTGACTTCATCAGAGCATTGAGGAAAACGGGGACGTTTTGAAGAAACCCTTTTGAGGTATACGAACTCAGCGTTCGTTGGATTGACGCCTACACTCATTTTACAAAAGTGAGTGCATCCCCCTTCTCTGTCCTGTCCCCTTCTTCCACTGTGGCCGCCACGGAGTTATACTATATACTGTCTGCTTATGTTTTTTATATACCATCCTGCACACCCACCACCCGAATCGCCTGAACTACTGGATGGGACCCTTGCCTGCTGGTGATTTATTACTGGATTACAAGCTGTTGTCTTGCAGCAGTAAGGTGAGCTGCTTGCGAGCACAGAGGTGTCCCCACTGAAGACCTTTTTCCCTTCCCTGTGGCTTGTGGACTTGCCTTTTTGGAACTGATGACTCATTGTTTGAGCACTTTGTACTACAAGGTGGTGGGACTGTTCACTATTTATTTATTTTCTTGGAGTCACTAATAAGAAGTTGCTGAGTTACCACATATGTGCTAGTATGATACTAGCCTTTTTGCACTGAGATTTTTTCTTTTCTTTTGTTTCAGTATTTACAATATTTTTTATGTGCTAGTATGATACTAGCCCTCATGCACACGGACTTTGTTTGATTTATATATTTTTTATGTGCTAGTATGATACTAGCCCTCATGCACATGGACTTTGTTTGATTTTTATATTTTTATTTGGTTCAATTTTTTTGTACCCACATTGTATTTGTCACTCATTTTATAGCTTTTTATACGTTTTAGGCAATTTTGTTTCTTCAGTTTATTCGGATTTAGTGCTCATGAGACTGCACTTTATTATATTTTGTATAATTATTTTCATTTTGCCTTTTGGAACTGATGACTCATTGTTTGAGCACTTTGTACTACAAGGCGGTGGGACTGTTCACCATTTATTTATTTACTTGGAGTCACCATTAAGTATTTGCTGAGTTACCACATATGATACTAGCCCTTTTGCACTGAGATTTTTCTTTTGATAAGTATTTGCTGAGTTACCACATATGTTCTAGTATGATACTAGCCCTTTTGCACTGAGATTTTTCTTTTCTTCTGTTTCAGTATTTACAATATTTTTATGTGCTAGTATGATACTAGCCCTCATGCTCATTATACCTTTATATTTTGTATATTTTTTTCATTTTTCATTCACCTCTCTATACATTTAAGCTAGCCCCTTCCCCTTCCTGTTCCTTCTTTCCCCTTTTATCACAGCGCAATCACCACTTACTTTATTCACACCACTTCTGTCTGTTTGGATCAGCCATTTAGGTGTTGCAGCAGTGCCCCTTAGCATAGGTATTTCTGACAGCGCAGGAGTTTCTTCATTATTTATCCAGTCTAAGATAAACTTCGGCATTCCATAAGAACAGAGTGCTTCCCGGAGAAACACCCAGTCCACCCTATCAAAAGCCTTTTCGGCATCGGTGGATAGGAGTAAGAGAGGGGTGTTGGATCTCCTAGCCTTCTCTATGATGTTTAATGTCTGGATAGTATTATCTCTCGCTTCTCTAGTCTGTATGAAGCCCACCTGATCGGGCGCAAGCAAGCGTTCCATTAGACTGTTAAGCCTGGAGGCTATGATTTTCGTTTGATGTCACAATTTAGAAGAGAGATGGGCCTGTAGCTGGAGCACAGCAACGGGTCCTTTCCGGGCTTAGGGAGTATGGAGCTAGAAGCTTTCAGCATGTTGGGGGGGACGTTATGTCCTTCAAGTATGGCATTGAAGGCCGTGATGAATTAGGGGGCTAGATGTGTCTGAAATGTCTTGTAATATAGAAGTGTAAAGCCATTAGGCCTGGGGGCCTTCCCCTGCTGTGTGTCTGATATGGCATCTGCAAGTTCATCTATGTGGAGAGGTTGAGATAGTAATTCCCCTTCGGCTTCCGTGAGAGAGGGGAGTTTGGCCTCCTGAAGGTATTCCTGTATGTTTGAGAGGAAGGGGGCCAAGGATCCAGTGGCCTGTGCCACGTCTAAATTATAAAGCTTTGAGTAGAAGTAGTAGCTGCCAGGTCTGATGAGGCATGAATCTTGGACCCTGATGGGGTCAAGAGAGCAGGGATGTATGATTGTGTGCGTTTTGCTCTCAATGCATTGGCCAACAAAAGGCCACATTTATCTCCATACTCATAAAAGGAGTGGCGAGCTTTAAACAGGACATGTTTGGCCTTGTAAAGGGAGTGCTCTCTGATTGCCTCTCTAGTCTGAAGAAACTCTGCTTTTGATGTGCAGTCAGGGCGAACTTTGTGGTGTCTCTCCAAAACGTGAAGTTTTGTCAAAAGGTCCTCCAGAGTTTTGGCCAAGTTTTATAAAGATCCCCCTGATGTAACATTTGTGTGCTGACCACACCGAGAGAGCTCTCTTTTTTGGATTCCCTTTCAAATTCGGATTCTGAGTCTGACGTAAATTATGAGCCAGTCCTCAGTAGTGGAACACTGACAGACTCAGAGGAGAAAGATATTCTGCCCACCAAACGATATAAACCACTCCCACCGATTGACGGTTGGCCAAAAATTGTGGTTTATAGATGTATCCATCGGGCAGTGTGATTTGCTGAGCTCCATAGATAGTTATACCTGCAAAAGTTGCATTTGCTGTAGCGAAAGGTTCCTGTGTGTTCATTCTGACCTGCTATCTTAGATTAATGGTGGCTATGGACCAAACTATCTCTCAATAACTTTGAGCTCCTGAAAGTTATTTCAGGGTAGGTTTTCAGATATTTTGATACAGTTGCATCAGCAATTAGTAAATAGCAGAATTTTTGCATTAAGCTCTGAACTTGTTTTTGTTGTCCCGTGAAGCGGGTAATCATTCTTACCCACACCTCCGGTTTAGTGGCTTTCTTACCATGAATGAGTTGGACCCTATCATGATTTTTGGCCCAGTTATAAGCCTTTTTAAGGCATTTGTTACTAAAGCCTCTTTTTTGTAGGTGGAGTTGTAACGCCATAGCCTCTTTTTCAAAAGCAACATCTCTGCTGCAGTTTTGCCTTATTTGCAAATACTGACTGTACGGAATACTCATCACCGAAGGTGATGGATGAGAACTGTCAGCATGACAGTAGAGTTTCCTGTTTCGAGGATTTGCGAAATAATGTAGAGCCAAAGCTACCATCAGAATTAACAATATACTGAACATCTAAGAAGCTCAGTATTTGCTCATGGTAATTAACAGTAAATTTTAAATTAAAGTTGTTAAATTTCAAAGTTTCAAAAAAGGCAAGCAGCTCATTTTGTGTGCCTGTCCATATAAAAAAAAAGTAATCAATAAAGCAACGCCATATGAGCAGCTTTGCAAAAAATTCCTGCATGTCCTCCCTGTAGAACAGGTCATGCTCCCACCCCCCCGGTACAGGTTGGCCTGTACCGGGGGGGCACATCTTGTCCCCATCGCCACCCCCTGCACCTGGAGGTAGTGGGAGCGTCCAAAAAGAAAAACATTGTTTGATAGTATAAATCATAGCAGGTCAAGAATAAATTTGTTATATGGTCCAGCTGTTCGATCTCGTTCTTAAATGAAGCCCCCCACAACCCCAACCCCCAACTTGTGGGGGATGACGCTGTAGCGGGCCTCCACATCAACAGCAACCAATAAGGCACCCTCGGGGATGTGAATCCCATCAAGGGCCCTTAAAAGGTCCATGGCGTCCTTGATATAGGAGGTCAATGCCCCCACGTAGGGACGAAGATATTCGTCCACCACCTGGCTGGCTGCCTCTGTAAGGCACCCATTCCCGATTGGCCGACCCAGGGGATGGGTTAGGCTTTTGTGAATTTTAGGCAATGCATAAAGTGTTGGTGTTTTTGGTTATTGAGTATTCAAAAATTCCCACTTTTTTTGGTAATAAGGTTATCATGATAGGCAGAACCTATTTGTTTCCTATATTGTATATCAATGTTTTTAACAAAGCCCTCAGATACCCTTTTATACCAGTCACGGTTATTGAGAAGAACCATAACCATGCTTTCATATTGGGTATGATCCATTACTACTAGATTGACCCCTTTATCTTAGTGTTTAATGACCAAATTGGGGTTCTGTTGTAAAGAGCGAACAGGTTCTTGTTAGTCAGAGGTCAGTGAGCCTAATATTTCTTTCTGTTGTTTTTGCTGCTGTGAAGCTGTTTAAGTTAAATAAACATTCTTTTGATTGCAAAGCCTGTGTCCCACGATCTAGCTGGTTCCCCAAACTTTACAGAGGATATTGTGGCTCTATCATCCAACAGAGTTCTGACAGAGCTGCAAAGAGGAATAGAGACAAACTATTAACTGTTACATCAAAATACAAAAGTAAAACACATTTATAACACAGTTATAAGAACAGGCACATCCATTACTTTTGTAATGACATATTCAAAGAAGTACCACCAAAAAATTTAAATAAGAAAATATTCTTTCTCTAAACTGACAAAAGTTTATATAAGATAATTCAAGCAAGTTGCCGTTTTTCCAGCAGATGAGCACCAACATTAGTCTTTTCTCCTCTACCAGCAAATGCCAACGCACCTGGCTGTCATATCCTGGGAAATACCCTTGCAACATCAAAACTTGTAGGTACTGCCATTTAAGTATGTTGGGTAAGATTTTTGTTTCCACAGCAACAGGAGAGGAATTAACTATGAAACAATATATTAACTGTGGTACAAGTTTTGTAATTGACCTTATTACTTGCACTTTATGCAGCCTACAGTATGTGGGTTGCACCACATTCACCTTAAGAACCTGAATAGGGGAACACTATTGTAAAACCAATAATCCCAATGTCAGGCAAATTTCCAATGCAACACGTCACATTAGGGATTGCCATCAAGGTGATCTTTCCTCATTCAGGTTTAAGGACATAGAAAGGCTGTCTTGTTCACCCAGGGGAGGGTACAGGGAGAGAAGGCTTTTGGGGAGAGAGGGGTATGGTGGATCTTTAGATTGAATACAAAATCACCTCATGGGTTAAACCAGAGTTGGGATTTGGATTTACATTTGCATTAATTGCCCTCTTCCCCTAGCTTTCTCTTTTTACGTATGACATTTTTATATATCTGCTTCACCCTCTCTGGCAGACACTAAATGACTTATTTGTTTCCTTTTTTTGTACGTTTGTACATTATTGTATCAATTTAATTTGTCTGCAAAGTTTAGTAACATATACAGTACCTGGAACCACCAAGGCTGCACTCTTTCTTGTTGATCCTTTGCAATCAATTAAGGTTATTGATGGCTGGAGTCTATGGCATTTAGTGATACTATTTATTTCAAAAAGTTCTGTGTTTTAATGTAGGATGAAACGCGTTAACTGGATTTATCTGCGTTTGTACACTGTGGTTTTTCAATAAACATGAAGGTTTTTAGGAGCAGCAACTGGTTGTGTGGATCATCTTAATGGATTACTTCTTACAGATGAATGACTGTGGATCAAGCACCCGTGAGCTGACATTTTTGTGTATTGTAGTAGCACGGTTTCTCTTGTGTGGAAAGATCAATACAGCTGCTGCAAAGTCTTGCTTACCTTCAAGCAGGTGAAGATCCACCACTGCAGTGTTCACCTTGCGGGCCAGAGGGGTTTTTTCTCCTCTACCTCCAAGCTGGACCCCCTCTAGCTTAATTGAGTTAAGGGGCAGCTGTGAAGAGGCTTTACCTGTGTGAACAGGCACAAATCAGAATGTTAGTCTATGGAGTTTTACATAATTTTAAATAAATGTTGGAAAATCTCTACTCTTTACTGTGTGCAATAAGAAATGTTCAGAGAACAGCAAACTGGTGGACAAATTAGTAAATTCCGGGAAAAAAAAAAATGGCAAGAATCAAAATGTATTAATCTGACTGAATAGGCACTTGTCTGGGTATACTGCAGGGGATCAGGTAGAGCTGGATCATTTATTAAGGTAACTAGGATGTCTAGGCCATGGGTGGAGCTTTATAGGTCACAGGGGTTGCCCATCCATTCTCCAGGAGGCCTTTGCAGCCTCCCTGTTACATTAGGCCAGCGTTTCGCAACCCGGGTTCTACCACAATCCAACTGTCTATCATAGGCAGGTGACGGGTAGATCCCGTCCCCACAACAGTCCATTTGCTCCTCCAGCTGCAGAGCTGCACAGGGAAGCAAAATACATCATTGTTCTGTGCAGATCCAAGCAGACCCTCCCCTCCGGTCCATCCCAGGTGCATGTTATTGACATTACACGGGATGGATGAGAGAGAAGGGCGAGCTGTGATCAGCTCGCTAGATATGATACTGCACTTCTCTGCATAAGGAATCAACTGCCCACTCCTGTACTGTGCCCACTCCTATACCATGCCCTCTTGTACTCAGCCCACTCCTGTATCATGCCATCTTGTACTGTGCCAACTCCTGTATTCTTCCCTCTGCATAAGGAATCCACTGCTGCACTATGTACTACAGAACCTGGTATTGTGCTCGCTTCTGTACTTTCTCTACTTTTCTGTGTCAACTCCCTAACTGTGCCCTTCTGTACT
This sequence comes from Lithobates septentrionalis, assembly GCA_037952835.1. Lineage (NCBI taxonomy): Eukaryota > Metazoa > Chordata > Amphibia > Anura > Ranidae > Lithobates > Lithobates septentrionalis. Next base: position 1,972,651 of record JBBDGP010001158.1, on the reverse strand, counting down.
CTGACCACTCCTGTACATGGTCTCCTGTACTTTGCCCATCCAGTACTACTGTGCCTACAGTCCTTAGGGGGCTGCAAGTTCTTGCATAGCTTCATCTAAGATCCACCACTGCCAGTATATCCACCTTGAGGAGAGGAGCTTTTCTTTTGTTTCTGCTTCTTCACTCTCTGTGGAGCTGGATTCACTGAGACGCATGTGCATTTGTGTGTGCAAACCTCTGTGTCCATACAGCTGAGTCACAGCTGTCTCTCCAACTGTGTGAAATGACACAAATCAGAATGTTAGTCTATGGAATTTTACATATTAAAACATAATTTCAAATAAATGTTGGAAAATCTCTATCTTTCACTGTGTGCAATAAGAAATGTTAAGGGAAAAGCAAATTGGTGGACAAATCAGTAATTTCCTAGCAGGAAAAAATGGTGTAGGCAAGTATCAAAATGAGGTAATATGCCTGAATAAGGAATTGCCTGTATGGGTGCACTGCTTTAAAATTCATGCGTCTGCAGGAAGAAAAAGGCAATCAAAAATGTTAATGATCATATTTAATTCATTTGTGTATTAAGAAATTTATTTTTAACTAGTACATGAATCTGTATCTATTATGCACGTTTAACCACTTCAGTACCAGGCACTTATGCACCTTCCCGCCCAGACCAATTTTCAGCTTTCAGCGCTCTCACACTTTGAATGACAATTATTCAGTCATGCTACACTGTATCCAAACAAAATGTTTATCATTTTGTTCTCACAAATAGAGCTTTCTTTTGGTGGTATTTAATCACCACTGGGTTTTTTATTTTTTGCGATATAAGCAAAAAAACAGCGAAAATTTTGAAAAAAACATACTTTTTTTTAGTTTCTATTGTAAAATTTTGCAAACAAGTCATTTTTCTTCATAAATTTGTGCCAAAATTTATACTGCTACATATCTTTGGTAAAAATAACCCAAATTAATGTATATTATTTGGTCTTTGTGAAAGTTATAGAGTCTACAAACTATGGTGCCAATCACTGAAAATTGATCACAACTGATGTACTATCTCACCTGAAGGCCTTTCTCATTTCTTGAGACACTAACAAGCCAGGAAAGTACAAATACCCCTCAAATGTCCCCTTTTTGGAAAGTAGACAGTCCAATGTATTTACTAAGAGGCATGGTGAGTTTTTTGAAGCTGTAATTTTTTCCCACAATTCTTGGGAAAATTAAGATTTTTTTATTTATTTTTTTTTACACAAACTGGTCATATTAACAGGTTATTTCTCTCACACAGCATATGCATAATTGCAACTACACCCCAAAATACATTCTGCTACTCCTCCTGAGTATAGCGATACCACATGTGTGAGGCTTTTACACAGCCTGGCCACATACAAAGGCCCAACATTGAAGTAGCACTTTCATGCGTTTTACAAGCATAAATTGCACATGTCCTTTCTCAACCACCTATTACAGTTTTGAAGGCCCTGGAGAACCAGAACAATGGAATTATCCACAAAATGACCAAATTTTGGAAAGCACACACCCCAACTTATAATCTGTGAGGCATAATGAGTCTTTTGAACGGTTCATTTTTTTCCAGAAGGTTTTGAAAAAAGTAGAAAAAAAAAATTAAAATGCATTTTTTTTTACACAAAGTTGTCCATTTATAAGATATTTCTAACACATAGCATGTACATAGAAAAAATGACACCCCAAAATGCATTCCTCTACTCCTCCTGAGTATAGCGACACCACATGTGTGAGACTTTTACACAGCCTGGCCACATACAAAGGGCCAACACTGAAGTAGCACTTTCAGGCGTTCTACAAGCATAAATTGAACATATCCTTTCTCAACCACCTATTACACTTTTGAAGGCGCTGGAGCACCAGGACAATTGAATTGTCCACAAAATGACCCCATTTTGGAAAGCACACACCCCAACGTATAATCTATGAGGCATAATGAGTCTTTTGAACGGTTCATTTTTTTCCAGAAGTTTTTGGAAAATGTGGAAAAAAAATGAAAATGCATTTTTTTTTTTCCACAAAGTTGTCCATTTATAAGATATTTCTAATACATAGCATGTACATAGCAAAAATGACACCCCAAAATGCATTCCTCTACTCCTCCTGAGTATAGTGATACCACATGTGTGAGACTTTTACACAGCCTGGCCACATACAAAGGGCCAACACTGAAGTAGCACTTTCAGGCGTTCTACAAGCATAAATTGCACATATTCTTTCCTGACAGGCTCCATGGCAGCATACGTGTGGTTTGACCCCGCCTCCATAACTACCCAATAGGACCCCTCCCTATAAATTTCAGCTGTGGGCTCTCAGCCGTGTTCCTTTTTTGTCCTCCTCCGTAGGACCTTATGTTTGGTTCTCCTACCTGAAGACGATGTCCTGCGATCGTATCGGCCGACCGATGTGATGTCTCATCCCTCCAATAAGCCTTGACTGTTAGCCGGGTATGGAGCGTATTGCAGAGTAAGCGCTGAAGAGCTGGAGTCATTTGGAATGAAAAGCGCGCACAGGCCAATTGCCTAGCAGTATGCAGGTGGCCATTATCTGCCAAAAAGCCCGGTGTGTGTATGGAAGTTCCGGCTGAGTCGATCGTAGGTGGTGGTGAGCATGTATCGCCTTCATGGCAGCAGTGTATATATTTGTTGTTGTTTGTTTTTCTCTCTATGTGCCCTTTGTTAAATTGCCTATGCAGCGGCTGGTTCCCTGTGCGTTCCAGCCACCGCTCCCTCTACTTCCGGGTTCTGTCTGTGTTCTGCGCAGGCGCAGTCCCGGAACGAAAGCGAGGCCTGGTTTCACGCATGCGCACGAGGACCGTGGGCCTGGTGCGGCCGTGAGCTCGGGAATGATCGTGGGCATAGCGGCGACTTCCCTGAGCATCTGCAGAGCCTTCCCCAGGTAAGTGCAGTACAGATGGGTCTGTGCTTGCTGTTTTGCTTTCTGGTGTATCTGATTTACTCTGTGTTCACCTGCAGTGATTCCCAGCATCAGCCATGGACTCTTCACTGCCTCCTGGTGGCCAGTCCTCTCGCAGCAGGTAGGATTTGAAAGTATTTTTCTTTACTTGCCTGCTGGGGGGAAGAGAGCGGAGTGTAGGGCATTATTCTGACTTTGTGCCTTTCTCTTTCTCTATTCCTGTCTTCCTCCTTTCCTTAGCCCTTCTAGGTCTGATCAAAGACAAAGTAGTTCCCGCAGAAGGAGCGGGTCATCTAAATCACACCACCGGCATTCCTCCTCTGGCTCTAGACACCATGGTTCATCCTCTAAGTCTAAAGACCACAGTAGAGGCTCTCCTCACCCCCCCCCCCCCCCTCATCTCATAATAGGGGACCGGAGAAAACATGTTGGGGATGCAGCGGTCTCTCTGTGACCGCTGTTTCTCCAAAGCAGCTAATGAGAGGGAAGGTGCAGACCAACACCTGGAAACACTAATCAAGCGAGTCGTGAAAGAATCGCTGCAGGAGAGAGACACTGCAAAGCCTCGTGATTCTCCTCCAGATCCACTGATTCCCCTGTCAGAAGAGGGTCCAGTCCATGAGACGTGGGAGTCTTCTCAACCTAGTCACCAGTCAGCTCCCCCTTCAGATAGTGGGTCAGAAGCAGATGATCCTGGGATGGGCTTTGAGTATGCCCTGGTTCCTTCTCTGGTGAAAGCTGTTAAAGACGCTTTGGTTTGGGAAGACCCAGTTATTTCTCCTGCTAAACAGAGAAAGTTTTTCAAACAACTCAGCAAGGAGCGTCATTATTTTCCTTTCCTCACAGAAGTAGGAGCTATTATATTTGAAGAATGGGGCAAGATGGATAGAAAAAGCTCTATGCAGTCTAAAGTCTCAAAACTATACCCTTTCAAGGAAGAAGAGGTTAAACACCTTGAGTCAGCTCCCTTGGTAGATGCTGCATTAATGAGGCTTGTGAGGTATGTGACTCTGCCTCTTGAAGATACAGTCTCATTTAAAGATCCGCTGGAGAGACGGATCGATGCCGACCTAAAAAGGATTTATCTGACAGCAGGCACAGTGTGCAAACCCGCTCTGGCCTTAGCAGCAGTCTCTAAAGCTTTAGAAGCATGGTCAGACAATGTGAATGATTCTCTTAGAGGTATCTCTGAAGAAGCGGCTAAGAGCTCCCCTATTCAGGAAATCAGGCTTGCCTCTGCCTTTCTGGGGGAGGTCTCTATTGACATTGTTCGCCTAGTGGCTCGGGTGATGTTGTCATCGGTCACCGCCCGTCGGGCCTTGTGGCTGCGACCCTGGTTGGCGGATCCAGCCTCTAAGCAGGCTTGGTGCCGTATTCCATTTGAGGGTTCATCCCTCTTCGGCAACAAGCTTGATAGCGCCATTACCCGGGCTACGGGTGGAAAATCGGGGTTCCTCCCTCAAGACAGGCGTTTACAGAACCAAAAACGCACCTTTCCAAGATCGCAGAAAACCGACCGTGCAAGGGAAGCACGTAGTTATAGGCCTGGTCGGGAATTTTCTAGATCCTGGAAATCCAGGCAGTCCTCTTTTAAAAAGCCCACAAAAGGGGCTTCTACTAGTAACCAGGACTCCACTAAGTCCTTTTGAAATTGGGCCCGCTCAAACATGTCAGGTGGGGGCTCGTCTGCTCCACTTCAGACATGTTTGGGCGGCCTCAATTTGGGATTTATGGACGGTCAAAACAGTGTCCTCAGGCCACACCTGGGTCTTCAACAGTACTCCCAGACTAAGATTCATACCAACAAATCTTCCAAGTTCAGGGGAGAAGAGACAAGTTCTTTTAGCTTACATAAGCTCTTTATTAACTCAAAACGCAGCCATTCCTGTTCCAGATGGCGAACGAGAAGAAGGCATGTATTCCCCTCTGTTTCTGGTGCAGAAGACGAACGGCACATGGAGGCCTGTTATAGACCTGACTCATCTCAACCGGTTTATCCAAAAGGAAAAATTCAAGATGGAGTCACTATTAACGATTCAACAGTCGGTTCATCTAGGAGACTGGTTGGTGTCAATAGACTTGAAAGACGCCTACTTTCATGTCCCAGTGGCAGCAGGCTTCCAAAAGTTTCTTCGCTTTGCTGTAGGCGATCAACACTTACAGTTTACCTGCCTTCCATTTGGTCTCACGACATCACCTCGGGTGTTTTCCAAGGTTCTGCTGGCTGTTGTTGCTCTGCTCCGAGTCAAAGGAGTTCGCCTTCACCACTATCTAGACGATCTCCTCCTTCTAGCCCAGGACAGGGGTCAGCTTCTAAAGCACAGGAGTCTAGTAATTGCCACTCTCCAAGAGTTTGGGTAGCTCCTGAATTTGGAGAAAAGTCACCTGATTCCATCTCAGTCTCTCATATTTCTAGGTGCCCATTTCAACACACTAGAAGGCACCATCTCGCTACCCGAGGAGAAGATTGTGGTGATCCGGGACAGGATCCGTTCAACTCTTGCTTCATCTCACCTATCTGCTCTTCAATGTCTGAAGGTGATTGGCACAATGGCAGCCACCATTCCCATGGTGAAGTGGGCTCAATGGCACACTCACCCATTCCAGAAAGGGTTTCTCCAACAGTGGGATTCTCCCAGCAAGAATCAGCGCATCCTCCTCACTCCATCCATGAGAGAGTCTCTCCTTTGGTGGCTCCAAGGGAAAAATCTCCGCAATTGCCATTTGATTCTCCCCATCACATGGGTCACAGTGACCTCAGATGCCAGCAATCGGGGCTGGGGTGCTCATTGCCTGTCAGAAGTGGCTCAGGGCAGATGGAACTCGCCATCTCAGAAGACTGTATCCAACATTCTGGAACTTCGAGCGGCCTTTCAGGCGCTCAGATCCTTCTACCATCTGATAAAGAACTCCTCAGTGATGCTCCGGTTGGACAATACAACCGCTGTGGCCTATATAAGGAAACAAGGTGGGACTCGCAGCTGGTCCCTCCTACGGGAGGTGGAGCCAATCATGAACTGGGCTCAGAAGAATCTGTCCAACATTTCGGCAGTCTACATTCCGGGGGTCCAGAATGTTCAGGCGGACTTTCTGTCCCGTGTTCAATTGGACAACAACGAGTGGTCCCTGCACAAAGAGGTGTTCAAGTGGCTCCTGACACTGGGAGTGTCCCCAAAAGTGGATCTGTTTGCATCCCCATGCAATCACAAACTCACCAAGTATTACTCGAGGTTCCGGGATCCCCAAGCATATGGGATAGATGCCCTCACGGATCGGTGGAGGTTCAACAAGGCGTACGCCTTCCCTCCGGTACCTGTGATACTCCAGTTTCTCTGCAGGCTCAGAACAGAGGAAGTGGAAGTCATGGCCGTGATACCGTTTTGGCCCAACAGGCCATGATTTCCCCTCTTAACTCTCCTCAGTTATCGGGAGTCAATCCCTCTGCCTCTCAGGGCGGATCTTCTGTCCCAAGGTTCCATCCTGCATCCATGCCCTGCTCATCTACATCTCAGGGTTTGGTTTTTGAGAGGGGAAGGCTTGAAGCCTTAGGTTGTCCAAAAGAAGCCATCCCGACGCTTCTAAATGCCAGACGGAAGAGCACTAACAGAGTTTATGAACGTATCTGGTCCAAATTCACAGAGCACATGGCCTCTAGACCTAATACTTGTGGTTCTCCAAAAGTCCAGGATATCCTCAGCTTTCTGCAAACAGGGTTGGATTTGCCTCTAGCAGTAAGTTCTCTTCGGGTGCAAATATCAGCCACCTTGGCATTTACAGGAATTTCATGGGCTAACCACGCCCTGGTTCGCCAATTCTTCAAGGGTGCTATCAGGCTAAGACCTCAAAGGAAACCGAGATTCCCTAAATTCCCTTGTTCTAGATTTTCTTTCCACGCTTGGAACAGATCCTGAAAATCCTCTATCAGTTAAAGACCTCACACTCAAGACCGTCTTCCTGGTGGCAGTAACTTCAGCCTAAAGAGTGTCTGAAATCAGGAACTTAGGTTCCAAAGAGCCTTTCCTGACCTTTTTTCTGGATAGAGCAGTATTAATTCCCATGTTGGGCTCAAACCCTAAAGTGACATATATTTTTCACGAAAATCAGGAAATTGTGTTGCCTACCTTTAGCACAACAGAAGGTCAAGATGTCCATCCCCTTGATGTGGGACATACTTTGAGTCAATACTTGGAAGCTACGAAATCGTTTAGACAGTCGGATTTTCTTTTCATTCTTCTACAGGGAAAAAATAGAGGAAAACGGGCCTCAATTAGATCCATCTCTGCTTGGAGAGTACAGACCATTCAAAGGGCTTATAAAGCGAAGGGCTTGGCTCCTCCAGAGGCAGTGACTGCACACTCAACTCGGAGTATTTCAAACTCGTGGGCGGCTTCTCTTCATGTCGCACCTGAAGTCATATGTAGAGCGGCTTCTTGGTCATCTATCAATACGTTTGTTTCCCACTATTGCGTTGAACCAGCCGCTTTGTCATCCATTAATTTTGGTTTGAAAGTGCTGTCAGTGGACAGTGTTAAATAAATTTATTTTCTTGCTCAGCATTGTGCCCACCCGGGTGTGTTTGGCGAGTTATTTCCCACACGTATGCTGCCATGGAGCCTGTCAAGAAAACGGAAAATTTATATCAAATACTTACCGTAATTTTCCTTTCCTGATAGGCTCCATGGCAGCAGGAGTCCCTCCCAATGCTTGGAGTAGGCTAGTTACGAAACACGGCTGAGAGCCCACAGCTGAAATTTATAGGGAGGGGTCCTATTGGGTAGTTATGGAGGCGGGGTCAACCCACACGTATGCTGCCATGGAGCCTATCAGGAAAGGAAAATTACGGTAAGTATTTGATATAAATTTTCAGTTTTCTCAACCACCTATTACACTTTTGAAGGCGCTGGAGCACCAGGACAATTGAATTGTCCACAAAATGACCCCATTTTGGAAAGCACACACCCCAACGTATAATCTATGAGGCATAATGAGTCTTTTGAACGGTTCATTTTTTTCCAGAAGTTTTTGGAAAATGTGGGAAAAAATGAAAATGCATTTTTTTTACACAAAGTTGTCCATTTATAAGATATTTCAAACACATAGCATGTACATAGCAAAAATGACACCCCAAAATACATTCCTCTACTTCTCCTGAGTATGGCGATACCACATGTGTGAGGCTTTTACACAGCCTGGCCACATACAAAGGCCCAACATTGAAGTAGCACTTTCATGCGTTTTACAAGCATAAATTGCACATATCCTTTCTCAACCACCTATTACAGTTTTGAAGGCCCTGGAGCACCAGAAATGAACCCATTTTGGAAAGCACACACCCCAACGTATAATCTGTGAGGCATAATGAGTCTTTTGAACGGTTAATTTTTTTCCAGAAGGTTTTGAAAAAAGTGGAAAAAAAATGAAAATGCATTTTGTTTTACACAAAGTTGTCCCTTTATAAGATATTTATAACGCATAGCATGTACATAGCAAAAATGACACCCCAAAATACATTCTGCTACTCCTCCTGAGTATGGCGATACCACATGTTTGAGACTTTTACACAGCCTGGCCACATACAGAGGCCCAAAATCCAAGTAGCACCTCCAGGCATTCTAGCAGCATTAATTACACATATCATTTTCTGACTACCGATCACATTTTTGAAGGCCCTTCATATTTTTAACACATAGCAGGTACATACAAAATAACAAAAGATTACCTGTGGTTTTAGAAGTGCAGTGGTCCACAGAGGAGAGCATCGGTCCAGGCAGCAGGCAGGAATGAGGTCAGCGACAGCAAAAGCAATCATCCAGGCAGCAGGCAGGAATACTGTCCCTAGTTCATACAGGCAGAGATACTGTCAGCACAGCCAGAGCACAGCCAAAGCACAGTCAGAGCACAGCCAGAGCACAGGTCCAGGTAGCAGGCAGAGGTGTCCCGGCAGAAATACTGTCCAAAGTCAGTAGAGGCAGCAGGCAGATATATGGTCAACACAGCTAAAGTATTGGTCCAAACACCAGGAAGAAACATGGTCCATAATGTCATGGGTCTATACAGGCAGCAATATGGTCAGCACAGCCAAAGTATTGGTCCAGGCAGCAAGAAGGACCATCAAGCTTAGGGCCATGGGGACAGGGGTAGAGGCTTCTCCCACACAAATCGCTTTGAAGCCTCCGGGCAACCAGACCCTGTTCTGGGAGCACAGAAAACGAAAAACTGTTTTTCTCTACTCAGAACGCTATTCTGAAGCCCCTCACATATGTGAGACCCCTGTGTACTAAAGTAGATGGCCAAAAGATCAGTCCAAGTGGCAGGCAAAAACATGGTCGATTAACAGGCCAAGGTCGGTACACGTGGAAGTCAGAAACGTGGTTTAAATCGGCAGGCAGAGGCATCGTCGGTAAACAGGCTGAGGTTGGTACACGTGCAAGTAAGAAACGTGGTTTAAATCGGCAGGCAGAGGCATAGTCGGTAAACAGGCTGAGGTTGGTACACGTGCAAGTCAGAAACGTGGTTTAAATCGGCAAGCAAAGACATCGGCGGTAAACAGGCCAGGGTCAGTTAATTAACATGGTAGCAGGCAAATGGGGAAATGGCAGTCTGGTAATAATACAGGGAACTAATATTGGATGAATGTATGATAATTTTTGAAGCAATCTCCAATGCACAGGCCAGGTTGGGAGGGACATTGGGGACAATAATAGCTGGAATCTCTTCTTACTCCTCCTCTGCTGCATACACAACATTTCTTTTGGCGTCTTCTTCCAGATTCTGTGGGGGGAATGCTATAGGGAAGTCGACTCACAGCATCCGAGCGAATGCTTCCTGGGGCGGGACCTTGTTGGTAAATGAGGGCAGTGGCGATCGATTCAAAATACTTGAGGTAGGTGACTTGTTGGTTTTGAGTTGCTTTTTGGTAGCAGACAAACGAATTAAAAAGGGCCATGTGAAAAAGGTGAAAGGCAACTTTCTTGTACCAGTAACGGGACTTTCTGTTTGATAAGTAGGGCTGTAGCATTTGATCGTTTAAATCCACCCCCCCATATACATATTGTAGTCGTGGACACATTCGGGCTTTACAATGGGGCCGCGTCTTCTTTGGATCTCCACCACAGTGTCATTGTGGATGGTAGAGAGCATGAGGACATCTTTCTTGTCCCTCCACTTCATGGCCAACACCTCCTCGTTCCTCATGAATGCCGATTCTCCCCTTCTTAACTCTTTTGCCAACAGATTTTGTGGGAATCCCTTACGGTTTTTTTTTTAAGGTACCACAGGCCGGGGTTTTTTTACTATAAAGGTGACGAAAAAGGGGCAGGCTGGTATAGTAGTTGTCGACATATAAATGGTATCCTTTGTCGAATAGGGGGTATGCCAGCTCCCAGACAATTTTCCCACTGGTTCCAATATATGTGGGGCAATCATGGGGCTGGAGCTGGGAATCTTTGCCTTCGTAGATCCGGAATGTGAAGACATATCCAGTGGCTCGATCGCATAATTTATTTAACTTCACCCCATACCTGGATCTCTTGCTTGGTATATACTGCTTGAAGTGCAGTCGGCCAGTGAAATGTATGAGGGACTCGTCCACACAAATTTTTTGGTCTGGGATGAAAACTTCTCTAAATCGCTGGGAAAAGGAATTGATTAGGGGGCGTATCTTGTACAATTTGTCATGGTTGGGATGATCTCGGGGAGGGCACTGGGAATTATTATTGAAGTGGAGAAAACGCATAATCATGTCGTATCTTGTCCTGGACATGACAGCGGAATATATGGGCAATATGGGCATGTGTTGGATGGGGTGGGTGGACCAATATGAATGGACTTCGTTCTTTTTTGTAAGCCCCATATTAAAAGTTAGGCCCAAAAACAATTTAAATTCATCCAGTGTGACACATCGCCACTGGAACATGCGGGCGTAGGAGGAATTGGGGTTGGCAGCAATAAATTGGGATGCATACAAATTAGTTTGATCCACCATATTCTGCAGAAAATCTTGAGGGAAAAATAAAGAAAAATAATCAAATTTCAGAAAAATTTGTTGTGTCGGGCTGCACACCTGGCTGTGCGGTGAAAGGGGGGATGATAGCAGGTCCTGAGTTGGCAGGCAACCATAAGGGGTTTGCCAGGGCATCGGGAAGGTAGGACTGGGGCTGGGTTCTTCGGGTTGGGCGGGTAATTCCAGTGCTTGTACTGGGCTCCTCTTCCTCTTCCTGGGGTCTTGCGCTGCTGGTGGTAATTCCAGTGCTTGTACTGGGCTCCTCTTCCTCTTCCTGGGGTCTGGTGCTGCTGGTGGTGGGCAAATCTCCTGATCTTGGTCCTGATCGCATTCTTTTGGGAGGGACGGTTTCCTCCACGGACTCGGACTCTGATCCACTATCCTCCACTGGCTCGTATTCCGAACCAGATGATGTGAGCTCCCCGCTGCTCTCATCATTCGACATGGCAAGAATCTCATATGCCTTCTCAGGTGTGTAAACCCTTTGGGACATTATGGCAATGCTTTTTGGCGAGCCTGTGTGGTGGTACAGATGGCGGTACGGGTGGTGGTGGTACCGGTGGCGGTACGGGTGGTGGTGGTACCGATGGCGGTACAGGTGGTGGTGGCGGTACAGGTGGTGATTGTGGTACCGGTGGCGGTACAGGTGGTGGTGGCAGTACCGATGGCGGTACAGGTGGTGGTGGCGGTACAGGTGGTGGTGGCGATACAGGTGGTGATTGCGGTAACGGTGGCGGTACAGGTGGTGGTGGTACCAATGGCGGTACGGGTGGTGGTGGCGGTACAGGTTGTGATGGCGGTACATGTGGCGGTATGGGTGGTGGTGGTACCGATGGCGGTACTGACGGTGGTACGGGTGGTGGTGGTGCCGATGGCGGTACTGACGGTGGTACGGGTGGTGGTGGTACTGATGGCGGCACTAGTGGTGATACTGGGTAGCGGCCTGTGTGGCAGTATAGATGGTGGGCCTGATGGAGGTACTAGTGGCGTTACTGGTGGTGGTACCGATGGTGGTACTGGTAGCCTGTGTGGCGGTACCGATGGCGGTGGGCCTGTGACAGATGGGCTGGTTGACAGATGGGCTGGTTGACAGATGGGCTGGTTGACAGATGGGCTGATTGACAGATGGGCTGATTGACAGATGGGCTGATTGGCTGGGCTGTGTGACAGGTCCTCTTTATTGGGGGGGGGGCCGTGTTGTGCACAGTACAGTACAAAACAGTAATGTCAGACAGACACTGATTCACTCACTGATCCCTGATCTCTCCTCTCACGATCGGTGTGTGTGAGGAGAGAGCAGGGATCAGATAGTAACAGCTACTGACTTGTTTACATTTGTGACCGGCTGTGATTGGACACAGCCGGTCACCTGGTAAACAGCCAATTTCATTGGCTGTTTACCGATCGGGGAAGCGCTGTGTCCAAGGGACACTCACCTTCCTCGATCACTGCTCTAGATGCCTTCGGCGGCTCGCAGGGAGCGCGCAGCCGAGTTTGCTGTGACAGGTGATCGGCTGTGACTTTGACACAGCCGATCACGGGGTACACAGCCAATAAAATTGGCTGTTTACCTAGATCGGGGAAGCGCTGTGTCCGAGGGACACACGCCGCCGATCGCCGCACTGCGCGCCCCTGTGGGCACGCGCCGGCATGTTATCCTGCTGGACGTCATATGACGCCCAGTCAGGATAACGCAACCACTTCCCGGACATCAATATGCTATTGACCGGGCGGGAAGTGGTTAAGGCAGTATGTGCCAAGGGACAAATGTTCGAAACAAATAATTCTTATTACCACCCCTCACATTCTTGTAAATATTTTATTATAGCTTTTTATGTGACAACACTGAAGAAATGACACTTTGCTACAATGTAAAGTAGGGGGTATACAGCTTGTATAACAGTGTAAATTTGCTGTCCCCTCAAAATAACTCAGCACACAGCCATTAATGTCTAAACCGCTGGCAACAAAAGTGAGTACACCCCTAAGTGAAAATGTCCAAATTGGGCCCAAAGTGTCAATATTTTGTGTGGCCATCATTATTTTCCAGCACTGCCTTAACCCTCATATTTACAAACATGTGAGGGGTGTACTCACTGTTGTGAGATACTGTACATGTAAAAGCAGATATTTATTAATATTTTTAAAAATGACTTCTTAAGTCACATGCTGGGTTAACGTAAACACTATACCCTACCTTAAAGGGGTTGTATACCCTCACGTTTATTACCTTAATGCATTCTATGCATTATTATTATTATTATACAGGATTTATATAGCGCCGACAGTTTACGCAGCGCTTTACAACATTAGGGCAGACACTACAAGTACAATACAATTCAATACAGGAGGAATCGGAGGGCCCTTTAAGGTGAAAAATCTTCTGTGCTGCAGCTGCCCCACAGAGCCCCCCCTTTTTCTTACCTGATTGTTTACCGTTTCTTAGCCCGATCGTTCCAGCGACGGGGATGAGCTCAGCAGCTCCAGCCACTGTCTTGGGTCCTCATTGGATAGATTGATAGCAGCAGGAGCCATTGGTTTCCGCTTCCGCTTCAAATCCAGTGACACGGGAGTTGGGGGCGGGGCCGAGTCGTGCTGTTTGTGTAAATAGATGCAGCAGCAAGACTCGGAAACATGCCCGCACGAGTACCCCCCATGGAATGCGGCTCTCCGTGGGGGCACTCGAGAAGAGGAGGAGCCAGGGGCGCCACGGGGGACCCCAGAAAAGGAGGATTGGGCCACTCTCTGCAAAACCCTTGCACAGGGGAGGTAAGTATAACATGTTTGTTATTTAAAATAAAAAAAAACGAAGCTTTACAATCACTTTAATTCCTCATTTATTTATTTGAAAATTTTGTAACCACTCATGCTTTTACCTTCCTTTATTTATTTTTTCCTTTTCCGTAATTAAGAAGCAAGGCAGTTAAGGGGTATGTTGATATAACTAAGAAGACACATAAAGGATTCATTACAATAACCTACTAAAAATATGACATTTAAAGAGTAAGTAAACCCTGATGGGTTTTAGTTCCTCTTTTGCTCCCTGCATACCCTGCAAATTAAAAGCTTAATGGGCTAGTATGCATCGCATTCTAGCCCATTATGTGACACTTACCTGCAAACGAAGCCCATCCTGTGCAGGCCACGTCCATCTTTGCCCCTCTTCCTTCTGGGGCCACAAACACATGTGCGCGCGAGCCATCATTCACGCCACTTGTGAGTGAATAAACGACATGGAGGTCCGTTTCTTCACTGCGCATGCGCCGATGACATCATTGGTGCACTACAAGGTAAATATCTCCTGAACGGCGTACGTTTAGGAGATACTTCCACTACTTCCACTTCTAGGCTTACCTATAGGTAAAAGTCACACACAAAAGAGTTTACAAACACTTTAAAAAGAACCTCTCAGCTACTTTAAAATTCAAAGTCCAGGTTCATTTTTTTCCTTGAATCTCATCATATAAAAAAAATAGCCCCCCTTGTTGACATCCTTGTGTACAATGCAGGATCACTGACCACTATTAGTCCTGCATTGTACATGATCATTTAGAAGTGCCTGTCCACATTCCAGCATTAGAGAGGACTGTAGGTATGCAGGACCACTGGTTTAGACAAAAAAAAGAAACATAATCTTTGTGCGTGTGTGTGTGTGTGTGGGGGGGGGGGGTTGCGAGGTTGGGGGTGGCAAACAATTATTGTAGCATGCTTCACATTGTTTCAAATCTTGTGATTTGCACCCCACCCCCACCCCCCCTTGAGATTGCTTAAAACTATACATCCTTATATTACATTGAAATGACTAATTCAGGTAATTACCTTTAAAAAGAGAAGAAGGGATAAAAACCTTCAAACTGAAAAGACTTATCAATTAATTTCAGAGTGTTCACATTATTGAAATGTAGCACAGACCCCAGACCAGCCTGGCTGTATTATTCCAGGTTTCATTCCCTGTGAGTTACATGGCAGCCGAGCACACAGCAGTGCTTAGTCTCTCAACTCAAGAATCTGGCAGAACATGTATTTTTGCTATTTATTACTGATTTACCTTGGGTAGAGTGTGAGGTGAACCTTGGGATATTAAAAACTTTGCAGAAAAGATAGTGGAAGACCTGTCCAACTGTACTGTCTCTTCAGGGTGCAGCCACCCTTATGAAGTTAGCGAAAGTGGACTACAGCTCAGGGCACCCTATTGTGAAGGTAAAACCTAAGCCAGTAAACTTTGAGCAGCCTTCCCAAATGTTAGCATAGACAGTCTCTGATATCTTTTCAGGCTTGTACTCGCTGTGCCCTGGATACTTGGATGCTTTCCTGCAGTACCAGACAGTTCCTTCACTGTGTGCCTCCAGATCAGATCCTCTGTGGACTTCCTGTAGCTGCTCTCAGCAACTTGATGTGGGTCCCCTAGCTCTAACTGGGGTTGGGACCAGATGGCCTATTCTTAACTTCAGCTATGTGCCCCAAAGGGCCACAGCTCTCAGGCTGGGTCTCTTCCCAGAGGACAAGGACCCTGCTGTTCCAGGCGCCAGCCTATTTCTACACACTTCAGCCCCCTACTAGCTATTCTTCCTGCCAGGGATGGGCTGAGGCTGTATGAATACAAAAAAAAGTGAGGGTCTGCATCTTCCAGAGAAATCAAGGGGAAAGCAGTTGAGCCTGCAACCAGCAGAACACAGAACAGCCAAAGCAATCAAACTTTGCTCCACTGGCTACAGAGGAACTAAAAACTAAATTTGCCTCAACTGCTAGCAACCCAACTAAAGTGCTACACAAACTACATATTATAGCTGGTATCTTACCCGCGCATCCTACTAGTTTTACAATTCCAGTTTAAAGGGAGACAGTTTTTTTTTTTCCCCCCCAACACATTTACCTGGACCAGCATTTGTCCAGAGGTCCCGGCTTCAGACGATCACATCCTGAAATTAAACCCACAAATAGTGTTGCTGTATATCATTTCCAAAAAAAAATCACAGCATTTTCCTCAGTACACCTCTGAAAAGCAATTAGCCCTGATGTAAGCAGTGAGCTGTATCTTGGAAGAGGTTATACATCATAATACCTTGATGGGTGGATGCCAGTCTGGAGGAGTGGGCGTTCCTAGACATGCAGACCGCCCTAGGTAACACCTGCATGTGATGTTGAGCCTCCATGATTAATAAAAATTAAATCCAATGAATGAAAGCGGTGGGCCAGAAACAGTCAGGCTGGGGAGGAAAGAACTAGATGCAACTAGACATCCTCCAGCCAGGAAATGAGGGGCAGGCTCTATCGGACTTGCTGCACCCTCTGATGTAATTGTGAAAAGCTCACAGTGTGCTGTGCAGTGAAATCAGAGTAAGCAATGTCAGTACAGGAGAGGAGCCTGTACAACTCTGCAAGGTTGAAGTAAACAAAAATAAATCCATGTTATTGGTGAAAAATTTACAAGGAAACAGCTGCTATGTACAATGTCCAGTCACTTGAGATATTAGAAATATAATACAAACAGTGCAGCACTAAATTTTGAAATAACCCTGTAATGAACATGTGGTTTGATTAGTAATTGCAAGAAACCTATTAAATATAGTCCCAAGAAGATTTTCCAAGATGATAATCAAGATGAAGAGCCCCACATGCCGTGATAGTAATGGAAAGCAGAATAGAGTGGGTGTCACCAACCAAAAGTCATGCTGCGCTTACTAAAAATCGTGTGACTCCCCTAGCTAAGAGTGGTCAGACTGCACTTCATTTACAATAATCAGGCCAGACTGTTTGGATATCCTCCCCATCTCCGGACGAACTGACACCATAGGGAGAAGTAGATGAATGGCCTGCATATCAATGACATGCCTTATATAAAGGACTATGTCCAAGTGTGGTTTTCCCACATAGTATAAGCCAATATAAAAGCCATCCTCCCAGGTTAATAAAATATTTAACAACTACAAAAATTCAAACCAACATTTTGAAGAGTAGGACTTCAGCTGATAAATCCAACTGGTTTAAGCCCTGGAAATACATCTTTTAGCATCTCCCCCTCCGGAGGGGAATGCACTTCTCCAGAGCAAAGAAAACAGTACCAGTGGGGTTCCTATTGTGTTTCAGGGCATAGGGTTTAGACAGGTGATGAAAGACTGTATGTCATATGACTTTCCTGTCTGCACAGAATTAAAACTTGTTATCTTCCTTCTTCTAAGTACATTAATCTGACATGCCCTGCATTTCCTACAAAAATAATATCCATTCATTTATGTAAAAATAAATTTGGCCTCTGTGGCTGATGAGCCACATTGGGTGCCACCCTATTCCTTAAATTATTGGCTCCTCTAAATATGACTGTGGTTTATTCCAGCAAAAATAGGGCCCAAAGTTCAATCATTCTTTAGAATCTGCATTGTTTCCTTATAATGCTCTTGGCAGCATAATGTTGGCAGGAGTACATTGTAAAGAAGGCCAAATCAAAATCCTGTGACCCCAAAAGATCAAAAGATTTTCTGTTTGCCCAAAGTCCACCATCTGGATAACCCTCTGGGGTGACCCATCATCAGTGGTATTGACTCCATCACTGCTCGGGCAGAAAAAAATATTGGCCATTATCTTCAACCAGTGGTGATGAGCACCCCATCCTTCCTTAAGGACACCAAACACGTTATGAACATGTTAGGAGACATTTGATGGAGATCTGATTATTTGCTTGTTACAGCAGCTTAATACAGCAATTTCCCATGAATTAGGGTTGCAACATTACCTGAATCAGGATGTCACTATCCCAAGGATTCAATGTGAGTTTATACTGGACTTACTCCAATTCTTCATGACTCACAACTATTTTTGGAGTCAGGGGTCATTCTATATTCAAAAAAAGTGTGTAACTATGGGGGCTAAGGTTTCTTGATAAGGGGTACAAAGAAGATACACTTGATCAGATTATTCAGGAGGTGGCAAGTCAGGATTGGGAACAACTTATCTCGGATATTGGCCACCCCAATAGGTGGTCACAGAATTTTGGTTTGGCCTAAATTTACAACTTACTCCTGCCAACATTATGCTGTCCAGAGCATTATAAGAAAACACTGGCAGGTTGTAAAGAATGATCAAACTTTGGACCCTATTTTGCCAGATTGCCCCACAGTCATATTTAAACTTTATTTATTAATTATATTTTTGAGATTGAGAATACATATATTTGCACTTTTTGATGAACTTTTTAGATATATATGAATTTGGGATGTTAGAATGTCACTTATGAACAACAGTTTTTTGGCGCAAAATATCTAGGGTTGCACAAGGAAATTGTGGTAACACATATATATTATTTCCTGTTTTTGCTTTTCTTGTATTTGCACTTTATTTTTCACATATATCACACATTATTTGTTACATGTATATAGGAAGTAATGGCACAGTATTCATAGTGTGGAATTGATCAGTTTTACACGTGCTAATTATAAGGAGCTTATCATCACTGGATTGTAGTATTTTTCACGATATTGCAGGATGTTTTCTGATTTGCGCTATTTTTTTCTTTTCATTGAGTGAGACAAATTGTTACATCAATAACAGTTGAGAATAACTGGGGTTGCCAGTATATGGTGATTTATTCAACAAGGTTTTAATTGTGATTAGGAGGAATTTTTATTCATGTTTTGTTACTTTGAATTTTTGTAGTTGTTAAATATTTAAATATTTTATTAACCTGGGAGGATGGCATTTATATTGGCTATACTCAGTGGAGGATTAAGGTGGTCATGGGCCCCTAGGCTACTTTTTGTGTGGCCCCCTCCTAAGCATGCTTTACTAGAAAATCGTATTTTCTATCGAACATTTTGCCGCTTTGCTGTCCTGTAGCACCCAGGCAGTGACGTATCATTTGAAGACCAATTTGACCTTATAAACCCTGGCAACATATAGGGATAAAGTGAGCACTGAGCCCAACACAGTGTACACCCCTATCTCTATTGCTCCCAATGGGGAATTCATGTACAAAAACAATACACTTTTAAGAAAGGAAAAAGGATAAAATTATGAATGACATTGGGCTGTAATAATGTCCATGAGGCCTATAATATTGTCCATAAAGTTCATGGAATAATAGCACTTGTGGAAGGCAGCCTCATTGAAGAAAAAGAAGCAATCCTCTGAGCACTCTGAAAATGAAACAAAGGCGCCACTCTAAGTGATATTTTTATTAATTTATATATATTTATGTATATGTAGAATAAAAACAATGTAAAAATGGATGGGGGGACAATTTTGATAGTGCTGTGTGGGCCCATGAAACAAGGAATGGCGTGTACTGCTGAAAAAAGGAGGGGATAAAGAATGTGCGAGATGAAAAAAAGGGTTTGAAGAAATGATGATGATGGATGGTTTCATAGTTTCCCAAATAGCTCTGAACGATCGCAGCATTATCCAATGCACGTAGCGTTTTGTCAACCTGTCAGTGTCACTCACTGGCTGTATAAACCCTGCCCAATCACAGCCCACGTTAGGCCTGAGGAAGGAGCATAGCTCCAAAAAAGCGTCGCCTATTCGTGCCCGCTTCCGGAAGTGACGTCATCCTCCTGGTTCCCACCGTGCGTTGCAATGGCAGGAAGTGCCAGCATCCATTGGCGCAGCCTGTCCATCGGACACCACTGCAATCCAGGAAACGGACCAGACTCACTCCCAGGATATCCGGCAGCTTTTGTCAACATGCTTGTTCACTGGGGCTGGCAGTAATGTTTTCTCAACTTTAAAGTATGCTGGCAGCGCTGTCCCAGGGCCAGGAGAGGCGGTACAGCTGGCCTGACACCCCCCCCCAATGGGCGGCACCCGGGGCGGACCGCCCGATCCCCGCCCCTGTTGGTAAAAAAACATTTATCGGCGTATTCGTATAACATGCAGGCATGGTTTTTATTCTACATATACATAAATATATATAAATTAATAAAAATATCATGGCCAATCGGGGGTCCATGCACACGTGGGGCCCTAGGTTGCAGCCTAGACCAGCCTGTGCATTGATCCACTCCTGGCTATACTATGTGGGAAAACCACATTTGAACATTGTCCTGCATAAAGCATATCCTTGATATGCAGGCCATTATGGCCCTCCATTTGCTTTAATATAATTTAAATCTCATTTTATTTTTAGAGTGCTTATTTGTAATCTACCACAAGATTGTGCTGAGGATGGATCGGCGGGTTACCATATCTCAGTGCTTTGATATTGTTTACATGTTAGGCGGTTGGGCCGTCCCCCCACGGGAATGATGGGGCCATTGCGTTGATCCTCCCGGGTCTATTGTTGTATATAAGAGCATAGTAATGGCGTGTGAGCGTGTCCCTGATTACATCATTAATGATGTAACGCGTAGGCCAGAGCCATGCATACACGCTACCATGCATGAGCGATTAATGGTCGGCCATCTTGCTTCCTCAAGGAAATGATCTGATGACATGACACGGATTAATTCTTGCAGGGAATTTGAATACTGAGGGCTGCTCTACAGCATTTGTCTGCTTTTCCCCATAGTGCTAGTTCATCCAGAGACGGGAGGATATCCAAACCATCTGGCCTGGTTATTGTAAATGAAGTGCAGTCTGACCACTCTTAGCTAGGGGGGTCACGTGATTTCTGGTAAGCGCAGGATGTTTTGGTTAGTGACACCCACTCTATCTTTCTTGGAATTATTAATCACACCACATGTTTATTACACGTTTTTTATAAAAATTAGCGCTGCACTGTATGTATTATAAGATTGAAGGAAAGGCTGCAACTCAGCTTTTCACTCAACAAATATCAATGAAAACATTCACAAATGATGAGAAACCTGTAATTTGTCAGAGATTGTTAAGGAAATGTCATACATTATTCAGAAAATAGCTCTTAATTTTTGCTGCTGGCCCTTTAAATATCCTGTGACCCCAGAGGCCAGTAGGTGGGGCTTTTGATGATGTGCTCCCTGTGATGAGCATGCAATGATGACATAATCAGGAGTCCCGCCTACTGACTCCAGATCGCTGGTACATGTCATTGTTCTGGGGGCGCCTGAAGAACAACATAGTGACGCCTTTACAGTATGCAGCAGCTCAACATTAAGGTCCAACTCCTTACTGTCACACATATGTGTGACCCCAACGGAAAGGACTTAAAGAAAACATGTCCTGAGAAAAACATGGACGTTGCCATTGTTAACCTCTGCCTTTGATAATGCAGATTGCCTGGCTGATATGGTTTGCTTCAGTACTGTCAATAACTGACCCTGAGCACGTATGTGACTGAGGACTTCTAAGTGATCTGCATACTTGTGGTAGGTCAGGCCCCATTCACACCTGAGCCGTCTCAAGCATGTTTCCAGAAGCTCTTCAACACTTGACAACAGATTTCCAAGTTATCCTATGAGGCCCAGTCACATCTGAGTGATATGATGTTGCTTTTTGCGCCAGATAAATCAGCAGGTTCTATAGGGTGGGAAAGTATGTTTTTGGCCCTATAGACTAGCAATTACCATGGATTACCACAACACATGGCCTCATCATGGTTCTTTGCATTAAGGCTGCGTGCACACAGGGGTATTAAAGCAAAATCTAAATCTAAAAAGAAAAACTGCAAGCAGGCAGGTTCTTTATTGCAGAGGAGACAGACATGCAATGTAATAAACCTATCTGCCCGGATAACAGTTATCTGAAAAATGTAGGCGGAGCTGTGCATGTGCAGCTCGCTTAAATTCTGGCACAGATCCAGATGACTGCTCTTCTGTGCATGCACGGGAGTGACATCATCCTGTGTCGGCCAATAAAGATGGCCATAGACTGGCAATAGGAAGAAGAAGCCAGCGCCAGCAAGGGACATTGCAGGCGTTCATTTCAGCAGAGAAAGTGCTTAGTCTGGCATGTATTTATGCACGTTGATGCACGCATTTCTATGTGTCAATGTTCGTAAGGCCTCGTTCACCTAGGAGTGTTACAACGCATGCCTGTCTGAGGGCCATGTTTACCCGCATGGGGATGAACAGGTGTTCCACACCTCCCTGTGCAGGCAGTCCTATTCATGTCAATTCAGATGCAGAGGCTGCACCGATGCAGGCACTGCTCCCAATTTAACATCTATCCAGGTGCGTAGCCCCAAATGCAGATAGTGAAGTAGAATATTAATTGTCCTAGCCACTAGACTGAAATTACTGGCAAACGTGTGCAAATGTGCATATTTATGTGCTATTATGCGTAAAATAAGGCCAGTATGCAGTATGCTTCTCTCTGAAAGCGGGTTTGGAGCAATTTTTTTATGCCTCTAAATGATGATCTAAAATACAAATCTAAGCACCCCCAAATGAGTACACCCCTTCACATTTTTATAAATATTTTATTATATCTTTTCATGTGACAAGACTGAAGAAATAACTTTGCTACAATGTAAAGTAGTGAGTGTACAGCTTGTTACAAGGTCCCAGGTTTGAATGGGGAGCAGGTGTGTTAAATTTGGTGTTATCTCTCACTCTCTCATACTGGTCACTGGACGTTCAACATGCCACCTCATGGCAAAGAACTCTGAGGATCCGAAAAAAAAATTGTTGCTCTACATAAAGATGGCCTAGGCTATAAGAAGATTGACAAGACCCTCAAACTGAGCTGCAGCACGGTGGCCAAGACCATACAGTGGTTTAACAGGACAGGTTCCACTCAGAACCGACCTCGGCATGGTCGACTAAAGAAGTTGAGTGCACGTGCTCAGCATCATATCCAGAGGTTGTCTTTGGGAAATAGACTTATGAGTACTGCCAGCATTGCTGAAGAGGTTGAAGGGGTTGGGGTCAGCCTGTCAGTGCTCAGACCATATGCCGCAGACTGCATCAAATTGGTCTGCATGGCTGTTGTCTCAGAAGGAAGCCTCTTCTAAAGATGATGCACAAGAAAGCCCGCAAACAGTTTGCTGAAGACAAGCAGACTAAGGACATGGATTAAATAATCAATAAATTTAATCCCAAATATCGGTGAAATAAACAAACACCGACACCTAGGATAAATTCGCAGGCGCTCAAAAATTGCTCCAGATGTAACTAGCTATACCACCATAAATAACATTATCCGGTGATAAACCCGTTCTCTGAAGAAAATGTGAGTATAAGTGTAAAACTGGTGAACAATAAACAATGATGGTGATACCCTCTATCAGGGACTCAATCACCCATGAGTGACACCCCTAAAATAAAATACACATATCAAATATACTACAGTATGAATACGTGATGTGATTATATACCTAGCAGTATACAATGGTGGTGACACCCTCTAAATAGTGTTGATAATCTAAGTATAGCAAGCTAAATTAATAGCATACCTTAAACATCAATGAGAAAATATAAACATAATGAAATGTAATAATATAAAATCAAACAGAGATGTGATCTAATAACTATGTGTGTCACGCCCCTATTCAACCCAGAATGGACTGGATATATTAGATCAGGGTGTGACTAATGATATAATGGTGACACCCTCTAATAATGGGTCAGTAATCTGTGTATGGTACACCTCATGAATGGCGGACCACAAAAATGAACACCTGTAAAGAAGCGCAATATTATAAATAGAACTTCTTATAATGAATAAGTGAGTGTAAATTGTGGTGGAAAAACATAAATATATATATAAAAGTGACAGCGAAAAAACGTGCAAATAGTTCAATTCATGCTGCAAAGTTCAGCAACTCCCAAAAACAGTTCATGAATAGAACCAGCCCTTGATAGAGGCTGTAAGTGATTAAAGCTGGTGACCACAAAATATTCAATCAAATGTCCCACATAGATGATTCCTCAGTGATAGATGTCAAGAAAATGATGAGTATCTCCGTGCTCCTTCCACCTCACCACTGTGCTAGTGAATCGCACTCTCCAGACATGCACTCACCAAAATGAAATGCCAGCACTTTCATGCACGGCAAAACAAGCTTTCTTTACCACACTCCTGGGTAAATATTGCATACGAGGCTCACAAGGATGATGTTCAATGGATCCACATAAAAGGAAATGAATGCTCAAATAGTGTAATTCCGCATAGAAAATTTATTAAAATCATGCAAACTTCACACATAGCACTCACATTGTGTAAACTTAAGACAAGCTCAAACCGTGTAATGCACAGCAAACTTCAACCCAGTGGAATCAGTAACAACAATGGTCACGGCGGACCCGAGGTGTGCAACTGCTGGATGCTCTCTCACCCCTCCCTCGGGAAACCTCCGTCCCTCCGTGCGCTCGTATCCTACTCTCCTGTGTGGCCGAAAGCAAGTACGTCACAGCTCACAGCCACGCCCCGACATGTTTCGTCATGGAACGACTTATTCATGGGATTGGCTGTGTGCGCTGTCACTCAACTTTTATATCCACTCTCAAGTATCCGCCCAATGGATTACGTCATGCGCATGCGCACACCTCGCGTCCCCGTACGCTGGATACAATGATATCTTCACAAAGCAGAGAAAATCAGCGGTTGCAATGGTCTTTTCACATAACTAGCCCACTGATGTGTGACAACCCCCTTACAGGGCCAGTAACTAATCTGGATTAGCTTATTACCTGATCACAATACCTAATTAATATAAAAAATATATATAAAATATATGTGTGCGTATCAATTAAAATATCAATAAAAATTAAAGGGTCAATTCCGACACCTTGCATTCCATTCCAGCTATATGTCATGATCGTAAATAGACAGCTGCGCTATAGACACATAATATTAAAATACACCTATGTCATTGCTACAATTACTGAGCAGACCTCTAATAAAAACTCCATTAGTGACTATGAATGTTCCAATGCTGAATTCTGATTACAGGAAAATCTATGGGAATACCAACTCTAGAGATGTAGGGAATATATATAAAAGATAAATAAAAATAAAAAATAAAAAATAAAAACTCCATATAAAATACACTCACTGAGTAATACCTAACATGCCTGAAAACTCTGGGGGTAGCGTACTAAAACTACAAGGTTCTCCTAGATGAACAAGCTGAAATAAATCAGACCTTTAAATATCATCATCTTACAGATAACTGCATACTATACCTAGAGGGCAGATCTAAAAATCATTGATGAAGCAGTTTAGATCTAATTCAATGTTCAACCCTCTGGGGGTCAAACTCTTCATCAAAAATATCCATCTCGTTTCCCGCTGGGATAGGTCCCTCACTCTATTGGACCCTCTCCAGGAGGGATGCACAGTATCAATCCCACAGAATTGTAGTAATGATGGGTCTTGTTGATGTTTTTCTTTAAAATGTAGGGAGACACTATGGTACTTATACCCATTCTTAATGTTGGTCATATGTTCCGAGATTCTTACCCTCAACAATCTCTTCGTTCTCCCTACATACAGAAGGCCACAAGGGCACCACATAAGATAAACTACATGCGTTAGATTACAAGTGATAAATTCCTTAATTTCAAAGGATTCTCCATCCCTATTAGTTACATGGGTTATTCCTCTGTGGTTCTTTCTAGCAGTCCTGCAACAAATACATTTTCTACAACTGTAGAAGCCTCTAAAGTCAAATTTCAACAGGTTCTTCCTAGGTGGGTCTAAAATCCTTTTAACCACATGATCCCCAAAATTAGGGGCTTTTCTATAAATAAAGGTGGGCCGACTCGGTAATACCTCTCCCAAGTGCCTATCCTTACATAAAACATGCCAATGTTTATTAAAAATATGTTCAATGTCTTTGTATTGGCAGTGAAATCCTGAAATAAAACCAAATTGGTGCTTGCCATCACTGGGTGTATTAGGAGATTTTTTTAGGCATTGTTCCCTAGGTACCAGTGATACTTCCTGAGTGATTCTATTTAATTCATCCTCCCGATATCCTTTTTGTATGAATCTATTTTTAAGAACATCTGCTTGCTCAAAAAAATCTTCGAGTTCAGTACAATTTCGACGTACACGTAATAACTGCCCCTTTGGAATGTTTTTTATCCAAGCCGGATGGTGGCCACTTCTTATTGATAGGTAGCTATTTCGATCAGTCGGCTTGAAATAAACCTTAGTTTTCAATGAGTTGCCCTGTCTCTCAATGATCACATCTAGAAAATTGACCGATAAGCTACTGATCTGATGCTCCAATTTAATATTATTAGAATTATTATTGAGCTCTTGTACAAAATCAATGGCTGATTCCTCTGTCCCCTCCCAAATGAACAGGAGGTCGTCTATAAAACGCCGGTAGAATAACAGTTGGGGTCTTCTCTGACTAAACACCTTTCTGTCCTCCCACTCTGCCATGAACAGGTTGGCGAGGCTGGGAGCATATTTGGCTCCCATCGCCACGCCAACCTGCTGGGAGTAAAAGTGTCCGTCACACCAAAAATAGCTATGGGACATGCAAAAATCCAATGCATGTCCTAAGAATCTCTTTTGTACATCAGGGATATCCTCTCTCTTACTTAAAGCCCAATTCAGGGCTAAGGCAGCGTCTTCGTGTTGAATAATAGTGTATAAGGAGGCTACATCCGCCGTTACCAAATACACTGTAGATGAGGTCTCCAATTTGACATCACTGAGTAATGTTAATAAATCACTGGTATCTCTCAAATAGGCCCTAGTGTCCTTGACACTCGGTTGAAGAAATGTGTCAAGGTATTCACCTAATCTCGCCGTGACAGAGCCAATTCCATTCACAATTGGCCGAGGCGGAGGGCACTGTGTGTTCTTGTGCACCTTAGGTAGGGTGTAAATAATAGGGATACGGCATGCACTAGGAACTAAATATCTCTTTTCTTTAACATTCAATGCATCCATCTTAAAACCCCAATCCACAAGAGCAGATAACTGCACTTTATAGGTGTCTGTTGGGTCTGTAGACAATTTTCTATATGTGGTTCTATCTCCCACCAATTCCAACAGTTGGTTCAAGTAAAATGTTTTATCCAACAGAACCACACCACCCCCCTTATCAGCCGGGCGTACTATCAAATTCTTTTTTTCTTCTAAGGATCTGATGCCATCCCTGATATAGTGGGGGTTCACACCCTTACGTGGTACTAACTTCTCAATATCACTCAGCACCAGGCTTTTAAACACCTCTATGAAATGGTTGCTTGGGTTTTGGGGATTAAAAACGGATTTATTCCTTAACCCAGTATCTATCTTATTTGTGGGTACCCTAGATCTCTCAGAGGATTCCACCGGATGATTCAGGAAGTATTTTTTAATGTTCATCTTCCTGATAAACTTGTGTGCATCAATGTACACATCAAATTTATTCATTTCCCTCTTAGGGGCGCATTTCAGACCCAGATTTAGAATATTAAGTTCCTTATGGCTAAGTTCCACACTACTTAAATTATATACCCCAGTTTTTACACATCCCTCGGTCTTTTCCTGGGGTTTCTTGGATCTTCCTGCCCTACATCCTCTCCTTCTCCTTGGTTTGGCATAATCTCCCTGTCTATTCCTGGGGGTATGCTATTAATTTAGCTTGCTATACTTAGATTATCAACACTATTTAGAGGGTGTCACCACCATTGTATACTGCTAGGTATATAATCACATCACGTATTCATACTGTAGTATATTTGATATGTGTATTTTATTTTAGGGGTGTCACTCATGGGTGATTGAGTCCCTGATAGAGGGTATCACCATCATTGTTTATTGTTCACCAGTTTTACACTTATACTCACATTTTCTTCAGAGAACGGGTTTATCACCGGATAATGTTATTTATGGTGGTATAGCTAGTTACATCTGGAGCAATTTTTGAGCGCCTGCGAATTTATCCTAGGTGTCGGTGTTTGTTTATTTCACCGATATTTGGGATTAAATTTATTGATTATTTTGTGGTTTTGATTTAAGTGGGCAGCTCTACATCTCTTATTTACTAGATTATAATATATTTAGTACAACTTTATATATACTTATATATTCTTTGTCAGCACTTTCACTGGTGTTTACTTTATTTTCCATAATTCTAAAGGGGATTTTGGCGCGGTGGAGGTGTCCCTCGTGCAGAGGGTGAGAGCATTTAGGACACTTGGTTGTTACAGTTTATTTTCAGTTTACCACTCGCAGCCATGGATGCGTTTAACTTTTTGACTAATAGACAACTTAGCCCCGAATCTATCTTCTCTAACGATCAATCAATGATCGAAGAAGAGGAAGATCTTTCAGTACTATTAAAAACTCTGGATGGTCTACTTAGTCCTGAAAAGGAAACAAATTAAATTGAAGATGCTGAGTGAAAAAATTAAAGATTTACAGGATAAATTAGAACCAATGAAGGATACCAACCAGATGAAGGATTTTAATATTAGTATTTAGAAGAAATTAGAAAAAATTGATCGAGACACTCAAAAGAAGAAGGTAAAGAAATACAATAGGGATGCCAATGATTTTTAAAACTAATAGAATATATGCGTGGCAAGCCGCACCTGAGAACAACAGTGCTGACCCAGCTGCTAACAATAATGCGACGGGGGGAATTAACACATCCCAGAACATAACTGAGATTAGGAAGAACTCAGGGATTAAAGTAAAAAATGGTAATGATGTTATGAACCCTAAACCCAAAGAGAGGGGACGCAGTGTAGGGGGTGATCATTATGAAAGGGAATATCATTGTTCCCCTAGACCCGCATCACGTGGAAGAGGAGGGGGAGGATACTACCGTTCTCCAAGACCTCCTTACCAGGGAAGGAATGGATATCCATCAGGATACTCTAATCAGTACCCACCCTCTGGAGATCACAGAAACTTTGCACCACAAGAATATAGGCAGTATGACCAACCACCCTATCATTACTCTGAGGGGTATGGTCATATCCCCCTATATAATAGATTTGCACCATTGGAAAGGGAAGAGCGCTCTAGCCATCCCCCTTTTTTAGGACAACGGGGGAGGGGAAGGGGGACACCGAGAAGGAACCCCAAGAGCCCCTACCACAGGGGGGGAGGGAAACAGGTGCCCCCCCCAGGAATAGACAGGGAGATTATGCCAAACCAAGGAGAAGGAGAGGATGTAGGGCAGGAAGATCCAAGAAACCCCAGGAAAAGACCGAGGGATGTGTAAAAACTGGGGTATATAATTTAAGTAGTGTGGAACTTAGCCATAAGGAACTTAATATTCTAAATCTGGGTCTGAAATGCGCCCCTAAGAGGGAAATGAATAAATTTGATGTGTACATTGATGCACACAAGTTTATCAGGAAGATGAACATTAAAAAATACTTCCTGAATCATCCGGTGGAATCCTCTGAGAGATCTAGGGTACCCACAAATAAGATAGATACTGGGTTAAGGAATAAATCCGTTTTTAATCCCCAAAACCCAAGCAACCATTTCATAGAGGTGTTTAAAAGCCTGGTGCTGAGTGATATTGAGAAGTTAGTACCACGTAAGGGTGTGAACCCCCACTATATCAGGGATGGCATCAGATCCTTAGAAGAAAAAAAGAATTTGATAGTACGCCCGGCTGATAAGGGGGGTGGTGTGGTTCTGTTGGATAAAACATTTTACTTGAACCAACTGTTGGAATTGGTGGGAGATAGAACCACATATAGAAAATTGTCTACAGACCCAACAGACACCTATAAAGTGCAGTTATCTGCTCTTGTGGATTGGGGTTTTAAGATGGATGCATTGAATGTTAAAGAAAAGAGATATTTAGTTCCTAGTGCATGCCGTATCCCTATTATTTACACCCTACCTAAGGTGCACAAGAACACACAGTGCCCTCCGCCTCGGCCAATTGTGAATGGAATTGGCTCTGTCACGGCGAGATTAGGTGAATACCTTGACACATTTCTTCAACCGAGTGTCAAGGACACTAGGGCCTATTTGAGAGATACCAGTGATTTATTAACATTACTCAGTGATGTCAAATTGGAGACCTCATCTACAGTGTATTTGGTAACGGCGGATGTAGCCTCCTTATACACTATTATTCAACACGAAGACGCTGCCTTAGCCCTGAATTGGGCTTTAAGTAAGAGAGAGGATATCCCTGATGTACAAAAGAGATTCTTAGGACATGCATTGGATTTTTGCATGTCCCATAGCTATTTTTGGTGTGACGGACACTTTTACTCCCAGCAGGTTGGCGTGGCGATGGGAGCCAAATATGCTCCCAGCCTCGCCAACCTGTTCATGGCAGAGTGGGAGGACAGAAAGGTGTTTAGTCAGAGAAGACCCCAACTGTTATTCTACCGGCGTTTTATAGACGACCTCCTGTTCATTTGGGAGGGGACAGAGGAATCAGCCATTGATTTTGTACAAGAGCTCAATAATAATTCTAATAATATTAAATTGGAGCATCAGATCAGTAGCTTATCGGTCAATTTTCTAGATGTGATCATTGAGAGACAGGGCAACTCATTGAAAACTAAGGTTTATTTCAAGCCGACTGATCGAAATAGCTACCTATCAATAAGAAGTGGCCACCATCCGGCTTGGATAAAAAACATTCCAAAGGGGCA
Source organism: Lithobates septentrionalis (assembly GCA_037952835.1). Lineage (NCBI taxonomy): Eukaryota > Metazoa > Chordata > Amphibia > Anura > Ranidae > Lithobates > Lithobates septentrionalis. The sequence continues at coordinate 1,942,284 of JBBDGP010001158.1, read as the reverse complement.
GTTATTACGTGTACGTCGAAATTGTACTGAACTCGAAGATTTTTTTGAGCAAGCAGATGTTCTTAAAAATAGATTCATACAAAAAGGATATCGGGAGGATGAATTAAATAGAATCACTCAGGAAGTATCACTGGTACCTAGGGAACAATGCCTAAAAAAATCTCCTAATACACCCAGTGATGGCAAGCACCAATTTGGTTTTATTTCAGGATTTCACTGCCAATACAAAGACATTGAACATATTTTTAATAAACATTGGCATGTTTTATGTAAGGATAGGCACTTGGGAGAGGTATTACCGAGTCGGCCCACCTTTATTTATAGAAAAGCCCCTAATTTTGGGGATCATGTGGTTAAAAGGATTTTAGACCCACCTAGGAAGAACCTGTTGAAATTTGACTTTAGAGGCTTCTACAGTTGTAGAAAATGTATTTGTTGCAGGACTGCTAGAAAGAACCACAGAGGAATAACCCATGTAACTAATAGGGATGGAGAATCCTTTGAAATTAAGGAATTTATCACTTGTAATCTAACGCATGTAGTTTATCTTATGTGGTGCCCTTGTGGCCTTCTGTATGTAGGGAGAACGAAGAGATTGTTGAGGGTAAGAATCTCGGAACATATGACCAACATTAAGAATGGGTATAAGTACCATAGTGTCTCCCTACATTTTAAAGAAAAACATCAACAAGACCCATCATTACTACAATTCTGTGGGATTGATACTGTGCATCCCTCCTGGAGAGGGTCCAATAGAGTGAGGGACCTATCCCAGCGGGAAACGAGATGGATATTTTTGATGAAGAGTTTGACCCCCAGAGGGTTGAACATTGAATTAGATCTAAACTGCTTCATCAATGATTTTTAGATCTGCCCTCTAGGTATAGTATGCAGTTATCTGTAAGATGATGATATTTAAAGGTCTGATTTATTTCAGCTTGTTCATCTAGGAGAACCTTGTAGTTTTAGTACGCTACCCCCAGAGTTTTCAGGCATGTTAGGTATTACTCAGTGAGTGTATTTTATATGGAGTTTTTATTTTTTATTTTTTATTTTTATTTATCTTTTATATATATTCCCTACATCTCTAGAGTTGGTATTCCCATAGATTTTCCTGTAATCAGAATTCAGCATTGGAACATTCATAGTCACTAATGGAGTTTTTATTAGAGGTCTGCTCAGTAATTGTAGCAATGACATAGGTGTATTTTAATATTATGTGTCTATAGCGCAGCTGTCTATTTACGATCATGACATATAGCTGGAATGGAATGCAAGGTGTCGGAATTGACCCTTTAATTTTTATTGATATTTTAATTGATACGCACACATATATTTTATATATATTTTTTATATTAATTAGGTATTGTGATCAGGTAATAAGCTAATCCAGATTAGTTACTGGCCCTGTAAGGGGGTTGTCACACATCAGTGGGCTAGTTATGTGAAAAGACCATTGCAACCGCTGATTTTCTCTGCTTTGTGAAGATATCATTGTATCCAGCGTACGGGGACGCGAGGTGTGCGCATGCGCATGACGTAATCCATTGGGCGGATACTTGAGAGTGGATATAAAAGTTGAGTGACAGCGCACACAGCCAATCCCATGAATAAGTCGTTCCATGACGAAACATGTCGGGGCGTGGCTGTGAGCTGTGACGTACTTGCTTTCGGCCACACAGGAGAGTAGGATACGAGCGCACGGAGGGACGGAGGTTTCCCGAGGGAGGGGTGAGAGAGCATCCAGCAGTTGCACACCTCGGGTCCGCCGTGACCATTGTTGTTACTGATTCCACTGGGTTGAAGTTTGCTGTGCATTACACGGTTTGAGCTTGTCTTAAGTTTACACAATGTGAGTGCTATGTGTGAAGTTTGCATGATTTTAATAAATTTTCTATGCGGAATTACACTATTTGAGCATTCATTTCCTTTTATGTGGATCCATTGAACATCATCCTTGTGAGCCTCGTATGCAATATTTACCCAGGAGTGTGGTAAAGAAAGCTTGTTTTGCCGTGCATGAAAGTGCTGGCATTTCATTTTGGTGAGTGCATGTCTGGAGAGTGCGATTCACTAGCACAGTGGTGAGGTGGAAGGAGCACGGAGATACTCATCATTTTCTTGACATCTATCACTGAGGAATCATCTATGTGGGACATTTGATTGAATATTTTGTGGTCACCAGCTTTAATCACTTACAGCCTCTATCAAGGGCTGGTTCTATTCATGAACTGTTTTTGGGAGTTGCTGAACTTTGCAGCATGAATTGAACTATTTGCACGTTTTTTCGCTGTCACTTTTATATATATATTTATGTTTTTCCACCACAATTTACACTCACTTATTCATTATAAGAAGTTCTATTTATAATATTGCGCTTCTTTACAGGTGTTCATTTTTGTGGTCCGCCATTCATGAGGTGTACCATACACAGATTACTGACCCATTATTAGAGGGTGTCACCATTATATCATTAGTCACACCCTGATCTAATATATCCAGTCCATTCTGGGTTGAATAGGGGCGTGACACACATAGTTATTAGATCACATCTCTGTTTGATTTTATATTATTACATTTCATTATGTTTATATTTTCTCATTGATGTTTAAGGTATGCTATTAATTTAGCTTGCTATACTTAGATTATCAACACTATTTAGAGGGTGTCACCACCATTGTATACTGCTAGGTATATAATCACATCACGTATTCATACTGTAGTATATTTGATATGTGTATTTTATTTTAGGGGTGTCACTCATGGGTGATTGAGTCCCTGATAGAGGGTATCACCATCATTGTTTATTGTTCACCAGTTTTACACTTATACTCACATTTTCTTCAGAGAACGGGTTTATCACCGGATAATGTTATTTATGGTGGTATAGCTAGTTACATCTGGAGCAATTTTTGAGCGCCTGCGAATTTATCCTAGGTGTCGGTGTTTGTTTATTTCACCGATATTTGGGATTAAATTTATTGATTATTTTGTGGTTTTGATTTAAGTGGGCAGCTCTACATCTCTTATTTACTAGATTATAATATATTTAGTACAACTTTATATATACTTATATATTCTTTGTCAGCACTTTCACTGGTGTTTACTTTATTTTCCATAATTCTAAAGGGGATTTTGGCGCGGTGGAGGTGTCCCTCGTGCAGAGGGTGAGAGCATTTAGGACACTTGGTTGTTAAGGACATGGATTACTGGAACCATGTGCTCTGGTCTGATAAGACCAAGATAAACTTATTTGGTTCAGATGGTTTTAAGTGTGTGTGGCGGCAACCAGGTGAGGAGTACAAAAACAAGTGTGTCTTGCCTACAGTCAAGCATGGTGGTGGGAGTGTCATGGTCTGGGGCTGCATGAGTGCTGCTGGCACTGGGAAGCTACCATGAATGCCAACATGTACTGTGACATACTGAAGCAGAGCATGGTCCCTTCCCTTTTGAAGACTGGGCTGCAGGGTGGTATTCCAACATAACAACGACCCCAAACACACCTTCAAGGCAACCACTGACTTGTTAAAGAAGCTGAGGGTAAAGGTGATGGACTGGCCAAGCATGTGTCCAGACCTAAACCCTATTAAGCATCTGTGGGGCATCCTCAAATGGAAGGTGGAGAAGCACTCTAACATCCACCAGCTCTGTGATGTCGTCATGGAGGAGTGGAAGAGGACTCCAGTGGCAACCTGTGAAGCTCTGGTGAACTCCATGCCCAAGAGGGTGAAGGCAGTGCTGTAAAAAACACACAAAATGGTGGCCACACAATTGTGGCAAAATGGTGGCCTTACAATTGTAGCAAAATGGTGGCCACACAAAATATTAACACTTTGAGCCCAATTTCGACATCATTTCACTTAGGGGTGTACTCAATTTTGTTGCCAGTGGTTTAGACATTAATGGCTGTGTGGAGTTATTTTGAGGGGACAGAAAGTTTACACTGTTATACAAGCTGTACAAGTTCCAATTTATTCCGCTGCCCCTCCTATCCAGCTTCTTAATGCTCCCTCGGGCCCCTGTCCTTTCTCCTGCCCCCCCTCCCTTCTCCCGCCGGGTGCTGTGGGGAATGCGGTCAGGATGGTGTAATTTACCGGCCTCTTCCTTTTCTGAATTTCTGTAGCAATCATTGACTCTGTCCATTCATAACTGAAAAAGTGTTTACTGTGTTTCAGTTTATGAATGGACAGGAAGCTCTGTACAGAGCTATTCCTGTTCATTCATTCTGTACAGCTGAGGCTGCAGAGATGGAAATTAAGGGCTGTGTCCCCAATCTCTTTTTTTAAATCTCAAAGGTAAATCAGCAGAGGTCTATTTAGACCGCTGATATCTCACCAAAGCTCCCCAATGGGGCTTCTAAAAAATTGTAAAAATTTGTAAAAAATAATATTGTAAAAAAATATTAAAATGGTAAAAAATAATCAAAAAATGAAATAAAAATAAAAAACTACTGACACCAGTGGTGAAATTACCAGTCTCCTTAAGTCGCACATGCACTGGCATTCCGCCCCTGGGCTCGGGGGGGAAGGGCCCTTGATGTCAGGGGGGTCCTTCATGGTTTCTTGCACTGGGCCCTGAAGGTCCTAGTTACGCCTCTGCTGGTGTGCACTGTGTAGAACCAATGCATTGCACTGTTTAGTTCATTTTTTTTCCTTTTTTAAACTTTATTTAAGTGATATTGCACTCATTACGACACACTACAATACGGTGACATGCAGTGAGGTGTTGTTAAAAAAAAATGCAGCATTTCTATTTTTTTCATGCAACACACCACAACCCACCTCAATGTAGCACTATGGAGTGAATAGGGCACATGTGCCAATGCGTTGAACTTGCGATGAACTATGCAGATAAATAAAGCTCAACACACTAGGTGTGAATAAGCCCCATCATCACATTAAAGGCAAGTGGGGACCTGAGAGGGGTAGAGCAAATACTTGATTTGTCACAGGTTTATTTTTTGCTACAAATATAAACATTGGTTAGAGTATATTTCATCTCTGGGACTGATTGTGCATTTATAGAAAGCCAAGCCCAGTCTGATTGGACAGCCTCAGTATCTAGAGAACAGAAGTAGGTAAAATTCTGCAGTTAAAGTATAACTAAAAGGAAAAACTTTTTTACATTTTAGACAGATTGAAGAGGGACACCTGTCAGTTTTTATTGCTGTCTGTGTTCCCGTTACGAAGATTCACCCTTTCTATTTGTCCTGTTTACCATTATCATTGAAAGCAAAAGTAAAAGAGAATCCCCAGAAAAGTAATAGAGGGGAAATATTCCATTGGGGACTTCTGGTGACTTGGGACTTCTGGTGACTTGAGGGTCCCAAGGGATTGCAGGGATTTCCTCTCACTTCTTGTTTGGCTATGGGACAGGAAGTGACGGGAAATCTCCACATTGGGACATCGATGGCGAAAATAAATTTGACAGGGGTTATAACCCTCCTTTGCGCTATCCAAAATTTAAAAAGTTTTGCCTATAGTTCTACTTTAAATTTGCAAAATCTTTGTAATGTACGTGACTGGCCTGAACAAAAGTGGAATCAAAATGTACATTCACATCAATGTATTTGAAAGTTGAATGTGGTTATTGTGTAGGGAAATTTATGATCAGTGCTGTATCACTAATATATATATGTTTGATGTGTTAATACATTTATTATATTGTGTATTCTTCTGTCAGCACTACAGAACAAGTGAACAAACATGTTTTTCTCTTAAAATATATGTTGCCAGCAAGTTAAGATAAACATTCTGTAGAGTAAGCTGTTGTAGATGGTAATCACATTGTAAGCAGTAGTGTGAAGATGCAAGTCATTGTATGTGATGCGCTGATAACAATAAGTCACGGAATGTTAAGTCATCATTCTACGTCATCATAGCTCTGAAAAATATCGATAAAGCAGAAAAGCTAGGTGTGTCTACCATAGAATGGGTATAAAAGTAGGAAAGTTGTCATATTCTCTAGAGCAGGGCTAAGACACATACATTCTGTGTGCAAGCTCTGTTCTCCATATATATATATGCAATAAAAACCTTTGAATTTGGAGCCATTTTGTTTTCAGGCCTTTAATCCTTTTACATCAATGGTGCCGTAGAAGGACTCGGATTGCCAAACTGAACACAGGATCTGTGATCTATCTAACGTACAACTGCAATAAGACAAGGGCCCAAGGGTGAGTAAAAAATTGTCTCCCTGAATTGTCTGGTTGTCCTTGTACGGCGGGGGGAGCACAGATCGTGTGTCAAAACGCAATCAAAAGAACCTGGGCAAAAGGGGTGATATTTTATGTCTTGTTTGTCTACTAACTTGAATGAATGGGTTCCTGAGCCATAGTCATTAGGGCTGCTGGCTGTAAGTCCTTCGGGATTTACGAAGAATTAGGCTGCGCTGGCTTCACGCCTGGCCAGTCCAACGGAGGTGTATGAAAGTGTGAGTGTGTGGGGAAAGTTGGGGTCTCAAGGTGAGGAGAACCCCTTTCCAAGCAAATGTGAAGAGTGAACATTATTGTCTGTTATATTAAACAGTTGTCTTTTTAACTAACGCAGAGTACTAAATTGTTTTAAGTGTGAATGAGAGGGTTGCCTAAACGTCAAAAGCTGGAAAGCCTGGGTTTATAGCCTAAGGTGAGGCCATACATGTATGTGCTGTTTTGATGCCTATGACGTCAACAGGTGCCCTCTGAGTGAAAGTGTATTGTCTAAATGTCATAAAACTATACTAATTATTGATACTCATGCATACTAATTGAAAGGTGTTAACAGCTACCCTGTATGAATGGGGTTTTACTAACGGGGTTCATAGAGTAAAATAAGATTTTGCCTAAATGAATAGTACTGGTAATCTTTGTACAAATTCTTTACTTGTTTTTGAAATACTGACGGTTTTATTAGGGGCAATTGCTTGGTTACTATTAGCAATAATTGTGCTTAGACCAAGAGATAGAACCGTACCCCCAGAGCACAACACGCTAGAAGGGGGAGAATACATAAAATTGCATAACCTTGCTGATGTGTCCAAGCAATGAATGTGGGCAACTTGGGGTGTTAGTAGATACCTTGTTCATCTGTTATATCATATTGTTTGTGGTGTGTATGCTGCTAAAGATCTGGAGAGATAGACGGCGTGGTTTCCCTGTGTGTGATCTCCAATTCATGCTATAACAAACTGTGCCACAAAAGTCCAGTATACAGCCTCATCCAAGTAGGGGGTGAGGACGTGCTTTCAGTGGAAGAGAGCACAAGGGGAGTATTGGCCAGCTCCCATAGGAAAGGAAAAGTAACTGGAACCTCACTGACGATCCAGTAATGGGGAATCAGGTGGGAGGAGGTGCTAAAGTTTACGGGGCGCCATTGACACCCTGGGAGGAAGTCAAGGCCCACTATGGAAAGTGGGTAGTGAAGTACCTAAAGAAATGGCACAGTTTGGCAAAGGCAACGGATTGGCCGGTACCCATACAGGGAACATTTGATGTCAGAGTTTGGACAGCATTACACCATAACTTTAAGAGTAGGATGACTGAGCCTAATGAAGTTGCAGCATGGGCCAGATGGGAGGCAGAGGCATATGGGAAAACAGCTAAGGTCCTAGTTGCAACACTGCCCAAGGTATCGGAGGAAGAAGGTGAGTTATCAGAGGAAATGATTGCTAGTACACATATGTTAGCAAAAACACTCATCAGAAACCCAAGTAAGCCTGTCTCTGACCAACTAATATCTAGTAGTGGGTCCCCACCACCATATGTCACATCATCTACCCCTATTGGAACAGGTGCTATAGAAGCATCTGTGCCAATGAGAGAGGAGGTGATGCAAGAATATATACCAGACACACCTAAGGGTAAATATTGGTATCAGAAGCCAGGATGGAGTAGCATGCCTCCGTCCAAGTTGCTGAGTACAGAAGATTCGCCAGAGGTAAGTTGGCAGGATAAAAGTTTCCTAAGAACACCTGTCGGGATGACACCAATACAAGGGGTAAGTATGCAACAAGAAAGAATTTACCCACCTCTCCCCCTTGACTCAGATGACGAAGAGGTAATAACTTCTAAACAAGGGGGGACAGGAAGAATATTACCAGTAAGAGAGCAGAGAGCTTATAATGATAAGAATGACTTAACGGGGACTATAGTTCACCATGTGCCCTGGACTCCTGGGGAAATGAATACTTTCTTGAATTCAATCCCCAAGCCCAGGCATAGTCCTCATCTGTTTGCTAAACAGCTATGCAACATAGCTGCAAGTTACAGAGCAAATTGGGAGGACATGTTACGAATCATAAAGGGGGTGTCAGGAATAAGTGATGCTGATCTTATGATACGGGAAGCAAGGTTAGTAAAATCAGAAGATTTAGGGGTCTTCAAACGGGACTCACCAAAATTAGCACTAGAAGAGTGTGAGAAATTGAAGGAGAGGATAGGGAAGATTTTTCCGGCAGCTTCCTGGAATAAGGTGAGTTCAATGACCCAAGAAAGTAAAGAGGAAGTGCACCAATACACTGATCGGTTTAGGAATGCAGTCCTTGAGACTGGGCAGGACCCCGATAGTCCAGCCTTGGCCTCAATGATTGTCACCATGTGGGGTACAGGTTTGAAAAAATCTGTTCAGGAAAAGTTAACCACCCGTTATCCTGAGTGGAAGACCATGAGCCTACAAGCTCTGACCTCAGTGACATCCCATATCCAAAAGAATATGGATGACATGGAGGCAAGAAAGCCACAAAAGGTGTTGTTCTCCTACCTTCCACCAAAAGAAGCCCCACAGGGCGAAAAGGGGAGGGAGGGTGGGAGACCAAGAGCTATGGGTGTGTGTTTTAACTGTCAAAAACCTGGCCACATTGCTAAATTTTGCCGTGCACACAGAAAAAGTGGCAAGGATGCATGGGGAAAGAGGGATTGACAGGCAGAGGCCCCAGTGTGGTCAGTAATATCTGAAACTGGTGGTAATGATGCTTTTGTAAAAATGACTTTGGCAGAAATGCCTTATTATAATGAACTTATATTTTTAACAGACACTGGGGCATCAAAGTCAATCCTTTCTTCCCATTGTACCCCATCTCTCCCCTACTCAAATGAAAGGACAGTGATTGGTTTGGATGGTTCCGTGGCAACTCTGAAAGAAACCGCCCCTCTGTCTGTAAAGATCGGAGATGTTACGGTACAATCTACCTTTTTGTTGTCTGATACCGTGCCTTGTAATTTGCTGGGAAGAGATATCTTATCAAAATTACAGTGTACTATAAGTTACACTCCTGAGGGGGTCTTTGTTACCTCTCCGCTGACTGAAATAGAGCAAGATGTGTGTGACAGTCTTCATGTTTTGGTGGCTGCCTCGCAAAACCCAAATTTACCACCAGCCTTGCTGGAAGTACCTGAGTCACTCTGGGCAGAGTCCAAAGAAAACATAGGTCTCCTAAATGTGACTCCAGTCAGCGTTAAGGTAAAACCAGGATCTATCTTGCCTAAACTACCGCAGTATCCTCTCTCCTATCAGCAACGGGAAGGTATTAGGGATCAAATAAGGATTTACTTGGAGAAGGGGGTGTTGCGGGAAGAAAGCTCCCCTTGCAACACACCTCTATATCCAGTGAAGAAGAAACCTACAGATAAGAAAGCTCCAGTTAAGTACCGGATGGTACATGATTTGAGAGCTATAAACAAAATAATCGAAGCTGATGTACCAGTCGTACCAAATCCCTACACTCTCCTTTCAGGTATTCCCAGTGACGCCAGCTGTTTCACTGTGATTGACCTGGCAAACGCTTATTTTAGCGTAAAGCTGGACGAATCATGTGTCTATCTTTTTAGTTTCACCTTTTCTGAAAAAAAATATACCTGGCTCCGCCTACCTCAGGGCCTGTCTGTTTCTCCAACCTGTTTTAATCAAGCATTGAAACAGGTGTTGGACCAATGGCGGGCGCCGCCAGGTGTCACACTGCTCCAGTATGTAGATGACTTGTGCTTGGCAGCAGTGACCAAGGAAGTGTGTGAAAAGGCTTCTTTGAGCTTGCTGAAATTTCTGGCAGAACAAAATTGTAAGGTAGCTAAAGATAAGCTACAGTGGTGCCAGGAAAAAGTTGTTTTCCTGGGGCACTGTATCTTTAAAGGGGGTAAACACCTAACCTCAGAAAGGAAAGAGGTGATACGTTCATACCCCCTTCCAAAGAATCAAAGGTCTCTAAGAGCATTTTTGGGTTTGGTTGGTTACTGCAGACAATGGATCCCAAATATGTCCCAAATAGCTAAACCATTGTATGCTTTAACCTCAGGTAAGGTTGTGCATTTTGAATTGTCTGCTGAGGAGATACAAGCTGTAGAGGCATTAAAGGAGGCTATAATATCATCTCCAGCATTATCACTGCCTGACTATAAAAAGGACTTTTACCTATTCTGTCATGAATCAGGTAATCAGGCATCTGGAGTGTTAACACAAAAATCTGCTGATAAGCATAAACCTGTGGGATATTATTCCCAGCCTCTTGATCCTGTAATCTCAACAGCAGCACCTTGTGTGAAAGCCACGGCAGCAGCAGCCATGTTAGTGGAGAAAACTGCTGAAATTGTGTTGGGGAACACCCTGATTCTCATGGTCCCTCATGCAGTGGAGCAGGTGCTGGGACATCTTAACACGAGACACTTATCTGCTGCGAGGTTAACTAAGTATGAGCTGGCTTTGCTTACACCAAGTAATATCATTATTAAGAGGTGTGATGTTTTAAATCCAGCCACTTTGTTACCCATTCGGCCTACTCCAGTGGAGTGGGTACATGACTGTTGTCACACAACTGAGGCCTACTATGAGCTCCCAGTGATGGTACAGGATTTTGCCCTGGAGAACCCAGAGCTGGAACTGTGGGTAGATGGTTCCAGGTATTACACTGAGAAAGGTTCTCCCGTCACTGGTTTGGCTGTGGTAAGTCAAGAGAAAGTAATTTTCCAGAGGGCTCTACCAAATCATTGTTCTGCCCAAGTGGCAGAGTTGGAGGCCTTGATAAAAGCATGTGAATTGGCAGAAGGGAAATCAGTGAATATATACACTGATTCTCGTTATGCCCACGGTGTTATACATGATTTCTCTATTTTATGGAAAAGCCGTAATTTTTTGACATCTCAGGGCAAGCCTATTAAAAACTCTGCTCAGGTGAAGGCCCTACTTGAAGCTATCACTTTGCCCGCTGCAGTTGCAGTGGTCAAGGTGAAGGCTCACACAAAAGCGTCTGATGCTGTTGCAATGGGTAACCAAAGGGCAGACGAGGCAGCTAAAGCAGCTGCCTTGCTCCCCCTGGTGGTGAGTGATGATGAAAGAGTATATTTCCTAAAAGGGGATATAAACACTCAAACCCTACAACAATTGCAGAGCACAGCATCTCGAGAGGTAATCAATAAGTGGAAAAAGAACAATTGTCATTACAATGAGGATACCAGTATTTGGCTCCATGAGGATGGGAGGCCGTGTGCCCCTCCTTCGATGTACCCTTCCCTTTGTTCTATGGCACATCTCCCTTCTCATGTAGCCAAAGGGGGGATGGTTGATCTGATATGGAAATTGTGGTATGCACCAGGCATTGAAGAAGTAGCTAAACAGTATTGTCAGGCTTGCTTGATCTGTGCACAATACAATCCAGGGAAACGGGTAAAAACTCCTCAGGGTCACATTCCAAGGGCTCTATATCCCTTCCAGAGATTACAAATAGACTACATACAATTACCTAAGGTAGGTTTATATGAGTTTGTGCTCACGTGTGTGGACTGCTTCTCAAGCTGGTTGGAGGCGTGGCCTATACGGAAGGCTACAGCCACAGCAACAGCAAAGAAGCTGATACAGGAAGTGGTGTGTAGATATGGGGTTTTTGAAACCTTAGAGTCAGATAGAGGAAGTCACTTTACTGGGCAGGTAATGAAAGAGGTACTTGCAGCCTTTAACATTGATCAACGCTTACACACTCCTTACAACCCCACAGCTAGTGGTAAGGTAGAAAAATACAACGGGCTACTAAAAGCCAAGTTGAGTAAAATTACAGCTGAGACAGGGCTAAATTGGCTCCAAGGGTTGCCTATAGCTCTGTTTGCATTGAGAACTACACCGAAACAAAAAGGGAAGCTCTCTCCCTATGAAATATTATTTGGATCAGTACCAAAAACAGGTTTGTACTATCCACAGGCTTTAGCAAGATCATATGGGTCACTCACTGAATATGTCATCGGGTTACACAGGCATTTAAATCAATTGCACAAGAAAATATATTCATCTCTTCCAGACCCAGATGCCCTTGAAGGGATTCATGACCTGCAGCCAGGTGACTGGGTAATGGTGAAAAAGCATCAGAGGAGGGGTCTGGATCCCAGGTGGACAGGACCCTACCAGGTGCTACTTACTACAGCTACAGCAGTGAAGCTGGAAAACAGGGATACTTGGATACATGCTTCACATTGTAAACGTGTACATTCTGCAATTGTATCTGAGCAGTAGGACCAGTTCTCCTGCCTAAGGATTCTGTGTCCTCAGCAATACACTGCCCAGAATGTGATCATATCTCTCTAGTCGTTGCAGGAACATCTACCAAGAAGTTGTGCTGTGTTTAAAGTACCCGATGAAGGATCATGAGTGCCTGGAAAAACTTGCTGCTGTTGGCGTGGTGTGGGCTTGTGGATGGTCAAACCTATCTGAATAGGATGATCCAATTACATGAGGTGATCAGTACTCAATTCAATCTCTCTAACTGTTGGGTGTGTTCTATGATTCCCCCAAGTGTGAGACATAAACCGATAGTAGCTATAGCAGTTACAGATCCCAATTTATTTTATGCAATATTGATAAAAGAAACAGCCAATAGTACCCTAGCTGAGAAACCTTGGAAACTGGTAGAAGACAAAGGGCTGTTAGTGCAGGGAATATCAGGAAAAGGAATAGGACTAATCCTTAACCACAGTACTGACCCAGAGATGGTTGAAATGGGGATTACTGATTATTATCAGGATCCGGGGAATGTTCAGGTTGTGGTGAATGGTTGTTTTAGCATAGAAAACCAGACGATGTGTCAGTGCCTTAGGGATTGCTCTAACTGTTTTGATGAAACTTTGAAAAGGTCATTGAAGGAGTTAAATGTAACTGATGAATGTGAGAAGGATTATGAGTTTACTGACTTAAATAAGTACAATCGCTCTTTACAGGAAATAGTAGATTCCCAATTGAAAATTTACCATATAAGTGTTGAAGCAAGAGTCCTACCAGGTTCATATTATTATGTGTGTGGTCGAAAGGCCTATAAGTGGCTACCAGTAAAAGCAAATGGTACTTGTGTGCTTGCTAGGCTGATTTACACTACTAGAGTTGTTAATACTACAGAACTAATAGAGGCCCATAAAGGAAAAAGATTCAAGAGAGCTACGGAAGATAAGGTATACTCTATCACTACAGCACGAAGGGAAATGGAGCGAATAGGGAAAAAGTACTCAGTTTCTTTGTTTGGGGAGGCATTTAAGACATGGACTTATGCCCCCTCATTCACAGGCTGGGGACATGAAATGATTAATAGGTTAAATGATTATGCTAATGCTACTAATATGATGTTGGGACATGTCTTGGAGGCCCTAAAGGAGGAGACAGATGAGCTAATAGAGATACGAAGACAGGTAATTGCTAATCACATGGGATATTATTTGCTTCACAAGGAGGGTTGTGTAAAGTTATTGAGCAGGAATTTTGTACTTATATAGTTGATAATAGCTATGATATAGAAAAACATCTAGCCACAGCAGGGGAATTGCAGGGGAAAGTGCATGAAGTTGCTAATCATACATTAGATATATCAGAATGGGGAGGGGGATTGCTATCCTGGTTGAACCCTCTTTCATGGTTCAAGGGAATAGGAGAAGTGTTTAAAACTTTTCTGATAGGACTACTGAAAATTCTGGGGGTGATCTTAGGAGCTGTGCTATGTTTGTATTTGTGTTTTAAGATAGTCATGTGTGCATGTGTAGCAATGTGTAAGGTAAAGATGAGACCTGATAAGAAAACCTCAGATGTTTCTCTTGCTTTCTCAAAGGAAGAAAATGGCAGAAAGAGAAATGCCAGACCTATCCTCCATCTTTGATGGCCCCTGCAGTTGTCTGTCCTGTTATGCTGCTGAAGCAGAAATGCCTGAACTAGAGTTTGGACCTGAAATTGAGAATTTATCCACCCAGAGGATCTATGAACTATTTGAAGAATCTCTAAACCCTACTACAGTCGCTACCATGAACTTTGAACTAGAACAATTAAGCTGTGCTACTGGACCCAGTTCCCTACCCAATGCTGAAGAATCTCCAGAAAAGAATCAGGAGTCTGTTTATTCTGATGATTCATGCCAAATAGTGGAAGATGAACAGACTGTGCGAGAACTTTGGGTGGTGGGACATTCATATATACATTGGGCCCATAAGAAGGCATTACAAGTGGGCATGGAGAATTTGGGCTGTGATCCTAAAAAGATAAGAGTAGTTTGGGGTGGTGTTAGGGGAATGTGCTGGAAAGCTTTGAGGCCACTCTTGTTGGAGGCGGCTGGTCATTGCCCTACTCCTCTTGGCATTATCATCCACTTAGGTGGTAATGACGTGGGGAGAAAAAGGAATCTTGAATTGATTTCTTTGATGAAAGGAGATCTGAAGTGGATTTCAGAGTATTTCCCTGACACCATTTTAGTGTTCTCTTCCATTGTTCTTAGACCCTGTTGGAGTCGGGGAGCGAAATGGAGGGGAAGGAGAATAAATAATGTTCTACAAAGGTTTTTGTGTAAGGAAAAAGGGTATATGTACCATAATCATTCTTTGGAAGGAGAACAGCTTGATCTCTTCCGAGATGATGGGGTTCACCTGAGTAATGAAGGAAATTGCATTTTTGTGTCTAGTTTAAAGCAGATGGTGGAGTTCTGTTTGTTTATGGGGGATGTGAATTTTTAGATAGAGTGTGGATGATTGATGTGTGCAATGGCTAAATAAAAATTAAAGTTTGCTTGAATGAATAGTTGATGACTCTGTCCCATTAACTCCAACTCTTCGAGGGTAACATTTACCCAGTTCATGAGTATGGCTACTCCAGCTCGTGGATGTCGGTAGAGGAGATGGAATGGACAGTGTCTAGATCTTAGGAGGATAGTAAGGAACTAAAGTATTGTAACCTTCCTTTACACCAAAAGATCTGTGAACGGGGATGAGTGTGGGAGAGTAAAGGACTTATATCTTTACATTTCCATACTTAAAATTATAAATATTTTGAAGGGTCTTATACACCCGTGGTCCCTGTCACTTTCAGGTCGGTGGAAGGGAATGACAATTAGTGATCGGCAATGATCAAAGGAAGGGGGGAAATGTGTAGGGAAATTTATGATCAGTGCTGTATCACTAATATATATATGTTTGATGTGTTAATACATTTATTATATTGTGTATTCTTCTGTCAGCACTACAGAACAAGTGAACAAACATGTTTTTCTCTTAAAATATATGTTGCCAGCAAGTTAAGATAAACATTCTGTAGAGTAAGCTGTTGTAGATGGTAATCACATTGTAAGCAGTAGTGTGAAGATGCAAGTCATTGTATGTGATGCGCTGATAACAATAAGTCACGGAATGTTAAGTCATCATTCTACGTCATCATAGCTCTGAAAAATATCGATAAAGCAGAAAAGCTAGGTGTGTCTACCATAGAATGGGTATAAAAGTAGGAAAGTTGTCATATTCTCTAGAGCAGGGCTAAGACACATACATTCTGTGTGCAAGCTCTGTTCTCCATATATATATATGCAATAAAAACCTTTTGAATTTGGAGCCATTTTGTTTTCAGGCCTTTAATCCTTTTACATCAAGCACCCATTAATATAGGTTAGCGGATACCTTACCTGTTTTTCTCCTCCTGCAGTTGTTATTCAGTTGTTCTTTCTTCCCTGACTTGAGAGCTGGCAGCAAAATCCCCTCCACTCTTTTGTGTCTGGCAACAGCACTGATTTTGAAAGGCATCCACATTGCCTAGCAGGAGGTCAGCTCCATCTACCTAGCCTCCCCCACTTTGATTGGCTGCAGTTCTGTGGCTTGACAATAGGCTGAGAGGGAAGTGGTAAACCTTTTTAAACAAGTGTCAACAGCCTGGAAACTAATTTTTGAATCCTCCAATTACCTCTCAGCTGTTGCAGCAACACAGAAGAAATAGCAGTTTGAGATGTATGCACCTGCAAAGCAAATAGGGTTTACAACCACTTTAAAGCGGAGTTCCGGACACTTTTTTTTTTTAATTGATCCGAGCATAATGTATTATTACATAAAAAAACAATTATAAAAATGTAGCACCCTCTACCATAGGTAGGTGTTAGAGTGAGGATTTTTTTGGTAAGGAACTGTCAGTACTGGTAAATTTAGGCAGGCCCATGCTTCAGGCTAGGCCTGTTTGTTTTGACCTGGGGGCAGGGAGTGGTTAGTGTAGCAGGGGGTGTGACCACCTGTGCTTCAGTGCTTGGGCGCCTCCCCTGTTTCCAGGAAAGAATGTTCTGGAAGAGGGGCAGGGCCTAGAACTGGAGTGGCAGGCAGCTCATGTGAAGAGCCCTGACCAATCCCCAACTGGAATTGGCAGGGGGCAGGCCTCCCATATAAGCTGAGGTAACAGGGCACTGGGGGGAGTTGTCAGCCAGGAGGGGGTGTGCCGATCGCAGGAGGAGGCCCGGGAGAACAGTGAGGGAACTTCACCCTTACACGGTCATCTTTACACGGTCATTGAAGAGGAAACATAATGTGCTACAGAATAAGTTTGTGCAGGAAGGAAGGATTCCTGGGAGCAATAGTCTGCAGGAGTTATGCAGAGGAGGAGCAATAATCTGCATGGTGATGCAGGAAAGAGACTGTAGAGATCGGATTTGCACTTGTGTCCTTATCTTAAATAAACATACTTTTTTTACTTACTCGTTTGTTCCTGATTCCTTGGTGCAGTCCAACAATCTGATCACCTGTATTGGATGTCTGTGTATGGCATCCCTGACAGAATTCTGAAGCCATACAATCAGATCGGTTGCACCTGGGAATTGTGTCTGAGCTCTTGCTAATTACTGAAAGATGCATCTGGAAGATATGATACATTTTTCGCTCCGGGCAACAGATGACAGAGATTTTAGTTACCAGACATTAAGGCCCCTTTCACACGGGCGGACCGTTTAGATCCGCCTGTCAGTTTTTTCAGGCGGATCTGAACGGTCGCTCCATACAGCTCTATGAAGCGATGGATGTGAGCGGTGACATGTCCGCTGACATCCGATTCGCCCCGATCCGCAAAATCCAGACGGATGTCCTATTTTCCATCCATCTGGCAGATCGGATGAAAACGGACAGGCGGTCCGTAATCATCCAATCCCCCCATAGAGGAGAATGGGGCTTTGACAGGTGCACTCTGTGCAGGGACGGACTTGTCATCCGCCGGCTCAGCGGGGATCAACGGAGCGATCCCCGCTGAGCAAGTGGATGCCTAAATACAGATCCGCAAGTCTGAAAGGGGCCCAAGTGAACACACTAAGGATCAGTTGTTTGAATACATCTGTCTAGCTCATGTTTTTATTGATCAAGGTAGTTTTCTGTTTGAGGACGTGCAACCATTGATTCAGATCTGTACAGAGTTGGCCCTGTCTGATGCCTCTAGTGGAGGTGATGACTATACACCCCCTTTTAGTGCATCTCAGGGAGAGTCTTTGGTTTGGCTATTGGAAGATAACTCAGCCTTTTTCTTTGAGCAATACTCATACTTGTCCTCAATAGCTGCTTGCAGAATGTATTGATTCAGTGCAGTCTCTGGTCAGACAAGCAGTGTGCAAACCTGATTTGGTGCAATCGTTATTACAAGCCTGGTCAAGTTGGTTGTACTCAGCCTCTATCAGCTCCCAACCACCAATTTCTGTGGCTAGATGCCAGCCTGCTGGGATGTCTTCCTTTCCTTTACCCCCAACAACCACAATTACCACCCAATACTCCCTGCTACCAATGAAATACCAGTACCCTGTTTCCTTCTGCTGCACCTACCCTGCCTTTAACCCTTCTGCTTCTTTTCAGCTGCCTCCATCAGCTCCACTAAATCTCCCTTTAAAAACTGCTCCCTCTGTTTTACCATCCTTCCGCTCTTCATTTCTACTAGCTGCATCCACTACCTACAGCCCTGTATCCACATACAAATCTTCAGTGGCTAAAACCAAAAAGAAGCGGAAGTTTTTCTCAACCCATACCATCCTACCATTATACAATCCTGCCTCCACACCAGCTGATCTGCTCCAGTCTGATGATCCAGTGCCCACGGTCCAGCCTGAAGTTCCGGTGCCTGTCTTCCAGCCTGATGTGCCGGTGCCCGTCTTGCAGCCTGATGTGCCGTGCCCGTCACCCAGCCTGCTGATATGGTGCTTGTTTTATCAGTTCCTGACGCCCGGCTCGCTGCTGCCACTACCCAGCCTGTTGTTCCAGCACCCGCTGTTCAGTCTAATGTTCCAGTGCCTGCTGCTCAGCTTGATGTGCCTCTGCCCGCTGCCCAGCTTGATGTGCCTCTGCCTGCTGTCCAGCTTGAAGTACCTCTGCCTGCTGCCCAGCTTGATGTGCCTCTGCCTGCTGCCCAGCTTGATGTGCCTCTGCCCGCTGCCCAGCTTGATGTGCCTCTGCCAGCTGCCCAGTTTGATGTGCCTCTGTCAGCTGCCCAGCTTGATGTGCCTCTACCCAGCCTGATGACCCGGAGCCTGCTGCCTGGCCAGATGACCTGGAGCCTGCTGCCTGGCCAGATGACCCGGAGCCTGCTGCCCAGCCAGATGACCCGTGCCCTTTGCCCAGCCTGATGACATGGTGCCTGCTAAGCCTGTTCCTGATGCCCAGCTTGCCGCTTATGTTTTCCTGACTGATGCCCATCTTGCCGCTGTTTCAATCCTGCTTGTTTCCCAGCCTAAATGTAATGCCCCTGTGTGGTCCACCTCCGATGGGTTCTTGCCTGTTGCCCTGCTAATTTTCTTTTCTGGAATCAAACTTCCTGACCCTGGTGGTGGGGTGCGTGTCCTATTTTCAGACTCTGGTGGCATGTCCCCCAGTGAACTAAAGGACTCTGGCCTTGGAAGTGCGAAGAAGTCCGCAGACTCGGTAGGGAAACTTTTTAGGATGACTCCACACCCACTCGGACTGTTGAACCAAGGGCTGAATGGAGCGTCCGGAAGCCACTCCTTAAAGAGGGGGAACTGTCAGGAACGATGTCATTACTGGTTTCACCTGCTGGTGGCACTGTTCCGCTCAGCACCAAAGGGTGTAGTTCTGGTGGCCACCAGCTGGTGTCTCCCTGCCAGAACTACCAACCAGCTATCAAGCACACCTGTTGTGGGTCTGCTGGTCTATATTAGCCCGCCCTGAACCAAAGCTCAAATGCTTCAGAATTCCCTCTGCTAGCCTTGTCCCTGCCTGAACCTGCTTTTGTTTCTGCTTTGTTCTGGACCCTGTTCCGTGTATCCTGTCCTTGAGACCTGTTCCCTGTTACCTGCTCCCTTTACGGTCTGCTTCCTTATACCTGGCTTCTGTTCCCCTTTGCTTTTGTCCCTGCCTTGTTTATTTCATGTTTGTTTCCTTTGCTTGTGTGTATATATATATATATATATATATATATATATATATATATATATATATATAAGTTAGGTGTTTTTGGGGTTTGCTGTGTCTTGCACTTATTTACTTGTTTATGGTTTGCTGTTTGGTTTGCACGTGTGTGTTTATCTTAAATAAACATACTTTTTTCACTTACTCGTTTTTCCCCGATTCCTTGTGTAGGACATTTTGGCTTCTAAGACCACCCAGGTAGGTTCAGGTAATGCAGGAAGACCTCCGTAGACCCCCAGGCCTGGAGATATCAATAAAGTGACACAGGAGACAGGTTTGCTTAGCCACTTAAAGATATCTAATTAGCAATGCTCAATGATACAGTATTTATGTAGTTAAAAGGATGGGAGGAGTTTTACTAAACTTATACATGTCATTGAAATGAAAATAGGTTCAGTTAATATTTACCTATTAGCTGGTGTTATAAAACAAAATCTTGCATCATTTTCACTATTAGAGTATATATATATTCTTAAACAGGTGTTGAGGGAAGCACTTATCTTATCAAGAACAAACATGAGCTAGGACAAACTCCACATTCTAGCTATATTTAAATGTATATGTAACCTTGAGAAGGCTTTCTATAGATAACAGCTTAATGATTATGTGGGTTTCAGTTGAAACTCATATTTGAGTTTTCTCAATTTTCCTGTAAAACATAAGATGGTGTCTTAGAATTAAAATGGAGTCCCTCATGATATGTGCTATGTTCTTTACAATCCCCTCTTTGAGACATTATTATATGGCTCACTATCTTTCACAGTTATGTAAATTTTCTTCTATCATAATACATACTCAGATAAATTCTATTCGCAGCAGCAGGATCAGGGGTTCGGGACGCCTTAACAATTATACACATTATAAGCTTATAACAGGCATATAGGAACAAAACAAAAAGAATAATCATAATTATAGTTATAGCAGCACTTTTTATCCATGCCAAAATTCCTATCCCGGAACTTAGGTTTGCAAAAGGATCCCATGTCTTAGCAATGTTTCTAGCTTCATCTTGTAATTTGCTTACTTCTTTCCGGTGTTGTGCAATTATATCATAATAATCTGGTACCTCAATACTTGTGTTATGAAACCAGGTACAACACTCATAATCTTCTGTGTTTTCACATAACCCAGTTAAGGCAGCACTCATGCTTTCTATGGCTAACTCGTGTAGTTCTAATTGTTTTCTAATTGCCCTAGTTTCTATATTTAATTTAGTAATATCATCAGAATTCTTTTCCATTATTTCATCAATGATTCCAGTGTAATTATTCAACCTTTTCATTAAGTCTATTCCCCACCCAGTCCATGAGGGGAACCAAGCCCATGCCATATCTTTTGTAAGAAATAACTCCCTTTTATTGCGGTGTTTGAGGGGGTACCTAGGATGCATGCTAGCTTCAAGGAGGTGTCTTCCCTTGCTATCTCCTACTACGCCCATGATGGGGACTAGGGATGCAAGATAACACCATCCTTGGGGTTCGGTGGGGATCCAAGGGTGACAGATTTTTCCACAACAAATATAAATACTGTTTCCTAGAGCTAAGGATCGTTTGTTGAATATGATCATCATTTCATCAGAAAAACTGGAAAAAGTTAAACTCGACAATAATTGTCCTACTGTGGAAGTGGAACTGGAGTTTAGAAAGTTTATTAGAGTGGTGTTTAGGGCAGGTTCTGAAGTATGAAAGAAAGGGCTTTCAATTAAAGTCATTGAAAAGTTAATATTAGCTTGTTGGCAAACTTCAGCTCCGTTTGTGGAGTTTCCCAACCTAAAACACCAGTCTGGGGAATGACTTCTACCAGTAATTTGGAAAGTAAGGGTATTATTTGAAAGTGTTCTTATGACTTCTGTAAGGACGACAGGAGGTGTGCCATTAAGGAGTGGGGTGAAGTTTAGAGGTACTGCCATTAAGGGGATTCTAGCAGTGCTAGGATGGAGTTTACTACATATCCAACATTTTTCAAATCCAGATTTCTGGGCGTAGCTATATTTAAACTTCAACAATAACATTTTATCTGTAAAACTTTCTGAGTTTTCATTTCTCTTGTGTCTGTCATGTGTATTATTCTGTTGTAGAGTGTTAGAGGCCCCACAAATACCCTTTATGAGTCCCAAATCTTCAGAATGATAAATACAGTTAGTTATCAGCCAAGTTGGCAGGAAACACAATCAGGGCAGCCCAGCATAGGAGGCACAAGGCCTTCCCAGAAGTCCGTGGTGAAATAAGCGACGTCATCTTGTTCAGAGTCTTGACCACCTGCTTCACTCAGTGTTCGAGGATTTATATCACTTGCTTCACCTCTCTGTGCTTTATCTTTGCCTTGCTTCTTAGGGTCCTGGTTGACCTTCTTTACGCGACTTGCATGAATCCAGGCCTGTTGTCCTTCTACCAAAATAGCTGTGCGGGTGACTGCGATCACTGTGGTTGGGGGTCCGAAGGGAAACTCTTGTTTCTTGGTGCGGTTCAATCTCTGGACCACCACGGTGTCACCCACCTGGAAAGGGTGTGTAGGTTCCTGTGAAGAAGAAGGAGAGGTACGAGCAACATTCCTTTCAACTTTATCCAAAGTTTCAATAAGTTTTTTTTACATATTCTTCCTGAATAAGATCTAGGTCCCCTCTTTCTAACATAAGTGGCTGTCTGGCCCATGGGGTGGGGAATGGCCTACCCATTAAGACTTCAAAAGGAGAGTATCCTGTCTTTTTAGAGGGTGTCATTCTTACCTCGGCTAGTACAGCTGGTAGGACCTTCTTCCAATTTGCATACGTACCTCCAGTGCCCTTCCTGATCTTATCTTTAATGGTTCTGTTCATCCTTTCCACTATACCTGAACTCTGGGGGTGGTAAGGAATATGAAACTTCCATTCTATTTTCAGTGTTTTTACCAGGTCTTGACAAACTTTGGCCACAAATGCAGGACCATTGTCAGAGTTGATCTGTAGTGGGCAACCCCACCTTGGGATAATTTCTTGTATCAGAATCCTCACTACTGTTTGTGCATCTTCCTTTGTAGTTACAAACAATTCTATCCATCTTGAGAACATGTCCACTATTATTAGCAAATATTCCTGTCTTTTACCTAGTTTGGGCATGTGTGTAAAATCTATCTGCAGATGAGTGAATGGTGTAGATGGATATATCAGATGTTCGTGTTTTGCTTTGTGAGGGTTGCTAGGGTTATTCCGAATGCATGTGATGCATCTGGAAACATATGCCTTAACGAGAGAGGGAAGACCTGGAATGTAAAAATCCTTATCCAAAAGTTCACATGTGACTTTCCACCCTCTGTGACCTATCCCATGGTATTGTGAAATAAAAATGGGTGCACTGGCTACAGGGATACATGGTCTCCCCTCTTGGCAGACAAGGTCAGTTTCTGGGTTTGTCTGCACACCTTTTGAGTTCCATTGCTGGATGTCTTGTTCTGTGGCATATGCTTGGAGATCATGCAATGTTTGATCCAAAAGAGGAATTTCTGGTGAGAGTAATGGCATTTGTATGTTTGCAGGCTGTGTGGATGCTGCTTCTCTTGCTGCTTTGTCAGCTAAGGCGTTTCCTTTGGCTATGTCATCCTGTTGCCCTGTATGTGCCCTACAGTGTAGTATAGCTATGGACCTTGGTAATTGTATAGCTTCTAACAGACTTGTGACAAGCGTGGAATGTGAGATGGATTTACCGTCTGCTGCTATGTAGCCCCGCCTTTTCCATATGACTCCAAAATAATGCGCAACACCGTAAGCGTATTTGGAGTCTGTGTAAATGTTTACATCCTGCCCTTCAAAAAGCTGACAAGCTCGAGTAAGGGCTATAAGTTCTGCAGCTTGTGCTGATTGGAATGGGACAGGGTTTGCTTCCAGTATTTTATCAGGCAGCTGAACAACAGTATACCCTGCATGGTATGTGTTATCATTTGGTCTTGAACAAGACCCATCCACAAAGACATTCTGTGCTCCAGGGAGAGCAGTTGAAGACATGTCTGGTCTCGGGGATGTGTCTTGGTGGATGAGGTCCATGCATTCATGTTGAGGCACTACCTCATCTTCTTCACCTTTCAAGCCTAGCAAGGCATTCAGGATTGGAGCTGGGCCAGAAGTGGGAGAGGCATATTTGATCTCAAGTTTTGGGTTAGAAAGTAAAATTACTTCATAACCGCTCAGCCTCTGGGCTGACATGTGCTGGGTATGGATGTTCTTTAGTAGAATGGATACATTGTGAGTGGTGTGTAGTGTGGTGGCATGTCCTAGAGTGAATGATGTAGCCATTTCCACCACCATCGCACAGGATGCCAGAGCTCTGAGACACGCCGGCATTCCCTGTACTGGCATTTAAAGCTGCCTTGTATGGGGTACAAGAAATAAGACCTACATCCAAGGAGCTTTTTGACCATACCGGATCATCTGGTGGAGGGAGATCACTATCCTCAGTGTAATATATTGGTATTACCTTGGAGTGTACGAAGACCCCTCCTTCAGTAGTCATTTTCAGTGTTATACCCAATCTTCCCATCAGATCTCTACCCAAGAGATTCACAGGACAATTTGGTATAATCCTGAAACAATGATGCAAGACTGTTGCACCTCCCCTTTCAACATCACTTACTGGTAAAGGTGGTGTTTTGTATGTTTTGGTAAGTATCCCATTAATTCCGATAGAAGGTTCAGCAATTTTAGTCTCACCTCTGTAGTAGTCCTCACTGAGGGTGCTCCGAGTTGCCCCTGAATCGGTTAAAAATGGAACAGGCCTTTTTTAAGTAAGTTAAAGTGCCTCCTGCAGAGGCGGTGGGTTTGGGGCAATGTTTTACTATTCTGTCAATGTCCTCAATGTCTATTACCTTTTTTAATAATTCATTTCCAATGGTCATGAAAGGTGCTTGAAGGTTAGTGTTACTATATACAGTTCCACTCTTTGTTTTAGGGGGACTAAGTATTTTATCCCCTTTAAGATCTTCTTCCTCCTGCTCTTGGCCAGGTGGTGAAACTACCCCTCCTATAGCTCCCTGATCATCTTCTGGTTCTTCTGGTTTTCTGCTTCTGGTTTTTTTGGCACAGATTGCAATAAAAAAAAGTTGTTTTATTGAGTTAATGTTTTATTGATAGTGTGTTTTATTGTAAACTGTTGTTTGCTTTGCAGGTATGCCATTCAGCTGCAGCACTGATTTGTTTATTTTGACAGCAACGGGGTTTGCTCTCATGATATGCAAATCAGTGACTCCATCACTGTAGGAGGGGATTTTAACACTGCAGTTAAAAAAAAAAAAAAAAGCATATATGCCAAAGCATAGGGGCTGGGGGGAACAGAGGGCAGATCGCCCCTATGCTTCGGCATATATTTTTATTCACTTTTATTGGCAGAGAATTCTTCATCCACATTGATCAATGTGAATGGAGGAATCTGTTAGGTTCTTTTTTTTCATTCAGCCCATGGGTTGAACATAAAAAAAAAGAAAGAACAGTGCATGTATGCCCATCATTAGAAGTGGGTGAATGCAGGGCTGTATTCTAATTCGATGGATGTGAATGGAGGAGTATGTTAGGTTCTTCTTTTTGTTCAGCCCACAGACTGCATGAAAAAAAAAGAACATTACAATATATGCCTGACAAGGACCGGCAACGTACTGGTATGTTGCTGGACTTTGAGTGGTTATGCCGGAATGATGCCTGCAGGGTTAGGCATCATCTTGGTATTGTTTTTTTCAGCCGGCGGTCGGCTTTCATGTAAAAGAAATCCTAATGGCTAATTAGCCCCTAGACTGCTTTTACAAGCAGTGGGAGGGGACAACCCCCCACCTTCCATGGTTTTCTCAGGCTTTCCTGTCCCACCAGGAAACCCGAGAATGCAGCCGGTGGTTCTGCCAGCTGACAATAGAGCTAATCGGAGACCAGAATGGCTCCAATCATCTCTATCGTCTAAACTAAGCTACGAGCATTTCATCACTTCAGTTTCGCTGGATATAAACATCGTCATTGGGAATATGGGAAGAATCTCATCACACCGATCTTGATGTGGTTGATGTGAGATCTAGAGTCTAATAGACCCCAGATATTTCAAAAAAGAGTACCTGTCACTACCTATTTTTATCATAGGGGATATTTACATTCCCTGTGATAACAATAATAAAAAATAAATAAATGAAAGGGACAGTGTAAAAAAAAAAATAAAACAAAATAAATATCTAAAAAAAAAATTAAAGCAGCCGCAAGCATCGGTCTCTTGTCGTATGTAAACAGCAATAGCACCATGCATGTGAGGTATCACCGTGAACGTCAGATCAGGGCAGTAATTCTAGCAGTAGACCTTCTCTGTAAATCTAAAGTGGTAACCTGTACAGTAAAGGCTTTCAAATGCTTTTAAAAATGTATGTAGTTTGTTGCCGCTGCACGGCATATGCATGTTTGGTATCTATGTACTCTGCATAAGATCATCCTTTATATTTTACCAAACATTTGGGCAATATAGTGTGTTTTTTACAAAAAAAAATGCCCAAAATTGCAACACCCACCACTTAAATCTGTAAGGCCTCTGTTTTAAAAAAATATATAATGTTTACGGGTTCAAAGTAATTTCCTAGCAGAAAATATTTTTTTTTATGTAAACAAAAATTGTCAGAAAGGGCTTGGTCTTCAAGTGGTTAGAAGAGTGGGTGATGTGTGGCATA
This sequence comes from Lithobates septentrionalis, assembly GCA_037952835.1. Lineage (NCBI taxonomy): Eukaryota > Metazoa > Chordata > Amphibia > Anura > Ranidae > Lithobates > Lithobates septentrionalis. The sequence continues at coordinate 1,916,006 of JBBDGP010001158.1, read as the reverse complement.
AGCTTCTATGTTTGGCATAAAATGCCAGGACAGTTCAACCCCCCCCCCCCCAAATTACCCCTTTTTGGAAAATAGACACCCCAAGCTATTTGCTGAGAGGCATGTTAAGTCCATTGAATATTTTATAGTTTTGCCACAAGTTTCGGGAAAATGAAAGCATTAATATTATAATTATACAGGATTTATACGGCTCCAACAGTTTGTGCAGCACTTTACAACATCAGGGCAAACAGTAAAGTTACAATACAATTCAATACAGGAGGAATCAGAGGGCCCTGCTTGTTAGGCTTACAATCTAGAAGGGCGGGGGGGAATCAAGTGAAACAAAAGGTAATAAACTGTGGGGGATGATCTGATGGAGAAATTAAACACACAGTTGTTAGGTGTGGGTAGGATAGGCTTCTCTGAAGAGGAGGGTTTTCAGGGATTGTCTAAAAGCGAATAGAGTAGAAGATAATCGGATAGATTGGGGTAAGGAGTTCCATAGGATTGGAGAGGCTCTGGAAAAGTGCTGGAGGCGAGCATCGGAGGAGGTGAAGAGGGAGCTAGAGAGCAGGAGGTATTGAGAACAATTAGTTTGGTATTTTGAGACTAGGCTAGTGATGTACCCGGGGGGATGGCTCTCTAAGTAGTTAGTATTTTGAATTTAATTCTTTGGGTGAGTGGAAGCCAGTGGAGGGATTGACAGAGAAGAGTAGCAGACAGAGCGATTGGTAAGGTGGATGAGTCTGGCAGCAGCATTCATTGGGATTGAAGGGGGGATAGACTATGTAGAGGTAAGCCAATGAGAAGGGAGATGCAGTAGTCAAGGCGAGAGATGACCAGGGAGTGAATTAAGAGCTTTGTTGTGCCATTGGTTAGAAAGGGGCATATTTTTGAGATGTTGCGGAGGTTGAGGCGGTAAGATTTGGACAGTGATTGAATGTGGGGCTTAAAGGAGAGTTGAGTCCAGGACTACATCTAGGACCTTGGCATGCGGGGATGGGCTTATAGTTGTGCCATCAATTTTGACAGAGAGATCAGGGGAAGGGGCATGTGGTGGAGGAAAAATTATAAGTTTAGTTTTGACTAGATTGAGTTTGAGGAAGTGGTGTGACATCCAGACTGATAAATCTTTAAGTAAATTAGTGATACATCAGGGGAGATGGAGGGAGTGAGCTGAGGGGTAGAGAAATAGATTTAGGTGTTGTCAGCGTAAAGATGGTATTTGAAACCATGGGAGGCTATCAGCTGACCCAGGGAGGAGGTGTAGATTGAAAATAGAAGAGGTCCAAGAACAGAACCTTGGGGGACCCCAACAGAGAAAGGAAGAGGACATGAGGAAGGAGAATTTTAAGTAACGCTAATGGTGAAGGGGATCAAGAAAGCTATTCTCAGCAAGATGGTCACTCAGTCAGTTGTAGACCAAATGTTTAAGGAGTTTGGATAAAAAGGGGAATAAAAAGGAGAACTTTTTTTTTTTAACAACAAGGTTGGTCTTTATTTAAAAATCATGGTACACAATACATAAGAAGAAACAATACAGTGGCTACAAATATAGCTGTACATGTTTATTTACACGGAGCTGTTACAATACCTACATTAATATTTATGCAAACATAGCATCAGCGCTAGGAGGATGAGAGGAGAGAAGGGAGGGGGGGGAGAGGAGAAGGGGAAGAAAAAGTGGCCATGGGGAGGGGGGGGGGCAACAGTACAACGTAGGAGACCACAGACAGATAACAGGAATGTGCCAGGTTACATTGAATGAAAACCGCACCCGGGTTCAGTCCAAGGCTGCCAAACCCTTCTGAACTTCTGAGGACAACCCCTACTTACAGTATATATGTCAATTTGTACATAGGAAGAACAGCATTAACAGACTTTTCCCACGCCCCCACCGTTGGAGGCCTGCTAGATATCCACTTTAATATAATCTCTTTTTTAGCATAGAAGAGTAGCAGCGAAACCAGTAACTTGGTATATCTGGGTCTCTGGTCATCGTCATGTATGCCCAGTAAGGCTAGTTCAGGTGTTAAGGGTATGTCAAGTTGTACACGAGCATTAATTCCCTCCATAATAGCAGACCAATATGGTACTAATTTAGGGCAGGTCCAAAACATGTGGATATATGAGCTATCAGGAGATTGACAACGTGGGCATTCTGGTGATCTCCCCGGATAGATTCTGTGCAGCCTTTGAGGTGTGAGGTATACCCTGTGGAAGAATTTTGTCTGTACTAATTTATCCCTAGAAGATATCAGTAGTCTAAAGCTGTCCTCAAAACTGTCTTCCCATGTTTGTCTATCCAGTGTCGGGATGTCAGTATGTCCATCTTTGGGGAGTCTTTCCTAATTAGAGTTAGATATATTGTAGATAGAGGCTTGGATAGAGATTCTTGGGCTAGCAAATCCTCCACTACATCCAATTCAAGTACGGGTGAAGTCGGGAACTACGCCCGGAATGCATGCCGTAACTGATAGTAGCGGAATATCATCCAACCAGGGAGGCCGTACCTACTAGCTAATTCCCTAAAGGAACACAGTGACCCTGCTACCATAACATCTTTCAATAGTGTAATATTGTACCTAGCCCACAGTTGCGGGTCGGGGATTGACCTAAGGTGTGGGAATGAGGGGTTACCCCACAGTGGGCAAAAGGGAGACCATGTGCCTGGAAGGACAAACCGTCTCCTGGCCACACTCCACACCCCAAGAGCCGTCCTGGTAGGGGTCGGCAATAAGGGGTATGGTGAAGCACCTCGGTATATGAGGTTACCTAATTCCCTGAAGGACCCCACAACAGTTGCCTCAAGGCAAACAGCAGCATTTGCTCTAGACTGTTCCAACCACCACCTAACCGTTACTAAAATGGCCGCCCTATAGTAAAGTAACAGACTGGGCAAAGCCAGTCCACCACACTCAACCGACAACTGCAAGGTCGATCTGGCCAGGCGAGGGGGGGAGCCCTGCCACAGGAAGGAGCCAATGCAGCCATCTATTTCCCTGAAGAAGGATCGGGTTAACAAAATAGGGCAATTCCGAAAAAGATAAATACATTTAGGGAGATAGATCATTTTTATAATGTTAATTCTTCCTAATAAGTTAGGGGTAAATTAGCCCATCTGGAGCAGTGATCCTTAAGGCGCGAAACTACAGGCTGGAGATTAAGTCGCTGGAAGGACTGGAGATCTCGAGTGATTCTAATGCCCAGATATACAAATTCTTCTACCCAACGCAATGCAGATGGAACCACCAATTGTGCAGTCTGTGCATCAAGATGGAACAAGACGGACTTTCCCCAATTGATCTGAATGCCTGAGAACCTACCAAATTCATCAAAGGCAGTCAAAGTGGCCTGTAGGGAAGGGCCAGCCTCCTGCAGGTATAACAGCGTATCGTCCGCGTATAGTGAAATTTTCTCCTCCAGAGGACCCACCCTAAGTCCTTTAATATCTATGGATTCCCTAACTAGAACCGCCAGGGGCTCCAGGGCTAATGCAAATAGGCTGGGCGATAACGGGCAGCCCTGTCGGGTTCCCCTCTGGAGGAGAAAAAAATCTGAAAGAGTGTTATTAACCCGGATCCTTGCCTTAGGAGATCTATACAGTAACCCCAGCCAATGTAGAAACTTAGGCCCAACACCGAATCTACGCAACACCTCCCACAGGTACTCCCACTCAACAGAGTCAAAAGCCTTCTCCGCGTCCAGAGAGGCTATGACTCTGGAGCCCGCATTCTGATGGGAGATGGCTAAATTTAGAAACAGGCGCCGGATATTAATATCCGTGCCCTTACCCGGCATGAACCCAGTCTGGTCTATGTGTACTAGTTCCTCCATCACCCCACTAATCCTACGGGCTAGAATTTTAGCCAGCAATTTTGCATCGGCATTAATTAGGGAAATGGGCCGGTAAGAGGCACACTCTTCAGGGTCCCTACCGGTCTTGGGCACCAATACCACTATCGCCTCGGACCAAGACTCCGGAAAAGAGTCCAAGTCAGAGGACTGGCGCAGTAGTGAAGCAAGTCTTGGGGCTAGAAATTCCTGGTAAACCGAATAAAATTCAAATCTGCATAGATCCTAGTGCCTCCTGTACCTCCTCAAGGGAGATCTCTCTATCCAAGTCTTCCCTCTTCTCTCTCGTCAATGCAGGGAGTGGAATCTGGTCCAGATATTGCATAAGCTCGGGGGGCTGAAAGTCAGCTCTAGAGGAGTATAAAGTCTGGTAAAAGTCTAGGAATCTAGCACTGATATCATCCGGGGCTGTTAGCAAATGTCCATCTAAATTCTTCACCCTACCAATATGAGTCACCGTATATTGGCCCTTTGCCAACCAGGCCAACAGTCTCCCGTTCTTGTCCCTGTATTCAAATACCCTCTGAGCACTATCGAGCATAGCCTTCTTGGTGAGTTCAATTCTAAACAGAGATAATTCCCTCAAGGTGTCTTGCCAGGGCACATAAGACCCCTGACTGGGAGAACGCACATACTCAGCCTCTTTCACTCTTGCCTGTTCCTCCAACTGCCGCAGGGACTGCACAGATTGCCTTTTTTTTTGCAGCTATGCGAGTCATGTACGTGCCCCTAATCCAAGACTTAAGGGTATTCCAGACCACTAAAGGTCCAGCAGAACCCTCGTTTGCCCTCCAAAAGTTACACAGTGCCTCTGGCATCTCCTCTTGAATATCTGGGTCCATGATCCAGAACTTGGACAGCCTCCATACACGTACACCCACCACCTCTGAGAGCCTTAATGAGACAGACACTGGAGCGTGATCCGAAATTCCGCGCGAGAGAATCTCAGATGAGACCACTCTACGCAGCAATCCCGACGAGGCAAAGGCCAAGTCGATACGGGACAAGGTCCGGTATGTGGTAGAAAGGCAAGTAAACTCTCTATCAAAGGGGTGGAAGTGATGCCAAACGTCAGTCATATGGAAGGTTGAGGCCCAGTGAGTCAGACCCAACGGTTGTGAACCTGAAGTATGCAGTCTGTCCAAGTCTGGGGAAGGGGCCATATTAAAGTCTCCCACAAATAAAACGTTCTCTACATTATAGAGTATAACCTGCTGCATCAGCACATGAAGTACATCTATATCAGCTGGAGGTGGAAGGTAAATGCCCGCCACCACAATAGGTACCTCTGAAATCTGTGCATGTAGGAGCACAAACCTTCCACCCGGGTCGATCTTAACATCCAGAAGTTGAAAAGGTAGGGATTTGTGTACTAAAACACTGACCCCCCTGGCATAGCTGGAATAGGTAGCATGGTAGTGAGCTCCCACCAGGCCCGTTTTAAGCTCATGACACGGGATCCCATTAGATACGTCTCTAAAAGAATACACACCTGTGGACGTATCTTCCTTAAATAATTATGTACTAGTGAACGCTTTATAGCAGAATTTAGACCCCTCACATTCCATGTCACCACTAAGCAATCAGCCATGAGGGAAAAAGAACAAATGCCCACGGCAGGTTTGTGACCGGTGGCGTCCTGCGCCGTATTAGCCATTGGAGATAGGCTGAGACCTCCACCAGGTCCCAAACCTGCAAACATGCACCAAAATGAGCCGTACCATAAAGAACAGTGAGGTAAGTAATCAACATTTTTTGCAGAAGACCAACAATACTTGTATAACACCTGTAAAAGCAAAACACCCAACACTGGTTAGCAGATGCTAAATCCCCCCACCCCGCGCACCTCGGAACTGTGAGGAGCGCCTGGATCCCAAAAACCATATAGTTAACTGACTATAACAATCTAGTTAGGGTCGCACGACCGAAGGTAATACCTGTACATTACCAATATCTATACGATCAGGTTTAGGTATAGATAGAAAAAATTCCCAGAGCATGGAGTAGCACAACTGAAAAATTATAACATCAAAAAGAAAAGAAACTGACATTCACCTGCCTAGACAGGGGCACATACTTATGGCGTTGTTGCAACTTAGAGCCAGTCATGAATAGAGAGAAAAAAATACCCTTTTGTTCGATAAGGAAGAACTGTTCAGGAAACGGACATTCACCTGCACAGGCAGGGGCACATACATATGGCGCAGTTATCACTTAGAGCCAGTCATTAATAGAAAAAAATACCCTTTTGTGCAGTTAGGAGGAACTGTTCAGTCTGACACAGTGAACACAGTCTCCGCACCATAGGGCCCGATATATACACAGGGGAAATCAAACCTCTTCTCCTCTTGGGGTGTATAGAGATAGTTCCAACATAAAGCGAGGTAGATTATGTTCATCCTGCATACTTCCTTTGAAAAACTTCGCACATTATCAAAACTTAAACAGTTAAGAAGGGCATAAAGAAGTAGTAGTCGCTGGATAACACCCATCTCAGAACAGTAAGAAGCACTGCCAACCGCAGCAACAAAACGCCAACATAAGCAGTGAGTCTTCCCGGTATCTTACGGGGGCAAGGTTTCCAGCCAGGCAGCTGCGTCCTTAGGGTTGGTGAAGAAACGAATCGTCTCCCCATCCACCACACGGAGCTTTGCGGGAAACAATATGCTGTACTTGACTCCTCTCTTCCTCAGACCGACCTTGACTGCATCAAAAGAGCGGCGCTGAGTCTCCATGGTATAATCCGGGAATAAGAGAAGCTTGACATTATGGTAGGGGAGTTCACCTGCAGCACGAGAGGCCCTTAAGAGCTCATCCCTATCCCTAAAATTCAGTAGCCGGAGGATGAAGGTGCGGGGGGGGATCCCTCCGGACCCGGTCTTGGAGGAACACGGTGCGCTCTCTCCACTGCAAAGTACGGGGAGAGCTGTGCAGAGGGCAGGAGCGAGCGTAGCAGGTCTTCAGTAAATAGAGCCGGTGATTTTCCTTCAGCCCCCTCAGGTAAACCCACAATCCGCAGGTTGTTCCTTCTACTGCGGTTCTCCGCATCCTCAGCTCTGTATTCAAGGGCTCTGACCTTTGTTTGTAGTGTGCGGATAGAGGCAGCATGGTCTGTCACCGTATCTTCCACCATCCCCACACGATGTTCGGCCTCCGACACTCTGGATCTGATTTTGTCATTGTCCTGTCTTAGTAAGCCCACATCCAATTGCACTTCTTCTATTTTGGAAGCTAAGGCAGATTGGCAAGTGGTAACTGCTGCCTGGCAAGAAGTAATGGCAGCCATAAGCTCAGGCAACCCCGTTGTAGCTGCAAAGGAGGTCCGCCTCGTGGTCTGTTTGCGACGCCATGTTGGAATGGCGCGCAGAAGGGCCCGCTGAGCAGGAGAGCGGGCTACTGTCCTGAGGAATGTTCTGGGGAAATTTCAATCTCTTACCCTGCTTTTGGATGCCGGGTGTTCTGGAAGGCATCCAGACCCAAGGGGGACTCACCAGGGAGCACTATGTCAGTGTACGGATGAAGGAATCAGTTATACTCCAGGAGCTTACAGGTAGCACGTCCGCTCAGTCTGCCATGCCGGCCACGCCCCCAAAAAAAAGGAGAACTTTAAGTAACGCTAATGGTGCGGTTGGATAAGTAGGAAGAGGACCAGTGTACAGTCACGGAGACCAAAGGCGTGGAGTTCTTTTGAGGAGGAGGGGGTGGTCAATCGTATCAATGGCAGCAGTAAGGTCCAGGAGTAGGAGTACAGAATAATGTCCATTGGTTTTGGCCGTTAGTAGATTGTTTGTTAGTCTCAGGAGAGCAGTTTCTGTGGAGTGTTGGGGACGAAATACAGACTGAGGGGGATCAAGAAAGCTATTCTCAGCAAGATGGTCACTCAGTCGGTTGTAGACCAAATGTTCAAGGAGTTTGGATAAAAAGGGGAGCAAGGAGATGGGGCGTAGGTTGTCACTAAATGATATTGCTCACGCATGCCATGGGTATATGCGGAATTACACCTCAAAATACATTCTGCTGCTTCTCCTGAGTATGGGGATACCACATGTGAGACTTTTTGGGAGCCTAGCCACGTACAGGACCCCGAAAACCAATCACCGCCGTCAGGCTTTCTAAGGGTGTAAATTGCTAATTTTACTTTCTCACTACCTACCACAGTTTCGGAGGCCCTGAAATGCATTATATCATTTCAGTGCCAACTTTGTGTAAACATCTTTTTTTTTGGTAATTTTTCAATCACTTGTGACAAAAAAATGTAATATTCAATGGGCTCAATATGCCTCTCAGCAAATTCCTTGGGGTGTCTACTTTCCAAAAAGGGGTAATTTGGGGGGGGGGGGGTTGTACTGCCCTGCCATTTTAGCACCTCAAAAAATTAGATAGGCAGTCAAACTAAAAAGCTGCATAAATTCCAATAATTTGTAGCTGCTATAACTTCTGCGCAAACCAATAAATATACACTTTTTTGATTTTTTTTTTCTTACCCAAGACATGTGGTTGAATACATTTTGGCCTAAATGTATGACAAAAATCGAGTTTATTGATTTTTTTATTAATAATAAAAATTAGAAAATATAATTCTATTTTCTTTTTTGTTTATATTGCAAAAAATAAAAATCCCAGTGGTTGCATGACCGTGCAATTAGCAGTTAAAGCAGCGCATTGCCAAATTGCAAAAGTGCTCTGATCAGGAAGGGGGTGAAACCTTCCAGAGCAGAAGTGGTTAAATCTAATTGAGCAGGCGGAGGTCTTTGAAAGTAATTGGCCAAGGCTGAAATTTAACCCTTCTGGGTGCAAAAGGCCAAATATTTCATCTTATGCTGTCAATTGATGTATCCAAATTCGTCCGGTTCTGAAGGGACAAGCCAAATTTCCATCCATCTATGGGCGTTCACGCTTAACATACATTGCCAGTGGTGTATTTAGGTTTTGTGCTGCCCTAGGCCTGTCTAAACTCGCGCACCCCCTAATTTAAATATGACCTACCCCTTCCTGTCAAGGCGACACCGCTTCCATTTTAAGATCCTCCCTGTCATCTTCATGGGAGGAGGACAGAGGGACGCCGCGAAAGAGGACAGAGGGACACCGAGGGAAGAGCACAGAGAGACGCCGCAGGAAGAGGACAGAGGGACGCCGCGGGAAGAGGACAGAGGGACGCCGCGGGAAGAGGACAGAGGGACACCGCAGGAAGAGGACAGAGGGACTCCGCGGGAAAAGTACAGAGGGACAGCGCGGGAATAGAACAGGGGGATGCCACGAGAAGAGGACAGAGAGTGATGCGGCATCTTTTCATTTGGGGGGAGAGAGGGGGTAAGGGGTTATGTGCTGGGTGCTTTGGGAGGGGAGAGGACATGTGCTAGTGGTGGGGGGGGATCAGACCTTCCAGCACATATCCCCTTACCCCTCCTCCTATCACTCCATGTGTGCATCAGTTATCTGCCCCCCCTTCCCAGTTACTGTGTCCCCCTCCACTGTAAACTATACACAGACCTCAGACCAGCAGCGCGGTTCTTGCTGCTACAGAAAACCGATGGCCGCTTGTGGGACCCCGGGCGGCAGATGTCCAGGGTGCCCACACTAGTGCACCCCTGTATGGCCAGTTACCAGAGCTCAGTGCCAAAACTTGTTGTGGCACTGGGCTCCGGGACAGTGGCGTCACTAGGGTTGTGGTGTCACCTGTGTGGAAAAAATTGTGTCACTCCCCCTATTTTTGGACCGGAGGCCCAGCGTTGGAGCTCATTGTGGCGGTCAATAAGGCCTAGAGGATATCAGGTTAGGCACTTCCTAATAGCTCAGTCCCTGGGAACAGTAATGGCCCTCCTACCAGACCCAGCGAAACCGCAACAATGATCCCTCTGGCAGGACGTTCGCTCACTCTGGGTTGCCCAGGCCGACTCTAGTCAGTAGTGAAGCATGCCTGTACCCTGGCAGTGGCTCCAACTTTCTCCCCCCTTTTGGCATGTGTGGGTACAGCGTGGCTCCCTCTCTGGTGGTGTGGGTACAGCGTGGCTCCCTCTCTGGTGGTGCGGGTACAGCGTGGCTCGCTCTCTGGTGTTACGGGTACAGCGTGGCTCCCTCTCTGGTGGTGCAGGTACAGCGGGGCTCCCTCTCTGGTGGTGCAGGTACAGCATGGCTCTCTGGTGGTGTGGGTACAGGGGTACAGTGTGGCTCCCTCTCTGGCTTTCCCCAGCACAGTACTCTCTTTTTCTCCTCCTATAACACTCAATTCCTCTACTTTTTTCCGGGTCCTGGGCTCTCCCCCTCAGCAGAGTGCATGCATGCTGGGGGCTGTAGACTGGTGTCCGTGGACACACTGGGGCCGCCAATCTTCAGGGACTACATTTCCCATGATGCCGCCCCCCCCTAGTATCTACTGATTGGCCCTCAGCTGTGGCAATCATGGGGAGGGAAAAAGTGGGCAGGAAGCTGGGTAGCAGCACGGCGAACCCAATTAGAGCCGCTCTCTCTCTTCTCCCTTCGGCTGACAGGAAAAAGAGGAGGGGCCGAGCGGGGGAGATACACAGACAGCCCGCAGCGTCTACTGTCAGCCGAAGGGAGAAGAGAGAGCGGCTTTAATTGGGTTCGCTGCGCCGCCGCCCAGCTTCCTGCCCGCTGTTTCCCCCCCTATGATTGGCCAGAGCAGAGGGCCAATCAGAGAGACAGTCACGCTTTACCAGGGGGGGCGGCTTGATGGCACCTACTAAAACTGCTTCCTGCCCCCCTCTGCACCCGCGACGCCACTGCTCTCTTTAGCTGTACTCCCCTGATGGTGGCCCTGCATGCGGGAGGAGGGCGCGGATGCCTTTTTTGGGGGGGTGGCCCCCCGCAAAGTGCCGCCCTAGGCCTGGGCCGTGTCAGCCTAGGCCAAAACACAGCACTGGTCGATGCAATGGAAATTTTTTCTTAATCAGCTGGCTGCAGCTGCTGATCAGTATATTCTGACAGAGGAGTAATCCTGCTGTCAGAATACAATGGCACTGCTACTGCTAACCACTTCAATACAGGGCACTTTTACCCCCTTCCTGCCCAGGCCAATTCAGGTTTCAGCACTGTCGCGCTTTGAATGACAATTGCGCCAGTCATGCAACATTGTGTGAAAAAAATGAAAGAAATTTCATATGGGTACAAATAGAGCTTTCCTTTGGCGGTATTTAATCACCACTGGGTTTTTTATTTTTTGCTAAACAAAAAAAGGCCAAAAAATTTGAAAAAACTTTCTCAGTTTCGGTTATCAAATTTTTCAAATAAATAATCTCTCTTCAGAAATTTAGGCCAAATTGTATTCTGCTACATTTCGTTAGTGATAATAATTCAAATCAGTGTATATTACTTAGTCTGTAGGAAAGTTATAGCTTCTACAAGCTATCTCATTTCTTGAGGCCCGAAAACATCAGGACAGTACAAATGCCCCCCAAATGACCTTTTTGGAAAGTAGACAGTCTGAGGTATTTAGTAAGAGGCATGGCGTGCTTTTTAAAGTTGTAATTTTTTTTCACATTTTTTACATACTGTCACCAGTACAGTATCATTGTATAACAGGTGTGGCGTTGACCAGGGACTCTGACTGGTGACAGTATGTAAAAAAATTAATAATGTTTTTAAAATATTTTTTCTTTTATTTTTAGTTATTTTTTTAACATTATTTTTTTACATACTGTGACCAGAGCAATACAATACCATAGTAACACTGTGTCTCTGGGGAGTTGATCAAGATTTTTTTGAATTTCACTGCTATAAGCAAATATTTTTACTGATTGACAGTGTGAAGACACTGTCTATTGTTGTGATTATCATCTCAATCCTACAAGCAGCCCAGGTAGAATCTATGGTGGGGACTCTGGGGAGAAGGTATACATTAGGCAGAACTGACCCCACAAGGTAACCAGTGCATCCACTGCAAAAGGTTTTTGAATCCCTGACCCTGACATAAACTTTTCCACCTTGTTGAAGTGGGATGTCAATAGATCTACATATGTTGTGCCCCCAACAGTGACAGAATGTCCTAAAACACTTTGGGGTGAAGAGGTCATTCCCCTCATGTAGGCATTGGAAACTGAATAAGTCCATCTGCCAATTATCTACTTCAGGAATGTGGCACGTGGACAAAGTTGGAACATGTCTTTTGTACCAAGGTAGAATTAGATCTGCTTTCCGAAGGGCCGTGCTGCTTCTGGTACCTCCCTGATGTATGTAAGCCACAGCTGTAGCATTGTCCGACTAAACCCTTGTTGCTCACCCCTGTAGCTGATTGGTCCAGCACCATTTTTTAAAAACAATATAGGACTTTACTACCACTTTAAAGGGGTTGTAAAGGCAGAAGGTTTATTTATCTCAATGCATTCTATGTACTAAGATAAAAAGCCTTCTGTGTGCAGCAGCAGCTCCTCTAATACTTACCTGAGCCCCATCTTTGTTCAGCGATGTTCACGAGTCCCTCGACCATCTGGGACTATCACTCCTGATTGGCTGAGACAGCAGCGCCATTGGCTCCTACTGCTGTCAAAGTCAGTTAGCCCACCAGGAAAGAGAGGGGGCTGGGATAAACCGCAACACTGTGTCTGAAAGGACACACGGAGCTGCAGCTCGGCTCGGTTGCCCCATAACAAGCTGCTTGCTGTGGGGGTGTCTTGTCGATGTGTGCCTCCCGTCGAATAATGCCTCCACTACGTCACACCAGCTGATTTTCCTATCAGCTGGCATGACGTAAGACTGCACATGCGCAGTTCGTCGGATGCATTTTCCGACGGGAGGAACAGAAAACAGTGTAGGAGAGGCACAGTGTAGGAGAGGCTCGGGAGATATTTTGAGCTCCTGTATCCGGGGACCCACTTCATGAAAACCCACCAAACTTGGCACACTTGTAGAGAACACCCATGGCTGCATGTGGAAGAAATTTCGGATCCAGGGAACCGAAGTGCAGTCGGTACCGACTCCCCAAAGTGAGCCCCTCGCCTCATTTTTCCGTGCGGAGGAAGAGAAAACAGTGTAGGAGTGGCTTGGGAGATATTTTGAGCTCCTGTGTCCGGGGACCCACTCCATGAAAACCCACCAAACTTGGCACACTTGTAGGGAAGACCCATGGCTGCATTTCGAGTCCAGGGAACCAAAGGGCAGCCAGTACCGACTCCCCAAAGTGGGCCACTCGCTTCATTTTTCCGCCTGGGGGAAAAAACGGGCGACTTTGAGCTCCGGTTTCCGGGGACCCAAAGGGTCAAATCCCACCAAATTTGGCACACTTGTAGGGGGGGGCATGGCAAGAAATTTCGGGTCCAGGGAACCGAAGGAAGGCCAGTACCGACTCCCCAAAGTAGGCCCCTCACTTAACATGGCAGTCTATGGGGAAACCAGGCATAATTGTGGCGGATTTCACTTATCGCTCAACCATTCGACGACCGAATGGCCTAGCGACACCAAACTTGCACCCCTTTTTTCCAGATATCACAGCTACACCTCATAAAAATGTGGAGGTTCGGGGACCCTTTACCGGGGATTTACCAGGGCCACAATGTTGACCGTCTTCACGGTACCGGTGCTCTCTGACCATGAGTCACAAAATTACAAAACTTAAGGGTAATGTAGAGACATTCTATGGGTACCCCCACACCAAACCGGGGCCCAGGAACCCCAACCGGAACCTTCTGGTAACCGGAAAATGGCACTTTGAAACGGTGTAGCTCGGATCCGGTTAACCCTAGAAAGCTCAGGGGGGTCTCATTATAATATTTCAAGCCTTTTCCACCGTATGGCACCCCCCTCCACTTTCAGGGACCAGTGGCCCCCTCACACAACACCGGCAAAGACGTGCGCGGTGCTCTCCGGTTCTATGGGTCCTAAAAATAAACCGACACTGGAAAGCTGTGGGGATGCTCTTCGGGTACGCATTGGCCAAGTTTGGGGTTCAGGGAACCTATGGCGGGCCGGTGGCACCCCAAAAGGTCAACTGGTAGAAACAGTACTTTTAACATTGGAGTCTATGGTAAACTTGGTTAACTTGGGGGGATGATATTTCCTCGGCTATTGGGGTTAGGAACACCAAACTTGGCACACTTGTAGGGGAGACCCTACGGTTGGCCCATAACCATCTCCCAAAGACGGCACCCCTTGCTTCACTTTGCCGCCTAGGGGAAAATCTGCTCATATTGGGGAGAATTTGAGCTCCGGTTTCCGGGGACCCACTAGGTCAAATCACACCAATCTTGGCACACTTGTGGGGGAGAGCCATGGCTACATGTGAAAAAAAATTCGGGTCCAGGGAATCAAAGTAAGGCAAGTACCGACTCCCCAAAGTAGGCCCCTCACTTAACATGGGAGTCTATGGGAAAATCAGGCCAAATTGTGGCGAATGTCACTTGTGGCTCAACCATTCGAGGACCGAATGGGCTAGTGACACTAAACTTGCACCCCTTCTTCCCAGATAGTACAGCTGCACCTCATAAAAATTTGGAGGTTCGGGGACCTTTTACTGAGGATTTACCGGTGCCACAATGTTGACCGTCTTCACGGTACCGGTGCTCCCTGACCATGGGTCACAAAATTACAAAACTTAGGGGTGATGTAGAAGCATTCTATGGGTACACCCACACCAAACCGGGGCCCGGGAACCCCAACCGGAACCTTCTGGTAACCGGAAAATGGCACTTTGAAACGGTGTAGCTCGGATCCGGTTAACCCTAGAAAGCTCAGGGGGGTCTCATTATAATATTTCAAGCCTTTTCCACCGTATGGCACCCCCCTCCACTTTCGGGGACTGGTGGCCCCCTCACACAACACCGGCAAAGACGTGCGCGTCGCTCTCTGGTTCTATGGGTCTTAAAAATACACCGATACTGGGAGGCTGTGGGGATGCTCTTCGGGTACTCACTGCCCAAGCTTGGGGTCCAGGGAATGTTTGGCGGGCCAGTGGCACCCCAAAACGTCAACCAGTAGAAACCGCATGTTTAACATTGGAGTCTATGGGAAACTCAGTCAAATTGGGGGGCTGATATTTCCTCAGGTGTTGGGGTTAGGAACACTAAACTTGGCACACTTGTAGGGGAGACGATGCACTACATGTGATCCAAATTTGGGGTTCCTAGGACCAAAGACGGCACCCCTCGCTTCACTTTGCCGCCTAGGGGAAAAACTGCCGATATTGGGACGACTTTGAGTTCCGGTTTCCGGGGACCCACAAAGTCAAATCACACTAAACTTGGCACACTTCTAGGGTGGAGCCATGGCTACACGTGGAAGAAATTTCGGGTCCAGGGAACCAAAGAAAGGCCGGTACCAACTCCCCAAAGTAGGCCCCCTCACTTAACATGGGAGTCTATGAGAAAATCAGGCCAAATTGTGGCAAATTTCACTTATCGCTCAACCATTCGAGGACCAAATGGGCTAGCGACACTAAACTTGCACCCCTTCTTCCCAGATAGCAAAGCTACACCTCATAAAAATTTTGAGGTTCGGGGACCTTTTACCGGGGCCACAATGTTGACCGTCTTCACGGTACCGGTGCTCCCTGACCATGGGTCACAAAATTACAAAGCTTGGGGGTGATGTAGAGACACTCTATGGGTACCCCCACACCAAACCGGGGCCCGGTACCCCAACCGGAACCCTCCGGTAACCGGAAAATGGCACATTGAAACGGTGTAGGTCGGACCCGGTTCACCGGGGAAGGCTCCGGTAGGTCTCATTTGAATATTTCAGGCCACTTTCGGGGACCAGTGGACCCCTCACAAAACACCGGCAAAGACGTGCACGGCGCTCTCCGGTTCTATGGGTCTTAAGAATACACTGACACCGGGAGGCTGTGGGGATGCTCTCCAGATACTCACTGGCCAAGTTTGGGGTCCAGGGAACGTTTGGCGGGCCGGTGGCACCCCAAAAGGTCAACCGGTAGAAACCGCACGTTTAACATTGGAGTTTATGGGAAACTCAGTCAACTTGGGGGGCTGATATTTCCTTGGCTGTTGGGGTCAGGAACACCAAACTTGGCACACTTGTAGGGGAGATGATGCACTACATGTGGTCCAAATTTGGGGTTCCTACGGTTGGTCTGTAACCATCTCCCAAAGACGGCACCCCTAGGGCGGTAAAACCGGTTCTGCTACTCAGAAAATTCAGACTTAGGTTCTGGCGTCTACCGGTCGGATGACTTTGAGGGCCCGTATCTCAGGAATCCCAAATTTGGTGTGCCGGCTCATGCGATCTAGATCTACAACATATCCAAAAATTGGACTCCTAGCTCAAACGGTTCAGAATATGACTTTCCTGGAGCCCAAAAAATGCTTGAGTTTGAAAGTTAGGTCGACACAAAGCATGCATGGTGGGTTTCAGAAAAGTCATTTCGGGCACCTTTCGTTCAAGAGACCTCAAATTTGGGCTGCAGCTAGGGGGCCTCTATGAACCCCTAACTACCAACTTTGAAGTTCCTGTGACCTACGGTTCCGGAGATATGGACCGGTAAAGTGAATAGTTCAGACCGGCCATGGGGCACCAAGGGACCGGTTCCGATCTCGCTGCCTCCTCGGCCTTGGTGGGCACCATGGGTCAGTCCCCTTTGGAAGTCCATACCTCCCCCATACTTTGAGCTAGAGACCCCAAATTTGGCAGGTCGGTACCGGTGGATTTTAGACACAAGATCCGGGTAGACCGACCCTCATGCGCAGTACGTCACATCACTCCAGCTGATTTCCCGTTCAACTGGCGTGATGTATCGACTGCACATGCACAGTTCGTCATATGCATTTTCCGACGGGAGGCAAGCCACGGGGAGCGTGTGGAGGGAGAGAATCTTAAAGAGGGAGTCCTGCGAAAAATTTTTTAAAAGTCAGCAGCTACAAATACTGCAGCTGCTGACTTTTAAAATAAGGAAACTCACCTGTCCCAGGGTCCAGCGATGTCAGCACCCGAGACTGAATCCTCCCTCGGTCCTCGGGTGCTGCCACCGCCATTCTCTGTAAGGGAATCAGGAAGTGAAGCGTTGCGGCTTCACTTCCTGGTTCCCTACTGTGCATGCGCCAGTTGCGCTGCGCTTCCTTACTGGTCCCCGCTGTCTCTGGGACCTGTGTGTGTCCCAGCAGACAGCACGGGGGGTGGGGACGTAGACTCCCGTGGGAGTCTACCCCGGAAGTAGGTGCAAATACCTGTCTTAGACAGGTATCTGCACCCCCCTCCACCCTGAATGGTGCCAAATGTGTCACCGGAGGGGTCGGGTTCCGAAAAGCGGAGGTTCAATTTTTGTGTGAACCTCCGCTTTAAATGTAAGATTCTGCCTCGCTCTCTGTGGCGTGACGTATCGACTGGGCATGCGCAGTTCGTCGTATGCATTTTTCGACGAGAGGCAAGCCACGGGAGCGCACGGAAAGAGAACACTGACGTAAGAGAGAACTCCACAGAGAACACGGACGTAAGGGAGAACTCTGCAGGGAACACTGACGTAAGGAAGAACTCCGCTGGCTTAATAACATCAGCGGCAACACCGCATCCAGCCCCGCCCCCAAACACACCCCTAGGCTGCTCTAGAGAAAGAGGGCAAGCGCCATGCATAAGCAGTGTATTTGTCAGGGAAGCTTGGATTGACACAGCGGTGCCAGCGGGAGGGCCAAGGTCTGTGCTTCCAGAGGGGGGCGGGGCCCTGAATAGCTATGTATGTGTAAGTGACCTACACTGCAGTTTAAGAAAGCCCATCAGAGATCCCGTTCCCAAGAGCTTGCAATCTATTAAAATGACATACAGTTTATCTCTGTTTACTCTTTGTTCTTTTGACAAGTGTGCTTTAGATAGAGCATGTCAAGCCGTAGCTGTGCTCCCTGGGGATATGCTGATCGCCCATCCGTGCTGCTGCTGGAGGGAGCCCAGGTGACCATAAATGAGAACCCTACAGACTTGGTCATGGTGAGTGACCAAGTCACCAAGTGGTATATCCCCCACACCATCCCATACCCCACTCCATCTCCCCTGAGGACTTAGGACCCTCTAGGCCACTCACCTGGGGACTGGGACTCTCTAGGCCACTCACCTGTGGACAGGGACACCCATTTTCCCTGGGGACTGAGACCCCCTTCTCCCATGGGGACTGGGACCCTTTCTCACCCGGGGACTGGGATCCTATCTCACCTGGGGACAGGAACTCCATCTCCCCTGAGGACAGGGAACCCACCTCCACTAAGAACAGGAACCTGATCACCCTGTATGTGCCAAACTCACCTCCCTGCCCCTGTGTGTCCCAACCTCACCGTCCTGCCCGATCACTCTGTGGAAGGTGGTCTCTGGTCAGCAGAGTCCCCCCCCTCCCACATCAGAGTTACCGGCATTTCCCTTTACATCAGAGTCTGCAGGATTCCCCCTTGCAGTGCAAAGGAACTCAGATGTAAGGAAAAATGATGCAGAGCATGATCTAAAGAGGAACTCTGATGTAAGGGGTTCCTAACTACATCAGAGTCTGCAGCATTGCCCTTTACATCATGCACTGTAAGATTAAAAGGGATGGAGGCCCAGAGACATGTCCAGGGTACACAGAGGAGGCCTCCGTCCCTTCTAATCTAACTCATGTGTCTTCTGTGTACCCTGGAAATATCTCTGGTCATCCATCCCTTCTAATCTATCTCATGTATCTTCTGTGCACCCTGGACATGTCTCTGGGCCTGCATCCCTTCTAATCTATCTTATGTATCCTCTGTGTACCCTGGACATGTCTCTGGGCCTCCATCCCTTATAATCTTACAGTGCAAGGGGGCAGGTTCCTGTTCTTAGTGGAGGTGGGTTCCCTGTCCTCAGGGGAGATGGAGTTCCTGTCCCCAGGTGAGATAGGATCCCAGTCCCCAGGTAAGAAGGTGTCCCAGTCCCCATGGGAGAAGAGGGTCTCAGTCCCCAGGGAAAATGGGTGTCCCTGTCCACAGGTGAGTGGCCTAGAGGGTCCCAGTCCCCAGGTGAGTGGCCTAGAGGGTCCTAAGTCCTCAGGGGAGATGGAGTGGGGTATGGGATGGTGTGGGGGATATACCACTTGGTGACTTGGTCACTCACCATGACCAAGTCTGTAGGGTTCTCATTTATGGTCACCTGGGCTCCCTCCAGCAGCAGCATGGATGGGCGATCAGCATATCCCCAGGGAGCACAGCTACGGCTTGACATGCTCTATCTAAAGCACACTTGTCAAAAGAACAAAGGGTAAACAGAGATAAACTGTATGTCATTTTAATAGATTGCAAGCTCTTGGGAACGGGATCTCTGATGGGCTTTCTTAAACTGCAGTGTAGGTCACTTACACATACATAGCTATTCAGGGCCCCACCCCCCTCTGGAAGCACAGACCTTGGCCCTCCCGCTGACACCGCTGTGTCAATCCAAGCTTCCCTGACAAATACACTGCTTATGCATGGCGCTTGCCCCCTTTCTCTAGAGCAGCCTAGGGGTGTGTTGGGGGCGGGGCTGGATGCGGTGTTGCTGCTGACATTATTAAGCCAGCGGAGTTCTTCCTTACGTCAGTGTTCCCTGCAGAGTTCTCCCTTACGTCAGTGTTCCCTGTGGAGTTCTCTCTTACGTCAGTGTTCTCTTTCCGCGCGATCCCGTGGCTTGCCTCTCGTCGAAAAATGCATACGACGAACTGCGCATGCCCAGTCGATACGTCACGCCACAGAGAGCGAGGCAGAATCTTACATTTAAAGCGGAGGTTCACACAAAAATTGAACCTCCGCTTTTCGGAACCCGACCCCTCCGGTGACACATTTGGCACCATTCAGGGGGGAGGGGGGTGCAGATACCTGTCTAAGACAGGTATTTGCACCTATTTCCGGTGTAGACTCCCACGGGAGTCTACGCCCTCTCCCGTCCCCACCCCCCGTGCTGTCTGCTGGGACACACACAGGTCCCAGAGACAGCGGGGACCAGTAAGGAAGCGCAGTGCGACTGGCGCATGCGCAGTAGGGAACCAGGAAGTGAAGCCGCAACGCTTCACTTCCTGATTCCCTTACAGAGAATGGCGGTGGCAGCACCCGAGGACCGAGGGACGATTCAGTCTCGGGTGCTGACATCGCTGGACCCTGGGACAGGTGAGCGTCCTTATTTTAAAAGTCAGCAGCTGCAGTATTTGTAGCTGCTGACTTTTAAAAAAAAATTCGCGGGACTCCCTCTTTAAGATTCTCTCCCTCCACACGCTCCCCGTGGCTTGCCTCCCGTCGGAAAATGCATATGACGAACTGTGCATGTGCAGTCGATACGTCACGCCAGCTGATCGGGAAATCAGCTGGAGTGATGTGACGTACTGCGCATGAGGGTCGGTCTACCCGGATCTTGTGTCTAAAATCCACCAGTACCGACCTGCCAAATTTGGGGTCTCTAGCTCAAAGTATGGGGGAGATATGGACTTCCAAAGGGGACCGATCCATGGTGCCCACCAAGGCCGAGGGGGCAGCGAGATCGGAACCGGTCCCTAGCTGCAGGCCAAATTTGAGGTCTCTGGAACGAAAGGTGCCCGAAATGACTTTTCTGAAAACCACCATGCATGCTTTGTGTTGACCTAACTTTCAAACTCAAGCATTTTTTGGGCTCCAGGAAAGTCATATTCCGAACCGTTTGAGCTAGGAGTCCAATTTTTGGATATGTTGTAGATCTAGATCCCATGAGCCGGCACACCAAATTTGGGGTTCCTGAGATACGAGCCCTCAAAGTCATCCGACCGGTAGACGCCAGAACCTAAGTCTGAATTTTCTGAGTAGCAGAACCGGTTTTACCGCCCTAGGGGTGCCGTCTTTGGGAGATGGTTACGGGCCAACCGTAGAAACCCCAAATTTGGACCACATGTAGTGCATCGTCTTCCCTACAAGTGTGCCAAGTTTGGTGTTCCTGACCCCAACAGCCGAGGACATATCAGCCCCCCAAGTTCACTGAGCTTCCCATAGACTGCAATGTTAAACATGTGGTTTCTACCGGTTGACCTTTTGGGGTGCCACCGGCCCGCCAAACGTTCCCTGGACCCCAAACTTGACCAGTAAGTACCTGAAGAGCATCCCCAAAGCCTCCCAGTGGCGGTGTATTTTTAAGACCCATAGAACCAGAGAGCGCCACACACGTCTTTGCCGTTGTTTTGTGAGGGGTCCACCGGTCCCCGAAAGTCGAGGGGGGTGCCATTCTGTATAAAAGGCCTAATATATTCAAATATGACCTACCGAAGCCTTACCTGGTGAACCGGGTCCGAGCTACACTGTTTCAAAGTGCCATTTTCCGGTTACCGGCGGGTTCTGGTTCGGGTACCGGGCCCCGATTCAGTGTGGGGGTACCCATAGAGTGCTTCTACATCACCCCCAAGTTTTGTAATTTTGTGACCCATGGTCAGGGAGCACCGGTACCGTGAAGACGGTCAACATTTTGGCCCCGGTAATAGGTCCCCTAACTTCCAAATTTTTATGAGGTGTAGCTGTGATATCTGGAAAAAAGGGGTGCAAGTTTGGTGTCGCTAGCTCATTCGGTCTTCGAATGGTTGAGCGATAAGTGAAATCCGCCACAATTTGGCCTGTTCCCCTATAGACTCCCATGTTAAGTGAGGGGCCTACTTTGGGGAGTCGGTACTGGCCTTCCTTCAGGTTTCCTGGACCCGAAATTTCTTGCACTTATAGCCATGGCTCTCCCCTACAAGTGTGCCAAGTTTGGTGTGATTTGACCCGGTGGGTCCTAGGAAACCGGAGCTCAAAGTCGCCCCAATATCGGCAGATTTTCCCCTAGGCGGCAAAGTGAAGCGAGGGGTGCCGTCTTTTGGGAAATGGTTACGGGCCAACCGTAGGGTCTCCCCTACAAGTGTGCCAAGTTTGGTGTTCCTAACCCCAATAGCCGAGGAAATATCCCCCCCAAGTTAACCAAGTTTCCCATAGACTCCAATGTTAAACGTGCGGTTTCTACCAGTTGACCTTTTGGGGTGCCACCGGCCCGCCATAGGTTCCCTGAACCCAAAACTTGGCCAATGCATACCCGAAGAGCATCCCCACAGCCTCCCGGTGTCGGTGTATTTTTAAGACCCATAGAACTGGAGAGCACCACGCACGTCTTTGCCGGTGTTGTGTGAGGGGGCCACCGGTCCCCGAAAGTCGAGGGGGGTGCCATTCTGTAGAAAAGGCCTGAAATATTCAAATAAGACCAACCGGAGCCTTCCCCGGTGAACGGGGTCCAAGCTACACCATTTCAAAGTGCCATTTTCCGGTTACCGGAGGGTTCCGGTTGGGGTTCTGGGCCCCGGTTCGGTGTGGGGGTACCCATAGAGTGTCTCTACATCACCCTAAAGTTTTGTAATTTTGTGACCCATGGTCAGAGAGCACCGTTACCGTGAAGACAATCAACATTGTGGCCCCGGTAAAGGGTCCCCGAACCTCCACATTTTTATGAGGTGTAGCTGTGATATCTGGGAAAAAGGGGTGCAAGTTTGGTGTCACTAGGCCATTCGGTCGTCGAATGGTTGAGCGATAAGTGAAATCCGCCACAATTTGGCCTGGTTTCCCCATAGACTCCTATGTTAAGTGAGGGGACAATTTTGGGGAATCGGTACTGGCCTTCCTTAGGTTCCCTGGACCCGAAATTTCTTTCACGTGTAGCCATGGCTCTCCCCCACAAGTGTGCCAAATTTGGTGGGATTTGACCTGGTGGGTCTACGGAAACCGGAGCTCAAAGTCGCCTGTTTTTTCCCCCAGGTGGAAAAATGAACCGAGTGGCCCAATTTGGGGAGTCGGTACCGGCTGCCCTTCGGTTCCCTGGACCCGAAATTTCTTCCACCTGCAGCCATGGGTCTTCCCTACAAGTTTGGTGGGTTTTCATGAAGTGGGTCCCTGGATACAGGAGCTCAAAATATCTCCCGAGCCTCTCCTACACTTTTCTCTTCCTCCGCGCGGAAAAATGAAGCGAGGGGCTCACTTTGGGGAGTTGGTACCGGCTGCCCTTCAGTTCCCTGGACCCGAAATTTCTTTCACATGTAGCCATGGGTGTTTCCTACAAGTGTGCCAAGTTTGGTGGGTTTTCACCAAGTGGGTCCCCGGATACAGGAGCTCAAAGTATCTCCTCTTGCCTGTCCTACACTGTGCCTCTCCTACACTGTTTTCTGTTCCTCCCGTCGGAAAATGCATCCGACGAACTGCGCATGTGCAGTCTTACGTCATGCCAGCTGATAGGGAAATCAGCTGGTGTGACGTAGTGGAGGCATTATTTGACGGGAGGCACTAATCGACACAACAGGGGCACTCAACAGGAGGGAGAGGCCAGGAGCAGCGAAGAGGGACCTGAGAAGAGGAGGATCCAGGCTGCCCTGTGCAAATCCACTGCACAGAACAGGTAAGTATAACATGTTTGTTATTTTAAAAAAAAACAAGACTTTACAATCACTTTAGGTCTGGATTTGTTCTGTTTCTAGGGCTCCTTACCAGAACTGACTTTCTAGCTAGAGGCTAGTCAACCACAAAGTCAGACAAATCCTGCCCTTGGGGCATAGGTGCATAAGGTGGTCCAGAGACTGGGGAAGTTTGCCCTCATGCAGTCATTCCATTGAGCTGCAGAGGCTTGTCATAAAACTAGGCAAACATCATCTCCTCAGAGAAGACAGCCATGAGGTCCAGTATCCTCATGGAAAATATAGACAAGTGGACGCTTCTTGGAGGGCAAAGCCCAGATATGATCGCAAAGGGTCGATACCTATTCCTGGGGAAGAAACACCTGGGCATAGACATTGTCCAAGAATAGACCTAGGTACTCCAAACAGTTGATTGGATCCAACACAGACTTCTGAAAGCTGACAATCCACACAAAGCTCTGAAGTGTATCTATCATCTGCCATACATTGGCTGTTAGAACCTGAATAGAATACTCCTTTCAACAGAAGATCATCTAGGTATCAGATAATGTGGATTCCCTAAGAGAACAGTAGTGTGAGGATTGGGCCAAGCACCTTGGTGAAGGCTAGAGGGGCCTAAAGGGCCAAAAGCCACAAACTGGAAGTGCTGCTCGACCACAGCAAACTGCAGGAACTGTTGATGCTGGGTTAAAATGTGAATGTGCAAATATGTAAAACCATGGAGATGGAGGATTTCCCTTTCTGTCCACAGTCTGTCTCTTCCTTCTGTAATTTACATATTGGGGGGATTTTTAAAATTTGTTTTCAGGCCAGTAAATCTGTTGCCCTCTATGCAGGAGGTGTAGCTTAAAGTTTGTGGGCTCCGGTGCAAAAGTTGACCTGGCCCCCTCACACTACCACCCACCTCTTCCATCGTGTGTGCAGATACACTCACTGCACGCCAAGATACTCAAAGTGGCTTAAGAGTTTAGAGTTCCCAGAGTTCCTCCTCACATTAGAGGACAGGGAACACCCCTGGAGAATCAGAGGACAGGGATCACTGCTAGAGAATTGGAGGACAGGGATCATAGCTGGAGAATCAGAGGACAGGGACCCCTGGCAGGTCATTTGGCAGAGCTCCTTTACCATTCCAGCACTGTAAACAGCCCCCCCCCCACAATACACAGGGCTGAAATCACATTCCTTTACACACAGTCTATCAGCCTACACATGGTGTATCTGGCTTTTATGTTGCCGTTCTGACCTGTGAAATCCCCTGATCAGAATGGCAGTAGGCAGATACACCCTACGCAGACCATGGCTGACTGGCTGTGTTGTAAAGGAATGTGATTTCAGCCCTGCAGAGGAGCAGAAGTATAGGGTGCTGTACTGGGAAAGAAGCTCAGCAGCGGGCATAGCATCCAGGGCGGAGGGAGTGGTCAGGGGGCGTGCAACTTAGATCTGGGGGAGCAAAGCCATGTGACATGAATTCTGGAGCCTGCAGCCCCTCAGGAGGTGTTAAAGGATTTGTTTTAGAAATTTCTAAAGTATTTACTTTAAAATAGTGCTGCACTGATTTTCATTTTTATTCAAATGTGCAAATATGCATGATGGTATCTACTGATAATATAAATTCCCCTTTCTGTAATGATGCAATTACTGGGCGTTCTGATTCCACCTGGAGCTTGTGAACCCGTAAAATAGTGCTAAGAACCTTGAGGTCTAGAATGTGGTGAACACTGCTGTTGTGCTTTGGGAATGTAAACAGGTTTCAATAAAAGCCCTATAACAATTCCTCCAAGGGAATGTGAACAATCGCTCCTGAGGGTCTGAGAGCATAAGTGGGGAGAAGGCAGGGATCGAAAAGTCCAGCCTGTATCCCTAGGACACCACTTGTGAAAGTGGAAGGCCCCCCTCCTTGTAAAAATGTCTAAGTGCCAGAGGTCTTGGACTTGTAACTTAATTGAGTGGCGGACTTTGCTTTAATAGCAGAGGTTTGGGGAGGGGGCCAAAGGAACTCTTCCTAAAACCATAAGTTGCTGACTTTGCCATGGGCACCTTTGCTTAGCTAGGCTGAATATTACTGTAACCTAAGAGTGAACAAGGATAAAATAATATGTGCTTGCACAAAATTAAAAGGCATGTACACAAATGCTAGAGATCTGAATAATAAAATGGAAGAACTATAATTTCTGATACAAGAGGAGAATTTTGACTTCATGGGAATATCAGAAAGCAGGTTTCACAGCTAACACATCTGGCTTTCGACTGTCAAAGGGTATTTCCTGTATCATGGCGATAGAGAAGGTAAAAAAGAGATGGGGTGGTGCCTGTATGTCAAGAGAAATAAAACAGTGAATATGAGGGATGATAATGCTAAAGGGGCTGGTGATGAGGTGGATTCTGGAGGGGTTTACGAAAACTAGAGTGCACAGAATCTGGTGCACTGCTCCAGCTTGAACTGCACTTATGGGACTCACCACATCACCAAGTGTTACTGCAGTGCTGGTTTGTCTATGACCAGGGTGTACTAGGCCTCTGATGCTCACCAGTTTAACAGAAGGTACAGCGGCACTAGTACTGACACTCTGCTGCGATTGTAGCACCTCAGCAACAGAGGAACGGGGTCGGGTATGCCTGACCTGGGCAGGGACCTCTACTCCTTCCTTGAGAGCTATCTGTCAGGGTGCTGTTGCTCTCTACAGGTTTGAATACTGAGCCTGATTCTGACAGTGAGGACTCCCCATCTGCCATGCTCAGTGTGAGGGCTGGGCCCAGCCCATCCTTCTCTGAGCTGGCCACTCAGCTGTCGGCTAATTGCCAGCTCCTATCTCACCACAGTGACCCACCTGTTGATGATCCTGCTCATCGGTCCTGAGCTGCATAGCTCACCTGGAATCTCCCACTGTGGCTGCTCTGGTACAACCTGTGTTGCAGGCTGTCCCTGCTGCTGCAGGCACTCGCCTCAAGTATTACCTCTATAAGAGGTATGTCTGGTTCCTCTCCGTTTCCCCAGCGATTTGGGGGTGATCCAGTCCAATGCAGAGGGTTTCTCAATCAGATTGAGATATACTTGGAGATGCTGCCCCAGGCGTTTCCCATGGACAGAAGCAAAGTAGGTTTCGTGATATCTTTGCTTTCTGAGAGAGCCTTGGCCTGGGCAAACCCTCTATAGGAGATGCAAAAACCTCTTATCTTGAGTTACCATGAATTTGTGGCTTCTTTTAAAAGGGTATTTGACGTTCCCGCACGCTCCGCTTCTGCTGCCAAGAGCCTCATGTCCATCAAACAGAGGACGAGAACTGTTACCAATTACGCCATTAAATTCCGTACTCTGGCAGCAGAGGTTGCTTGGAACAATGAGGCCCTTGTGGCTGCTTTTTCTCATGGTCTCTCAGATACCATCAAGGATGAGATAGCAGCCCAAGATATATCCACTGAGCTGGAGAAGATGATCACGTTTGCCATCCTCATTGACTCCAGACTCAGAGAAAGACTCTCTTTTAAGGAGCGCTTGCAGAAGCATCCTGTACATTTGTCTCTGAGCTTTGCAGTCCCACCCTTGCCTCCCTCACCTCCCATACCTCCTGGTACCGAGTCGGCCAGTGAAGGTGAACCCATGCACTTGGGGTTCACGTGTCTCTCTGCGGATGAGAGAACCTTTAGGAGGAGGGAGAGATTGTGGCCAGGCAAGTCACTTTTTGAAGTCTTTTCCTACCCGTCCAGGGAACGCCCAAACCGGGCGGACAGACCTTAGGTGGCGTTGTTTTGTCCCCAGTTATCCAGAAGGATAAGCACCTGGTTTCAGTTACCCTTTCTTGGGCTGAGTCGTCCGTCGAGATACAGTCTTTAATCGACTCTGGGGCTGCAGTCCTGTTCATTGATGCTGCCTTTCTATCGAAGCACTCGATTCCGCTGCAGCTGTGTGACACTCCACTTGTAATTGAGGCTCTTGATGGGAGACCTCTACAGCCTGCCCATATGACTCATGAAACTGTTCCGTTGTCCGTGGCCATAGGGGCTCTTCACCATGAGATAATCCAATTCCAAGTTATTTCCTGACCTAAGTTTCCGCTGGTTATTGGTTATCCTTGGTTACAGAGGCACAATCCCTCTTTTGTTTGGCTCCATGCTGAGGTTCTCTCCTGGTCACCACAATGCAGTAAGACATGCTTCCAGAAGGTAGCCAAGGTCCTGTGCACCTCTTTACTCTCCTCCCTGCCGGAGGAGTATCGTGATTTTAGCAATGTCTTTGACAAAGGTCGAACCGGTAGTTTGCCTCCACACTGGTCGTATGATTGTGCAATTGACCTTCAACCTGGTGCCATACCCCCTTGTGGCCGGGTTTAACTTTTGTCGGTCTTGGAGGATAAGGCCATGGAGGTGTATGTTGCAGATGCACTTTCGCAAGGTTTCATCATAATCATATTTTCCAGGTCCCTGGAGAGCCACCCCATAGATGTCTGTCGTGTGCTTCAGAAACTAAGAGAGAACAATCTCTATTGTAAATTGGAGAAGTGCAAATTCCATCGTGAACAGGTTAAATTCCTGGGTTATATCATTTCAACTGCTGGTTTTTCGATGGACCCAGAGAAACTTTCAGCAGTCCTACAGTGGCCCCGACCCGTGGGTTTACGTCCTCTGAAGCGGTTTCTTGGCTTTGCCAACTATTATCGGACGTTTATTCCTAACTACTCGTCTCTGGTCAAGCCCCTGACTGATATGACCAGAAAGGACGATACCCACAGATTTGGTCTCCAGAGTCCATTAAGGCCTTTGAGAGTCTCAAGGCTGCCTTTGTTTCTGCTCCTGTGTTGGCATATCCTGATCCTATGTTACCTTTTATCCTTGAGGTTGATGCTTCTGAGACTGGAGTTGGCGCCCTTCTGTCTCAACGTCCTACCTCTGAGAGCGCTATGCATCCTTGTGGCTACTTTTCCAAGAAATTGTCACCTGCGGAGTGCAATTACGAGATTGGCGACAGAGAGCTGTTAGCGGTCATTTTAGCCCTGAAAAAATGGAGACATCTCCTCGAAGGTACTCATTCTTACTGACCATAAGAATCTCACATTCTTGTCTGAGACTAAACGCCTCTCTCCCAGAAGGGCACAATGGGCTCTTTTCTTGTCAAGTTTCAATTACATTGTCTCATTCTTACCTAGTACAAAGAATGTAAGGGCTGACGCTTTGTCACAACAATTCTCTTCCACTTCCAAGATGGAGTCGGTTCCAGTTCCAGTGATTCCTCCTGGTCGTATTCTGGCTACGGTTCACAACCGCTTTACCACCCTGGTGCCATGTCCTCACCCTGTTCAGGTTGAGAACCATGAGGAGTATGAAGTACAGTCCATTGTTGGCTCCCGTAGGTTCTGTGGGCGCATACAGTACCTGATGCATTGGAAAGGGTACGGTCCGGAGGAACGCTCTTCGGTCCCATTCTCGGATGTACATGCCCCTGTCCTCCTCTATGATTTCCATAGATGTTTTCCCCTCCAGCCTGGTGGTCCTCCGAGGGGGAGCGGTCGTTGGGGGGGTTCTGTTAGGGCTGTACCCAGCCCTCCCTTCTCTGAGCTGGCCGCTCAGCTGTCGGTCCTGCCTACTTAAGCCGTCCAGTCCAGATGATCTCTGCCTTGGTCACATCTCTAGAGACGCTCTCCTGTGTTCCTGTTAAAGATTTGCTTGGCTGACATTCCTTCTGGCTCCCTGACGTTTTGGCTTGTCTGACTATCCGTTCCGGTTTCTGAACTCTGGCTATGTTTTGACAACATTTACTCTGTTTTACCTTTATTTTTATTATTATTAATTTATAGTGTGATTTAACTGTACTTCTGTCTCAGTCGGATTCATGGTTTCTGACAGCTTAGTATCCTGTAGGCCTCTTCACTAGTGCACCTTTCGTTTGACATTTTGGTCAATATATTTACAGGTACCTAGTGTGACTCACAGGTAACAAAGCACCTGGTTTTTCAGTCTGGGAGTTGGTAAAGGCTTGTAACGATATCCAAAGAATGTTGCAGGATGGCAGGTTCACTGATGAGATGATAAACGATCCTTCAATGTTAATACTCAGCCACACGAAAAACAGGTACCCAAAAGGAAAGAAAAAGGGGGGACCCATAGTGAAGTATTCTAAGATTCAAAATTTATCGCGCATAAAAGGTTATACTTACAAAAGTAAGTTAAAATCAGGCATTGAAACAATCAGAGGATGCAGCAAACACCATTAACAGCGTTCCCACGAGACCGGAAATGATGTCAGAACTGGAAGTGTGTCACGTCAATGCATTTCACCCTCCCACAGGGCGTCATCAAAGCACCTATCTTCCGATTGGAACTGACTGCCTTAAATCACAACAGAGAGAAGTACACTCCCCTTCCTCAACCAATCAGATCAGCACAGTGGCCATTTTGTTGGTTAGGAAAACACGTCGCCCCTATGGATAGAGCACACTCCATATGAGGGACTAAACCACCATGAAATTGGTTGGATAAACCTGAACAGACGTCAGTTGCGGTGTCGTGGAAACAAGTGGAAACATATTCAATCCAATGCTTTAATATACAGGTAAGAATCACAAAAGACAAAAAAAATATGAAAAATACAAATAAAAATAAGACCATAAAGAAAAAAATGTATTTTATTATTTTTAATAGTAAATATAAAATGAAAATGAAAATAAAAATAAAAATGAAAATAAAAGTAAGAATAACAAAAAAAATGAAAATAATAAAATAAAAATAAATATAAATTGAAAATGAAAAATAGAAAATGGAAAAATAAATGAAAATGAAAAAATATAATATATAGGTAATAAAATAAAAAATAAAAATGCAAGCCTAACCAGATCAATAGATGTGATTAAAAATTAGTCAGGAAACAATTGAGATCTAATTCAATGTTAAACCCCAGAGGGTTCATCCTCCTCAAATGATGAATCCACTGGGTCTCATTACGAGAGATGGCTCTCTTGAGATTACCTCCTCTCCAATGGGCTTCAACTCGATCAATGCCACAAAAGGTGAGACCACTGGGATCCCTACCGTGGAATAACCTAAAGTGGTTGGACAAGCTGTGATGTTTGAAGCCCTTTTTTATCCGGTTGACATGTTCACGTAAATGAACCCACAATGTTCTGGTGGTCCTGCCTACGTACTGAAGTCCACAAGGACAGGACAAGAGGTACGTCACGTGGGTGGTCCCACATGTGATGAACTTGTTGATCCTAAAGGGCTCACCAGAGGGATGGGATGTGAACTCAAGTGTCTTCACAGCTTGTCCAACTCCTTTAGGTTATTCCACGGTAGGGATCCCAGTGGTCTCACCTTTTGTGGCATTGATCGAGTTGAAGCCCATTGGAGAGGAGGTAATCTCAAGAGAGCAATCTCTCGTAATGAGACCCAGTGGATTCATCATTTGAGGACGATGAACCCTCTGGGGTTGAACATTGAATTAGATCTCAATTGTTTCCTGTCTAAATTTTAATCACATCTATTGATCTGGTTAGGCTTGCATTTTTATTTTTTATCTATATTTTTTATATTTTTTTCATTTTCATTTATTTTTCCATTTTCTATTTTTTATTTCCAATGTATATTTATTTTTATTTAATTATTTTAATTTTTTTGTTATTTTAATTTTAATCTTTATTTTCATTGTGTTTTTATTTTTAGTATTAAAAATAATAATAAAAAAATTCTTTATGGTCTTATTTTTATTTGTATTTTTCATATTTTTTTTAGTCTTTTGTGATTCTTACCTGTATATTAAAGCATTGGATTGAATATGTTTCCACTTGTTTCCATGACACCGCAACTGACGTCTGTTCAGGTTTATCCAACCAATTTCATGGTGGTCTAGTCCCTCATATGGAGTGCACTCTATCCATAGGGGCGACATGTTTCCTAACCAACAAAATGGCCACTGTGCCGATCTGATTGGTTGAGGAAGGGGAGTGTACTTCTCTCTGTTGTGATTTAAGGCAGTCAGTTCCAATCGGAAGGTGCTTTGATGACGCCCTGTGGGAGGGCGAAATGCATTGACGTGACGAACTTCCGGTTCTGACGTCATTTCCGGTCTCGTGGGAACGCTGTTAATGGTGTTTGCTGCATCCTCTGATTGTTTCAATGCCTAATTTTAACTTACTTTTGTAAGTATAACCGTTTATGCGCAATAAATTTTGAATGTTAGCATACTTCACTATTGGTCCCCCCTTTCCGACAACAAAATCCTAGGATTTTTTCAGACGGATGTTGGCTCAAACTTGTTTTGCGTACACACGGTCGCACAAAGTTGTCGGAATTTCCGATCACCAACCACGCGGTCACGTACACCACGTACGACGAGACTAGAAAAGGCCAGTTCAGAACCAAGTGCGGCACCCATTGGGCTCCTTTTGCTAATCTCGTGTTAGTAAAAGTTTTTTGAGAGACGATTCGTGCTTTTTCAGACTCGTGGCATTCAGATAGTTTTCTGCAGTTCAGTTTGTGCTTGTGGGTTTGTATCTGTTCTTCAGTGCGTGCAGCGAGCACCCTTGACTTGTCATTGTGTTCTTGCTTGTTCGTTACTGTTTTTCAGGTCGCTGTTACTTCGTTCTGAGCAGCCGACCGTTTTCTAGCCACGTTGCGTATACGTACTCCTTGTAGAGTTCGTGCTGTGTGGGGGCTTGGTGTTAGGGTCCTGACCCTGACACAAGTCCAGTCCATGAACAGGGTGGGGAGGAGTTCATGGACCAAGAATTGGTTGCTTCAGCGTGACCAGTTCTCTCATATGCCTTTGATCCGTGAGAATAATCCTGATGATTTCAGGAACTTTCTCAGGATGACCCCCGTATTTCACCGTTTGTTGGCTTCGCTGACCCCCTATATCAGCAGGCAGGATACCTGCATGAGGCAAGCCATCACTCTGGAGCAGAGGCTGGTCGCTACCCTGCGGTACTTGGCGACGGGGAGAAGCCTGCAGGACTTGAAGTTCTCGACAGGCATCTCCCCCAGGCTCTGGGGATCATTATCCCAGAGACCTGTTCTGCCATCATCCAGGTCCTGCAGAAGGAGTATATGAAGGTAAGATTTTTATCCTTTAATATCACATTTTATTGTATTTAATGTTTGCTAATGTATTGTATTTCTTTCCTCATTCCCTAATTACCATGATTGTAATATGCTGTGAATGTCCCCTTTGTTCTCATGCATGCTGGATTTTTAGGTAATTATTTTTTTAGTCCTTCATACATATTTGCCTTCACTTATCTCCCCAGCATGCTCTCCTGTCCCTATATTCACCTCATGTAGTCACTTAACAATGTATTTTATCAGCTCCATAGTAGTGCTTTACCCCAATCACCCCCTAAAATGTTTTTAAATATGATTTGTGCTTTAAATTCCGGCAGAGTGCCAGAGGCTTTTTTTTGTGGTATCCCCAAATCATTTTTATTAACCCTCCCTCCCCCCAACTGCTAAGTCAGCTGATACCAATTCTCTATCTATCCTCAATCATCTCTCTGCTGACTTTGCCAAACCCATACACACTATACCCATCTCTTTTGTGGTCAGATTTATGGATGAATTCCCCAAAGCATGTAGTGCAAGGGCCTGCCTGTATACTTTCAAATGGTACTGTTTAAAGTTTTTGTATTATATTATTATCTTGATAGGTAATAGCAGAATGTCCAAATGTGCTCAAATGTGTACAGTGTGTATTTATATCTTTGTATTATGACACTTCTTACCTTTCCAGTGGGCTGCCAATAGTGTAACTAAGGAGGGGCTGTTCCAAGTAATACCCTGTATTTAGGCATTCATCTCTCAATGAAGTGAAGAGGGTTACCTGTCCAGGATTCCCCCCCCCCTATAATGTTAGAAATGGCCCATGAGAGGGGGGGGGGGGGAATATGATAGGTGTACCTTATACTTTGGTGTTGTAAAATTCGCCTTATGAAAGGTTATCTGGATGTTGGCCAAGAATGTTTGTGTCTAATCTGCTTTCCATGTTTATGTGCAAAAATACTATTTTTTTTTTGTTTTCCTCAACAGTTTCCTTCCACGCCACAGGAATGGCAGACTGTGGCCTCCCACTTTTCCCAGCGGTGGGACTCCTAACTGCGGAGGGGCAATTGATGGGAAACACGTCCACATCGTCCCACCACCCAACTCGGGGTCATACTATTATAGTTACAAGGGGTTCAATAGTATTGTGATGTTGGCGGTGGTGTCGGCTAATTACGACTTCCTGTATGTGGACGTGGGGAAGAATGGCCGGATGTCCGATGGTGAAGTCATCACCCAGACGGAGTTTTACAGGCGTCTCCAGAATGGCAGCTTGGACTTGCCACCTCCAGAAGAGAATGTGGAAGGACTCCCATTCTTCTTCGTTGCGGATGAAGCATTTGCGCTGGGGGACCATCATATGCGGCCATTCCCGATGAGGACCCTCACCCCGGAACAGAGGGTATTTAATTACTGGCTGGCCAGAGCCAGAAGAGTGGTGGAGAACACATTTGGAATCCTGGCCAGCCAGTTCTGCCTATTTCTGACACCCATCCATATGGCGGACTATAAACCTAATCATATAATCCTGGCGTGCTGTGTTCTACATAACTTTTTACGCCAACATTCTGCCAACTATGCTGGCTCAGTTGGGCCTGAGGCCGGAATTCTAAATGAAACAACCCTGACGGCGCTTGAAAGTGGCCGTCCTGGCTTGCCCTCCCTGAGTGCCCGTGATGTCCGGTTAAGATGCCTTGAGTTCTTTGCGGGTAGGGGGGGCATCAATATGCCAGCAAATTTGTGAAGCCTTTATCAAATAAAAAAAAGCAAATCGTTGTTGACATTTACTGCTTGTGTTTGTTTTAGCTGACCCTGACAGAAATGTGGGGAGTCCTGAAAATGGCGTGATTGTGTAACCTTATACAAAGCACTGTTGTGTGTTATTTACTAAAGGCAAAGACACTTTGCACTACAAGTGCACTTGAAACTGCACTGAAACTGCACTTGTAGTGCAAAGAGCATTTGCCCTTAGGAACTAACCCCCATTTTCACATAAAGCAGCAATTACATCACCACAAAAGTGTTGTAGCGTTGAGACAATTATCCACACATTCTTGATTAACAATCTTTTTAATACCTGCACAATCACATGTGCATTTAGAAAAGGTTTTTAAAACAAACCAACATGTTTGTTGTATAACAATTTTTGGGGCGGCATTATAAAAAATAGAAATGTCCATGTTCTCGTAATTTGAGGTCCGACCACCGTTTCCTGAGCTGATCTTTCGATCGACGTACCCCGAAATTCCGCTGCAGACTCCTGACCACTTTCGCCATGATCTTGGCCTTTCTGACATTGGGGTTGGGGTAAGGTCCATACTTTCCGTCATAGTCGGCCTTCTTCAGGATGTCGACCATCTCCAACATCTCCCCAAAGGACATATTTGAGGCCTTAAATCTCCTTCTGGATCGGGACGTGTCCGGATCCGGGCTTTCCTCCTCCTCCTCCTCGTTCCTGTAATTAGCACGCACCTGCTGTCTAACCGCCATGTGCTCTTCCCCCACCGCGCCGAACTAAAAGGGGCGGGGAATAGACTAGAAAGAACGTCAGGGGCGGGCAGAGTTACACGCATGCGCAGTGTGTATAAAGCGTAACACGCGTGCGTATTACATATGATCTGTGAGCAGAGGAAGGAGCATCGGAGGCGCCAATCGTAAGAACGAAGGTAAGAGACAAACTTGGGCCTATACTGCTTCTAGATTGAGGCCTATATTGTAACAAGATTAGGAGAGTTTTGGCTGACATTAGGGTTTGTCTTGTGTTGTGTCTTGCAGTGAAAATGGATATCTTGAACGATACCGACTTCATGGCAATATTCATTGACATGTTCAGGGAGCTGCCTTGTCTGTGGGAGATCAACCACCCACATTATAAGAACCAAACAAAGAGGAAGGCAGCGCTGGATCCATTGTTGGAAATTGTGAAGCAGGTGATCCCCACGGCAGACATCACATATTTGAAGATCCTAATTGGTGGCCTGAGGAGCACATATGTAAGGGAGCGCAAGAAAGTCCAGGATTCGTCGAGATCCGGAGCAGCAGATGACATCTATGTCCCCAGGATGTGGTACTATGACAGGCTGCATTTTCTGGCAGGCCAGACTGAACCCAGGCCATCACTCTCCAGTCTTCCTTCCACGCTTCCTTCCCCCCAGCTAAGGTTTCTGACGCCCAACCTGGGCCTTCCAGGCAGCAACATGTGGAGGAGCCCAGATTGAGCCAGGTATAGCATTCTTCTAAATATTTCTGGTTGTCCAATCAATGATGTTAACTAGATGTTAGTTTGGAGTACTAATTTATGATTGTGATTGATGATGCAAAACATTACAACCATGTCCCTTTTTCATACACAGGGAAGTCTCAGCCAGGAGGTGGCCAGGTTGAGCAGGCTGCCTGATATGCAGGTCCCTCCCCTACACCTGCAAAGAGAAAGTGGCAGGAAGAGGAGTACCCTAGAGGAGGCTGCCAAAGGCCTCTTTTGGAAGGCTACAGAGGCCCTGGGAGCACCACACACCGTGGAGGAGGACTTTGCTGCCATAATTGCCTGTAAAATGCAGCGGATGGAGGAGGGCCAACAACTCATGTGTGAGTCATTAATGTTGGAAGCTCTCAATAAGGGGTTGAGGGCCCAAATAACATCTGAGACCCACATTTGTGACCTCACACATGGTCCTCCTCCTCCCCTCCTCCTCCTCCAGGTCCTACTACTCCTCCTCCTTCTCCTCATCCAGGTCCTACTAGTCCTCCTCCAGGTTCTACTCCTCCTCCTGCCACATCTCCAACAGCAGAGCCACAGCCAGGAAGGAAGCGTGGAAGGAAGACCAGAAAGTGAGGACCCTGGATCCAGTCTGGTCTGGCAAAAGATGCAGCCTGGGGACACAGATGTCATCTGCTGCTTTCCGGATCTCTGGGACTTCTGGACCAGACTGCACTCCCTTACATATGGACTCCTCAGGCCACCAATTTTGATGTTCAAGAATTGATGTCTGCCCTGGGGGTCCAAGGCTTTGCTAATTTCTGCTGTTTATCCAGCGTTGCCTCCCTCTTTGTTTGGTTCTGAGCCCTTAATAAAGGTTTTTTTGGTTTCTATTATACTTGCCTATGTGTGTTTTCCTTCAAAAAGGACAGTTTGTTTGTGAGGATTCAGGTACATTTCAAAAATACAATGTGAAATTAACAAGGGACACCAACACCAAACAATCTCCTTGAGATTAAATAATACAAGATAATAATGGTGTTGTGGTAACTTGACACACAAAACACACACAAAAATATTCTGGAGTAAAACTAAAAATAAAATAAAACAAAGATCAGCCTTGGAAAAAATACAAACCTAAAATAAAATAAAAAATCTGCCTTTAAAAAAAAAATGAATAAATAAAAATATTTTTGCCAGATGTGACAAATCAAAATATATTAAGGGAATCCCGATAAATAATAAAGAAATAAGTTTGTGAGAAGTCTGTGTGAATATGAGCAGCAAAACTACTTCATTCTTCTCACATTATAAAGAAGAAGAGAGTGCGCTGTATTAAACCATTTTTAACATTGCACCGTGACGAAAGTGTTGTATCCATTGCGAACGCTAAGTTTACCAGACCGAGCTGTTCCGTCTCTGAATTTCTTCTGAGCATGCGTGGCACTTTGTGCGTCGGAACAGGCCACACACGTTCGGAATTGACGCGATCGAATTTTGTTGTCGGAAAATTTTATAGCCTGCTCTCAAACTTTGTGTGTCGGAAAATCCGATGGAAAATGTCCGATGGAGCCCACACACGGTCGGAATTTCCGACAACACGCTCCGATCGGACATTTTCCATCGGAAAATCTGACCGTGTGTACGGGGCATAAGAGCGACAAGGATGTGGAATTCCCTTCCACAGGTGGTGGTTTCAGCTGGGAGCATCGATAGTTTCAAAGAACTATTAGATAAGCACCTGAACGACCACAACATACAGGGATATACAATGTAATACTGACATATAATCACACACATAGGTTGGACTTGATGAACTTGTGTCTTTTTTCAACCTCACCTACTATGTAACTATATAAGATCAGGCCAGGCGCCAGACGGTTTTGTGTACTGTGTATCGGAAGGGGAGAGAAGTAGGGACAGTTGCTCAAGCTGTCTTCCTACAACCACAAGGGAAAAATGGACTATAGTCCAATGGAAGAGCCGGCACAACTGGATAATTCATCTGTATTCTTTATTGTAAAACCAAATTCAAGCAGACGTGTTTTGGCAACAGCCTTGATCACAGCTCTTTTGAGGGGCTGTTGCTTGAATTTGGTTTATAATAAAGAATACAGATGAATTATCCAGCTGTGTCGTCTTTTCCATTGGACTATATTACTATTTGTTCTGGATGTGGGAAGGGCATCCTGAGCCTTTTGAGCACCTGGAGTTGTGTGTATCGTTTTCACCTGTACCTTGCCATTCGGATATCACAGTTCAGAGCGGTGCTCTTCTTGGACATGGAAAAATGGATATATAATAATAATGATCTCGGTACCAATGAGCGAAAAAAATAGACTTTGAATAAAACTCTTATTTATTACATATAAAAAGCACATGTAATTACAAAAATCAGAACATAAATGAAAAAAAAGAAAGTCAATGGCGTATACATATACTTGTCGACTTAAAAGATGAATTGCTGGTTATGGATATTGCTCACAGATTATATAATCCTCTACCATTTTCACGATCAAAGGACCGCCTCGTCAGGAGGATAATCTATAAGGTAAATGACATATCTCCGAACCAGGGGAGTCACATGTCTGCCAGTGTTGGGAACAGAAAAGGAAAGAGCAGGCATGCCCAATGGAGCTCTCAGATAGAAACAGGACTCGGATTGATAATACATGGAATTCAAAGCAGTTCTAGTAGAAAAGGGCATAATACAAATACTTAGACAACATTAAATCCTAACACATAGGGTTTATATAAAAGTTGAATGGGGGGGAAGAAGAATTGTGGTTTAACATTGTGGCCTCTATTGAACAATGTACGGGCAGATGATGACTAGATGAAGGGGGCCAGAGGGGCATTTGTGGCACCAATCTAAGGAAAAGGACAAGGGAAAATTAGGGAAAAAAGAGGGGGGAGGGAAAAGAAGGGGAGGAAGGAGGAAGGGGAAGGGAAGCCTCACAGAAAAGGTTAATAAGAAATCATTTCATTTAAACCTGGAGGGATAGTGGCATTGCGACATTCAATCCACATCGTTTCATATTGTAAAATAATCCTGTCCCAGTCACCATTTCTTGGACTCTGACAAACCTCCAGGACCAAAAATCTGACTGCCATTAGATCAAAACGATGATGTAGTCCAATATGCGTGCCAACAGTTGTTAGCTTGCCATTGCTGGAATAGTACAAATGATCTCCAGTTCTTTGACGGAGTTCACGAATAGTCTTGCCCACGTAAAAAGCATTGCATCTGCAGGTCATTATATAAATCACCCCCCATTGTACCACAATTTGAGGGGGTGCGTGGGACAAACGTTTCTCCATTAGGTAATTGGTATTTTGTACCCTCAAGAATCCAGGCACAGCATGGACATTTGACGCATTGAAAGGTTCCACATGGTCCAGTCGAGGATCGTTCTGGAATCTTATAGTGGCTATTAGTCAGGTGGTCTCTCAGAGAGGAGGCTCTCCGGAACACGAGTTCAGGGGTGGGTCTTAAACGTTTGTTCAGCACATGATGGTCAGTAAGTAGATGCCAGTGATTGGACAAGATCTTTCTAAGTTGATGATGGTGGGCAGAATATTTTGTAATTAACTTGACTGTATCAGCCTGTTGTGGTTTAGGAGTATTATAAAGTAATGAGCTTCTAGTACGTGCTAGGGCTCGGGTAAATGCTTTTCTTAAGTTGGTGCTGGAGTAACCTCTTAAGAGAAGACGATTTATTAGGAGTTTGCTTGTATCCGGAAGTATGCCTCCATGGTGCAGTTCCTACGTAGGCGCAGATATTGCATGTACTGGATGCTGCATACCAATTGTGGAGAGCACTAGAGGCATGCAGTAACGTATTGCCAGCTGTGGGTTTGCGGTAGAGGTCAGTACCAATGGTACCATCAATCTGTTTAACGATAGTCAGATCCAGGGTGTGGATCTGCCTATTGTCAAAACTATAGGTAAAATTAAGGTTGAGATTAAGCAGTTGAATAAACTCTAAACACATGCCTCTAGTGCAGTGGTTCTCAACTCCTGTCCTCAGGACCCACCAACAGGCCAGATTTTAGGTATTACCTTGGGGAGATGCAGACTAGAATACTGCAATCACTGAGCAGCAAATTATATCACCTGTGATGTATCTCCATTATCTTGCAAACCTGGTCTGTTAGTGGGTCCTGAGCACAGGAGTTAAGAACCACTGCTCTAGTGCCTGTCCACACTATGAACACATCGTCAATGTATGAACTACAATCATCAGGGGTTATCTGCCTTTCCCAACCACCCATATATAAATTAGCATATGAAGGGGCACATGATGTCACCAAAGCGACACCTTGGGTCTGCAGATAGTATTGGTCATTAAAGATGAAATCATTTTTAGTCAATATAAAGTACAATACTTGCAGCATGAAATGGTTCATACTTCTAATGGTTCAGGTTCCTGTTCCATCAGGAAAGATCCAGCCATCCGGACGCCCCGCTCGTGGGGGATGCTCGAATACAAGGCTTCGATATCTATAGCCATGAACAGGGCGTCCGGAGGGACCTGGATCTCCTCAAGGCGTTTCAGAAGATCTGGCGTATCACGTATATGTGAAGATAAGCCACAAACATGAGGTTTGATAAAGGCATCCACAAACATGCTAGCATTATCTGTAAGAGACCCGATTCCGGAAATGTTTCTACTGAAACATCATCATCCTTTTGATATAATGGCAGTCAGAGTCCAAGAGGAGGTGAATGGGACAGGATTATTTTACAACGAGAAACTATGTGGATTGAATGTCTCAATGTCACTATCCCTCCAGGTTTAAACAAAATTAATTCTTATAAACCTTTTCTGTGAGGCTTCTCTTTCCCCTCCCTCCCCCCCCACTCTTTTTTCC
This sequence comes from Lithobates septentrionalis, assembly GCA_037952835.1. Taxonomy (NCBI): domain Eukaryota; kingdom Metazoa; phylum Chordata; class Amphibia; order Anura; family Ranidae; genus Lithobates; species Lithobates septentrionalis. The sequence goes on along the minus strand of JBBDGP010001158.1, from coordinate 1,875,771 downwards.
CTAATTTTCCCTTGTCCTCTTTTATAGATTGGTGTCACAGATGCCCCTCTGGCCCCCTTCATCTAGTCACCATCTGCCGGTACATTGTTCAATAGAGACCACAATGTTAAACCACAATTCTTCTCCCCCCCATTCAACTTTTATATAAATCCTACGTGTTAGGAATTAATGTTGTTTAAGTATTTGTATTATGCCTTTTTCTACTATAACTGCTTTGAATTCCATGTATTATCAATCGGAGTCCTGTTTCTATCTGAGAGTTTAATTGGCCATGCCTGCTCTTTCATTTTCTGTTCCCAACGCTGGTGGGCATGTGACTCCCTGGTGTGGGCGGTTCTCTCCTCGGAAGACCGCCCCACCCTTGTATCATTGTTTTGGGCCTCCGACCATTTGACACACGTGATGCGTGCTTGCGTGTCAACATGGATTCACGCATGAGCAGTGTGGGGAGCCAGACCCAGTGACGTCACGTGCCGCCTCATGGCCGCATTCAGATACCTCCTGGATTGGGGAGCTCATAAGCGGGCCTTTGCCCGCCTGTGAGCATTGCGGATCCTTTTCTCCAAGGTGGGACGCCCATCCACTAGGTAACTATTAAGTCACTAACTTTAGCTGTCCTTTATCATCAGACACTGTACATTGCAATGTCATTTACTAATGGACCTTATGCTTGCTCTATTTCCTTAGACCTGACTGGCCGAACTAGTACCTGTGTGGAAGTGCAGAGCAGGGATTGCAAACAATTTTCTTTGATGCTATACATCTCCATAACTTATACTATGGGAGACTTGCCTTAAACCCCCTTTCTCTCTCCCCCTTGGAGTTGAAGTATTACAAGTATATTTCACAGTGTGATATACCAGCTATCTTTTTATTAATTCTAAACCTATCACATTACCAATACCTTTGGCCTGTTATCAACTGCTTCTCTCCTCCCTCCCTTTCCCACCACCATCTCCCCCCCCCTCCCCCATCGGCTTCTTCCCACCCCCTCCTTCTGTGTCCCTTTTCCCATTCCCCCTTATTACCCAGCTCCTCCCCGCCTCTTCTTCCCCTCCCTTTCCATCTCTACCCCCTCTACCTTTCTTTTTGCCCCTTTCTTCCTTATCTCCCCCCCCCCTCCTTTTCTCTCCTTCACTACTTTTTCTTCCTCCTTTTTCTCCCTTCTTTCTTTCACTTTTACCAGGCTTGGTATCATCATTCAATTTCCATCTATATATATATTCATTTAGCTATATCATTACCAGCATAAATTCCCCAGGTCCGCCGCAGGGGACCCTGTGGTAATTGAAGTATGCCCCTGGCCTTGGACTCATTGGTAAGCAACTGTACTAGGGTCTTTGCTGTATCCATTACTCATATGCTTTCTGATATATTCCTAATGTAAATGTCTTTCCGTTATTGTTATCCTTTGTATAGGTTTTCATATATGTAATTTACCTTATAGATTATCCTCCTGACGAAGCGGTCCTTTGATCGCGAAACTGGTAGAGGATTATATAATCTGTGAGCAATATCCATAACCAGCAATTCATCTTGGAAGTCTACAAGTATATGTATACTGTTATGACCTTAATTTTTTCATTTATGTTCTGATTTTTGTAATTATATGTGCTTTTTATATGTAATAAATAATAGTTTTATTCAAAGTCTATTTTCGCTCATTGGTACCGTGGTCATTCCCCTGTGGTTGTAGGAAGACAGCTTCAGCAACTGTCCCTACTTCTCTCCCCTTTTGCATACATTTTTTGGATGATGGTACTTTTATTCTGCCTATGTATTAGGTTTTAACTTTGAGGTAAACTCACAATATTTTCACTACTGTGTAGGGGAAGTGACAGTGATCTACTGATACTGCACTTATTTGGGTGGGGCGGAGGGGCTAAACGCAGGTTCTGGCAGGTGTCGGGGCTGGTCCTACGAATGCTGCATTTTTGGGAACACTATACTATTGGGGAACACTAGTACAGTTCTGATCTCATCCGTTGGCCTTTTTTGCCATGAAGTGCCATGTTGAACTTCCAGTGACCAGTATGAGAGAGTATCGGATATTCCAATTGGCTCTGTTCAATGCATATTTACTATACAAAGTGTCAGGAAGTGGATCCTTCCTAAAATTCCAGGAAGAGATCATCACAGCCCTTTTTTGTCCAGAAGGTGCTGTAGGCCAATATCCCAATCCAGATTCAGTAAGCCGGCTGCATGAGGCATTTTCTGGATGTCCTCCCTGGTACCCCTACCCAACGAGCATCCCAAAAAAGATGCCATGTCTGTAACAAGCGTGGATTTAGGCGTGACACACGCTATTTTTGTCCATCTTGTCCTGGCGAACCTGCTCTCTGCATCGGGGACTGTTTCCATGGCTACCACACACTAGTTGATTATTAGTATACGGCACTGTCTAGGGCACATATTTACACAGGGTCTCAAAAGATGTTAGATGGCTATCGCATTTTGAGAGACCGTAGCCTGGAACGTTTATAGCTATGATAATGCCCCGTACACACGGTCGTATTTTCCGATGGAAAATGTCCGATCGGAGCGTGTTGTCAGACATTCCGACCGTGTGTGGGCTCCATCGGACATTTTCCATCGGATTTTCCGACACACAAAGTTTGAGAGCAGGCTATAAAATTTTCCGACAACAAAATCCGATCGCGTCAATTCCAAATGTGTGTGGCCTGTTTCGACACACAAAGTGCCACGCATGCTCAGAAGAAATTCCGAGACGGAACAGCTCGGTCTGGTAAACTTAGCGTTCGCAATGGATACAACACTTTCGTCACGGTGCAATGTTAAAAATGGTTTAATACAGCGCACTCTCTTCTTTATAATGTGAGAAGAATGAAGTAGTTTTGCTGCTCATATTTACACAGACTTCTCACAAACTTCTTTCTTTATTATTTATCGGATTCCCTTAATATATTTAGATTTGTCACATCTGACAACATTTTTTTTTGTGTTGGAATTTTTTTTTTTGGTTTTAATGCAGATTCATTTTTTTTTGGTTTGTCTTTTTTTCAAGGCTGATCTTTGTTTTATTGTATTTTTATTTTTACTCCAGAATTTTTTTGTGTGTGTTTTGTGTGTCAAGTTACCACAACACCATTGATATGTTGTTCTATTTAATCTGTAGGAGATTTTTTGCTGTTGTTGTCTCTTGTTAATTTCACATTGTACTTTCGAAATGTACCTGAATCCTCACCAACAAACTGTCCTTGGATGAAAACACACATAGGAGAGTATAATTTTCCCAAAAAATTAATTTATTAAGGGCTCACAACTAAACAAAGAGGGAGGCAACGCTGGAGAAACAGCAGAAATGGGTGAAGCCTTGGACCCCCAGGGCACACATTAACCATTTTCAAGCAAAATTGGTGGCCTGAGGAGTCCTTATCTAAGGGAGTGCAGTCTGGTCCAGAAGTCCCAGAGATCCGGAAAGCAGCAGATGACATCTGTATCCCCAGGCTGTGGTCATACAAGAGACTGCAGCTTTTGTCAGACCAGACTGAACCCAGGGCCATCACTCTCTTGTCTTCTTTCCACGCTTCCTTCCACACTGTGGCTGTGGTGGTGGAGTTGTGGCAGCAGGAGGAGGAGGAGGATGGTCCAACTCAATCACGTCGGTCTTGGGTGTGATTTCGACACTCACCCCCTTAGTTAGGACTTTATAAATAAGTTGCTCACACATGAGGCGTTGACCCTCCTGCATGCCCTGCAGTTTTGTGGCAGCCATGCAGGCAAAGGCCTCTTCAGGAGTGGGTAAGGCTCGGAGGGACGCAGAAGCCTCCTGAATAAGCCTGAGTGCAGAATCCTGAATCCTTCCTCGGTCTTTTGTATGGAAGGCGGAGGGGAGGAACCTGCGATTCTGTTAGGATGCGACTTGTCCCAGGCTTCTCCTGGCTGCCACTTAGCCCCGCCTCCTCCTGGCTGCCACTAATCCCCACCTCCTCCTGGCTGCCACATTCCACAGCCTCCTCCTGGCTGAGGTCTTCCTGTGTATGAAAAAGGGACATTGTTTTGGTTTTTTAGTCATCATTCACACACAATTGTCACCTCCTGACTGTTGCAAATTGAATGTTAACAAATATAACAGACTATCATTCTGAGCCCAGCATTTTTCATTCTTGTCCCAATTTTGGGTGCCCACTACTGTCTATTGATATGTACAGTGCCTTGCAAAAGTATTCGGCCCCTTCAAACTTTTCAACCTTTTGCCACATTTCAGGCTTCAAACATAAAGATATAAAATTTTAATTTTTTGTGAAGAATCACCAACAAGTGGGACACAATTGTGAAGTGGAACGAAATCTATTGGATATTTTAAACTTTTTTAGCAAATAAAAAACTGAAAAGTGGTGCGTGCAAAATTATTCGGCCCCTTTACTTTCAGTGCAGAAAACTCACTCCAGATGTTCAGCGAAGATCTCTGAATGATCCAATGTTGTCCTAAATGACTGATGGTGATAAATAGAATCCACCTGTGTGTAATCAAGTCTCTGTATAAATGCACCTGCTCTGTGATAGTCTCAGGGTTCTGTTGAAAGCGCAGAGAGCATCATGAAGACCAAGGAACACACCAGGCAGGTCCGTAATACTGTTGTGGAGAAGTTTAAAGCCGGATTTGGATACAAAAAGATTTCCCAAGCTTTAAACATCCCAAGGAGCACTGTGCAAGCGATCATTTTGAAATGGAAGGAGTATCAGACCACTGCAAATCTACCAAGACCTGGCTGTCCCTCTAAACTTTCAGCTCAGACAAGGAGAAGACTGATCAGAGATGCAGCCAAGAGGCCCATGATCACTCTGGATGAACTGCAGAGAACTACAGCTGAGGTGGGAGAGTCTGTCCATAGGGCAACAATCAGTCGTACACTGCACAAATCTGCCCTTTATGGAAGAGTGGCAAGAAGAAAGCCATTTCTCAAAGATATCCATAAAAAGTCTCGTCTAAAGTTTGCCACAAGCCACCTGGGAGACACACCAAACATGTGGAAGAAGGTGCTCTGGTCCGATGAAACCAAAATCAAACTTTTTGGCCACAATGCAAAACGATATGTTTGGCGTAAAAGCAACACAGCTCATCACACTCAACACACCATCCCCACCGTGAAACATGGTGGTGGCAGCATCATGGTTTGGGCCTGCTTTTCTTCAGCAGGGACAGGGAAGATGGTTAAAATTGAGGGGAAGATGGATGCAGCCAAATACAGGACCATTCTGGATGAAAACCTGTTGGAGTCTGCAAAAGACCTGAAACTAGGACGGAGATTTATCTTCCAACAAGACAATGATCCCAAACATACAGCAAAATCTACAAAGGAATGGTTCACAAATAAACGTATCCAGGTGTTAGAATGGCCAATTCAAAGTCCAGACCTGAATCCAATCGAGAATCTGTGGAAAGAGCTGAAAACTGCTGTTCACAAACGCTCTCCATCCAACCTCACTGAGCTCGAGCTGTTTTGCAAGGAAGAATGGGCAAGAATGTCAGTCTCTCGATGTGCAAAACTGATAGAGACATACCCCAAGCGACTTGCAGCTGTAATCGCAGCAAAAGGTGGCTCTACAAAGTATTAACGCAAGGGGGCCGAATAATTTTGCACGCCCCACTTTTCATTTTTTTATTAGTTAAAAAAGTTTCAACAATCCAATAGATTTCGTTCCACTTCACAATTGTGTCCCACTTGTTGGTGATTCTTCACAAAAAATAAAAATTTTATATCTTTATGTTTGAAGCCTGAAATGTGGCAAAAGGTTGAAAGTTCAAGGGGGCCGAATACTTTCGCAAGGCACTGTAAAACACTTTTTTCAATCAGCAATTAGTGATCAATAATAACATCTAGTAAACATCATTTATTTATTGACCAGAAATCTGTAGAACAATGCTATACCTGACTCCAGCTGGGCTCCTCCACTTCTTCCTGGCTGGAAGGCCCAGGTTGGACATCGGAAGCCTCAGCTGGGGTGGAAGGAAGAGTGGAAGGAAAAGTGGAGAGGGATTCCCTGACTTCAGTGTGGTCTGACAGAAATCGCAGTCTCTCATAGTACCACAGCCTGGGGACCACCGGCTTCACCAACTCCAGCAGTTTCTCCAGCGCTGCCTGCCTCTTTTGTTTATTGTTATAATGGGGATGTCTCACCTGCCACAGACAGGGTAGCTCCCTGTATTTGTCTATGAATAGGGGGAGGAAGTAGTGGTCATTGAAGCCATCCATTTTCTCTGCAAGACACAACACAAGACAAACCCTAAGGTCAGGCCAAACTCTCCTAATCTTGTTACAATATAGGCTTCAATTTCGAAGCTGTATAGGCCCAAGTTTAGATCTTACCTTCGTTATCACGATCGGCGCCTCCGATGCTCCTTCCTCCGCTCACAGATCGTAGGTAATACGCACGCGTGTTACGCTTTGTCAGAACATTTGGGGTTAAAAGAATTTATATTCATATATATATATATATATATATAGGCCTTTATATTGTATATTTTTCAAATGAACATGAGAGGAGCCATTTTGGCTCTAAAGTTGAATCAAAGTTCCTAGCCCATGAATAGGCATTGTTGCAAAAGTTGCTTTATGTCTTGAGACTGTGTAAAAATACCAGTATCCCAGGTTATATATCTTTTGTCTTTGACACTTATAGATAAGGGGAGTTGGTACAAACTTACACAGCCTGCAAAACTAAATAGTATTTTCAGAATAAACCACGTAACAAAAAGGGCTTATCCACAAATGATATATTTTAAATAATAATGTTTCTTTTATACATCTTTACAATGTATCTTTATTAGGTAACATTATATAAACCTGTTTACTACATCTATATTATTATAAGGTTGCAAATATGGTATCTTATTTAGGACACCATTCATGAATAACTGATAGGCTTATCGTAAGAATCCTGACTACACTTTCATGGCATTTACAACCCCAGTTAATTGTGTGGGGTATATTTTCTCATACACATATATTTTAAGAAGCGCCAGGACGGCTGGGGATATTGACACTTGATTGTCAACCATTAGACAATTAGTGGTGTTTTGCTAAGCCAAGGTCAGAAGGTTATGTCAATCACATTAAAAGTAATTTCTGATCCAACACCGCCCCTAAGAGGCTGAAATGGGTAATTATTCAAAACGGCGTTGGTCTTGGTTGTCAAGGTAACATATAAACTCCATCGTCATATGACATCATCCATTACATAGTAAAGAGACATACACCCACTTTTGGGGTGAGATAAAAAGGAGAGACAGATAGCAGGAAGGGAGAGCTATGGGAAGATCTGGAGGAGCTCTGGGGAGCTATGGGAAGATCTGGAGCAGCTCTGAGGATGGCTGGACGGGTCTGTCTCTAAAGGTGGAAAGAAGTCGCGTTTGGGACTTTGCTTCTCAAACTGACAGAATTCTTAAAGACCTGGTAAAGTATTAATCTTTCCAATGTATACCTTTTTAGGTAATTGAAGTTTGGTTGAGCATATTCTTGACTAATCCAGTCCATTGTTAGTTCTGCTTTGAAGTGAAGTGAATTCTAACTGCAGTATGAATTTGTTTGGCTTCTAAACCAAGGGAGATACATATATATTGTTATATCTCATAATACTGACTTCAAAGTTTTAGAATTGGATTGGTTATAGTATGTGTTAAATCATTGATTCATTCTAAATCTAAAATATAAGCTTTGATTAAATTATCAAGCTGTGCACAATATAACAATTTTGTTTGTGCATTTAAGAGTGTAATAGGAAGGTCTGTTGGTTTTGAGAAGAGATCACATCATAGTATTAAGGTAAATAATATTTGTTTACACAAGTCCGTGAAGTCACGGAAGGCTATTCACAAGTTACCAGGTTTAAAATGTAAAAGTATCATTTAAGTATTGAAATGTGGTATTTTGTTATAAGAAATTGAATAAGAGAACTGTGAATATTATCTGAACCATCATTTAACTATGAAATGTAGAAGTATATCCATTTATTTGTTTTATCACAAAATATACCTGATATTATTTTGCACTGTATTTTAAGTTAATGAATATATATTTTTAAGCAACATCATTTGTATCACTTGTCTTCAAAATAGCACGGATAAACGAACTTGAATTTCTTTTTGGTATTGGTAGAAAATTGTAAATCTCCCAAATCAAAGATTTGCATATTTTCATGATTACAATACTATTTTAAATATTTCAGTATAAACATTCTGACAGCTTTATACACACTGCGCATGCGTGTAACTCCGCCCGCCCCTGACTTTCTTTCTAGTCTATTCCCCGCCCCTTTTCATTCTGCGCAGTGGGGGAAGAGCACATGGCGGATACAGAGCAGGTGCGTGCTAATTACAGGAACGAGGAGGAGGAGGAGGAAAGTCCGGATCCGGACACGTCCCGATCCAGAAGGAGATTTAAGGCCTCAAATATGTCCTTTGGGGAGATGTTGGAGATGGTCGACATCCTGAAGAAGGCCGACTATGATGGAAAGTATGGACCTTACCCCAACCCCAATGCCCGAAAGGCCAAGATCATGGCGAAAGTGGTCAGGAGTCTGCACCGGAATTTCGGGGTACGACGATGGAAAGATCAGCTCAGGAAGCGGTGGTCGGACCTCAAATTATGAGAGCATGAGCAGTACAGAAAGATCCGGAGAGTGCTGCAAAAAAGTAAGTAGTTGTGCTGTGTTCCTATTCTTTATGTTTATTACGTTCGTGCTGCTCCATGTGCTTTTCTTAAAAGTGTACATTTTAAAATGGCAACTTTCATGTTCATGGGCACATTATTCGTTCGTATCAAACATTTTTCTTTCGGCCTATAAAACACCATTGTTTTGGCCATATGCATTTGGCCACATTTTTTACGCCCTACCTGTATGAAACTAATTTGGTTGTGTAGATGTGTTTGTTACTAGAATGAAATGCAAACTAGATTCTGTGTAAGGAGAGGACACTGAGCAGCTGTTTTCACATCTGGACACTGGAGCACTAGTGTGGGACCCCAGAACACCATTTTTATTCGGGGGGCCACACAGGTGCTCCAGTGTATACTATAGGGGTGACTCCATCTGTGAAGCTTGTACCAAACAGGTAAAGTATTGCAGCTTGACAAAGGACACTGAAAATGCTACATTTTGGAACTCTGCCAAAATAGACAATTGTACCCCACTTCCAAGCAATGTTTCCTATTTATAGTTCTGCCATCAAATATCTGTGTGCTAAGTATACCATTTTTGTTTTACATAGGGAAGAAAAGACTCGGAGGACACCCCTCATCCGAGGAGACCACAGACCCCCCACCTCTGGAAGAAGGGGAAATACCCCCAACCCAAGAAGAGCAGGAGGAGGAAGAAGATGTGGTGGAAATTGTCACCACAACAGGTGAGTGTCTGCGACCACAGGCTCAGGTAAGAGATGGATGCCGGCATATTTTTGATACCTGTTTTTGTTTGTTGTCTCTCTTTTTTAGGTGATCATGATGTTGTGGATCCAGATCCTTTCACATCAGAAAGTGCCCAGATCCTGATCGGGGAGATCATGGTGTGTAATTTAGAATTGGAAAACCTCAAGAAAAAAATCAATGATGCTATTCAAAAAAATAATAACATCATTGATGTTTTGGGGTGAGTTTAAAACCCCTCCAAATCGCTTTGTTTTTTTTGTGTGCTACAATGTTAAAAATGTTTTAGCGATTTTTAGAAAAGCCAATATTGGAGGATGCACACAGTGTGTCAACATGTGCTATCTGCCATCACGGGAGATCAATGGACGCGTTTTGGGGGTGCAACCCCTTCCTCAATAATAAAGTAGCTGAGAGGAAGGGGTTTCTCCCCCAAAACACGTCCCTTGATCCCCCGTGATGGCAGCTAGCACATGTTGACATTGGCAAATTTGTGTGCATCTTCCAAATTTGGCTTTTCCTGTGGTGACCCCATCTGAACGCAATATCAAACACAGTTCCTAAATAATCATGTGCCTTCAAGTTCTACCAAATGTGAACTTTGTAAGTTCAAGATTTGTGTCTTTCTTGTTGGTTTTACACATGCCTGTTTTATCTTAAATGGACATTTCTATTTTTTTTAATGCCACCCCAAAAATTGTTATACAACAAACATGTTGGTTTGTTTTAAAAACCTTTTCTAAATGCACATGTGATTGTGCAGGTATTAAAAAGATTGTTAATCAAGAATGTGTGGATTATTGTCTCAACGCTACAACACTTTTGTGGTGATGTAATTGCTGTTTTCTGTGACAATGGGGGTTATTTCCTAAGGGCAAATCATCTTTGCACTACAAGTGCAGTTTCAGTGCAGTTTCAAGTGCACTTGTAGTGTAAAGTGTCTTTGCCTTTAGTAAATAACACCCAACAGTGCTTTGTATAAGGTTACACAATCACGCCATTTTCAGGACTCCCCACATTTCTGTCAGGGTCAGCTAAAACAAACACAAGCAGTAAATGTCACCAAAGATTTGCTTTTTTTTTTTTTTTTATTTGATAAAGGCTTCACAAATTTGCTGGCATATTGATAGCCCCCCTACCCGCAAAGAATTCAAGGTATCTTAACCGGACATCACGGGCACTCAGGGAGGGCAAGCCAGGACGGCCACTTTCAAGCACCGTCAGGGTTGTTTCATTTAGAATTCCGGCCTCAGGCCCAACTGAGCCAGCATAGTTGGCAGAATGTTGGTGTAAAAAGTTATGTAGAACACAGCACGCCAGGATTATATGATTAAGTTTATACTCCGCCATATGGATGGGTGTCAGAAATAAGCGGAACCGGCTGGCCATGATTCCAAATGTGTTCTCCACCACTCTTCTGGCTCTGGCCAGCCGGTAATTAAAAACCCTCTGTTCCGGGGTGAGGGTCCTCATCGGGAATGGCTGCATAAGATGGTCCCCCAGCGCAAATGCTTCATCCACAACGAAGACGAATAGGAGTCCTTCTACATTCTCTTCTGGAGGTGGCAAGTCCAAGCTGCCATTCTGGAGATGCCTGTAAAACTCCGTCTGGGTGATGACTTCACCATTGGACATCCGGCCATTCTTCCCAACGTCCACATACAGGAAGTCGTAATTAGCCGACACCACCGCCAACATCACAATACTATTGAACCCCTTGTAATTATAATAGTATGACCCAGAGTTGGGTGGTGGGACGATGTGGACGTGTTTCCCATCAATTGCCCCTCTGCAGTTAGGAAAGTCTCACCGCTGGGCAAAGTGGGAGGCAACAGTCTGCCATTCCTGTGGCGTGGAAGGAAACTGTTGAGGAAAACAAAAAAAACTTAGTATTTTTGCACATAAACATGGAAAGCAGATTAGACACAAACATTCTTGGCCAACATCCAGATAACATTTATTAAGGGGAATTTTACAACACCAAAGTATAAGGTACACCTATCATATTCCCCCTCCCCCCCTCTCATGGGCCATTTCTAACATTATAGGGGGGGATCTTGGACAGGTAACCCTCTTCACTTCATTGAGAGATGAATGCCTAAATACAGGGTATTACTTGGAACAGCCCCTCCTTAGTTACACTATTGGCAGCCCACTGGACAGGTAAGAAGTGTCAGAATACAAAGATATAAATACACACTGTACACAGTTGAGCACATTTGGACATTCTGCTATTACCTATCAAGATAATAATAGGATACAAAAACTTTAAACAGTACCATTTGAAAGTATACAGGCAGGCCCTTGCACTACATGCTTTGGGGAATTCATCCATAAATCTGAGCACAAAAGAGATGGGTATAGTGTGTATGGGTTTGGCAAAGTCAGCAGATAGATGATTGAGGATAGATAGAGAATTGGGATCAGCTGATTTAGCAGTTGGGGGGAGGGAGGGTTAATAAAAATGATTTGGGGACACTACAAAAAAAGCCTCTGGCATTCTGCCTGAATTTAAAGCACAAATCACATTTCTAAACATTTTAGGGGGTGTTTGGGGTAAAGCACTACTATGGAGCTGATAAAATACATTGTTAAGTGACTACATGAGGTGAATATAGGGCCAGGAGAACATGCTGGGGAGGTAAGTGAAGGCAAATATGTATGAAGGACAACAAAAATAATTACATAAAAATCCAGCATGCATGAGAACAAAGGGGACATTCACAGCATATTCCAATCATGGTAATTAGGGAATAAGGAAAGAAATACAATATATTATCAAACATTAAATACAATAAAATGTGAGATTATAGGATAAAAATCTTACCTTCATATACTCCTTCTGCAGGACCTGAATGATGGCAGAACAGGTCTCCGGGATAATGATTCCCAGAGCCTGGGGGGAGATGCCTGTCGAGAACTTCAAGTCCTGCAGGCTTCTCCCTGTCGCCAAGTACCGCAGGGTGGCGACTAGCCTCTGCTCTGGAGTGATGGCTTGCCTCATGCAGGTATCCTGCCTGCTGATATAGGGGGTCAGCGAAGCCAACAAACGGTGAAATACGGGGTCCGTCATCCGGAGAAAGTTCCTGAAATCATCAGAATTATTCTCACGGATCTCACGGAGCAAAGGCATATGAGAGAACTGGTCACGCTGAAGCAACCAATTCTTGGTCCATGAACTCCTTCCCACCCTGTTCATGGACTGGACTTGTGTCAAGGTCAGGACCCCAACACCAAGCTCCTGCACAGCACGAACTCTACGAGGAGTACGTATACGCAACATGGCTAGGAAACGGTCGGCTGCTCAGAACGAAGTAACAGAACGCACTGAAGAACAGCAAGGCCTGTGAAGAGCAACCTGAAAAACAGTAACGAACGAACAAGAACACAATGACAAAGTCATGCGGAGCTTGCTTGCATGCACTGAAGAGCAGATACAAACCCGCAAGCACAAACGAAACCGCAGAAAACGATCTGAAAGCCACAAGTCTGAAAAAGCGCAAATCGTCTCTCACCAAACTTTTACTAACACGAGATTAGCAAAAGTAGCCCAAAGGGTGCCACACTTGGTTCTGAACTGGCCTTTTCTAGTCTCGTCGTACGTGGTGTACGTGACCGCGTGGTTGGCGATCGGAAATTCCGACAACTTTGTGCGACCGTGTGTACACGAAACAAGTTTGAGCCAACATCCGTCGGAAAAAATCTGAGGATTTTGTTGTCGGAATGTCCAATCAATGTCCGACCACGTGTACGGGGCATTAAAGTGTGAAAAAAAAGCCCAAAATAGCTGTCGTTTTATTGTTCTGTTTTACTGTATTTTATACTATACTGTAATATTTTATTGTTAACCGTTGTTCAATTTGCGGGTACACCATTCAGCTGCAGCACTGATTTGTTTATTTTGACAGCCACAGGGTTTGCTCTCAATACGGAAATCAGTGATTCCAGCGCTGTAGGAGGCAATTTCACCACCGCAGTTTAAAAAAATAAAATGCATATATGCCAAAGCATAGGGGCTGGGGTTGACAGAGGGTCGCTTGGCATATGTATTTTTTCACTTTACTTGGCAGAGATTTCTTCATCCACATCGATCAATGTGAATGGACAAATCTGTTAAGTTCTTTTTTTTTTTCATTCAGCCCACATGCTGCATGAAAAAAAGAACATTACAATATATGCCCAATATAAGCCCAACAAGGACCAGCAACATACTGGTATGTTGATGGACTTTGAGTGGTTATACCAGAATGATGCCTGCAGGTTTAAACATCATCTTGATATCGTTTTTTTTCAGCCGGTGGTCGACTTTCATGTAAAAGCAATTCTAGAGTCTAATTAGCTGCTAGACTGCTTTTACAAGCAGTGGGAGGGGATGTCATCCTCCACCGTTTTCCATGGTTTTCTCAGACTCTCCTGTCCCACATGGAAACCCGAGAATGTAGTCAGTTGTTCTGCCAGCTGACCATAGAGCTGATGGGAGACCAGAACGGCCCCAATCATCTCTATGGCCTAAGAAATCGGAAGCTACGAGCATTTCATCACTTCAGTTTCGCGGGATATAAACAGCGCCATTTTTAAATTGGGAAAGCATCTTATCACACCGATCTTGGTGTGGTCATATGAGAGATCTAGAATCTATAGACTTTTTCAAAAAGAGTACCTGTCACTACCTATTGCTGTCATAGGGGGTATTTACATTCCCGATAACAATAAAAGTGCTAAAAAAAAAAAAAGAATGAAAGATACAGTGTAAAATAAAAAAGCAAAAAAAATAATTAAAAAAAAAATAATTAATTAAAAGCGCCCCTGTCCCCCCGTGCTTGTGCACAAAGGAGAACGCAAGCATCGGTCTTGTGTCGTATATAAACAGCAATTGCGCCATGCATGTGAGGTATCACCGCGAACGTCACATGAAGGGCAGTAATTCTAGCAATAGACCTCCTCAGTAAAACTAAAGTGGTAACATATAAACACTTTTAAAAATGTATGTAGTTTGTTGCTGCTCCACGGGCGTGCACAATTTTAAAGCATGTCGGGTTTGGTATCTATGTACTCAGTATAAGATCATCTTTTATATTTTACCAAACATTTGGGCAATATAGTGTGTTTTTGTGCATTAAAATTCAAAAAAGTGTTTTTTTTTCCAAAAAAATTGTGTTTGGAAAATCGCTGCGCAAATACTGTGTGAACATTTTTTTTGCAACACCCACCATTTTATTCTGTAAGGCCTCTGCTTTAAAAACAATATATACGGTTTCAAAGTAATTTTATAGCAAAAAAAATAAGTTTTTCATGCAAACAAAAAGTGTCAGAAAAGGCTTGGTCTTCAAGTGGTTAGAAGAGTGGGTGATGTGTGGCATAAGCTTCTAATGTTGGGCATAAAATGCCAGGACAGTTAAATGACCCCAAATGACCCCTTTTTGGAAGGTAGACACCCCAAGATATTTGCTGAGAGGCATGTTGAGTCCATGGAATATTTTAGGTTTTGCCACAAGTTTTGGGAAAATGGCAAAAAAAATATTTTTTTCTTTTACACAAAGTTATCACTGAAATTATATATTGCTCACATGTGCCATGGGTATATGTGGAATTATACCCCAAAATACATTCTGCTGCTTTTCCTGAGTACAGGAATACCACAAACGTGTGACTTTTTGGGAGCCTAACCACGTACGGGTGCCGAACACCAATCACCGCCTTCAGGATTTCAAAGGGCGTAAATTGCTAATTTCACTTACTCACTACCTATCACAGTTTTGGAGGCCCTGAAATGTCAAGATAGCATCAACCCCCTCCAAATGACCCCTTTTTGAAAAGTAAACACCCCATGCTATTTGATGAGAGGCATGTTGAGTACATGGAATTATTTATGCTTTGCCACAAGTTTCGGGAAAATGATCAAAACTTTTTTTTTTCAAATTTTTCCAAAATTTTCGGTCTTTTTTGTTTATATTGCAAAAAATAAAAATCCCAGTGGTGATCAAATACCACCAAAAGAAAGCTATTTGTAGGGGGGGGGAGGGCCCAAATTTTGTTTGGGTACAGCATTGCATGACTGCGCAAATGCCAGTTAAAGCAGTGCAGTGCCAAATTGCAAAAAGTGCTCTGGTCAGGAACGGAGTAAAACCTTCCGGAGGTCAAGTGGTTAGACAGCAATTACATGTAAATATAGAAAGAAAGTAATCCAAGCGGCTAAAGAGCCACTGGAGGCCTGTTCCCATCCCAGGTCCCTCAAAATTGAGTATTCCGCCTGGTGCAGGCCAGGTGTGAAGTTTGGGTGTCCGAGAATCGGATAGAGTGGTGAAGTCTCTGTCGTCAACAGTGTTTGTGTGGCTACGTGAAAGCTGTGTTTTAACGTAGTCCCGATCAACAGGTGGGATTTCAATCTCGGGGGCAAGGAGTTGTAACGCCAGAGTGCACTTTTTAAAGGAATAGTGGTTTGAGATTGTTCTATATGTGTCCAAAGCTTATATGTTCTGTTCCGTCTCCAATCTAAGATTCTGCCTAAGTGAGTGTCCGGATAATATCGTCGGATATTTGGAACCGCTAGGCCTCCATTCTGTTTGGGCAATGTCATTTGGATTTTGTTCAATCTAGGGTTTTTTTGGGCCCGGATGAAGCGGTAGAAGAGGGCTTGTACTTGTTTGAGGAAAGATGTAGGAATCTGAATGGGGAGGGCTTGGAAAAGGTAGAGGAATTTGGGAAGGATACACATTTTTATCAGGTTGCATCTGCCGAACCAAGAGTGTAATCCTTTATGCCAGTTGTCTAGCAAGGTGCGGGTCTTTGTCAGTAGTGGTGGGAAGTTAAGAGCAAATGTGCGGGATATGTCTGATGGGATAAGTGTCCCTAGGTATTTGAGGGCTGAATTCGTCCACTTAAAGTTAAAACTGTATATTTATTTCAATTGGCTCTGCTGAACGCTTTTGTGCTATACAAAGCTTCAGGACGGACTGGATCCTTCCTTAAATTCCAGGAAGAGATCGTCACAGCCCTTCTGTTTCCAGATGGTGCTATGGCCCACCTTCCCAACGCAAATGCAGTGCACCGGCTGCATGAGAGGCATTTTCCGTATGTCCTCCCTGGTACCCCCACCCAAAGAACACCACAAACAAGATGTCGTGTCTGCAGAAAACGTGGATTTAGGAGCGACACCCACTTGTCCCTCCTGTCCTGACCAACCTGGTCTCTGCATTGTGACTGTTTCAAACGCCACCACACACTAGCATAAGGTACAGCACTACACAGTCCTAGGGCACACTAATACAGGGTCTCGAAAGATGTGATGGCCATCACATTTTGAGAGACCCTCATCTGCAATTTTCAGTTTACAGTTTTTATAAAAGTGAAAAAAAAAAAAACACACAAAAACACCAAAAAAATATAAAATAAAAAAGACAAACATAGTTGTGGTTTTATTTTTCTTCTCTCTCTCTCTCTCTATTGTTCTCTCTCATGTTCGTTCTCTACTGTCCGCTCTATTGTTCGCTCACTATTCTATATCTATTGTTCTCTCTCTGTTTTATTTTTACTATGTTTTATTGTATTTGCTTTGCAGGTATGGTATGTTATACTGTAATGTTACTTTGTTTTATTGTTAACCATCATTTGCTTAGCAGGTACGCCATGCAGCTGCAGCACGGGTTTATTTATTCTGACAGCAACAGCGTTTGCTCCCACGATACGTAAAGCCGTGACTCCAGTGCTGTCGGAGATGATTTCACCATCACAGTTAAAAAAAAAGAGCATATATGCCGGAGCATGGGGGCAGGGGTGGAGGAGCGATTTGCACCTAACATTAAGGGCAGACTGCCCCCATGCTTCGGCTTATATTTTTTAGGCACAGATTGCAATGTTTTATTTTTACTATGTTTTATTGTATTTGCTTTGCAGGTATGGTAAGTCTTATGCCCTGTACACACGGTCAGATTTTCCGACGGAAAATATGCGATCGGAGCTTGTTGTCGGAAATTCCGACCGTGTGTGGGCTCCATCGGACTTTTTCCTTTGGATTTTCTGACATACAAAGTTTGAGAGCAGGCTATAAAATTTTCTAACAACAAAATCCGATCGCTTCAATTCCGACCGTGTGTGGACAATTCCGACGCACAAAGTGCCACGCATGCTCAGAATAAATTCCGAGACGGAACTACTCGGTCTGGTAAAATTAGCGTTCGGAATGGATATAGCACTTTCGTCACGCTGCAATGTTTTAAATTGTTTAATGCAGCGCACTTTCTTCTTCTTTATAATGCTAGAAGAATGAAGTAGTTTTGCTGCTCATATCATGAACAGCAGCAGATGACATACATGTCCCTAGGCTGTGGTCATACAAGAGCCTGCATCTTTTGCCACACCAGACTGAACCCAGGCCATCACTCTCTGGTCTTCCTTACACGCTTCCTTCCCGGCTGTGTCTGTGGTGTTGGAGGTGTGGCAGGAGGAGGAGTAGGACCTGGAGGAGGAGGAGGGGGACCATGGGTGAGCTCACAAATGTGGCTTTGGCATGTGAGTTGGCCCCTCAACCCCTTATTTAGTGCGTCTAAAATGAGAAACTCACATAAGAGGCGTTGGCCCTCCTCCATTTGCAGCATTTTGCATGCTGTTAGGTCAGCAAAATCCTCTTCAACACTGTGGGGTGTTCTGAGGGCCTCAGTAGCCTTCCAAAATAGGCCAATTGCAGCCTCCTCCAGGTTACTCCTCTTCCTGACACTTTTTGGTTGAAGGCAGAGGGGAAGGACCTGGGTATCGGGCAGGCTACTTGGCCCGGCCACCCCCTGGTGAGTGACTTTCCTGTGTATGAAAAAGGGACATCGTTTTAGTTTTGGTTCATCAATCACAATCAAAAATGAGTACTTCAAACTAACATATATTTAACATCATTAATATGACAACCAGAAATATTTAGAAGAATGCTATACCTGGCTCAAGCTGGGTTCCTCCACATGATGCTGCATGGAATGCCCAGGTTGGACGTCAGAAGCCTCAGCTGAGGGGGAAGGAAGCGTGGAAGGAAGACTGGAGAGTGCTGGCCTGGGTTCAGTCTGACCTGCCAGAAAATGCAGTCTGTCATAGTACCACAGCCTGGGGACATAAATGTCATCTGCTGCTCCTGGACCTTCTTGTGCTCCCTTAGATAAGTGCTCCTCATGCCACCAATTAGGGCCTTCAAATAGGGGATGTCTGCCGTGGGGATCACCGGCTTCACAATTCCCAGCAATTGATCCAGCGCTGCCTTCCTCTTTGTTTGATTCTTATAATGTGGGTGGTTTACCTGCCACAGACAGGGCAGCTCCCTGAACATATCAATGAATATGGTAATAAAGTCCTGATCCTTCAATATATCCATTTTCTCTGCAAGACACAACACAAGACAAACACTAATGTCAGGCTAAACTCTCCTAATCTTGTCCCAATATAGGCCTCAATCTCTAAGCAGTATAGGCCCAAGTTTAAATGTTACCTTCATTATCACGATCGGCGCTTCCTATACTCCTTCCTCCGCTCACAGATCGTACGTACGACGCACGCGTGTTACGTTTTATATACACTGCGCATGCGTGAAACTCTGCCCGCCCCTGACGTTCTTTCTAGTCTATTCCCCACCCCTTCTCGTTCGGCGCAGTGGGGAAGAGCACATGGCGGAGACAGAGCAGGTTCGTGCTAATTACAACAATGAGGAGGAGGAGGAAAGCCCGGAGCCAGAAATGTCACAATCCCGGAGGAGACGATTTAAGGCCTCAAATATGTCCTTTGTGGAGATGTTGGAGATGGTGGACATATTGAAGAGGGCCGACTATGACGGGAAGTATGGACCTTACCCCAACCCCAATGTCAGAAAGGCCAAGATCATGGCGAAAGTTGTGAAGAGTCTGCACAGAAATTTTGGGGTACGTCGATCTAAGGATCAACTCAGGAAGCGGTGGACGGACCTCAAATTAAGGGAGCACGATCAGTATAGAAGGATCACGAGAGTGCTGCAAAAAAGTAAGTAGTTGTCCTGTGTTCCTATTCTTTATTTTTATTACATGCGTGCTGCTCCATGTGCTTTTCTTTACTGTTGTACAGTTTAAAATTGCCACTTTCATGTTCATGGAAACATTATTCGTTCGTAGGGACTATTGTTTGTTTGGCCTATAAAACACCATGTTTTGTCCAGATGCAGTTCAATACATTTTTTCTGGCCTACTTCTCTTAAAATAATTTTGGTGTCTAGATGGGTTTCTAACTAGAATGAAATGCAAACTAGATTCTGTGTAAGGAGAGGACACTCAGCAGCTGTTTACACATCTTGACGCTGGAGCACTAGTGTGGGACACCAGAACACCCTTTTTATTAGGGGCCCACACAGGTGCTCCAGTGTATACTATAGGGGTGTCTCCATCTGTGAAGCTTGCACAAAACAGGGAAGTATTCAAGCTTGACAAAGGAAAACAATATTTCTTCATCTTGGAACTCTGCCAAAACAGACAATTGTACCCCACTTCCAGGCAATGTTTCATATTCCTATTTCTGCCATCAAATATCTGTGTGCTAAGTATACCTATTTTTTTTTTACATAGGGGAGAAAAGACTCAGAGGACACCACTCATCAGAGGAGACCACGGACCCCCCCACCTCAGGAAGTGGAAATGCCACAAAGCCAACAGGAGGAGGGTGACGTTATCGAAATTGTCACCACAATAGGCGAGTGTCTGCGACCACAGCCTCAGGTAAGAGATGGATGCCGGCATATTTATAATACATGGTGTTTTTGTTTCTATATTTTTAGGTGATCGCGATGTTGTGGAAGAAGGTCATTTCACCAGTGAAAGTGCCCAGATCCTGATCGGGGAGATCATGGGGTGTAATAGGGACATGGAAAACATCAAGCAAAACATCAATGATGTTCAAAACAAAATGAAGAACATCATTGATGTTTTAGGGAGAGTTTAAAACCCCTCGAAATCCCTAATTTTTTTGGCTTTTTTTCACGAAAACTTTTCACATTTTTTAACATATTCTCGAAAAGCCAAATTTTGAAGATGCACACAGTGTGTCAACATGTGCTATCTGCCATCACGGGAGATCAATGTATGCGTTTTGGGGGTGCAACCCCTTCCTCAATAATAAAGTAGCTGAGAGGAAGGGGTTGCACCCACAAAACACGGCCATTGATCCCCCATGATGGCAGCTAGCACATGTTGACATTCGGCAATTTGTGTGCATCTTAAAAATTTGGCTTTTCCAGGGGTGACTTCACCCCATCTGAATGCAATATCAAACACAGTTTATAAATACTCATGTCTGATATTGCCTTCAATTTCTACAAAAGTTGAACTTTGTAAGTTCCAGAGTTGTGTATTTATTGTTGGTTTTAAACACGCCTGTTTTACCTTAAAAGGACATTTCTACTTTTATTAATGTGACCTAAAAATTTGTTATACAACAAACATGTTGGTTTGTTTTAAAAACCTTTTATACATGCACATGTGATTGTGCTTGTATTAAAAAGATTGAGAATCAACAATGTGTGGCTTCTTCTTTCAATGCTCATAAACATTTTTTTGTGGTAAAACTGTTTTCAGTGACAATGGGGGTTATTTCCTAAGGACAAATCGACTTTGCACTACAAGTGCAGTTTCTGTGCAGTCTCAATTGCACTTGTAGTGCAAAGTGTCTTTGCCTTTAGGAAATAACACCCAACAGTGCTTTATAATTTTACAGAATCACGCCATTTTCACGACTCCCCAAATTTCTGTCATGGTCAGCTAAAAGAAACACAAGCAGTAAATGTAAGCAAATATTTGTTCAGTTTTAAAAAAAAATTTTATTTAAAAAATGTCTGACATTGTCTGGCATATTGATGGCCCCTACCCGCAAAGTATTCCATGTATCTTATACGGACCTCGCGGGCACTCTGAGGGGCCAAGCCAGGACGGCCAGCTTCAAGCGCCGTCAGGGTTGGTTCATTGTGATTTATTCCTGATTCAGGCCCAACTGAGCCAGCATAGATCACAGAATTTCTCCTTAAAAAGTTGTGGAGAACACAGCAAGCCAGGATGATGTGATTGAGTTTATACTCCGCCATGTGTATCGGTGTAAGAAATAGGCGGAACCGGCTGGCCAATTTTCCAAACTTGTTCTCCACCACTCTTTTGGCTCTGGCCAGCCGGTAATTAAAAACCCTCTGGTCCAGGGTAAGGGTCCTTATAGGGAGTGGCCGCATAAGATGGTCCCCCAGCACAAACGCTTCATCCGCAACGAAGACGAATGGGAGTCCTTCCGCATTGTCTTCTGGAGGTGGCAAGTCCAAGCTGCCATTCTGGAGACGCCTGTAGAACTCCGTGTGGGTGAGGACTCCACCATCTGACATCCGGCCATTCTTCCCCACGTCCACATACAGGAACTTGTAAGTAGCCGACACCACCGCCAACATTACAATACTATTGAACCCCTTGTAGTAGTAATAGTATGACCCCAAGTTGGGTGGTGGGACAATGTGGACATGTTGCCCATCAGTTGCCCCTCCGCAGTTAGGAAAGTCCCACCACTGGGCAAAGTGGGAGGCCACAGTCTGCCATTCCTGTGGGTTGGAAGGAAACTGTGGAGTCAAACAAGAAAAAAAATTTATCATTTTGCACATAATCATGGAAAGCAGATTAGACACAAACATTCTTGGCCAACATCAGTATTACATTTTTTTTAGAGAGTATTTAACCACTTGCCGCCCGCCCTATTACAAAATGACGGCAGCAAAGTGGTTTGATATTCCTGACCAGATGTCATATGACGTGATGAGGATATCGAGCCGCTGCGCGCCCCCGGGGGCGCGCATCGCGGCGATCGTTGTTGCGGGGTGTCAGTCTGACACCCTGCAACACCGATCTAGGTAAAGAGTCTCTGACGGATCACAATGTAAATAGGAAGAGCCGGTGATCGGCTTTTCCTCACTCGCGTCTGACAGACGCGAGTAGAGGAGAGCCGATCGGCTGCTCACCTGATGGGGGGGTCTGTGCTGATTGTTTATCAGCACAGCCCCCCTCGGATCCTACCCTGGACTACCAGGGAAGCCGCTCAGGTACAACAGGATGGCCACCACATGGACCACCAGGTATGCCCCCTAGACCACCAGGGAAATACCAATCTGTGCCCAGGCAGCTGCCAATCTGTGCCCAGGCAGCTGCCAATCTGTGCCCACTCCAATGCCTACCACTGCCAGTGCCACTAGGGATGCCTATCAGTGCCGCATATCAGTGCTGCGTATCAGTGCCCATCAGTGCCACGTATCAGTGCCCATCAGTGCCACGTATCAGTGCCCATCAGTGCCACGTATCAGTGCCCATCAGTGCCCAGCAGTGCCGCCTATCAGTGCTGCCTATCAGTGCCACCCTATCAGTGCCCAGCAGTGCCACCTTTCAGTGCCCAGTGTCTCCTATCAGTGCCCATCAGTGCCAACCAGTGCCACCCATGAGTGCCCATCAGTGCCGCCTATCAATGCCCATCAGTGCTGCATATCAGTGCCACCCATCAGTGCCGCCTACCAGTGCCCATCAGTGCCGCATATCAGTGCCCATCGTCAGTGCCCGCTCATAGGTGCATCCTCATCGGTGCCGCCGTATCAGTGCCTGTCAGTGCCACCTTATCAGTGCCCATCAGTGAGAGAGAAAACTTACTTATTTACAATTTTTTTTAACTGAAACAAAACTTTTATTTTTTCCAAAATTTTCTGTCTTTTTTTATTTGTTTAGCAAAAAATAAAAACCGCAGTGGTGATCAAATATCACCAAAAGAAAGCTCTATTTGTGGGAACAAAATGATAAAAATTTAGTTTGAGTACAGTGCAGCTTGAGCGCGCAATTGTCATTCAAACTGCGACAGCACTGAAAGCTGAAAATTGGTCTGGGCAGGAGGGTGTCTAAGTGCCCGGTATTGAAGTGGTTAAAGACAAAGCTATAAGGTCCACCTATCAGATTCCCCCCCCCCTCTCACGGCCATTTAAATAAATTTATGGGGGGGAGATGTTTTGGACAGGTAACCCTCTCAACTTCATTGAGAGATGAATGCCTAAATAATGTGTGTTACTTTGGCCAGCCCCTGCTTACTTACACTATTGGGAGCCCACTGGACAGGTGAGAAGTGTCATAATACAAAGATATAAATACACACTGTACACATTTTAGCACATTTTTACATTCTGCTATTACCTATCAAGATAATAGGATACAAAAACTTTGAACATTACCATTTGAAAGTATTCAGGCAAGCCCTTGCACTACATGCTTTGGGGAATTCAGCCATAAATATGTCCACAAAAGAGGTGGGTATATAGTGTGTATGGGTTTGGCAAAGTCAGCAGATAGAGGATTGAGGATAGAGGATTGGTATCAGCTGAGTTAGCAGTTGGGGGGAGGGAGGGTTCAAAATGATTTTGGGACCCAAAAAAAAAAGCCTCTGGCACTCTGCCAGAATTTCAAGCACAAATCACAATTTACAAGATTTTAGGGGGTATTTAGGGTAAAGCACTGCTATGGAGCTGACAAAATACATTGTTAAGTGACTACACGAGGTGAATATAGGGCCAGGAGAGCATGCTGGGGAGGTAAGTGAAGGCAAATAAGTATGAAGGACAAAAAAAAATTACATAAAAATCCAGCATGCATGAGGACAAAGGGGACATTCACAGCATATTACAATCATGGTAATTAGGGAATGAGGAAAGAAATACAATATATTATCAAACATTCTATACAATAAAATGTGATGTTAAAGGATAAAAATCTTACCTTAATATACTCCTTCTGCAGGACCTGTATGATGGCAGAACAGGTCTCTGGGATAATGATCCCCAGAGCCTGGGGGGAGATGCCTGTCGAGAACTTAAGGTCCTGCAGGCTTCTCCCCATCGCCAAGTACTGCAGGGTGGCGACTAGCCTCTGCTCCGGAGTGATGGCTTGCCTCATGCAGGTATCCTGCCTGCTGATATAGGGGGTCAGCAAAGCCAACAAACGGTGAAATATGGGGTCCATCATCCGGAGAAAGTTCCTGAAATCCTCAGGATTATTCTCACGGATCTCACGGAGCAAAGGCATGCGACAGAATTGGTCACGCTGAAGCAACCAATTCTTGGTCCATGAACTCCTTCCCACCCTGTTCATGGACTGGACTTGTGTCAAGGTCAGGACCCCAACACCAAGCTCCTGCACAGCACGAACTCTACGAGGAGTACGTATACGCAACATGGCTAGAAAACGGTTGGCTGCTCAGAACGAAGTAACAGAACGCACTGAGGAACAGAAAGGCCTTTGAAGAGCGACCTGAAAATCAGTAACGAACGAACAAGAACACAATGACAAGTCAATGGTAACTCGCTGCACGCACTGAAGAACAGATACAAACCCACAAGCACAAACTGAACAACAGAAATACGATCTGAAAACCACGAGTCTGAAAAAGCGCAAATCGTCTCTCACCAAACTTTTACTAACACGAGATTAGCAAAAGGAGCCCAAAGGGTGCCGCGCTTAGTACTGAACTGCCCTTTTATAGTCTCGTCGTACGTGGTGTATGTGACCGCGTTCTTGGCAATCAGAAATTCCGACAACTTTGTGCGACCGTGTGTATGCAAAACAAGTTTGAGCCAACATCCGTCGGAAAAAATCCATGGATTTTGTTTTCGGAATGTCCACTCAATGTCCGACCGTGTGTATGGGGCATTACAGTTATACTGTAATGTTACTTTGTTTTATTGTTAACCATCATTTGCTTAGCAGGTACGCCATTCAGCTGCAGCACGGGTTTATTTAACTTGACAGCAACAGCGTTTGCTCCCACAATACATAAAGCCGTGACTCCAGCGCTGTCGGAGGTGATTTCACCACCACAGTTAAAAAAAAGAGCATATATGCTGAAGCATGGGGGCAGGGGTGGAGGAGCGATTTGCTCCTAACATTAGGGGCGGATTGCCCCCCATGCTTCGGCATATATTTTTTAGGCACAGGTTGCGTTAAAAAATGTTTTATTTTTACTGTTATATTGTATTTGCTTTGCAGGTATGGTATGTCTTACTGTTATACTGTAATGTTACTTTGTTTTATTGTTAACCATCATTTGCTTAGCAGGTACGCCATTCAGTTGCAGCACTGATTTATCTATTTTGACAGCAACAGCGTTTGCTCCCACAATACGTAAATCAGCGACTCCAGTGCTGTAGGAGGTGATTTCACCACCACAGTAAAAAAAATAAAAAATGGTGCATGTATGCCCATCATTAGAAGTGGGTGGATGAAGGGAGGTATTCTAATGGTGGGCATACCCACCGATCAATCTCTTTTTTTCGTTCAGCCCACAGGCTGCATGAAAAAAAGAACATTACAATGAATGCACAACAAGGACCAGCGACGTACTGGTATGTTGCTGGACTTTGAGTGGTTATACCAGAATTATGCCTGCAGGTGTAGGTATCATCTTGGTATCATTCTTTTCAGCCAGCGATCGGCTTTCATGTAAAAGCAATCCTAGGGGCTAATTAGCCTCTAGACTGCTTTCTCAAGCAGTGGGAGGGAACGCCCCCCCTACCTACTGTCTTCCATGGTCTTCTCTGGCTCTCCTGTCCCAACAGGGAACCTGAGAATGCAGCCGGTGGTTCCACTTCCGCTGACCATAGAGCTGATCAGAGACCAGAATGGCTCCAATCATCTCCATGGCCTAAGAAATCGGAAGCTACCAGCACTTCATGACTTAGATTTCGCCAAATATAAACAGCGCTATTGGGAAATTGGCAAAGCATTTTATCACACCGATCTTGGTGTGGTCAGATGCTTTGAGGACACGGAGAGATCTAGGGTCTAATAGATCCAAATTTTTTCAAAAAAGAGTACCTATCACTAACTATTGCTATCATAGGGGATAATTACATTTCCTGAGATAACAATGAAAACGATGAAAAAAAAAATAAAAAGAACAATTTAAAAATAAAATAGCAAAATAAATAAAAAAATAAAAAAAAGCACCCCAATGCTTATGCGCAAAGGCGAACGCAAGCGTCGATCTGGTGTCATATGTAAACAGCAATTGCACCATGCATGTGAGGTATCACCGCGCAAGTCAGATCGAGGGCAGTCATTTTAGCAGTAGACCTCTGTAAATCTAAAGTGGTAACCTGTAAAGGCTTTTAAAAATGTATGTAGTTTGCCACCGCTGCACGTTTGCGCGCAATTTTAAAGCATGTCGTGTTTGGTATACATGTACTTGGCCTAAGATCATTCATTAATTGCAAAAAAAAAAATTTTCATGTAAACAAAAAGTGTCAGAAAGGGCTTTGTCTTCAAGTGGTAAGAAGAGTGGGTGAAGTGTGACATAAGCTTCTAAATGTTGTGCATAAAATGCAAGGACAGTTCAAAACCCCCCAAATTACCCCTTTTTGGAAAGAAGACACCCAAAGCTATTTGTTGATAGGCATGTTGAGTGCATGGAATATTTTATATTTTGCCACAAGTTGCGGGAAAATTACATTTTTTTTTGCACAAAGTCGTCACTAAATGATATATTGCTCAAACATGCCATGAGCATATGTGAAATTACACCCCAAAATACATTCTGCTGCTTCTCCTGAGTACGGGGATACCACATGTGTGAGACTTTTTGGGAGCCTAGCCGTGTACAGGACCCCGAAAACCAAGCACCGCCTTCAGGGTTTCTAAGGGCGTAAAATGGTTATTTCACTTCCTCACTACCTATCACAGTTTCGGAGGCCATGAAATGTCAAGATAGCACAAAATCCCCCCAAATGACCCCATTTTGGAAAGAAGACACTTCAAGCTATTTGCTGAGAGGCATGTTGAGTTCATGGAATATTTTGCCAAAAGTTTCGGAAAAATTAATTTTTTTTTTTACAGAAAGTTGTCACTAAATTATATATTGCTAAAACATGCCATGGGCATATGTGAAATTGCACTCCAAAATACATTCTGTTGCTTCTCCTGAGTACGGGGATACCACGTGTGAGACTTTTTGGGAGCCTAAATGTGTACAGGACCTCTAAAACCAATCACCACCTTCAGGCTTTCTATGGGCGTAAATTTTTGATTTCACCCCTCACTGTCTATTACAGTTTCGGTGGCCATGAAATGCCCAGATAGCACAACCCCCCCAAATGACCCCATTTTGGAAAGTAGACACCCCAAGCTATTTGCTGAGAGGCATGTTGAGTAAATATTCAATGGGCTCAACATGCCTCTCAGCAATTTCCTTGGGGTGTCTACTTTCCAAAATGGGGTCATTTGGGGGGGGGTGTTTACTGCCCTGCCATTTTAGCACCTCAAGAAATGAGATAGGCAGTCAAACTAAAAGCTGCATACATTCCAGAAAATGTACCCTAGTTTGTAGATGCTATAAATTTTGCACAAACCAATAAATATACGCATGACATTTTTTTTTTTACCAAAGACATGTGGCTGAATACATTTTGGCCTAAATGTATGACTAAAATTGAGTTTATTGGATTTTCCTTCTAACAAAAAGTAGAAAACATTTTTTTTCAAAATTTTCAATCTTTTTCCGTTTATATCGCAAAAAAAATAAATCGCAGAGGCAATCAAATACCATCAAAAGAAAGCTCTATTTGTGGGAAAAAAAGGACGCAAATTTAATTTGGGTACAACATTGCATGACTGCACAATTACCAGATAAAGCAGCGCAGTGCCAAATTGTAAAAAGTACTCTGGTCATTGAGCAGCCTAATCTTCCGGGGCTGAAGTTTTTAAAGCATCACCTATACTGATTTTTAATTATCGTAGTTTGGCGCCATTCCACGAGCGTGCGCAATTTTGAAGTGTGACATGTTAGGTATCTATTTACTCAGCATAACACCATGTTTTATATTTTACCAAATAATTGGATATTATAATGTGGTTTTGTGCATTAAAATTCATTAAAGTGTATTTTTTCCAAAAACATTGCGTTTGAAAAACAACTGCGCAAATACTTTGTAACTCTCTAGGGCCTCTGCATAAAATATATATATATATATATATATATACACAAAATCTCACAAAAAGTGAGTACACCCCTCACATTTTTGTAAATATTTAATTGTACCTTTTCATGCGACAACACTGAAGAAATTACACTTTGCTACAATGTAAAGTAGTGAGTGTGCAGCTTGTATAACAGTGTAAATTTGCTGTCCCCTCAAAATAACCCAACACACAGCCATTAAAGTCTAAATTGCTGGCAACAAAAGTGAGTACACCCCTAAGTGTAAATGTCCAAATTGGGCCCAATTAGCCATTTTCCCTCCCTTGTTACAAGGTTTCAGGTGTGAATGCAGAGCTTATGTGTTAAATTTGGTATTATCGCTCTCACTCTCTCATACTGGTCACCAGTTCAACATGGCACCTCATGGCAAAGAACTCTCTGAGGATATGAAAAAAAGAATTGTTGCTCTACATAAACATGGCTTAGGCTATAAGAAGATTGCCAAGACTCTGAAACTGAGCTACAGCATAGTGGCCAAGACCATACAGCGGCTTAACAGGACAGGTTCCACTCAGAACAGGCCTTGCCATGGTCGACCAAAAAAGTTACATAGTTACATAGTTAGTCAGGTTGAAAAAAGACACAAGTCCATCCAGTTCAACCTTAAAAACAATAAATAAAATAAAAGATATCGTACAATCCAATATACCCAATTTTATACCCTCAGTTGATCCAGAGGAAGGCAAAAAACCCCAGCAGAGCATGCTCCAATTTGCTACAGCAGGTGAAAAAAATTCCTTCCTGATCCCCCAAGAGGCAATCAGATTTTCCCTGGTTCAACTTTACCTATAAATGTTAGTACCCGGTTATATTATGTACATTTAGGAAAGTATCCAGGCCTTTCTTAAAGCAATCTACTGAGCTGGCCAGAACCACCTCTGGTGGGAGTCTATTCCACATTTTCACAGCTCTTACTGTGAAGAAACCTTTACGTATTTGGAGATGAAATCTCTTTTCCTCTAGACGTAAAGAGTGCCCCTGTGTCCTCTGGGTTGACCGTAAAGAGAATAACTCAACACCAAGTTCACTATATGGACCCCTTATATATTTGAACCTGTTGATCATATCCCCCCTCATTCTCCTCTTCTCAAGAGAGAATAAATTCAGCTACTCTAATCTTTCCTCATAGCTGAGCTCCTCCATGCCTATCAGTTTGGTTGCCCTTCTCTGCACTTTCTCCAGTTCCCTGATATCCTTTTTGAGAACTGGTGCCCAAAACTGAACTGCATATTCCAGATGAGGTCTTGAGCGCACATGCTCAGCGTCATATCCAGAGGTTGTCTTTGGAAAATAGACGTATGAGCGCTGCCAGCATTGCTGCAGAGATTGAAGGGATGGAGGGTTAGCCCGTCAATGCTCAGACCATAGGCCGCACACTGCATCAAATTGGTCTGCATGGATGTCGTCCCAGAAGGAAGCCTCTTCTAAACATGATGCACAAGAAAGCCCACAGTTTGCTGAAGACAAGCAGACTAAGGACATGGATTACTGGAACTATGTCCTTTTGTAATTATGATGAAGAAATAATACATTTTATAATCTTCTGGTGGTGATGTTAAATTCAGTTAGGCCTCAAGACAGATGAACTAAAGGTCTTTGTGAATTCATATGTTTTCAAAGTTTTCAATGGATCAACCATTTTTAGATTCTACAAAGTTTGTGTTGAAACAGACTTGCTTGAACAATAATGTCCCATTTCACAAAACAATGTTTGCCTATCTGTGGTGGGTAAATAGAAGCGACAAACATAAATAAAAGTTACACAAATACGTGACTAGACTGTTATCACATAGAAATCACCCTTGTCTAACCAAACCTATTTTGTGGGATTTTGGGAATTGTGGATACAGCTGGACCCTCTCCGAATGTTCATGGAGTCTGTTCAAAGTTAATTTCAAAACATTTTAGGAAGAGATTTGAATTGTGTGCAGTCAGTATTATTTTTAAAATACATGTGGTTATAAGTCATTCCGCTTATAATATTATATTCCAGGTCACAGATACGATTAAAATTTTAGTATCTACTGACCTAATGATAATTCTGTTATAAGGTAAAAATGTAAAGGTTGTGATTTAGGACAAATAATGGGTGGAATTGTTTAAGATGCCAATCAGCATTGTAAAAACTTATGAATCGGGATTATAAGTGTATAAAAATTTACACAGGTGTAAACATGTTACAGCATGTGTCTTTAGATAAACAAATATTCATTGGATATACCAGAATTATACATTTATCCATATAGATAATCATTTTATGTGATATTGATTAATATATATGACGTGTCTTTCCTAGACAGACCAGTCTTTATAATATATATATATATATATATATATAAAAATATATATATATATATATATATATATATATATATATATATATATAAAAAAAAAAATATATATATATATATATATATATATATATATATATATATATATATATATATTAGAGAGAGAGAGAGAGCGAGAGAACCATTTTATGTAATAGTGATTAATCAAAACAATACTGAGCATATTTTATATTAGACCGGTTACCAGAATACTTAAAAGATACCGTATTTATCGGCGTATAACACGCACCCCAAGTTTAGGAGAGAATTTTAAGGAAAAAAACTTTTAGGAGGGAAGTTTAAGGAAAAGAAACTTACATTAAAATGCCCATCAATGCAGCCTCATCAGTGTTCATCTGCAGCCTCGTTAGTGTCATTGCAGCCTTGTCAGTGCAGCTTTGCCCCAGTGCAGTCTTGTCAGTGCAGCCTTGTCCCCAGTGCAGCCTTGTCCCCAGTGCAGCCTTGTCAGTGCAGCCTTGTCCCCAGTGCAGTCTTGTCAGTGCAGCCTTGTCCCCAGTGTCCATGCCTACCGCCTGCCGCCGACATACACATGCTAGTAATTTTAAATATGGCGCCGCGGAGTTCGGAGGGACTCGGCGCCGGCGGAACTGAACGAACGCCGCCGAGATACACATAGTCGAGTGTATTCGGCTCTTTCCGGCGCCGCTCACAGTCCCGCCCAGTCCCGCCTTATGATGGACATAACACAGGTCCAATGGCGGGACTGGGCGTGACTGTGAGCGGCACCGGAAAGAGCCGAATACACTCGGGTATGTGTATCTTGGCTCTGATTTCGGCAGCGCTCGTTCAGCACCGCCGAGTCACTCCGAACTCTGCGGCACCATATCTAAAACTACTCGCTATGTAAATGTCGGCGGCGATCGCCGACATTCACATAGCGATAGCGGGGATCGGCGTATAACACGCACCCACGACTTTCCCCTGATTTTAAGGGAAAAAAAGTGCGTGTTATACGCCGATAAATACGGTATATATTCTTCTCACCAAAATACAAATACACATTATGAATATAGAACATATTATTTAACCACTTGACGACCGCCTCACGCCGATGTACGTCGGCAAGGTGGCACGGACAGGCAAAATCACGTACATGTACGTGATTTGCCTTCCGCGGGTGGGGGATCCGATCAGAGGTGACGGGGAGACCATCCGTTCGTGGCCCTCCCCTCGCGATCGCCGCCGGCCAATCGAATCATTCCTTTGCTGCTGTATGCTAAACAGCAGCAAAGGAAATGATGTCATCTCTCCTCGGCTCGGTAATTTCCGTTCCGGCCCGAGGAGAGAAGACATGTGAGTGAGTGCACAACACTACACACACACAGTAGAACATGCCAGGCACACAAAACACCCCGATCCCCCCCCCCCCGATCGCCCCCCGATCACCCCCTCCCCCTGTCGCAAACTGACACCAAGCAGTTTTTTTTTTGTTTTTTTTCTGATTACTGCATAGTGTCAGTTTGTGACAGTTACAGTGTTGGGACAGTTACTGTTACCCCCTTTAGGTCTAGGGTACCCCCCTAACCCCCCCTAATAAAGTTTTAACCCCTTGATCACTCCCTGTCACCAGTGTCGCTAAGCGATCATTTTTCTGATCGCTGTATTAGTGTCGCTAGTGACGCTAGTTAGGGAGGTAAATATTTAGGTTCGCCGTCAGCGTTTTATAGCGTCAGGGACTCCCATATACTACCGAATAAATGTTTTAACCCCTTGATTGCCCCCTAGTTAACCCTTTCACCACTGATCACCGTATAACCGTTACGGTTGACGCTGGTTAGTTTGTTTATTTTTTATAGTGTCAGGGCACCCGCCGTTTATTACCGAATAAAGGTTTAGCCCCCTGATCGCCCGGCGGTGATATGCGTCGCCCCAGGCAGCGTCAGATTAGCGCCAGTACCGCTAATACCCACGCACGCAGCATACACCTCCCTTAGTGGTATAGTATCTGTACGGATCAATATCTGATCCGATCAGATCTATACTAGCGTCCCCAGCAGTTTAGGGTTCCCAAAAACGCAGTGTTAGCGGGATCAGCCCAGATACCTGCTAGCACCTGCGTTTTGCCCCTCCGCCCGGCCCAGCCCAGCCCACCCAAGTGCAGTATCGATCGATCACTGACACTTACAAAACACTAAATGCATAACTGCAGCGTTCGCAGAGTCAGGCCTGATCCCTGCAATCGCTAACAGTTTTTTTGGTAGTATTTTGGTGAACTGGCAAGCACCAGCCCCAGGCAGCATCAGGTTAGCGCCAGTACCGCTAACACCCACGCACGCACCATACACCACCCTTAGTGGTATAGTATCTGAACGGATCAATATCTGATCCGATCAGATCTATACTAGCGTCCCCAGCAGTTTAGGGTTCCCAAAAACGCAGTGTTAGCGGGATCAGCACAGATACCTGCTAGCACCTGCGTTTTGCCCCTCCGCCCGGCCCAGCCCAACCCACCCAAGTGCAGTATCGATCGATCACTGTCACTTACAAAAGACTAAACGCATAACTGCAGCTTTCGCAGAGTCAGGCCTGATCCCTGCGATCGCTAACAGTTTTTTTGGTAGCGTTTTGGTGAACTGGCAAGCGCCAGCGGCCTAGTACACCCCGGTCGTAGTCAAACCAGCACTGCAGTAACACTTGGTGACGTGGCGAGTCCCATAAGTGCAGTTCAAGATGGTGAGGTGGCAAGCACAAGTAGTGTCCCGCTGCCACCAAAAAGACAAACACAGGCCCGTCGTGCCCATAATGCCCTTCCTGCTGCATTCGCCAATCCTAATTGGGAACCCACCGCTTCTGCAGCGCCCGTACTTCCCCCATTCACATCCCCAACCAAATGCAGTCGGCTGCATGAGAGGCATTTTCTTTATGTCCTCCCGAGTACCCCTACCCAATGAACCCCCCCAAAAAAGATGTTGTGTCTGCAGCAAGCGCGGATATAGGCATGACACCCGCTATTATTGTCCCTCCTGTCCTGACAATCCTGGTCTTTGCATTGGTGAATGTTTTGAACGCTACTATGCACTAGTTGAGTATTAGCGTAGGATACAGCATTCCACAGACTAGGCACACTTTCACAGGGTCTCCCAAGATGCCATCGCATTTTGAGAGACCCGAACCTGGAACCGGTTACAGTTATAAAAGTTAGTTACAAAAAAAGTGTAAAAGAAAAAAAAATATATAAAATAAAAAAAAATCGTTGTCGTTTTATTGTTCTCTCTCTCTCTATTCTCTCTATTGTTCTGCTCTTTTTTACTGTATTCTATTCTGCAATGTTTTATTGTTATTATGTTTTATCATGTTTGCTTTTCAGGTATGCAATTTTTTATACTTTACCGTTTACTGTGCTTTATTGTTAACCATTTTTTTGTCTTCAGGTACGCCATTCACAACTTTGAGTGGTTATACCAGAATGATGCCTGCAGGTTTAGGTATCATCTTGGTATCATTCTTTTCAGCCAGCGGTCGGCTTTCATGTAAAAGCAATCCTAGCAGCTAATTAGCCTCTAGACAGCTTTTACAAGCCGTGGGAGGGAATGCCCCCCCCCTTCCGTGTTTTTCTCTGGCTCTCCTGTCTCAACAGGGAACCTGAAAATGCAGCCGGTGATTCAGCCAGCTGACCATAGAGCTGATCAGAGACCAGAGTGGCTCCAAACATCTCTATGGCCTAAGAAACCGGAAGCTACAAGCATTTTATGACTTAGATTTCGCCGGATGTAAATAGCGCCATTGGGAAATTGGGGAAGCATTTTATCACACCGATCTTGGTGTGGTCAGATGCTTTGAGGGCAGAGGAGAGATCTAGGGTCTAATAGACCCCAATTTTTTCAAAAAAGAGTACCTGTCACTACCTATTGCTATCATAGGGGATATTTACATTCCCCGAGATAACAATAAAAATGATTAAAAAGAAATAAAAATGAAAGGAACAGTTTAAAAATAAGATAAAAAAGCAAAAAAATAATAAAGAAAAAAAAAAAAAAAAGCACCCCTGTCACCCCCTGCTCTCGCGCTAAGGCGAACGCAAGCGGCGGTCTGTCGTCAAACGTAAACAGCAATTGCACCATGCATGTGAGGTATCACCGCGAAGGTTAGATCGAGGGCAGTAATTTTTGCAGTAGACCTCCTCTGTAAATCTAAAGTGGTAACCTGTAAAGGCTTTTAAAGGCTTTTAAAAATGTATTTATTTTGTTGCCACTGCACGTTTGTGCGCAATTGTAAAGCATGTCATGTTTGGTATCCATGTACTCGACCTAAGATCATCTTTTTTATTTCATCAAACATTTGGGCAATATAGTGTGTTTTAGTGCATTAAAATTTAAAAAGTGTGTTTTTTCCCCAAAAAATGCGTTTGAAAAATCGCTGCGCAAATACTGTGTGAAAAAAAAATGAAACACCCACCATTTTAATCTGTAGGGCATTTGCTTTAAAAAAATATATAATGTTTGGGGGTTCAAAGTAATTTTCTTGCAAAAAAAAAAAAACTTTTTCATGTAAACAATAAGTGTCAGAAAGGGCTTTGTCTTCAAGTGGTTAGAAGAGTGGGTGATGTGTGACATAAGCTTCTAAATGTTGTGCATAAAATGCCAGGACAGTTCAACCCCCCCCCAAATGACCCCATTTTGGAAAGTAGACACCCCAAGCTATTTGCTGAGAGGCATGTCGAGTCCATGGAATATTTTATATTGCGACACAAGTTGCGGGAAAGAGACAAATTTTTTTTTTTTGCACAAAATTGTCACTAAATGATATATTGCTCAAACATGCCATGGGAATATGTGAAATTACACCCCAAAATACATTCTGCTGCTTCTCCTGAGTACGGGGATACCACATGTGAGACTTTTTGGGAGCCTAGCCGCGTACGGAACCCCGAAAACCAAGCACCGCCTTCAGGCTTTCTAAGGGCGTGAATTTTTGATTTCTCTCTTGACTGCCTATCACAGTTTCGGAGGCCATGGAATGCCCAGGTGGCACAAACCCCCCCCAAATGACCCTATTTTGGGAAGTAGACACCCAAAGCTATTTGCTGAGAGGTATAGTGAGTATTTTGCAGACCTCACTTTTTGTCACAAAGTTTTGAAAATTGAAAAAAGAAAAAAAAAAAGTTTTTTCTTGTCTTTCTTCATTTTCAAAAACAAATGAGAGCTGCAAAATACTCACCATGCCTCTCAGCAAATAGCTTGGGGTGTCTACTTTCCAAAATGGGGTCATTTGGGGTGGTTTTGTGCCACCTGGGCATTCCATGGCCTCCGAAACTGTGATAGGCAGTGAAGAGTTAAATCAAAAATTTTCACCCTTAGAAATCCTGAAGGCGGTGATTGGTTTTCGGGGTCCCGTGCATGGCTAGGCTCCCAAAAAGTCCCACACATGTGGTATCCCCGTACTCAGGAGAAGTAGCTAAATGTATTTTGGGGTGCAATTCCACATATGCCCATGGCCTGTGTGAGCAATATATCATTAAGTGACAACTTTGTGCAAAAAAAAAAAAAAAAAAAAAAGTGTCACTTTCCCGCAACTTGTGTCAAAATATAAAATATTCCATGGACTCAATATGCCTCTCAGCAAATAGCTTGGGGTGTCTACTTTCCAAAATGGGGTCATTTGGGGGGGTTTTGTGCCACCTGGGCATTCCATGGCCTCCGAAACTGTGATAGGCAGTGAAGAGTGAAATCATAAATTTACACCCTTAGAAATCCTGAAGGCGGTGATTGGTTTTCGGGGCCCCGTACGCGGCTAGGTTCCCAAAAAGTCCCACACATGTGGTATCCCCATACTCAGGAGAAGCAACAGAATGTATTTTGGGGTGCAATTCCACATAGGCCCATGGCCTGTGTGAGCAATATATCATTTAGTGACAACTTTTTGTAAATATTTTTTTTTTTTTGTCATTATTCAATCACTTGGGACAAAAAAAAAAAATATTCAATGGGTTCAACATGCCTCTCAGCAATTTCCTTGGGGTGTCTACTTTCCAAAATGGGGTCATTTGGGGGGTTTTGTACTGCCCTGCCATTTTAGCACCTCAAGAAATGACATAGGCAGTCATAAACTAAAAGCTGTATAAATTACAGAAAATGTACCCTAGTTTGTAGACGCTATAACTTTTGCGCAAACCAATAAATATACGCTTATTGACATTTTTTTTTACCAAAGACATGTGGCCGAATACATTTTGGCCTAAATGTATGACTAAAATTGAGTTTATTGGATTTTTTTTATAACAAAAAGTAGAAAATATAATTTTTTTTCAAAATTTTCGGTCTTTTTCCGTTTATAGCGCAAAAAATAAAAACCGCAGAGGTGATCAAATACCATCAAAAGAAAGCTCTATTTGTGGGAAGAAAAGGACGCAAATTTCGTTTGTGTACAGCATTGCATGACCGCGCAATTAGCAGTTAAAGCGACGCAGTGCCAAATTGGAAAAAGACCTCTGGTCCTTAGGCAGCATAATGGTCCGGGGCTCAAGTGGTTAACAGATAGTTCAGAACACAATTTTCTGCTCTCAGACATGCCTAGTGGTTGAAGGTGATATTACCTGAAATTCACCAAAGTAAATCATTAGATTTTTCCTAACCAATAGAAAAGAGGCCATACCTTTTGGGCTGAGCCTATTATAATTTTTATGATCTTATTTCTGAGATGGTATTTAGAAGCAAGAAAGATGCCATGAAGGGAGACTCAAGAACATTCAGAAACACCTGATTACAATCAATCATACATGCAGACACATCCACCATTTATCTACTCACACTTTTACATTCATGAAGATAACTGAACACCTTATGCTTTGGAACTTGGAGGTTGCAAGAAGTAATTCCTCTTTAAGAGTATCCATCTTGAAAGCCACGGCAGCCATTTTAAAAACTCTGGTAACCAGCAATTCAGATCAGTAGCAGTTTTGGAATGGGTAATTATGCCTTGTTGATTTTATCTTATATTCATTTGTGTTGTTTTAATAAATTGATTCATTAAGTATTATACAATTGATAATTTTTCTCCCGAATCAATAACCGTCTTGTAGATTTTTCTCTCAAGATATATTTTTCATTTTGCATAGTTTCCATTTTATGACATAACAAACGTCTAATTTTATTTCACGCTGTTAACCACTTACTTACCTGCAGTATAGTAATCTTTGAATTTGTGAAATATAGACATTCTGTCTAATTGTCATTTTACAATGTTATTGATTCTACAGGGAAGTTTATCACTGTTGTATCACATCAAAGGTACTACACTCCAATTTAGCGGGTAATTCAATTGATATTCAAGATTTTGTAACGCAATTGGTATTTTAATTTTATGTAACGTTTATGTCAACCAATATGTGTAACTATTTTGTATGATTACATGTCTGGTGAATAAATTTCATATTTTTAGACTGTGGTCATAATAGATTGAATCTGTATCTTAAAAATATCATCGTTAAAAATTACTTAATCATAAATACTGTGCAGGAAA
This sequence comes from Lithobates septentrionalis, assembly GCA_037952835.1. Lineage (NCBI taxonomy): Eukaryota > Metazoa > Chordata > Amphibia > Anura > Ranidae > Lithobates > Lithobates septentrionalis. Next base: position 1,837,559 of record JBBDGP010001158.1, on the reverse strand, counting down.
ACTTTCCTTATTAAGCACAACAGTCCTGTGGTCTAAAGGGAGCAAGATAAACTTATTTGGTTCAAATGGTGTCACCTGTGTTGCAGCAACCAGGCAAGGAGTACAAAGACAAGTGTGTCTTGCTTACAATCAAGCATGGTGGTGGGAGTGTCATGGTCTGGGGCTGCATGAGTGAGGCTGGCACTGGGGAGCTACAGTTCATTGAGGGAACCATAAATGCCAACATGTATTGCGACAAACTGAGGCAGAGCATGATCCCCTCCCTTCGGAGAATTGGGCGCCGCAGGGCAGTATTCCAACATGACAACAACCCCAAACACACCTCTAAGACAACCACTGCCTTGCTAAAGAAGCTGAGGGTAAAGGTCATGAACTGGCCAAGCATGTCTCCAGACCTAAACCCTATTGAGCATCTGTGGGGCATCCTCAAACAAAAGGTGGAGGAGCGCAAGTTCTCTAACATCCACCAGTTCTGTGATGTCGTCATGGAGGAGTGGAAGAAGACTCCAGTGGCAACCTGTGAAGCTCTGGTGAACTCCATGCCCAAAAAGTTTAAGGCAGTGCTGTAAAATAATGGTGGCCACACAAAATATTGACACTTTAGGCCCAATTTGGACATTTTCACTTAGGGGTGTACTCATTTTTGTTGCCAGCGGTTTAGACATTTAGACACTTCAGCCCCGGAAGGATTTACCCCCTTAATGACCAGGCCATTTTTTTGCGATGCGGCACTGCGTCAATTTAACTAACAACTGCACAGTCGTGCAATGTTGTACGCAAACAAAATTAATGTACTTTTTCCCCCCATCAATAGAGCTTTCTTTTGGTGGTATTTGATCACCTCTGCGATTTTTATTTTTTTCGCTATGAACAAAAAAAGACCAACAATTAAAAAAAACAAAAAACAATATTTTTTACTTTTTGCTATAATAAATATCCAAAAAAAAAATTCTTCATCAGTTAAGGCCAATATGTATTCTTCTACATATTTTTGGTAAAAAAGAAAAAAAAAACATTGCAATAAGCTTATATTGATTCGTTTGTGCAAAAGTTAGTGTCTACAAAATAGGGGTTAGATTTATGGAATTTTTATTAATTTTTTTTTTTTACTAGTAATGGCGGTGTTTAGCGATTTTTAGTGGTACTGCGACATTGTGGCGGAAAGATCAGACACTTGATACTTTTTTGGGACCAGTGACATTATTACAATGATCAGAGCTAAAAATATCCACTGATCACTGTATAAATTACACTGGCAGAAAAGGGGTGAACACTAGGGGGCAATCAAGGGGTTAATTGTTCCCTAGGGAGGTGTTTATAACTTTGGAGGGAGTGTACTGACTGGGAGTAGAGAGACATTGCGGTTCCTGATCACTAGGAACAGACAATCTCTCTCTACTCCCCTGTCAGAATGGGGATCTATTTATGTACACTGATAGATCCCCATTCTGGCTCTCTGAGTAACGATCATGGGTGGCTGGCGGATATTGCGGCCGCCAGCCACGCGCATCTGCTCCGGCTATCGCAATTAAAAGGGACTGAAATATATGTACGACAGTTTGCACGACCGAGCCAACCTGCCGAACTGCAGCAGATGGTCGGCAAGCGGTTAATGGCAGTGCGTTGAGTTATTTTGAGGGGACAGCAAATTTACACTGTTATACAAGCTGTACACTCACTACTTTACATTGTAGAAAAGTGTAATTTCTTCAGTGTTGTCACATGAAAAGATATAATAAAATATTTACAAAAATGTGAGGGGTGTTCTCACTTATGTGAGATACTGTATATAATGTTTGGAGGTTCTAAGTAGTTTTAGGAGAGAAATGTCAGAATTGGGAAGTGGTTAAGGTTTGACAATAAAACCTAAAAGCCGATTGGTTGTTATGCACAACTGCACCAGATTCTCTGCTCCAATTTTAGTACATCCCCCCCCATTTGTGTTTGGAAAGAAATGGTTGTCAATAGTTCTCAAAGAACGTACACATGTCATAGCAAGACAGTTATAACAAATTTATAAGGACAACTTACTGACTGGAATAGTACCAGCTGATTGGCGAAAAGCAATTGTGGTATCAATAGTAAAAAAAAAAAAAAGGGCCGATATACAGTAAATATCCCTAAAGTGCCATAGTGGATGTATGCACCATGGTAACCCTCTATGGGTAATTTTACATAAAGACATTTACTTAAGAGTATATATAGCATTTTCTTGGCCTAATGGTTCAAAGGTTAAGTATTTTTTGGAGATATGTAGAACGATGAACCAATATACAGCACTATGCAAAAGTTTTAGGCAGGTGTGAAAAAAATGCTAAAAATTAAAAATGCTTTCAGAAATAGAAGTGTTAATCGTTTGTTTTGATCAATTAACAAAATGGAAAGCAAATGAACAGAAGAGAAATCCAAATTAAGTCAATATTTGGTGTGACCACCCTTTGCCTTCAAAACAGCATTAATTCTTCTAGAAAAACTTGCACACGGTTTTTGAAGGAACTTGGCTGGTAGGTTGCTCCTAACATCTTGGAGAACCAACCACAGATCTTCTGTGAATGTAGGCTAGCTTAAATCCTGTCTATTTATGTAATCAGAGACAGATTCGATGTTGAGATCAGCACTCTGGGGGGCCCGTTAGAAAAGTTTTAAATGTTTATTGTGTGACTATGAAAAATCAGTCTCAGGGTTTTTCTTTTTTTAAGATGACTTCTGAGCACATGTTGTTGTATTAACTTGCTGTAACTAGGGATGAGCTTCGTGTTCGAGTCGAACCCATGTTCAACTCATACATTTTCTGTTCGCCCGTTCGCCGAATTGCGAACGATATGGGCCGTTCGCGCCAAATTCGTGTGGCGCGTCATGGCCCATAATTCACTGCGGCATCGCAGTGCATTGCTGGCTGATGATTGGCCAAGCATGCACTATGACCCGCATGCTTGGCCAATCACAGCTCCATCTGAACAGAGAGCCGTAATTGGCCAAAGCCAAGGAGGCTTTGGCCAATTATGGCTCAGGGGATTTAGTACACGCCCCACACTATATAAGGTCGCCTGCACGGCGGCCCTGTGTAGTGTGTGTTCCGGCGTTGAAAGAGATAGACAGAGAGACAGTGTCATTTGATTTGAGTTAGATAGATTAGGCCGAACAGTCAGTCAGTTAGCTGCACTTACAGTGTATTGTGTATATATATGCATCCCAGGTGTTGCATATATATATATATATATATATATATATATATATATACACACTGTATTCAGTTTAGCTAGATCCGTTCCTGTTATCTTCCTACTGACAGGCAGGCTTGTCTTGTTACAGTATTTACAGCTACCTGAAGAAAATTGCTGGTGTTCTTTTGATCCTATTAGTACCACAGTCAGGCAGCTAGACTATTTACAGTTAGTGCAGTGCGTCCTGCTCACAGTGTTCAGCTAGATCCGTTCCTGTTATCTTCTTACTGACAGGCAGGCTTGTCTTGTTACAGTATATACAGCTACCTGAAGAAAATTACTGGTGTTCTTTTGATCCTATTAGTGCCATAGTCAGGCAGCTAGACTATTTACAGTTAGTGCAGTGCGTCCTGCTCACAGTGTTCAGCTAGATCCGTTCCTGTTATCTTCTTACTGACAGGCAGGCTTGTCTTGTTACAGTATATACAGCTACCTGAAGAAAATTGCTGGTGTTCTTTTGATCCTATTAGTACCACAGTCAGGCAGCTAGACAATTTACAGTTAGTGCAGTGCGTCCTGCTCACAGTGTTCAGCTAAAACTACAAGTTAGTAGGGTGCGTCCTGCTCACAGTGTTCAGCTAAACCTACAAGTTAATGGGGTGCGTCCTGCTCACAGTGTTCAGCTAAACCTACAAGTTAGTGCGGTGCGTCCTGCTCACAGTGTTCAGCTAAAACTACAAGTTAGTGGGGTGCGTCCTGCTCACAGTGTTCAGCTAAACCTACAAGTTAGTGGGGTGCGTCCTGCTCACAGTGTTCAGCTAAACCTACAAGTTAGTGTGGTGCGTCCACCTCACAGTGTTCAGCTAAACCTACAAGTTAGTGCGGTGCGTCCTGCTCACAGTGTTCAGCTAAAACTACAAGTTAGTGCTGTGCGTCCTGCTCACAGTGTTCAGCTAAACCTACAAGTTAGTGTAGTGAGACCTCTGCACAGTGTTCATCTAAAGCTACAAATTAGTGCAGTGCGTCCTGCTCACAGTGTTCAGCTAGATCCGTTCCTGTTATCTTCTTACTGACAGGCAGGCTTGTCTTGTTACAGTATTTACAGCTACCTGAAGAAAATTGCTGGTGCTCTTTTGATCCTATTAGTACCACAGTCAGGCAGCTAGACTATTTACAGTTAGTGCAGTGCGTCCTGCTCACAGTGTTCAGCTAAAACTACAAGTTAGCGCGGTGCATCCACCTCACAGTGTTCAGCTAAACCTACAAGTTAGTGGGTTGCATCCTGCTCACAGTGTTCAGCTAGATCCGTTCCTGTTATCTTCTTACTGACAGGCAGGCTTGTCTTGTTACAGTATTTACAGCTACCTGAAGAAAATTGCTGGTGCTCTTTTGATCCTATTAGTACCACAGTCAGGCAGCTAGACTATTTACATTTAGTGCAGTGCGTCCTGCTCACAGTGTTTAGCTAAAACTACAAGTTAGTGCTGTGCGTCCTGCTCACAGTGTTCAGCTAAAACTACAAGTTAGTGTGGTGCGTCCACCTCACAGTGTTCAGCTAAACCTACAAGTTATTTTTTTGCGAGCTCTGCACAGTGTTCACCTAAAGCTACCTGTAGAAGGTTGGTGGTGTTTTCCTGATCCTATCACTACCGCAGGCAGCTAAAAAAGCTACAAGTTAGTTTTTTGCAAGCTCTGCACAGTGTTCAGCTAAAGCTACCTGTAGAAGGTTGGTGGTGTTCTCATACTACAGGCAGGCAGTTGATTTTGCTAGCTGCAGTATCAGTATATATATATATATATATATATATATATATATATATATATATATATATATATATATATATATATATGTATGTACTATCCCAGCTTAGTGCAGCTACAGGCCATTAGTATGTCTGGAAGGCCAAGAAGGAGAGGCAGACAGTCACAAGCCAATAAGAGAGGGCAAGCAGGCTCTGTGTCTAGTGCTGGTCGTGGAGACAGTGCATCCTCATCAGCACGTGGCCGTGGGACACGCTTGGCCTTTTTTTCGGTGCTGGCCGCGTTGAGCCGCAACATGCGGAAGACTTGGTCGAGTGGATGACCAAGCCGTCCTCATCCTCCTCATGCTCTCTCACCCATGCCCAGGGTACTTTGTCTGGCAAAGCAGCGGCCTCTTCCCTCGGCTCAATGTCATCAGTGACTCCTTCCCTAGCCCCACCTTGTCCTCCTGAGGAGTCCCTGGAACTGTTTGACCACAGTGTTGGGTACATGCTCCAGGAGGATGCCCAGCGTTTGGAAGGCTCTGATGATGATACTGAGCTCGATGAAGGCAGTAACACGAGCACGGACAGAGGGGGTGCCCAAGAAGGACAGCAATCTGGCAGTCATGCTCCCCCTGCTGCAGCATACTGCCAGGTTTGCTCCAGTGATGAGGAGGGAGGGGATGATGAGGTCACTGACTCAACGTGGGTGCCTGATAGGAGAGAGGAAGAGGAGGAGGAGGCGGTACATCACCAACGAGGCAGGATGCCCCCCAGGGGCCAGCCTAAGGGCAGCACACTGACTGCATCACACCCCAAAGCTCCACATGTGCAGGGCACTGCAGTCTCTGCGCGTTATTCAAAAAGTTCTTTGGTGTGGGCCTTTTTTGAGACGAGTGCATCAGATCGCACCGCTGCTATTTGCAACATATGTCTGCACACGCAGCAGAGAGCCATCAATGAGTACCTGTGCGACTATGGCACCAGGACAGGGTCAGGGGAGCTTGGTTTTTTTTCCCCACGCCAGTGGGCCATGATCAGGGATGCATGCACTGTCCTGTCACCATTTGAGGAGGCCACGAGGATGGTGAGCAGTGACAGTGCATGCATCAGTGACACTGTCCCCCTTGTCCACCTGTTGGAGCACACACTGCGTGGAATAATGGACAGGGCACTTGAGGCAGAACAGAGGCAGGAAGAGGAGGACCTCCTTAGCTCTCAAGGCCCCCTTTATCCAGACAGTGTTCCTGCGTGCCCGCCGATCACACAGGAAGAGGAGGAGGAGGAAGATTGTGTCAGTATGGAGATGGAGCCTGGCACTCAGCATCAGCAGCAGTCTTTAAGGGATCAGTCCCAAGAAACACATGGACTTGTACGTGGCTGGGAGGAGGTGGCTGCGGACCATGTCGTCCTTAGTGACCCAGAGGACTCCGGACCGAATGCCTCAGCAAACCTACGCTGCATGGCCTCCCTGATCCTGCAAAGCCTGCCTAAGGATCCTCGTATTCGTGGTATCAAGGAGAAGGACCAATACTGGCTGGCAACCCTCCTTGATCCACGTTACAAGGGAAAGGTTGCGGACCTTATCTTGCCATTGCAGAGGGAGCAGAGGATGAAACATCTCGGGAGGCCTTGCAGAAAGGTCTGTGCAACGTGTTCCCAGAGATTGGGAGGTTACAAACTCCTGTTTCTGGACAACATGTTGCTGAGGCTTCGGTCAGTCAAAGAAGGAGCGGTGGAGAAGGTGGCCGTCTGACCAATGCGTTCAGACAATTTTTTGGTCCGCAGCCCCAAGGTATGATCGGTTCCAGCAACCATCGCCAGCGTCTGTTTTACATGGTGCAGGAATACCTAGGGACACCTTTCCCAGTGAAAATCCTCTGGGTTACTGGGTCTTGAGGATGGATCACTGGCCAGAGCTTGCACAGTATGCAATTGAGCTACTGGCCTGTCCTGCATCCAGCGTTCTTTCGGAACGCACATTCAGTGCTGCTGGAGGCGTGGTAACCGATCACAGGGTGCGTCTGTCCACCGACTCGGTCGATCGACTGACCTTCATAAAAATGAATCAGTCTTGGATCACCACCAGCTACCAAGCACCTGATGCAACCGAATAATTTTTTTTGAAATCTCAGATCCCTTCAAAGACTGCCTATACTGATGCTGAGTGACTATCCCTGAGAAATTATCCTCTTCCTCCTCAATCATCACGCTGATAGCTTGTAAGAACATTTTTGGTTCTGGGCGCCACCACCAGTGCCTAAGGCACAATTTTTCAGCCCCTGTTTGACAGGGGCGTGTAATTACAATTTTTAATGCAATACTTTGCAGCAGGGCTCGTTCCTGCGTTTCAACTAGAGTGTCTGTGAGGGGTTGCAGTGTTGTGGCACCAGCACCAGTGCCTAAGGCCTAATTTTTCAGCCCCTGTTCAACAGGGGCATGTAATTACAATTCTTGATCTAATATTTCACAGCAGGGCCCTGTGAGGGCTTACAGTGTTGTGGCCACAACAACACCTAAGGCCCAAATTTCTGCTGAGTATATAGGGCAGGCCCCTACTTTCAAACATCTAACTTACAAACGACTCCTACTTGCAAACGGAAGGAGACAACAGGAAGCGAGATGAAATCTACCCCTAGGAAGGGAAATTCTCTCCTGTAAGAGTTAATATGGGAAAAACATTTCTCCTTTCCACTGATGCTTTCCAATCCTTGTTCCACAAAAAACCCCAAATTTTCAAAAAACATTTGTCATTGGGACAAAAAGTGAGGTGAAATCTTCTGAAGAGGAGGAAAGACAGCAAAACAAATGTCACAGGGGTGATAACCCTTCCCTATGTTTTCCAAAAAGCTTAAAAAAGATTTTTTGGCTGGAGCTAAACACGTTAAAAATGTACCCGTTCAAAATTACAAACAGATTCTACTTAACAACAAACCTACAGTCCCTGTCTTGTTTGCACCACCTGTATACTGCTGTTCAGAGTATATAGGGCCTGGTGGCCCCACACCTTTCCTTATTTTAATTTGGGTGCGGGGTTCCCCTTAATATCCATACAAGACCCAAAGGGCCTGGTAATGGACTGGGGGGTACCCATGCCGTTTGTCTCACTGATTTTCATCCATATTGCCAGGACCCGACATTACATTAAACCCGCAAGCAGTTTTAAATGAGATATTTTCCTTTAAAAATGACATTTTGTGCAGGGACTGTTCTAAACACGGGAAACACGCGCCACTTTACAGGCATACTATAGACACACCCCAGGTACGATATTTAAAGGAATATTTCACTTTTTTTTTTTACTTTAAGCATCATTAAAATCACTGCTCCCGAAAAAACGGCCGTTTTTAAAAGTTTTTTTTGCATTGATACATGTCCCCTGGGGTAGGACCCGGGTCCCCAAACCCTTTTTAGGACAATACCATGCAAATTAGCCTTTAAAATGAGCACTTTTGATTTCGAACGTTCGAGTCCCATAGACGTCAATGGGGTTCTAACGTTCGTGCAAATTTTCGGTCCGTTCGCAGGTTCTGGTGCGAACCGAACCGGGGGGGTGTTCGGCTCATCCCTAGCTGTAACGTTTGTTTTAACTAACTCCATAGTAAGTTGTAGGATGATTAGGCATAACCATATATGGTAGAACAGATTGCACAGGAAGCACTAATTAGCCAATAAAGTATGTACCATTCTGTACCAGGAAGGCTATCAGTGTTCCCTCAGCAAATAGAAGCGTTATATCTATATTATTATAAGTATTAGGAGGGGGGCTGTACATCCCCCTGGGTGATTCTTACTACATCTTTTGACTTGTAAGCATCATACTTTTGTGTCACACTTCTGAAATAAATTGTCTGCTTTTCTTTTTTTTTTTTTTCGCAGTTCATTCTTGTCCCTACTCATCTTCACATCATTGTGGCATTTTATAAAACCTTTTTCCTAATTTTTTTCTAATCATTCATCATATTATATTAAATAAACCCCACTACAATTGGTATCAACCATTGAAACACGTACAAAAAGTGTATCCCCATACTCTCCCCACTCCTGTCGCTCACCCCCCCCCCCCCCCCCCCCCCGAGGCACTCATTCCTCACACTCTCATCTTGCCCATCTCCTCCTCACCTTTACTCATACCGGTTCTAATCTCCACTATTTCTCCTCTTTTTGAACACTGTCAGACAGTCTAGCTACTTTGGGGCCTCATCTCGTTTTTATTCTATATACCCATCACCTCGGCGCACCTCATTGAGCGCTTATACTTTGCCCATTCCCTCCATTTCTCTTCAAAGTCTTCCATTCCCATCCCCTCACTGAACCTTAAGTATTCTAGGCTTTGAATTTCATTTATTTTATTAAACCAGTTCCGTAACGTGGGTCTCCCTTTTTCTTGCCAATATCTAGGTATAAGGCTTTTAGCCGCATTCAGGAGCTGTGGTATCAACGTTCTCAGATATTTCTTCGTAGGCATTCTAATCCCGTGGAATAAGCACCCCCACAGGTTGTCTGGAACTTCAATGTTAGGTATCTCACTGGTCATTTGCCTAATCTCCCCCCAGTATTTTTTAATTTTCAGGCACTTCCACCATATATGCACCATCGTCCCAATCTCTTTACACCCCCGCCAACAAAATTGTGATCTTAAGGGTGGGGGGGAGGAATCAAACAAGAACACCACATCCCAATGTTAGGTACAAATTTAGAAAAAGAGGGACTTGAGGCCTACAGAAAGGCCCAGGGACTTTTTGGGTGCTCAGTGGACAAAAATGAAAAATAGCAAGAATAAAAAAATATAAATTTTATTTTAAATCTTGTTTAAAAGGTCTATTTGTTAAAAGGAGAAGAAACAGACATGAAGCAACAAAGTTGATATGTTTTCAAAACAAATCTATACAAGCATGATACAGAGGTTAATACCACTTTCTCGACATGTTTCGCTTTTTAAGCTTCTTCAGGAGATATATAATGTGGCATCTGATCAACTAAAAAGGTAAAGAATGAATAGAAAATAAGCACTCATGTCTAGGGATATACATAATAGTCACATAATTTGAATTCAAAATGTAGAATATCATAATTTATATGTGGTAATATATTCAAATGAAAAACAGTTGCAGAGTATAGATACATACATACAATATAGCATCAAAATTGTAAAGCAGATGCAAACAGGATACAATGCATTTGAAAAAAAATGATGATTCTTTGAAACATAATAATAAATATACATAAATGGTGTAAAAAAAAAATAAAAAAAAAATTATATAATTCCACACACGCATTTTAATATAGCCACCCAATTCACCTTACCGGTCTCGTAGAGACATAAAAAGTCTGTCAAGAAAAACTTGGAGAGTCAAGATCAACCGCAGTGCACAATGCCCTTCAAGGCTGGCCTCCTGGAGTGGTATGCAGAGGGGGATAAGGAAAAGAATTTCCTATGTGTAGAGTAAATGAAACGCTGTAAAAAAATCACGAATATAATACTATCAAGCAATCAGCTAGGATAATATGTCCTAGAACAGAGTTGTTTATGATGAGCCAAATAAAGGGCAATAAAAGTTAAAAATACCTGGTGGAGTGGGTAGAATCAATAGGATTTTAAAGTCACATCCGTGGGATGGTTAAAGACAGATTGCCTCTTATGTGAAGGGTTCCTTAGAGAAAAATGGGAAGTAAGCGTTGCTTGGCAGGATGTTGTACTGGCCCATACAATCCCATAAGTCAAACAATAAGAAACAGGAGTTTAGCTAAACAGCAGATGGGAACCTATAAGTTCAAAAAGGAATCAGCTATATGCTAATGGAATATAATACTGATAGCAAAGAAATAGAGATCCAATAGAGGATCAATGGTTTAGCCAGGAGTATAGCACTTACTGGTATAAAATCCAAAGTTTGGCAGAGAGGGATCCTGAAGTGGTCTGCCAGGAAGACCACAACCTTTCGCCGCCTCATGTTTGAGCAGGAGTGTCAGCAAGTGGCGGGGAGAACCCCGCTATATACCCCCTCCGGCGTGACGGCGTCTGACTCACCATCACGCCGCGGACTAATAGGGAGGACCGCGCATGTGCGCGCATCTGGGCTTACCAAGATGGCGGCGACGCTCATGACGCAAGAGCGTTCATTGAGCGGCAGCCATTTTTAAAGATCTGGTGCCCAAACTCGGACATAACAGAGACCAACGGAGATACAAGGGGGCACAAATAACTCCAGATCTCCGAGAATGGCAGGAAATCAGTGAGGCCCAGGTGCTGCGGTCATAAGCAGTTCCCATAGAAAGGACACTGAGCGGTCAGAATATTGATTAGAGACCAGCCACTCAGTGCCCTGGGTGTCCGTGCATACCAAATATAGGTGGAGGGAAAGCCAGAAGGGCAAAAAGCACATAGGTATAATGAGAAAGAAAGTTAATAATTAAATGGGTATACAGAATCAGGTAGGGGAATCTAATTGAAAAACAGGCACAAATCATGCCTAAAAATAGGGTGAATGGTGGAGAAAAAAATGCATATATATATATATAGGGAAAAAAAAAAAAAGGAAAAAAGAAGGGGCCCTTTAAAGAAAAGGCTTAAAACTTAACACATCATTTAAACCAGGGTATTTAAGGGCATTTAAAGTAAAAATCCACCTCGTTTCTCGTTGCAGCAAAATCCTGTCATAGTCTCCCCCTCTTTCATTGGGGGGCAAAAAAATGCATTTTTTTTGTCATCAAATTAATGACATAAGCCTAAATGACGGCTAATGGGGGTCTCCATTTTCTTTTTGGTGACCAAGGAGACATGGTCTCTGATTCTATGGAAAAAAGGACGTTTAATTTTCCCCACGTAAAAGACGTTGCACCCGCATATCATTAAGTAGACCACACCAATAGATTGGCAAGTGGCCAAAAAATTTGGGTGGTACATTTGTTCATTGGGAAGAACAATATTGCGTGAGGAGTAAATGTATCTACAAAAGTCACACTTGTGACATGGTCTGGTCCCTTTTGTATTGGTGTTATCTTTGGAGGGAGGGACATAATGGCTATCGACAATATGATCTAGATCCTTTCCCACACTACAGGGTAACCCCAACGTTTGGGCTTTTACCCAACAGGTTACGGATGATATCAAAAAAACTAAATGGAGAGATTTGACACTATCGAATTTGACATGCCAACAGAAAGCAGCCCTTAAATAATTACAATTCTTTAAAGGGCCCCCCCTTTTTTCCTTTTTCCTATATATATATATGCATTTTTTTCTCCACCATTCACCCTATTTTTAGGCATGATTTGTGCCTGTTTTTCAATTAGATTCCCCTACCTGATTCTGTATACCCATTTAATTATTAACTTTCTTTCTCATCATACCTATGTGCTTTTTGCCCTTCTGGCTTTCCCTCCACCTATATTTGGTATGCACGGACACCCAGGGCACTGAGTGGCTGGTCTCTAATCAATATTCTGACCGCTCAGTGTCCTTTTTATGGGGACTGCCTATGACCGCGGCACCCGGGCCTCACTGACTTTCCATCCTGCCATTCTCGGAGATCGGGAGTTATTTGTGCCCCCTTGTATCTCCGTTGGTCTCTGTTGTGTCCCTATTAGTCCGCGGCGTGACGGTGAGTCAGACGCCGTCACGCTGGAGGGGGTATATAGCGGGGTTCTCCCCGCCACTTGCTGACACTCCTGCTCAAACGTGAGGCGGCGAACGGTTGTGGTCTTCCTGGCAGACCACTTCAGGATCCCTCTCTGCCAAACTTTGGATTTTATACCAGTAAGTGCTATACTCCTGGCTAAACCATTGATCCTCTATTGGATCTCTATTTCTTTGCTATCAGTATTATTTTCCATTAGCATATAGCGGATTCCTTTTTGAACTTATAGGTTCCCATCTGCTGTTTAGCTAAACTCCTGTTCCTTATTGTTTGACTTATGGGACTGTATGGGCCAGTACAACATCCTGCCGAGCAACGCTTACTTCCCATTTTTCTCTAAGGAACCCTTCACATAAGAGGCAATCTGTCTTTAACCATCCCACGGATGTGACTTTAACCACCTCAATACCGGGCCAATTCTGACACTTTGCTCCTACATGTAAAAATCATCATTTTTTTGCTAGAAAATTACATAGAACCCCCAAACATTATATATGTTTTTTTAGCAAAGACCCTAGAGAATACAATGGCGGTTGTTGCAACTTTTTATCTCACACAGTATTTGCGCAGGCATTTTTCGAACGCGTTTTTTGGGGGAAAAAACTGTTTTGTGTTTAAAAAAAAACAAAACAGTAAAGTTAGCCCAATGTTTTTGCATTTTGTGAAAGATGAAGTTATGCCGAGTAAATAGATACCTAACATGTCACGCTTCAAAATTGCACACGCTCGTGGAATGGCGCCAATGTTCGGTACCTAAAAATCCCCATAGGCGACGCTTTAAATTTTTTTACTGGTTACATGTTTTGAGTTACAGAGGAGGTCTAGGGCCAAAATTATTGCTCTCGCTCCAACGTTCGCGGCGATACCTCACAAGTATGGTTTGAACACCGTTTTCATATGTGGGCGGAACTTACGTATGCGTTCGCTTCTGCGTGCGAGCACACGGGGACAGCGGCGCTTTAAAAAAATTTTTTTTTTATTGTTAATTATATTTAATTTTTTTTATTTTGACACTTTTTTGAAAAAAAAAAAATTGATCACTTTTATTCCTATTACAAGGAATGTAAACATCCCTTGTAATAGCAATATGACATGTCAGGTGCTCTTAATAGTGAGATATGGGGTCAATAAGACCCCATATCTCACCACTAGGCTGGGAAGCCTGAAATAGAAAAAAAAATAAAACGATCGCCGCTTCCAAGCCAAAGCGGCGCCGTTTTTTTGAATGGAGAGGCCGGGCGTGACGTCATAACATCGCGCCCGGCCTCCGACGATCATAGAGACTCCGGGGACCATCTGGTCCGCCGGAAATCTCTATGATCTACATCCGGCACCGGCGGATCCACTCTCCACCTCACCGATCGTAACGGTGAGTCGGAGCAAGCACCGGAGGGCGGCGGGAGGGGGGGGCGTCCCCTCTCGCCTCCCATAGGAACGATCAAGCGGTGGAACGGCCGCTATGATCATTCCTATGGTGTAGAGATTCGCCGGCTGAAGCCGGCAATATCTGAATGATGTCTGTAACTACAGGCATCATTCAGATATACCCGCCCAAAGCCCAGGACGTCATATGACGGTGGGCTAGTGGTTAAAATCCTATTGATTCTACCCACTCCACCAGGTATTTTTAACCTTTATTGCCCTTTATTTGGCTCATCATAAACAACTCTGTTCTAGGACCTATTATCCTAGCTGATTGCTTAATAGTATTATATTCGTGATTTTTACAGAGTTTCATTTACTCTACACATAGGAAATTCTTTTCCTTATCCCCCTCTGCATACCACTCCAGGAGGCCAGCCTTGAAGGGCATTGTGCACTGCGGTTGATCTTGACCCTCCAAGTTTTTCTTGACAGACTTTTTATGTCTCTACGAGACCGGTAAGGTGAATTGGGTGGCTATATTAAAATGCGTGTGTGTAATTATATAATGTTTGTTTTTTTTTACACCATTTATGTATATTTATTATTATGTTTCAAAGAATCATCATTTTTTTCAAATGCATTGTATCCTGTTTGCATCTGCTTTACAATTTTGATGCTATATTGTATGTATGTATCTATACTCTGCAACTGTTTTTCATTTGAATATATTACCACATATAAATTATGATATTCTACATTTTGAATTCAAGTTATGTGATTATTATGTATATCCCTAGACATGAGTGCTTATTTTCTATTCACTCTTTACCTTTTTAGTTGATCAGATGCCACATTATATATCTCCTGAAGAAGCTTAAAAAGCGAAACATGTCGAGAAAGTGGTATTAACCTCTGTATCATGCTTGTATAGATTTGTTTTGAAAACATATCAACTTTGTTGCTTCTCGTCTGTTTCTTCTCCTTTTAACAAATAGATCTTTTAAACAAGATTTAAAATAAAATTTATATTTTTTTATTCTTGCTATTTTTCATTTTTGTCCACTGAGCACCCAAAAAGTCCCTGGGCCTTTCTGGAGGTCTCAAGTCCCTCTTTTTCTAAATTTGTAACAAAATTGCGATGTTTCACTCTGATATTTGTGTACTCTATCAGGAGTAATATACCATCTCGCCAAACACTTGTAGTTTAACTCAAGCATCTTACAATTAACCGACGTGACATTAACCCTCCTCAGTATTTGCCAAATCTCTGGCTCTTTAAGCTGTATATCCAATTCCTGCTCCCATTTCCTAATAAATGGTGGAATCTCCGACCCCTTTATTTCTATTAACACTCTATAGATCTTAGAGATCTCAGTCTTCCCTATTTTATCCATACAAATTTTCTCCCAGGGCCGTAAGTTTTTGGCTGATCTAATGGGCTGCGGGAGTTTTTCGATAAAGTGGTTCAATTGGCTATACCGCCATGGGTCTATAACCAACAATTCGCCTTTATTTTTAATTCCTGATATGTGCATATTGTACCCTGTTCCATAACATCCTTTAGTTGTGCATCCTCCTGTAAAATCCTCTATCCCCGGTGTAAAGTATTCTGTATCCTTCAGTGGGATTAAGGGTGAATTATACTCCCATTTCTCCCTTTTGTGCAAATTATCCCAGGTTTTTAGTGCATGTTTGGTGATATCCTGTGTGTCCGTGCTAAGTTTTCTAAATTGTGATGGGATCCATATTATCTTACCCATTGTGACTTTGCAAATTGTGCTTTCCATTTTAACCTATGGCTTTTCCTTATTATTTTTATCCCATTCTATTATTCGTGATAAAATGATTGCCTCGTAATAATTTCTAATATCAGGTGCCCCCCACCCCCCCCCCCCCCTTCGCCTTATCTTTACTTAACTGTGTAAAACTTATACAAGGTTTTTTCCCTCTCCAAATGAACCTTAGAACCTAGTGTGCAGTGTTTTAAGGTAGACTTGTGGAAGTGGGATTGGGAGCATTTGCATCTTATATGAAATTTTGGGCAGAATTGCCATCTTGTATATGTTAATTCTTCCCCTCCCACAATAACTGTCCTCTTGTAATTCTATTCAACTCCTTTTTGATCTCGTTAAGAAGTGGAACAAAATTAACCTGGTATAATGTCTCCCTCGATGTAGTTATTTTGACTCCTAGGTACTTAAGTTCTTTTTTCCCCCATACGAATGGAAAGTCCTTTTGATAAGTGTATTCCCCTATTTTACCTTTATTAATATCTAATGTTTCCGATTTACCGGGTTTATCTTAAAATTAGATAACTCCCCATACTCTTTTTAGAGCGATGATCAAATTTGGGAGGGTAATCCTGGGGCAGGTTATATAGAATAAAATATCGTCCGCAAAGGCCGCCAGTTTATGGACTTCTTCCCCAATTTTTATCCCTCTGATGTCCGGGTTTTGCCTTATCTTTATTTAGAGGGGTTCGAGCGCTAGCACAAACAATAATGGGGAAAGTGGGCACCCCTGTTTTGTGCCATTTGAACCTTTCGAACGGCTCCGAAAGTGTTTCATTTACCTTCACCCTCGTTGTGGGTCGGGCGTATAATGCCTTTATTCATTTGGTCATGTTTTCCCCGAGTCCTATCTCCTCCAACGTGCACTGCATAAAGCCCCAGTCCACCCTGTCAAAAGCTTTTTCAGCATCTATTGACAGGAGTAGTCCTGGGGCTCCACTTTCTTTAATTTTCTGCACTGCCAAGAGCGTTCTAATACCATTATCCCTCCCCTCTCTTCCTGGTATGAACCCAACCTGATCTGGGTGTACGATCTCATTCATTATGTTTTTCATCCTTTCAGCTAATACTTTTGCGAATAGTTTCGTATTCGTATTTAAGAATGATATGGGCCTGTAACTAGAACAGAGTGTGCTACCTTTACCTTCTTTCAAGATGATTGTATGATGATTGTAATATTGGCTTCCAGCGCCTCCTTCCTCATCTCCCATTTAACCCCGACCCCGTTCATATAGGAGCACATTTTGGGGATTAATGGTCCTGAAATTTTTTGTAGTATAATATTGTCAGGCCATCGAGTCCAGGACTTTTACTGGCTGGTGTTTTTTGTTATGGGGGCCTCCGTTTATCTTCTGCAATTTTATTTCATCCTATGTCTTTTAAGAAAGTTTTTATTTTCTCTTGTTTTTTTCAGACCTCTTTCTTATTAATTGAGTATAGCCCCCATAGTAGTCGGAAGTTAGAAGGTCTTGGCGATATCTCTGGTTCTATGTCTCATATCCCGTCGTTGTCTTTATTTTTTCTATGTAATTGGCTTTTTTCTTTTTTTTTTTTAATATCTTTTTTTCTCCGACCCAGCCATAATTAAAATACCCCTGATATAGGCTTTATGGGCCTCCAAGACTGTGGCTTCTGATATATCCACTGCTTCGTTTGTTTTAAAATACAGTTCTAGTTCTTCCTTTATTCGCTTTTCTATTTCTTTGTCATGTAGTAGATCTTCATTTAACCTCCATAACTTACTCTTTTTTTGGCTCTCCCCAGTTTTCAGTTGTAAACTCACAGGCGCGTGGTCTGAGGTGGTCATTATTCCAATATTTGTGCTAGTCACTGCCTCCAGCAGCCTATGCTCAACCAGAAAAAAAAAATCTAGTCTAGAATACGTCCCATGCACGGGGGAGTAGAATGTGTAATCCCTTGCATTATTATGCTGCATCCTCCATGCACCTACAGGTTGATACTGATGCAATTCCTTTTTCAGTTTATTCATCTATACCATACCTGTCTCCCGTGCATGTGACGTATTATCCCTTCCCGGTTCAAAGTAAAAATTGAAGTCCCCTGCCATTATGGCCCCCCCTTTCTTAAATTCCATAAACTCTGCCAAGACCCCCAGCAGGTATCTATTTGGGTTTTTGTCAGGGCCTTATATGTTTGCCAGTGAACATTCAATTCCATTTAGTTTTCCTCTCAAAACAAGATAACGCCCTTCAGGATCAGTCATTCTCTCCTCTAAATCGAACCTTACTCCCCTGGCAAACCCTATAGCGACTCCTTTTGCTCTAACAGGAAAGTCTCCATAGTACCAAACTGGGAATTCTTTTAAAAAAAATTTGTGGCTCTTACCCCAAAAAAATGTGTCTCCTGCATAGGGATGAGCTTCGTGTTCGAGTCGAACCCATGTTCGACTCGAACATCGGCTGTTCGGTCGTTCGCCGAATTGCGAACGATATGGGCCGTTCGCGCCAAATTCGTGTGGCGCGTCATGGCCCATAATTCACTGCGGCATCGCAGTGCATTGCTTGCTGATGATTGGCCAAGCATGCACTATGACCCGCATGCTTGGCCAATCACAGCGCCGCCTGAACAGAGAGCCGTAATTGGCCAAAGCCAAGGAGGCTTTGGCCAATTATGGCTTAGGGGATTTAGTACACGCCCCACACTATATAAGGCCACCTGCACGGCGGCCCTGTGCAGTGTGTTCCGGTGTGCTGAGAGATAGAGAGAGAGAGAGACAGTGTCATTTAATTTGAGTTAGCTAGATTAGGCAGGACAGTCAGTCAGTTAGCTGCACTTAAAGTGTATTGTGTATATATGCATCCCAGGTGTTGCATATATATATATACACTGTATTCAGTTTAGCTAGATCCGTTCCTGTTATCTTCTAGACCATTTACATTTAGTGCAGTGCGTCCTGCTCACAGTGTTCAGCTAGATCCGTTCCTGTTATCTTCCTACTGACAGGCAGGCTTGTCTTGTTACAGTATTTACAGCTACCTGAAGAAAATTAGTGGTGTTCTTTTGATCCTATTAGTACCACAGTCAGGCAGCTAGACTATTTACATTTAGTGCAGTGCGTCCTGCTCACAGTGTTCAGCTAGATCCGTTCCTGTTATCTTCCTACTGACAGGCAGGCTTGTCTTGTTACAGTATATAAAGCTACCTGAAGAAAATTACTGGTGTTCTTTTGATCCTATTAGTACCACAGTCAGGCAGCTAGACTATTTACATTTAGTGCAGTGCGTCCTGCTCACAGTGTTCAGCTAGATCCGTTCCTGTTATCTTCCTACTGACAGGCAGGCTTGTCTTGTTACAGTATTTACAGCTACCTGAAGAAAATTACTGGTGTTCTTTTGATCCTATTAGTACCACAGTCAGGCAGCTAGACTATTTACATTTAGTGCAGTGCGTCCTGCTCACAGTGTTCAGCTAGATCCGTTCCTGTTATCTTCTTACTGACAGGCAGGCTTGTCTTGTTACAGTATTTTGAAGAAAATTACTGGTGTTCTTTTGATCCTATTAGTACCACAGTCAGGCAGCTAGACTATTTACATTTAGTGCAGTGCGTCCTGCTCACAGTGTTCAGCTAGATCCGTTCCTGATATCTTCCTACTGACAGGCAGGCTTGTCTTGTTACAGTATATAAAGCTACCTGAAGAAAATTACTGGTGTTCTTTTGATCCTATTAGTACCACAGTCAGGCAGCTAGACTATTTACATTTAGTGCAGTGCGTCCTGCTCACAGTGTTCAGCTAGATCCGTTCCTGTTATCTTCCTACTGACAGGCAGGCTTGTCTTGTTACAGTATATAAAGCTACCTGAAGAAAATTACTTTTGTTCTTTTGATCCTATTAGTACCACAGTCAGGCAGCTAGACTATTTACAGTTAGTGCAGTGCGTCCTGCTCACAGTGTTCTGCTAAACCTACAAGTTAGTGGGGTGCGTCCTGCTCACAGTGTTCAGCTAGATCCGTTTCTGTTATCTTCTTACTGACAGACAGGCTTGTCTTGTTACAGTAAATACAGCTACCTGAAGAAAATTGCTGGTGTTCTTTTGATCCTATTAGTACCACAGTCAGGCAGTTAGTGCAGTGCGTCCTGCTCACAGTGTTCAGCTAAACCTACAAGTTAGTGGGGTGCGTCCACCTCACAGTGTTCAGCTAAAGCTACCTGTAGAAGGTTGGTGGTGTTCTCATACTACAGGCAGGCAGTTGATTTTGCTAGCTGCAGTATCAGTACATATATATATATATATATATATATCCCAGCTTAGTGCAGCTACAGGCCATTAGTATGTCTGGAAGGCCAAGGAGAGGCAGACAGTCACAAGCCAATAAGAGGCCAAGGGCAAGCAGGCTCTGTGTCTAGTGCTGGTCGTGGAGACGGTGCATCCTCATCAGCACGTGGCCATGGGACACGCTTGGCCTTTTTTTCGGCAGCTGGCCGTGTTAAGCCGCAACATGCGGAAGACTTGGTCGAGTGGATGACCAAGCCGTCCTCATCCTCTCTCACCCACGCCCAGGGTACTTTGTCTGGCAAAGCAGCTGCCTCTTCCCTCGGCTCAATGTCATCAGTGACTCCTTCCCTAGCCCCACCATGTCCTCCTGAGGAGTCCCTCGAACTGTTTGACCACAGTGTTGGGTACATGCTCCAGGAGGATGCCCAGCGTTTGGAAGGCTCTGATGATGATACTGAGCTTGATGAAGGCAGTAACATGAGCACGGACAGAGGGGGTGCCCAAGAAGGACAGCAATCTGGCAGTCATGCTCCCCCTGCTGCAGCATACTGCCAGGTTTGCTCCAGTGATGAGGAGGGAGGGGATGATGAGGTCACTGACTCAACGTGGGTGCCTGATAGGAGAGAGGAGGAGGAGGAGGCGGCACATCACCAACGAGGCAGGATGCCCTCCAGGGGCCAGCCTAAGGGCAGCACATTGACTGCATCACACCCCAAAGCTCCACATGTGCAGGGCGCTGCAGTCTCTGCGCGTTATTCAAAAAGTTCTTTGGTGTAGGGCCTTTTTTGAGACGAGTGCATCAGATCGCACCGCTGCTATTTGCAACATATGTCTCAAGCGTATCTCACGTGGCCAAAACATCTCCCGCTTGGGTACCGCATGCTTGACCAGACATATGTTGACCTGCCATGCAGTTCATTGGCAAGCGTATCTAAAAGACCCACACCAAAGAACAAAGAGGACCTCTCCTTGCTCCTCATCAGCTGAGATTTCCAACCCCATTAGACCTTCAGTCCTCTCTGAGACCTGCACTGAGAGGAATGAAGGGGTAGAATTAGGTGTGTCACAGCCAAGTACTTGTGGGCAATCTGCTTTTGGTACACCGACGTCAGATTGTACCAGGCAAATTTCCCTGCCCCAGCTGCTGCACCGCCGAAAGAAGTTTGCTCCCAGCCATCCACATGCCCAGCGGTTGAATGCTAGCTTGGCAAAATTGCTAGCACTTCAACTGCTGCCTTTTCAGTTGGTAGACTCTGCCCCCTTCCGTGAGTTTGTGGAATGTGCGGTTCCTCAGTGGCAGGTACCCAAACGCCACTTTTTCTCACGGAAGGCGATTCCGGCTCTCTACCGGCATGTGGAAGGCAATGTCCATGCCTCGCTGGACAGGGCGGTCAGCGGTAAGGTGCATATTACCGCTGACTCATGGTCCAGCAGGCATGGACAGGGACGTTACCTAAGTTTCACGCGCATTGGGTGACTCTGCTGGCAGCTGGGAAGGATGCAGGACAAGGTGCAGTAGTGTTGGAGGTTGTTCCACCACCACGCCTCCAAAATGCTAGTGATTGTGACACACCTCTCTCCTCCACCCCCTCCTCTTCTTCTTCCTCCATGGCCTCTTCCTCGGAACCAGCGGTGCTCCGTAGTCGTTCAAGGGGCTACGCAAGTACGCAGGCCAAAAGATGCCATGCGGTGCTTGAGCTGGTGTGCTTGGGGGACAGGAGCCACACTGGGGCAGAGGTTCTGTCAGCTCTGCAGGGGCAGGTTCAGAGGTGGTTGACGCCACGCCAACTTAAGGCAGGAATGGTGGTTTGCGACAATGGCACCAACCTCCTCTCTGCCCTCCGACAGGGACAAATGACCCATGTGCCCTGTTTGGCTCACGTCCTTAACTTGGTGGTGCAGCGGTTCTTGGGCAGGTACCTGGGCTTACAGGATGTCCTGAGGCAGGCCAGGAAAGTCTGTGTGCATTTCCGCCGGTCATATAATGCCAGTGCTCGGCTGACGGACCTCCAAAAGGAGTTTAACCTGCCCAAGAACTGCCTAATCTGTGACATATCCACCAGGTGGAACTCAACGTTGGCCATGCTGCAGCAGCTGCACACGCAGCAGAGGGCCATCAATGAGTACCTGTGCGACTATGGCACCAGGGCAGAGTCAGGGGAGCTTGTTTTTTTTTCCCCACGCCAGTGGGCCATGATCAGGGATGCATGCACTGTCCTGTCACCATTTGAGGAGGCCACGAGGATGGTGAGCAGTGACAGTGCATGCATCAGTGACACTGTCCCCCTTGTCCACCTGTTGGAGCACACGCTGCGTGGAATAATGGACAGGGCACTTGAGGCAGAACAGAAGCAGGAAGAGGAGGACTTCCTTAGCTCTCAAGGCCCCCTTTATCCAGACAGTGTTCCTGCGTGCCCGCCGATCACACAGGAAGAGGACGAGGAGGAGGAGGAGGAGGAAGATTGTGTCAGTATGGAGGTTGAGCCTGGCACTCAGCATCAGCCTTTAAGGGATCAGTCCCAAGAAACACATGGACTTGTACGTGGCTGGGAGGAGGTGGCTGCGGACCATGTCGTCCTTAGTGACCCAGAGGACTCCGGACCGAATGCCTCAGCAAACCTACGCTGCATGGCCTCCCTGATCCTGCAAAGCCTGCGTAAGGATCCTCGTATTCGTGGTATCAAGGAGAAGGACCAATACTGGCTGGCAACCCTCCTTGATCCACATTACAAGGGTAAGGTTGCGGACCTTATCTTGCCATCGCAGAGGGAGCAGAGGATGAAACATCTTCGGGAGGCCTTGCAGAAAGGTCTGTGCAACGCGTTCCCAGAGACTGGGAGGTTACAAACTCCTGTTTCTGGACAACGTGTTGCTGAGGCTTCGGTCAGTCAAAGAAGGAGTGGTGGAGAAGGTGGCCGTCTGACCGATGCATTCAGACAATTTTTTGGTCCGCAGCCCCAAGGTATGATCGGTTCCAGCAACCATCGCCAGCGTCTGTTTTACATGGTGCAGGAATACCTAGGGGCAAGATCTGACTTGGACACCTTTCCCACCGAAAATCCTCTGGGTTACTGGGTCTTGAGGATGGATCACTGGCCAGAGCTTGCACAGTATGCAATTGAGCTACTGGCCTGTCCTGCATCCAGCGTTCTTTCGGAACGCACATTCAGTGCTGCTGGAGGCGTGGTAACCGATCACAGGGTGCGTCTGTCCACCGACTCGGTCGATCGACTGACCTTCATAAAAATGAATCAGTCTTGGATCACCACCAGCTACCAAGCACCTGATGCTGATGTAACCGAATAATTTTTTTTGAAATCTCAGATCCCTTCAAAGACTGCCTATGCTGATGCTGAGTGACTATCCCTGAGTAATTATCCTCTTCCTCCTCAATCATCACGCTGATAGCTTGTAAGAACATTTTTGGTTCTGGGCGCCACCACCAGTGCCTAAGGCACAATTTTTCAGCCCCTGTTTAACAGGGGCGTGTAATTACAATTTTTGATCTAATACTTTGCAGCAGGGCTCGTTCCTGCCTTCCAACTAGAGTGTCTGTGAGGGGTTGCAGTGTTGTGGCACCAGCACCAGTGCCTAAGGCCTAATTTTTCAGCTCCTGTTCAACAGGGGCATGTAATTACAATTCTTGATCTAATATTTCACAGCAGGGCCCTGTGAGGGCTTACAGTGTTGTGGCCACAGCAACACCTAAGGCCCAAATTTCTGCTGAGTATATAGGGCAGGACCCTACTTTCAAACATCTAACTTACAAACGACTCCTACTTGCAAACGGAAGAAGACAACAGGAAGTGAGATGATATCTACCCCTAGGAAGGGAATTCTCTCCTGTAAGAGTTAATATGGGAAAAACATTTCTCCTTTCCACTGATGCTTTCCAATCCTTGTTCCACAAAAAACCCAAATTTTCAAAAAACATTTTTCATTGGGACAAAAAGTGAGGTGAAATCTTCTGAAGAGGAGGAAAGACAGCAAAACAAATGTCACAGGGGTGATAACCCTTCCCTATGTTTTCCAAAAAGCTTAAAAAAGATTTTTTGGCTGGAGCTAAACACGTTAAAAATGTTCAAAATTACAAACAGATTCTACTTAACAACAAACCTACAGTCCCTGTCTTGTTTGAACCGCCTGTATACTGCTGTTCAGAGTATATAGGGCCTGGTGGCCCCACACCTTTCCTTATTTTAATTTGGGTGCGGGGTTCCCCTTAATATCCATACAAGACCCAAAGGGCCTGGTAATGGACTGGGGGGTACCCATGCCGTTTGTCTCACTGATTTTCATCCATATTGCCAGGACCCGACATTACATTAAACCCGCAAGCAGTTTTAAATGAGATTTTTTCCTTTAAAAATGACATTTGGTGCAGGGACTGTTCTAAACACGGGAAACACGCGTCACTTTACAGGCATACTATAGACACCCCCCAGGTACGATATTTAAAGGAATATTTAACTTTTTTTTTTTTTACTTTAAGCATCATTAAAATCACTGCTCCCGAAAAAACGGACGTTTTTAAAAGTTTTTTTTGCATTGATACATGTCCCCTGGGGTAGGACCCGGGTCCCCAAACCCTTTTTAGGACAATACCATGCAAATTAGCCTTTAAAATGAGCACTTTTGATTTCGACCGTTCGAGTCCCATAGACGTCAATGGGGTTCTAACGTTCGTGCGAACTTTCGGTCCGTTCGCAGGTTCTGGTGCGAACCGAACCGGGGGGTGTTCGGCTCATCCCTACTCCTGCAGTAATACCACCTCTGCTTTAAGATGTTGTAGTTCACCCATTATATTAGCACACTTTATGGGAGAATTTAAGCCACGTACATTATATGAAATTATATTTAAGCTAGACATCATTTTTCAATTAAATGGATTTTCTGTACCGAACCAGCCATAGGAGTAGGGATCTGTGTAGTGGATACCCTCTCTAATCCACCTACCACCCACCCCCCCATCCCCTTCCAACACCTCCCACCCCACCCTCCCAAATGGGGTAAAAGGCCTCCCCATGGCCCAGAAAACCGTGGCCCCACTTACTCCTCCCGGTCCCACGGTTAACCCCCTAGAGGTTGAGCTTGGAGTGGTCGCCGCTGGGACCAATACTCCCCTAGAATTTTAGGGGTTCCCGTGCCCATTTACCTCCCTCCCTATCTAACTCCCCACACTCTACCCACGCTCCCCGCCCGTACCCAGGCCCCCTTCATGTTATCATTTTCAAATATGTTTATAGTCCATGTCTTATTTTCTATTTCCTTAAAGATTTATTTCTTCTTCGCTTCTGATCTTTTCACTTTGAAGACTGGTTGCCAAGCTTGCTGTTTCTCAGTACTTTCTCTATTTTCAATTCTTTCCCACAAACCCGGGATTTCTACTATTGGCACATTTAAGCGGTTACAAAATTTTGGTGTATCTTCCCGGAATCTTAAAGTTGCCGATCGACCTTCATTGCGTCCGATTAAGCAGGCTGGGAAGCCCCATGAGTATTGAGTATTATGCGATTTAAGCTGGTCAAGTAGGGGTTTCAGGATTCTTCTCCTGGCCAGCGTCTCAGCTGCCAGGTCTGGAAAAATATGCAGGGTTGTCTCTTCATACTTCACTGGTTGGTTATTTTTCAGACATGCCTTTATCTGTTCTTTGTCTTGGTAGTTGTGAAATCTTGCGATAACATCTCTTGGGACATCCCCTGCTATTTATGCAGGCTTTCTAATCCTATGGATTCTTTCAAACTTTATTTTACTGCTTGCACCAGATGTACTTATCATATGACCAAAGATTTTGTCCATTTTTTCTTGCAATTCCTCCTTTTCTCCTTGTATCTCTGGTAGACCTCTGATCCAGAGATTTTTCCTTCTGTTCCAGTTCTCTTGGTCCTCGATTTTATATAATATAATCCTCTGATCCTTCTGCATCTCATTCATCTGTGCCTTAAGCCTTTTTATCTCGTCCCCCTGCATGTCCAGCCTTACTTCTGTGTCTTCCACCCTTTTTAATATACGATTCACATCTTCATGAAGGGTTGCTATTTCTCCTATTTATAAATGTTTCCAATCTCTCAAACATTTCTGCCATTTCACTCTTTGTTGGTAACTTTATGTTTGGGTTCCAATATAGCTTCTTCCTCTGATGCCACGAGTACCTCGCTGCTTACTGTGGGGTTTCTGCATCTTCCAACTGTTTTCCCAGTCCAGTCTTTTGACTGCCCTCTGGGGGTTTACTTTTGGCCCCCCGTTTGTTTACCCGGGCTTTCTTTGCCACCTTCCTGGACCATATACTTTTTGATGGTTCCTGGGCTAGCACTTAATCTGAGTAGGTTAGCTGCGGCCCCTTTCACTGGTTTACCCCTCATTTCTTATTTGCAGATACGTTTTAAAACGGAAAGGTGGCCCCTCCCTTTTTTTTTTCCCCTCAACACTCCGTGATTCTGTTCCCGGGTGAAGGTGGGGCTATTTTTCTCGGTAACCTGGTCAGTAACCCGATCAGTCTAGACACTTTATTTTAAATCCAGGAAAAGTTTTGCCCAGCCCAAATGCATCCACCTGTGCAGTCAAAGTCCGTGTGATTATCAGTGCTTTACATCTCAGCTCCCCCCTGCACACAGACTGTTTTTCATATGCAGGCAAATCTCTGCTTTCCTATATGCACAAAATAGCCCTTTCTCTGCTATTTACATTTTCACAGTCCGGCTTATTTCCACATCCGTTCGTGGCAAATATAGCCAATATGTAGTCTATATGCGTTCTTTGCAGTCTGTGTACCAGTATCAGTCTATATATCTTTAATTTTTAGCCCTGATGCCCATATGCGAAAAAGCATGTGTCTGTCTGTCCCCCTGCAGTAGCAGTGCTCTTTGGATAGTTAATTTTATCAATCCCCACATAATATAGACAGTTATTCAGTTTACTTGCCGTTTCTTTGGATCTGAGGTGCAGGGGGATCGCTGTATGAAGCCTGTCACAAAGGACACTTTCGCTTGCTGGCAGTTACCAGTACACCGTCTCGAGCGGCGCTCGTCCTCTATGTCGCTGTACTTGAGCGGGCTCCAGGCTCCGATTACCATATCCCAGTGACTGGGACAGTGACTCGCCTCGGCTCTTTCCGTGAATTCTCCAGGTGCGCTGGATGCGCAGATTGCCAGGCATGTGCCCAACGCTCTGGAGGGACGGGAATCCTCCACTCGTTCCCTGCAGCAGCAGTGGTGATGGCGCCTGCCCTTAGCGGCAAAAGACACCAGGGCGGGGGGGTTTGTGTAGGGTCGGGAGACGGCCTCTCCTTAGGCCAACATCGCTAGGAGGGAGTTTTGCGGGCTTCACGGGCTCAGCATCAGCTCCAGCTTAGTGCCCACATCCGGCCCCTCCCTCTCCCTACTGAATTGTCTGCTTTTCAATACATCTGGAGTTTGACTGATCACAGGAGAAGAATAATCCTAACATTTTGGTTTTTCAAGACGGAACCAACGAGTGCATTCCGGGTCGGACGGTCCGGACAAAGCCTTGGTGAGTATCAGATCTCAAAGCTCACTGAGAATCAAAGTCCCCCACTCAAAGTTAGTGGTAAAATAGGGGGGGACTTAGGACCTGGATCCACCGTCTGGTTTCAAACCTATGTGATCAAGTCCTCCTGATGTTTAAGAGGTAAGATAATTTAAATTATTCTTAATTCTTTCTAAGAGTCTCTTCTTCTCTTTCTGTTTGATTCTGGTTTAATGTGTTGTAATTGCCGACATTGGGAATGATTGTATAATATCTGGTGTCGAAGACAGAGGCACTTGGGGCGTTGCCTAGAGTAACATGGACGTTCCTGCTGTCCCCGACAGACAAAAAAAAGATTTGAGGTATACCAAACATCAGAGGTTGATTCCTGACATCGTCGGAGGTTGATTGCCCGACAGTTTAACCACTTCAGCCCCGGACCGTTTGGCTGGCCAAAGACCAGAGGACTTTTTACAATTTGGCACTGCACTGCTTTCACTGGAAATTGCACGGTCATGCAATGTTGTACCCAAACTAAATGTGCGTCCACTTTTTCCCACAAATAGAGCTTTCTTTTGATGGTATTTGATAGCCTCTGCGATTTTTATTTTTTATGATATAAATGGAAAAAGACCAAACTTTTTGAAAAAAAAATTATATTTTCTACTTTTTGTTATGAGAACAAAATGATACTAAAATTGTTACTAAATGATATATTGCTCACACATGCCATGAGAATATGTGGAATTACACCCCAAAATAAATTCTGCTACTTCTCCTGAGTACGGGGATACCACGTGTGGGACTTATTGGAAGCCTAGCCGCGTACGGGGTCCCGAAAACCAAGCACCGCCTTCAGGATTTCTAAGGACGTAATTTTTTGATTTCACTCCTCACTACCTATCACAGTTTCGAAGGCCATAAAATGCCAAGATAGCACAAACCGCCACCTAAATTACCCCATTTTGGAAAGTAGACACCCCAAGCTATTTGCTGAAAGGCATGATGAGTATTTTGCAGCTCTCATTTGTTTTGGAAAATGAAGAAAGAAAAGAAAATTTTTTTTTTCTTTTTTCAATTTTCAAAACTTTGTGACTGCAAAATACTCACCATGCCTCTCAGCAAATAGCCTGGGGTGTTTACTTTCCAAAATGGGGTCATTTGGGGGGGGGGGGGGTTGTGCCATCTGGGCATTCCATGGCCTCTGAAACTGTGATAGGCAGTGAGGACTGAAATCAAAAATTTACACCCATAGAAAGCCTGAAGGTGGTGCTTGGTTTTCGGGGTCCCATAGGCGGCTAGGCTCCCAAAAAGTCTCACACATGTGGTATCCCCGTACTCAGGAGAAGCAACAAAATTTATTTTGGGATGTAATTTCACATATGCCCATGGCATGTGTGAGCAATATATCATTTAGTGACAACTTTGTGCAAAAAAAAAAAAAATAGTATTTTTTCCACAACTTGTGTCAAAATATAAAATATTCCATGGACTCGACATGCCTCTCAGCAAATAGCTTGGGGTGTCTACTTTCCAAAATGGGGTCATTTGGGGGGGGGGGGGGGGGTTGAACTGTCCTGGCATTTTATGCACAACATTTAGAAGCTTATATCACACATCACCCACTCTTCTAACCACTTGAAGACAAAAGCCCTTTCTGACACTTTTTGTTTACATGAAAAAATATTTTTTTTTTTGCAATAAAATTACTTTGAACCCCCAAACATTATATATTTTTTTTAAAGCATAAGAATTACAGTTTAAAATGGTGGGTGTTTAATATTTTTTTTTCACACATTATTTGCGCAGAGATATATCAAACACATTTTTTATGGAAAAAACACACTTTTTTAAATTTAAATGCACTAAAACACACTTCATTGCCCAAATGTTTGATGAAATAAAAAAGATGATCTTAGGCCAAGTACATGGATACCAAACACAACATGCTTTAAAACTGCGCACAAACGTGCAGCGGCGACAAACTACATACATTTTTAAAAGCCTTTAAATGCCTTTACAGGTTACCACTTTAGATTTACGGAGGAGGTCTACTGCTAAAATTACTGCCCTAGATCTGACCTTCGCGGTGATACCTCACATGCATGGTGCAATTGCTGTTTACATATGACGCCAGACCTAAGCTTGCGTTCGCCTTTGCGCGAGAGCAGGGGGGGACAGGGGTGCTTTTTTTTTTTTTAATTATTTATTTTGCTTTTTTATTTTATTTTTAAACTGTTCCTTTCATTTATATTTTTTTTATCATTTGTATTGTTATCTCAGGGAATGTAAATATCCCCTATGATAGCAATAGTGAGTGACAGGTACTCTTTTTTAAAAAAAATTGGGGTCTATTAGACCCTAGATCTCTCCTCTGCTCTCAAAGCATATGACCACACCAAGATCGGTGTGATAAAATGCTTTCCCAATGGCGCTGTTTATATCCGGCGAAATCTAAGTCATGAAATGCTTGTAGCTTCCGGTTTCTTAGGCCATAAAGATGATTGGAGCCATTCTGGTCTCGGATCAGCTCTATGGTCAGCTGGCAGAACCACCGACTGCAATCTCTGGTTCCCTGTTGGGACAGGAGAGAAAGCCATGGAAGACAGTTGGGGGGGGGCATTTCCTTCCACTGCTTCTAAAAGCAGTTTAGAGGCTAATTAGCTACTAGGATTGCTTTTACATGAAAGCCGACCGCTGGCTGAAAAGAATGATACCAAGATGATACCTAAACCTGCAGGCATCATTCTGGTATAACCACTCAAAGTCCAGCAACATACCAGTACATTGCTGGTCCTTGTTGGGCATATATTGTAATCTTTTTTTTCATGCAGCCTGTGGGTTGAACGAAAAAAAGAGATTTATCGGTGGGTATGCCCACCATTAGAATACCTCCCTTCATCCACCCACTTCTAATGATGGCCATACATGCACCGTTTTGTTTTTTACTGTAGTGGTGAAATCCCCTCCTGCAGCACTGGAGTCACGGCTTTATGTATCGTGGGAGCAAACGCTGTTGTTGTCAAGATAAGTAAATCCGCGCTGAAGCCGAATGGCGTACCTGCTAAGCAAATGATGGTTAACAATAAAACAAAGTAAAATTACAGTATAGCAGTAAGACTTACCATACCTGCAAAGCAAATACAAAAAAAACATAGTAAAAAATAAAACATTTAACGCAACCTGTGCCTAAAATATATATATATATATATATATATATATATATATATATATATATATATATATATATATATATATATATATATATATATATATATATATATATATATATATGTCGAAGCATGGGGGCATCCGCCCCAAAAGTTAGGAGCAAATCGCTCCTCCACCCCTGCTGCCCCCATGCTTCGGCATGTATGCTCTTTTTTTTAACTGTGGTGGTGAAATCACCTCCGAGAGTGCTGGAGTCACGGCTTTATGTATCGTGGGAGTAAACGCTGTTGCTGCCAAGATAAATAAATCCGCGCTGCAGCTGAATGGCGTACCTGAAAACAAAAAAATGGTTAACAAGAAAATACAGTAAACATTAAAGTATAAAAAAATGACATACCTGAAAAGCAAACACGATAAAACATAACAATAAAACATTGCAGAATAGAATACAGTAAAAAAGAGCAGAACAATAGAGAGAGAGAATAAAACGACAACTTTTTTTTTTTTTTTTTACACTTTTATTTGTGACTGTAACGGTTCGGGTCTCTCAAAATGCAATAGCATCTTGGGAGACCCTGTGAAAGTGTGCCTAATCTGTGCAATGCTGTACCCTACGCTAAAACTCCACTAGTGTATGGTAGCATTGAAAACATTCACCAATGCAAAGACCAGGATTGTCAGGACAGGAGGGACAATAATAGCGGGCGTCATGCCTATATCCGCGCTTTCTACAGACACAACATTTTCTTTGGGGGGCTCGTTGGGTAGGGGTCCTCTGGAGGACATAAGGAAAATACCTCTCATGCAGCCAGCTTACTGCATTTGGATTGGGAAGGTGAGGTGGAGCACCGTCTGGAAACAGAAGGGCTCTGACGATCTCTTCATGGAATTTAAGGAAGGATGCAGTCCATCCTGAAGCTCTTATAGTACATGAGCGTTCAGCAAAGCCAATTGAAATAAATAAACAGACACTTTTTTATACCAGCGTCTGGCCTTACGGGCAACTAGGTACGGCGCCAACAACTGGTCGTTGAGGTCCACCCCTCCCATATTTTGGTTATATTCGTGGACACAGAGGGGTTTCTCCACAATACCAGTCGCTGTAGGAATTTGGACCGTCGTGTCTGCATGAAGGGAGGTAAGAACGAAAACATTCTTATTATCCCTCCGCTTCATAGCGAGCAAGTTATTACACTTCAAGCAGGCTCTCTCCCCCAGCCTAAGACGGGAATCTACAAGCCACTGGGGAAAGCCCCGGCGATTAGATCGCACGGTGCGACATGCTCCAATCTGAAGATCAAACAAGTGACTAAAAAGTGGCACGCTCGTGTAATAATTGTAGTCAGGGCCGTTTGTCGGCTCTACGTGACTATCTCTTCCCTCGTAAACCATAAAACTACATGTATAGCCTGTGGCTCTGTCACAGAGCTTATACATCTTGACCCCGTATCTGGCATGCTTGCTGGGAAGATACTGTTTGAATGACAAGTGGCCAAAAAACTTAATCAGGGACTCATCAATGCAGACAACTTGATGGGGAGTAAACAAGTATGCAAAACGTTGGTTGAAGTGGTTTACGAGGGGCCGAATTTTGTAGAGCCGATCGTATCCAGGGTCTCCACGAGGATGACAGAGTTCATTGTCATTGAAGTGCATGAACCGCAAGATCTGCTCGTATCGTGCCCTGGCCATGGAAGCAGAGAACACTGGCATATGGTAAATTGGGTCAGTGGACCAACATGATCGCAACGTACTCATTTTAACTATGCCTATGTCAAGGGATAGGCCCAGAAAGGTCTTAAATTCGGAAACCGTAATTGTTTTCCAATCTCTAGCAAGGGAGGACTGGGGATTAGCGGTGATGAATTGACCAGCATACAAGTTACTTTGGTCCACAATAGATCTATAGAGATCTTTGGTGAAAAACAGCGAATAAAAATTAAGTGACGTAAAATCAACTGTTTCCACCTGAATGCCGGGTTGGCCAGTGAATGGGGGAAGTACGGGTGCTGCAGAAGTGGTGGGCTCCCAATTAGGATTGGCGAATTCTGCAGGAAGGACACTATGGGCACGACGGGCCTGTCTTTGTCTTCTTCTTGGTGGCAGCGGGACACTACTTGTGCTTGCCACTTCGCCAGCTTGAACTGCATATTATGGGACTCGCCACGTCACCAAGTGTTACTGCAGTGCTGGATGTACGACCAGGGTGTACTAGGCCTCTGGTGCTTGCCAGGTCACCAGAAGGAATAGCGGTGCTAGTACTTCTCTGCTCCATACGAGAGCCCTGCGGTTCTTGTACCTCAACAGCAGAAGATCGGGGTCTGGTACGCCTGACCTTGCCAGGGACCCCAACTCCGTCGTCAGAGCTATCTGTCATGGAGCCGCTGCTGTCTACAGGTTTGTATTCTGAGCCTGAATCTGACAGATGAGTGACTTCCTCTTCACTATCTGTCATGCTCAGAAACATGTAGGCCTCTTCACTACTGTACCTTCGATTTGCCATTTTGGGTTCTAAATTTACTGGTACACTAGTGCGACTTACAGGTAAAAAAGCTCCTAGACTGTCAGCAAATGTAACAAACGCTTTAAAAATACTTTTAGCGATCACAGGGATCAGGCCTGACTCTGCGAACGCTGCAGTTATGTGCGTTTAGTGTTTTGTAAGTGACAGTAATCGATCGATACTGCACTTGAGTGGGCTGGGCGGAGGGACAAAACGCAGGTGCTAGCAGGTATCTGAGCTGATCCCGCTAACACTGCGTTTTTGGGAACCCTAAACTGCTGGGGACGCTAGTATAGATCTGATCAGATCAGATATCGATACTATACCACTAAGGGAGGTGTATGCTGCGTGCGTGGGCATTAGGGGTACTGGCACTAACCTGACGCTGCCTGGGGCGACGCAGACCCTATCTGATACTAAAACCTAACTTATATCACCTACCGGGAGGTCTACTGCCCTACCACTTATAACAGTCACAAATGACACCAATGCAGTAAACAGTAAAAAAAAAAACTGCTATTGGTGTCACTGTGACAGGGGTGTGATCGGGGGGTGATTAATGTGCCTGAGTGTTCTACTGTAATGCAGGCCATACACGATGCGAATTTCGAACGAAAATCCAAATGGAAAGTAAAATCGTCCGTTTTTCGTATCGTTATGCCCCGTACACACGGTCGGACTTTGTTCGGACATTCCGACAACAAAATCCTAGGATTTTTTCCGACGGATGTTGGCTCAAACTTGTCTTGCCTACACACGGTCACACATAGTTGTCGGACAATCCGATCATTCTGAACGCGGTGACGTAAAACACGTACGTCGGGACTATAAACGGGGCAGTGGCCAATAGCTTTCATCTCTTTATTTATTCTGAGCATGCGTGGCACTTTGTCCGTCGGATTTGTGTACACACGATCGGAATTTCCGACAACGGATTTTGTTGTCGGAAAATTTTATAGCCTGCTCTCAAACTTTGTGTGTCGGAAAATCCGATGGAAAATGTCCGATGGAGCCTACACACGGTCGGAATTTCCGACAACACGCTCTGATCGGACATTTTCCATCGGAAAATCCGACCGTGTGTACGGGGCATTAGTGTGGTATGTGTGACACGCGATTTTCGTACGACAGCCCAAATTGACAGATCCAACATGTTGGGTTTTTTAATGAAAATTGTCCAAATTTCGTATCGTTAATGGCAGAATTGGACGATTTTACCTAAGAAACAGAACTGCGCATGATCCCCAGAAAGTTCGAACCGGAAGGAAAACATACAGAAACCCACGAACAAATTTTCCACTACAACTCGAAATGATATTAATACAGGAAAAACTATAGGCCACAGTAAAGTCTGATGAGGTGCCAACAAGTCACCAAGAAAAGTGAAATAAACACAAATGTCTGTGCTGGTCCTTTCACACCTTCTATGTCATGGCAGGAAAAAATATAAAGAAAGCAGGCTATAACCTATTGCAGCAAATCTGCTCTAAAAAAAAGTGTTTTACCCAGGAGGTGCCAACATGTCTGCAAGCAAAGTGGAAAAAACATAAAAGTTCCTATGAATGTTTATTGTATAATTGAAATTTCAAATCATCTACAACATCAAGTGTGGTGAATACATGTAGGTGGTATCACATCATGCATTAATGACTAATAATAATGATTAAAATAAAGACATTCCACACCAAATTCTAACAAGCACAAATTTATTGTGCCAAACCCAAAACAGGAATGGTTCCATGCTTTATTTTCTTCATTAAAAGATAAACTTCTAAATACAAAAATATAACATCTTTATATAAAACCACTATGCATTTTGTACAGTAGTAGTGCAATTATGAAAAAGTGAACATTATCACAGTAGGGATGCAGTGTGCTACTGTCTACAGGTGGACAACAATACGGTAGACACAAGCATATAAAGTTTGCATATGTGCAATAGGTATGCAATATATGTAGAGGTGGACCAAAACATAGCTGCATTAAAATGGAAGGAATTCTTGAAAAAACATTATTACAATAAAGATGCAGTATACTACTCGGTACACGTATACAAAAAACATAGTTTTTTAAAAACTATAAAAGTTTAACAAGTGTCCAATATGCACAATATGTATGCATTGAAACTGTACATGTCGGGGCGCGAGCGAAGGAGATGGCCGCCTGATTTCACCGCTCCGCCGGAATCACTATACCAGCCGTATAGCGCACAGACGGAGCGGGGACACAGCACAACCACCTCCGCGGCCACCGGAATAGCCCTGGACTCTGCTGGTAATGTACCATTCCGGCAAACTTAAGCAAAAAACCCGGCAGCCTCAGAAAAACGCTTCAGGCCCTGGCAAGGCAAAATCCAATATGGCGCCTGGACCTCCGGAGCCGGATGACGCTGCTCACATTTCGGATGAGAACCCAGAGTCTCCCACAGACAGTCTGCAGCAATTCCCCACGGATCTTGTGAGCCCTCTCCCCTTAGATCCTTACAATCTCCTGGCAAAATTTTGCTGTATAGTGAGAGATGAAATCACCGTGGCCTCTCGCAAGCTTTCCTCTGACCTGGTGCGGGGCCTTAAAGAGATAGGCCATGGTACCAATCAATTAGAACAACGCATGGACCTAGTCACGACAGTGCTGGAGGGCCATGAAGAAGAGGTGGATAAACTAACAGCGGAGCTTGAGACCCTGAAAGATAAGTTGGAAGATGCAGAAAACAGGGCCCGCAGGGACAACCTACGCATTCGCGGTATCCCTGAGGTGGTGACGGACCTGCAGGGCACAGCTACTGCTTTCTTTCAGGAATTGGCTCCGGAAATTGCAGTGGACAGGTTAGAGTTTGATCGAATTCACAGATCCCTGGCCCCCAAGCCCACAGATGGTCCCCCGAGAGACATAATCATAAAATTCCACTACTACCGCACTAAAGAGAAACTCCTACAAGCAGCAAGAGAACAGCAACCCCTCTCCTTCCAAGGAAATTCCCTTCAACTATTTGCGGATCTGTCACCGGTCACAATCGCCAGACGGCGTGGCCTTAAACCATACCTGCAAATCTTACAAACCCAAGGGATTAAATACAGACGGGGGTTCCCGTTCAAGTTAACTTTCTCCCACTTGGGCCGTCAATTCCAGGCCACATCCCCAGCAGATTAGAGACGCCACTTTCAGGATCTGCAACTGGATCTCCCTTCCTCCCAGGTGGCGGCGGCGTCCTCCTCCTCCGGACCGGGACTCCCCAGACCCCCCGACAAAATTCTCAGAGTTCTCAACCAGGATCCCAGGCTCTACGAGATCCACAGTCTCAGAGGTTCCACAAGTCCAACAATGGATGAAGGTACTCTATTTCACTTGCTACTGTGATGACACCTGACCCCCCCTTTTTTTTTGTGTAGCCTGACCCCAGGCCGCGGTCGACTTATCCTATTTACTTTCTGGCTTTTACACCTGGATCATTTGCATTCCTCAGTGCACCTTGTTTGGTCCTTAGTTTTGGGGATTTAAGTGGGCACCCCAATATGGTCCGCCCCACTAGCGAGATGACGGTGAGGGGTGAAAATAGGTTCATTTATGTTTGGCACGAAGACGCGGACATAGGAGGACGCTCTCAACTATTTTTTATATTTTTTTTATTATTTTTAATTTTTTTTTTATTATTATTATTTTCCATACTAACAGAAAGTTTATTACAATATCCAGGTATCTTTCAGGATCCGACATGGCGGAGGGAGGGCGAGGCCGTTGCTGCGGAGATGGCCCTTTCGGTTGTTTTGCAGCGGCACGGCTGGTGGTTCCCGTGCCCTCCTTCGCCGCCTCCATTTTTCGGGGGCGGTGGGGGGAGGGCGCGGAGGGGATTAGGTCAGTCCCCTTGTGGGTCTGGGGATAATGGGCCTTTGAGCTCTCACCCCCGGGCCATTGGGGAATAGTTTTGGTTGAACCTTTATGTCTGTTTATGTTATACCAGCACCTGTTTAGTAGAAACCTTTGACTCAGTTGTGCTAATTGTTATTTTTCTTATTAACTTTATAGTTTTCAATCGTCCTTAGTTTCTGTGCGCAAAATGTTTTAAACACTTGTAATATTACGTGATAGGCCGGTGGTCCTGACGGACCGATGCTCCCTCTAATGAGTCGGTGCTTGACAGAGACGCCCGTCTCTGTCGACGTCCTACAGCCCACAAATTAAAGCAATTAAGGTACTATTGCTTACTCTACTTCAAGCTTTTCTTACTACATTTATCCTAATTGCCTTACTTTCTTCCTACTGCTTTCTTCTTGTCCCTCCTCCTCTTCCCCCTCTCCCCAGGTCCGTGGGGTGTCCGGCTGAGAACCTAGATAGGAGAACCCCCTGGTTTTATGACTCTTAATTGGCTCTCCCTGAATGTTCAGGGTATGAACTCCCCCCAAAAAAGGGTCAAGATCTTCAAATACCTTAAACAACAAAAAATAGATATTGCTTGCTTGCAAGAAACCCATTTCTCTTCCACTTCCTGTCCCAAATATTTTGCAGCGTATTACGCGCAGGTTTTTCTGGCCAATGCTTCCACTAAACACAGGGGTGTTCCGATTGCCATAAGCAAAGCGGTTCCATTTATTTGCAGTAAACAAATAGCCGACCCAAATGGCAGATATCTACTTCTGCAGGGCACTGTTCAAGATAATGAAGTGACAATTTTGACTTACTACGCCCCAAATGTAAATCCAGGGCCCTTTCTCTCCCATGTCTGCTCCCTGTTACGATCCCACCAAAGAGGCACCCTCCTGCTGGCGGGGGACTCTAATGTAACTCTGAATCA
Organism: Lithobates septentrionalis; assembly: GCA_037952835.1. Lineage (NCBI taxonomy): Eukaryota > Metazoa > Chordata > Amphibia > Anura > Ranidae > Lithobates > Lithobates septentrionalis. The sequence continues at coordinate 1,799,674 of JBBDGP010001158.1, read as the reverse complement.
CTCTCTTGACAAATATCCATCGGACCATAAATCTCCTTCCCCGGCCGCCAAATCTTTTTCACAGTCCCTACAAACTCATGATTTAATAGATATATGGCGAGAGCTTCATCCTCTGGGTAGGGACTACACTCACTATTCCCATCCCCATCATTTACATTCTAGGATTGACCATATGCTTGTTCTTTGCAAACACCTTCCCTTAATAGAATCAATCTCAATCCTCAATGTCCCTTGGTCGGATCATGATCCTATCCTGACGGTTTGTCACTCTCTTCTAAGCAAACCACAATTTTCTCCCTGGGTGATGAACGATTCTCTTCTATCATACAAAGAGATCCTTACTGACATTCATGCCGCTTCCGTTGAATATTTTTGAATTAATACAGGCACAGTATCATCCCCAGTCATACTCTGGGAAGCATATAAAGCTGTTCTTAGGGGTCATGTAATCCGCATAGCGTCTAGACGCAAGAGAGAAAGTGCAAGAATTTGACGCAATCTCGAATTAAAGTTAGAGGTTGCGTCCACGTCTTTCAAACAATCACCTACCCCTGCTAACCGCACACTTTTAGATAAGGCTCGCACAGAACTAGATTTATGCCTAACGGAGGAAGCAGAAAGGACCTTACGTTGGGCCCGACAGAATTGGTATATGAAAGCGAATAAGCCAAACGCAATGTTAGCTAAGAGAGTACGTACCTTTACCCTGAAATTTACCCCCATTACCCTTCGCACCCGTCATAATGTCCTAACTGGTAATCCTCAGCGAGTCCTGGAAGAATTCCGGTATCGCCTTACTAAACTTTACTCAGAACCAGACCATCTCTCAACTCAAGGCCTTGATTCCTTTCTCACAAACTTATCTCTACCTTCTTTATCTGAAACCCATACAGCCCTGATGGACAGTGATATTCAGGTCTCGGAAGTTCTTCAATGTATAAAAGAGTTGAAGGTGGGTAAAAGACCTGGCCCAGACGGCTTTACGGCCCTCTATTATCGCAAAATGGCAGAAGTCGTGGCCCCCTATTTAACTAAGATGTATAATTCTGTTAAAAATGGTAGCTCCTTTACGTCCGATCTCTTGACGGCCAATATCGTCATGATACCTAAACCAGATAAAGTTCATTCATCGTGGGCTAATTTCCACCCAATATCCCTAATTAATATCGACATGAAAATCTTAACAAAGATTCTAGCCACTCGCCTCAATTCCTTCCTCCCACGTTTAATAAAGAAAGATCAGGTAGGCTTTGTTCCTAGGAGACAGGCAGGTGATGCTATTAGGCGTCTCTTGCAAATACAACATATTGCTCATAACAGGTCCCTAGAAACGGTGTTTTTGTCATTGGACATTAACAAAGCCTTTGACACACTGTCATGGCCCTACCTAACACAAACACTTAAACATTTTGGATTTGGCACCTCTTTCATGAGTTGGGTCTCGGCTATCTATTACTCCCCCCAAGCCAAAGTGAAGTACTATGGGTTTGAATCAAATACCTTCCCTATCAGAAGGGGCACCCGTCAGGGATGCCCGCTGTCCCCATTATTATTCATTTTAGCGCTCGAACCCCTGGCGGAAGCCATTAGATCCCATCCGGATATTGCAGGCGTGGAGATAGCGGGCACCTCACACAAACTGTCAATGTTTGCGGACGACATTTTACTCACCATAACTAAGCCGGGACTCACCCTGCCTAATTTACTAGCTCTTCTTGACACCTTTGCTACCGTGTCTGGCCTGTTAACCCCGCAAAATCTAAGGCAATGTAGATAAATCTCCCACCCACTGAATTAGCGACCCTTAAGTTACACTTTTCTTTCCAATGGTTAAACTTGTTACCCTATCTAGGTATTCGACTTCCCCCTAATTATTCGGGCCTAGATCAAGCTAACTTTCCCTTATTGTTTAGTAAACGCGCAGGTATGCTCTCCTCGTGGTCTAATCTTCCGTTATCCTGGTTTGGTAGGATTGCTACCATCCGCATGTCTTATCTCTCAAAATTGCTTTAATTTTAGGGTTTTACCGGTTCAGGTCCCCTCTCATATCCTCCGCATTCATCAGCGCAAAATTATGCAGTTCGTATGGGGCTCCAAGAAACCTAGAATTAAGAAGCAGGATCTTTTTGCTCGTAAGATTAATGGGGGTCTAATAGTACCCAATCTACAGGCATATTACACAGCAGCAGCTATAGCTCCATTATCCCATCGTCATGACCACGATGGACATGGTAGACTCACAGCCGATACCTCTAGCCTCCCTCCCATGGCTTCCTCAGACATACCGCCCAAATAATATAGGTCCATGCTTGGCACACTCAATACGGTTATGGGACTCAGTCAAATACTCAGCAGGTCTCATCTCTCCACATCTTCCTCTACTTTCTTTTCTTCACTGTCCATTGTTCCTGCCAGGAACTGATAACCCACAGCAATTCCGGTGGTGGACTGAAGACGGCTTCATGGATGTCCACTCCCTGCTTTCCCCAACTAGGATTATAACATTTGCTGCCTTACGCTCTTCCCACGATATCCCTCTTAGAGAACATTTTAGATACACACAAATAAGACACTTTCTCCAATCCCTCATAAAATCACAAACTACCCCTTACACATTAACCCCGTTTGAAAGTCTTTGCAGATCACGGCCCCAATCCCCGGGTCTGATTTCATTAATTTATGCAATCATTATTGGTTCCACAAAACCGCCTTTAAGACCATATCATCTCCAGTGGGAGGCAGAACTGGGAAAAAGGTTGGACCCAGGGGATTGGCAGGTCATGACTATTGCAGTGTCCAAAAGCTCCAGGAATGTTCTCTTCTTGGAAAATGCATACAAAGTACTATACAGATGGTACTATACTCCAGCCAGACTGGCGAGTTTCATCCCATAATATTCCCCTTTATGTTTCCGTGGGTGTTTGCAAGAAGGCACGATGGCACACATCTGGTGGAGGTGTCCCAGGGTATGCAGACTGTGGATCAGGGTTTATGCACTCCTTCGAAGTCTTTTCAACACTAATATAAAGAGGGACCCATTTGAGGCCATCCTGGGGAAACCAATCACGGAACTGTTGCGACCAGAACGCCAACTGGCATCCCATATATTTACTGCAACTAAATTACTATCGCAAAAGCTTGGAAAACCCCAGTTCTTAGTTTTGAAGCGGTTAAAAACCGCATTAATGACATCATGGTCAACGAAAAACTGACTGCAATATTATCAGATAAGCATGATAAATTTCTTTGGACATGGCAGCCATGGGTGAATTATGCCCACCCCTCCAGATTTGATTCAATGCTACTCTCACTGTAGTAGGTTTACACCCCTTCACCCCGCGGACCCCCCCTCCCCTCTACCACTTCTCCTCTCCCTTCATACTCTCTTCTTTGGTTCCCCCCCCATCTTTTCTATTCTGTATACCTATTATAGCTCTTCTCTGCCCCTTTCTTCTCTAATATTCTCTGGTCCCTTTTTTAGTCTCTGACCCACGGGCTTACTCCTGATTGGGACAGGGTATAAGATGACATTATTATATGAGCACATATTGCCACTTTAGAGAATTGTTCATTACTTTATGGTCAGATAATACATTCATTTGTGTATCATACGATCCATCATTTTACGTATCGCTATTGTTATGTCATTTGAGACTACTCATTAAGCCTATGTAAGCATGTCACTGTACTATGTTCATTTATGTGTTCTTTTTTTTCTGTATTATTAATGGTCTTTCTATTCAATAAACCTTTTGTACAAGAAACTGTACATGTCAAAGCATTGCCTACAACTGCTGTGCAATGTTGAAATGTGTACATTTGTACCATAAGGATCCATTGAGCTAGGTTGTAAAGATGAACAAGAACACTATGGGGGTTATTTACTAAAGGCACATCCACTTTGCACTACAAGTGCAAACTACAATAGCAAAGTGCACTTGAAATTGCACTGAAAGTGCCCTTGGAAGTGCAGTCGCTGTAGATCTGAGGGGGACATGCAAGGAAAATAAAAAACAGCATTTTATCTTGCACATTATAAAATCAGCAGAGCTTCCCCACATTTAAGATCTACTCCCCACAGATTTACAGCAACTGCATTTCCAAGTGCACTTTAAGTGCAATTTCAAGTGCACTTTGCTCTTGCAGTGCAAAGTGGATTTACCCTTCGTAAATAACCCCCATTAGGTATAAAAAGGTGCATGTTAATGTGCAAAAACGAACCATGCAACGAACAATATAAACATCAAAACAATTCAAAATGTAGATAATTGCTCAATAATCTCTGAAATTCTGTGTGGAAAAGAATTCAGGGTAGTGCGCACATTCTCAATGTCAGTATTTAATGACTTTAAATCTGCAATGATTCTGTTCGCTGATGTACTGTGCAACGTTGAGCTGCATGAAGCAGATGATCCAACAGCTATAAAAAAAAAAGCCAAATTATTAAATTTTAAAAAATAATAAAATTAAAAAAATAAAGCAGAGTCAAAAAATAAAGTTAATCTACCTGAAGTGGACACATGGCTGCTCTCATCACTCCCTTCAACAGGCGTCAGTATGATTGTGTCTGTTGCCATGTCAGTCTGAGCACTTGTCGGCTCCAAATCCTCATGTGCTATTTCCACCTCTCCATGTTTCTTTTTTCGGCTTCCTAAATGCAAAAAATATATATATGTAGGTGCAGATGGAATATAGCATTTTCACATTTGCAAACTTCAAACATTTGTATATTTGTAAAGTCAAGCAACCTACTGCAATGTAGATTCCCAAGCAAAATGGGTGAAAGGAGAAAGGATGCACATGGCATAGAGATGGCATAAAACACTCAAATATGATGGAATAAGCATACAAGAAGATCATAAATATATAGTACTTACTTTTGTGGATTATTTTGTTGATCTTTCTAAGCTGATTTTCTTCTCTTAATTTCAGGTCAGACCATCGTTTTCTTAACTGGTCTTTTGTGCGTTCAATGCCATGGCGTTTGCATAAAACATGTTGCACCTTCTCTAGTATTGCATCTTTGCGTATGTTCATGTTGCTGTATACTTGCTCACGACAATCATAATCCTTTTGCAGTATATTCACGTCTACCATCTCCTCCAAAGTCATGTTGGTGGCTTTCTTCTTTCTCCTTCTTGTCAGTGGACTTATTGGCTGACTTCCCTCCACCTCTACCTCCACAATCTCCAAATCCTCAATCTGTGGCCCTGCACCTGGAGAATCTGCCATGTGCTCTGCCATAATGTCTGCAACTGTGCACTGTATTAATGAAGAGGCGTGGCCTGTACATGATACATCGCATGTGATTATACGAACGCACGCGGGTTCGTGACGTCACATAGGAACAGGGACGGACTGATAACTCATGGGGCCCCCGGGCAATAGATTATGGGGCCCCCAGGCAATCAGAGATTATGAGGCCACACAGTATACACACACACAGTATACAATCACACAGTATACACATACATGTACACACAGTATACACAGACAGATGTAAAAAAAACAGATTTATACATACTGTCCCTGGTTTTACTGAGGCTGGCAACCCTGATGGGGCCCCCTAGTGGCCCAGGGCCCTCGGGCAGTGCCCGAGTGGTTCAATGGTCAGTCCGCCCCTGCATAGGAAGGAATATTCGTTCGATAGACGATAATTCTAACATAGATACCTGAGGTAAGTTTGATCTGGGGACTCTATGTTGCTTATTTAATGTGTCCATGGATGTGTGTGTGATTGATGTAAGTACCATTTATTGTAATATTGTAGCTGTCTTGTTATGGTATTCAGGCCTGTGTGTTCTAGATGGTCATTTGTGAAATTCTACACATGTATTATAATACTTTAGAAATTTGATATATATAGATATATATATATATATATCTATATATAGATATATATATCTATATATATATATATATCTATATATATATATCTATATATATATCTATATATATATATATATATATATATATATATATATATATATATATATATATATATATATATATATATATATATATATATATATATGGTTTTTTTGTGTGTGTTTTTAGTTAAAGGACAATGGCTTCTAAATTCACATCTCCTGATTTCCTACCGCAATTTATTGATAAATACAGAGAATTATACTGCTTATGGGATGTCAGGTCAAGGGATTATTCAAATCGCTATAAGAGTGATGAAGCTGTCAAAGAACTAAAAGAACTATGTAAAGCAATTTGTGTTGAACCCACAGAACACTATGTGAAGAACAAGATTGCTAACTTGCGCACCGTTTTTAAGGAGTACAAAAAAATACAAGCCTCCAAAAAATCTGGTGCAGGAGCCGAGGACGTGTATGTGCCACGTTTGTGGTACTTCAAAGACCTGATGTTCTTAGCTGATTCAGATGATCCCAGAGAGTCCTATTGTACTCTTCAAGCAAGTGGGGCATCAGACTCCAGTGCATTATCTGAAACAGAGGACATGTCCCAAACACAGACACAGGTAAAATTATGTTGTATCATATGTTATATTCTTTTTTTAAACAACTGCCAATAGAGTAGGGAATAATTTGTACACTACTATACCTTCTTGCATGAATATTTTGAAACTGAAAGTCTAACCAAAACCACAATATTAAAATCAGCATGTCATCTATATCCAGTAAGGCATTCTTGTTGCACTCATTGTGAAACAAGGGTTAATCCACTGCATTAGTTACAATGACCTTGTTTTCTCTGTTCCCTTCTTTCACTGTCCCCAATCCATCTCCTGATAGAACAGAGGCTAGGGGACAAGGTGCACATGCTCTGTTTGATGTGTATTTCTATAGATTTTTTTTTTTTTGGGGGGGGGGGGGGGGGGGGATATTGAGTGCATGTGATCAGCACAGGGCTAATTAGCACTGTGCAGACAGAGGGTCAGTGGTCCTGTAGCTTCATAGGACAGTCAAAGTAGAATGAAAACTCCTCCTCCAAGCTTTAACCTGACACTAATAGAAGTAACAAGACTGTTACATACTGCAGATGAAAAAAAGTATTTAACAGTATATAAAAAGGGGGTTTGATATGCGGCGCTAATCTAAATGGATGGATTCCTGGGATACCAAAGAAATAAAAACTAATAAAAAATTGCCATTAAAAACTCAAAAAAATGACAATAATTCTAAAATACGTGGATCCGTGGATATCCAATAATAAAAATATACTAATACCAAAGCCAAATGAAGAACAATAATATTCGCCAAGCTGATAAAAGGAGGAAAGAATACAGATGAAAAAAATCACAAATCTAAAGCCAAGTGCGGGGGGTAAAACTGCGGCGTAAAACAGAGAGTAAATTCCCGGGATGCCAAAGACAGAGACAATGGACACCGCGGGAATATAGCCAGAGGAAGATGCAGGTAACAATTCAAAAATTCCTATATATTGCGTGAATAGCTGGTAATTCCTCGAGCGGGATAATCTATGTGACAGAAAAACAATGACCACACCAAGAAGAGGAATCCAGGTATGGAACCAGTTAATGTGAATTGATATTCCACTAATTAATTGCAACAAAGAGTATAAGCGAATCAATGTTGCAATAAAAGTGCGGTTAATTGGGGAACTAAATGACTAAGATCTATATAATTAATGGCCTCTTTGACCTAAATAGTGTACACAATGAACTCTAGTAGTGACTCCAAAAAATACCAGTGTTCCTAATTAAGTGCAAACAATGATAAAATAATTAAGTGCACCATCCAAGGTGAGAACAAGTAAATAAGTGACTAAATGGTTAATTTAACCTATAAAGGCAACAGATCCTAATGATCAAAAAACAAAAAATTAATTGCTATACTAAATAAACCTTGAATAGGAAAAACAACCTAAAGAGGAACAAAAACAGTGAATGAAACTAATACAATAGCTCCATTTAAATAGTACAGAAAACACTCTGAATTAAAAGTGCAAATGTTGGTGCAGCATCCAAAAAACAATTAAAGATGAAAAATGAGTGTCCAGTTAAAACAAGGAAGTGTATCAAATCGGACAGTTATTTCTAGTAAGCAAAGAATGTATCTTCCAAAAAATTATATAATAGCACACCAAAAAACCAGTGTTCAGCACAAATAACTGAATATGGAAACAAGGGATAAAATTCCCAAAATGAATGAAAAAAAGTTTCTCAAAATAAACAAACGAAGCAATAGATGTGATAAGGCATCCTAATCATATCCCCTTCGTGATGAATGAAGAAAATCCTTCACATATCCCCAGTGAGGGCAGATAAATATACCGGTTCCCCCAGCCTCTTACCTCCCGGCTGAGCGATAACAGCCCAAAAAGTAGCCTCACGCTGTCTGTGCTTGCAGGTAGTTTTAAAAGCTGTCAGCTCCCAACAGGATGATATCAGCCTTCAGTGTAGATGGTGAAACCTCTCCCGATCTCCAAGTTTCTCACGCAGTGTTCACATTCTCATAAGATGAAGCTTTCGAGTTCATTTCCTGTGATTGCTATTCTTTTTCATTCAAGCTGATTTCCAGGATAAGCAAATATTGTTCAAATACAAGAGCCTTGTGTCGTCTCCCTTGGGTTTTTTGCTTTATGTATTTCTTCTTCACATCTGCTGTAATCCAGTGTGGAACTTTGCCTCTGCGTAGGAGTTTCCTATAATAAAGACCGCTCACTGCTGCTCTCTCTCCTTGTGCAGTGTACAGTATATATTTACTATAAATGTTTTATTGAAATGTATTTTGAATGCAGAGTCATGGGTTACCAAATTAATATGTTTTACACATTACCAGCAATTATTAGACAATAAACCATATTATATATAGCTATATAAAATCCTGCCATGCAACTGCCCCCCTGCCTACAAAATAATCAGTATAATTTTGTCGATTCTGACGTGCATTGGCAGTTGGTAGTCTAGGCCTTGCAGGAGCTAAATTTTGCAAACCAGTACTGTCATTTCGCCAGTCACCTGGCACAATTGTCCCACTGGTAATGTTTTCCATATCAACTGCAGATGATGGCATGTATGACACTGTTGTGCGTCGTAAAAAATTGTGTAGCATACAGCAGCACTCCACAATAATGTCCACTTTTTCCACTGCTACATTCATAGCGGTGTGGAAGATTCGGAATCTGCTGGCCATAATGCCAAATGCATTTTCAACCACCCGTCTTGCCCTAGACAGGCGATAATTGAATATCTTCTGTTGAGCTGTTAAGTTACGTAAGGGATAAGGTTTCAAAAGATGTTCATGCAAACCAAACGCATCATCCCCAATAAAGACGAAATTTAGTCCTTCCACAGTCTCACTTGAAGATGGAAGATGCAAAACACCTCCTTTCAGTCTGTTCAGAAATTCACTCCGCTGTATTACTCCTCCATCTGAGTTTCTTCCATTTTTCCCTATGTCCAGGTATATGAATTCGTATTTTGCACTGGCGATCGCCATTAATATTATGCTAAAGAACCCTTTGTAATTGTAAAAGTAGGATCCTGAATTGGCTGGTGGGGTGATCCTTACATGTTTCCCATCAATTGCACCCCCACAATTAGGGAAATTCCACATATCCTGGAATTCTTTAGCAAGGTCTTTCCATTCCTGGGAATTTGTGGGAAACTGTTGGTAAAAAAGACATAAGAATATTTAGCATTGATAGTAATTGATGATTAATTACTGTTTTAATTATTTTCTATAGGATACTCCAAGCCCAGTACCACAGCAGCCAGGGCCATCAGGTCTGAGGACTCAGAGAGGAAAGAAAAAGGAGTAATTTAGATTATGATACTTCCACTTTACTGAAGGATGCATCATCTATCATGCAACAGAAGGATGATGAATGTGATGCTTTGGGTTACCTTGTTTCACACAAGCTACACAGGATGTCCATGCAACAGCGAGACTTGTTTGAACCTCTGCTACATAAAATGATTGGCATTGGACTTAAGGGACATCTTACAGCCAACACTGATCTTATAGGGTATCAGGGATGTACATCTCACCCACCTGTACCATCTGTCTCTAACTGGCAGATGTCCCAACACGGAACCACAAGCTGGGCAATGCACCAAGAACCACATCAAGGTCCTTGGTTTCGTGACCCACAATATACAAATCTGTGACTAGAAAAATACATTTTCTTTACTGTTCTTGTTCTTACTGAATTTGAAACGGTCATTGTTAAATAATACTATTGGAAAATAAAAAATATATTCTGTTTCAAAAACGTCTCTTTTTGGACATGGTGTACTTCTTGATATGGATTTTCTTGGAATAAATAGCTTTTTGGCCAATTTTAGACACATTGCTGAATTTTACATATTTCAACTATTTCATATGTAGTCATGTAATGGAAATCTTACCTTTAAATACTGTGGTTGGAGCACTTTAACTAGGGCCTCACACGTCTCCGGTATAATCCGACCTAATGATTGCGCAGAAATTCCGGTTGTAAACTTCATGTCTTCAAAAGACCTGCCTGTAGCCAGGAAACGAAGGGTTGCCATGAGCCTCTCCTCTGCGCTGATAGCCTTTCTCATACAGGAGTCTTGTTTGCTGATATGTGGCCGCACATGCGATAATAGCATCTCGAATGACTCCTGTGTCATCTGTAAATAATTTCGATAATCCTTAGGATTATTTTCCCTCAGGTTTGCCAATAGATTTACATGTGAGAATTTCTCACGCTGAAGGAGCCAGTTTTTTGTCCACACTCTGCTCTTCCGTCTGTTTCTTCTTTTTTTCTTTTCTTCCTCCAAGGCTATTATTGCAATTACCATGGCTGCCATTTTCTGTTTTCTATTGTACCTCTTGAAAGGCATTTTCTCAGAACGTATGACCGTGCGCTGTAAGAAACGACTGCTCGTTTCGTAATTGGTGCGGCCCGATATTGTACAGTAGGGGTGTGGTTAAAAGGTTACAAAACATTACATCACTTCCTCTATTGGCACGAAAACATAGTGTTTTGACGTACGATTTTCGCTCCTCATTGATGGTATACTCGCATGCTGTATGTGAGTGCCGCTTTCGTTTATCGCTCGACGGACCGTTCGAAATTCGCATTGTGTATGGCCTGCATTAGTGTAGTGCTGGTGCAAACTTACTTGATGTCTTCTCTCCTCAGGGGTGGAACAAAAAGACCGACACGAGAAGAGATGACATTACTTCCTCTGCCTCCGTTTACATTACAGGAGCAGAGGAAGCTTTTCATTCGTCAGGAGTGATCGCGAGGGGGTGGCCATGAATCGGTGGCCTCCCCCTCAGCACTGATCGTTCCTGTAACGAATCCGACCGCTGCAGGCACCGGGGGGTCCGATTGGACCCCCTGCCCGTGGGCAGGCAGGGACGTACAGGTAAGCCATTATGCCTGCCCGTGCCATTCTGCCGACGTACATCGGTGTGCGCCGGTCGGCAACTGGTTAAGCGCTATTTAGCTAAGTGATCTAGAAAGAAAACTTTCTTCTGTGCGTTTAGTTTCTCCTTTCTCATGTTTAACCCTTCTGTTGATGCTGTAACCTTATTGAAAAACAACAGTACTGCAGAGACAAGTTTTAATATTTTTTTGATTCTCCCTATATTGTGGGGAGTGCTGATATTTTTACTCTTCTTGTATTCATATTGTTACCGTGAGCCGAGGGTCACTATCCCAGTGTTTTATAGGTTAATGAGAGACCCAACTGACGCTGAAAATGGGGAATAGCCTCTGAAAAAGAATGTTTTGTGCCTGCTTATGAGGCTGCTGTGTTCCTAATGTGCCAAGTGGGAGGGGAAGTTTGGATTCAATAGTAAACTAACTGTAAAAAAGTGTCAGGATTTGGTGGATAAAATTAAATTGTTATGACCCAAAGATCAAAAAAGGTATGGGTTGATAATAGGAGTTTAAACAACCAGCACAAGAAAAAGAAAAAAAATATTCTTCACGTCTCATGTTCTGTGTGCCTGTAAACTGGCAGTTAGACACTGGACTGTCTCCCCCCCCCACCTTGAGCTGTACCATGCTTGCCTATCAGTAACACAGAAAAGGAACTGTATTAAGCAGATAAATATGTAAAATACCAGGTGGCATTGCACTATATGGCCCATGGGATTGGTCCGGAGTCGGCGTCTTGGATTACTGTACAGTCTCAGGTACCACTGGACAACATTGTCTGGGAGACTGTGCTACATGTGGGCCACCTGCTCGGGGACAATCCTCGGCCGGACTCATAGGAACCAAACAGATGGAGTTGCAACTTCAGGTAAAGGTAATCCAATAGTCTAATTAGCAGATTCATATAATGCACATAACTGATGGGTCTAGCAAAAGAGAATTAGACCAGACAATGCAAGTGTTATCTAAATGTTTAACAAATGTTTGAGAAGCAGAAAGATAGCTAAGTATGGCTGATTTGAAAAAAATAAATAAGTGCGAGAAATCATTTTGGGAGATTAAAGCCTGCTCTCTTTGCAGTTTCCTCACCCCCTCCCCTCGTGTGAATCTCCTATAAGGAGAAGTGAGGTGCTCCTCCTTTTCAATGTCCTGTGTCAGAGATTGTGTCTGTAAAAAAGTTAAAAAGTTATCTCCTGACCAGCCATGACAATACAGAAGGGTTATATTGTAGGTATTGAAACTGAGCGTTAAAAGGGAAAAGGTTCCATACACTGATAAGACCCAGTTGCTTTAGTATTTTAGCATGCCAGAATATTAAAGGAATTATGCAAGTTAAGAAACAGTAGTTAGACAAGGAAGCACATGCCAGAAGAGAGAAATTGGAAGGTTAAATTAATGGTTTTAAAGCAATAGATAGAAAACATGAAAGTGAACAGAATGTTGTAGAATTTGTTATCAAGTGGCTTGATGAATGTGAGAAAAGAAAAGGCTGAGAATGTTTTGATTACTTTAAATGTGTCCAGTCCATGGCAGAGACAGTAAATGTGGATGTGACTGAGTGCTAACTTTACTGCCATAAGGAAACAAGGATTTGAATGGGCTTTGCTAAGAGAAGTGTGCAGTAGCATTGAAGCCCAGAGAGAGGAGAGAAAAGAGAATACAACAGACTTGATGCTTTTATAGCCCAAAATGGTGGTCAAGGAGCGGTTTCTCAGAAACAAGAAAATGCAGATTGCCTGACAGACGTAGCAGAGGAAAGAGGGAGATGGTGATAAATATGTTAGTAAAGCAGCATGAACTTTTAAGCACACAGAGGGTAATTTGTGCATCTGTGAAAATATTAGGATTTTCAGTGGCAAAGAAAGTCTGAATAATAATCTTAAAGTAAATATTTCTTGGATATGTTACTTTTAGAATTCCCAGACTTTCAACTGTAAAGTGTTAATGATGCAATGTGGTTTATATTTGGGTACATTTACAAAGTTAAAATGCTAAGTTCTGAATCAGAATATGTGTTTGGGTAAAAAAAAAAAAAAAAAAAGTTATTTTTTGGGACCCTGTGGATTTCACTTGGGTCCAGAGAATAAGGGGTTTCATGTTTTATTAAATTCTGCTAAAATGTCGGGGTCTGAGAAAAAATATTCAGATATATATATATATATTGAATCTATATGTCAAATAATGAAAATGTTGCTAGCAAAACATTTTATGTCTGCATACTTGGTGGACTTATGGACTTATATTTGAATAAATGAAAGAATATTGTTTTTAACGACTCCAAAGTAAGGAAGGCTTTCTTTGTTAGTTTGACCTATGATACTGTGCTCATTCATGTTAGAAGGAGAGTATCCATTTTCCCCAGCCTCAATTCAAGTGCAGATATGACACCCCCCCTCCTTCTACACAACTGAAGAATGAGGCGAGTTCCTTTTTATGGGGTGGGTGTCTACTGATTACATGAATGAGTAAAAAATTGAACCTTTAGAGGTATTTTAGAGTTTAGGACATTAAATTAAGGTATGAAATAATGTAGACTTACACAGTCCTTAGAGACATGAAACATGTAGCACAATCTAGTGAAAAGAAATTATGGAAAACAAAAGGTTGCACAATAATAGATAACATCTACATGTCACCTGATTGAAAACCGGTATTGCCAAAATCCCTATTTAGGTATGCAGCAGTATTGACACATGGAGTAACTCATGTGTCAAACAGGGGGATGACTGAGATGTAAAATAAGGTATGTACAGGCTATGGCTTCACTAACTAAAAAAAAACCTTTTTGTTCTCAATGCATTATATGTGCAAGATACAATGCTCAGGGAAGTATAAGACCACGGAAAGGGAAGTTCCCCATACCACAATATCCATTCCAACACATTTGCATGGATTTTATTGAATTAGATAAATGTGAAAGGAAGAAATATTGTTTGATAATCATAGACGCCCTGACCAAATGGGTGGAGATATTGCCGACAGGAAGTGCAGATACACAGACAGTGATAACGGACCCCATTTTGTAAATAAAACTATACATTTGACAGAAAGTGATGGGAATGCAAGTGAAATACCATTGTGCCTATCATCCCCAATCAGCTGGAGTGGTGGAAAGACATAATGGCATTCTAAAAAGCAAACTCAGGAAAGCTATGGAAGAAACAGGTAAAAATTGGATGTACTGCTTACTATTAGCTATGACCAGTATGCATATCACACCCACAAAAGAAGGTTTAAGCCCATTTGAAATGATACATGGAAGGCCATATAAGATACCCTTTCAACCAAATGAAACACCTACTGAGGAGTCTGAGCACACACTAGCAAAATACATGTCTAGGCTGTTAAGACAAAGACGTACTAATGATTTTTGATCTGTCCTAGAATGTCCAATTCAAGAAGATGAAAAGGTGCATGTGGGAGATTGGGTCTTAACAAAAAATAGGATTTTTATAACCGCTTACCTGTAAAATCCTTTTCTTGGAGTACATCATGGGACACAGAGCCTTAAGTAATTTCTTAATGGGTTATGAGCCACCTTCAGGTGTTGACACTGGTATACCCAATACAGGAAGTTGACTCCTCTATATAACCCCTACTCCTTCCAGGAGTACCTCAGTTTTTGTAGCCAAGCAATATACTTAAACCCCATAAAAAGAGGGGAGGGACCTCTGTGTCCCATGATGTACTCCAAGAAAAGGATTTAACAGGTAAGCTGTTATAAAAAAACTATTTTCTTTATCGTACATCATGGGACACAGAGCCTTAATTACTTAATGGGACGTCCCATAGCAATGCTACTTGAGGGGAGGGGGACACAACCCGTAGGGCACCCCCAGACCTGAGGACTTATACTGCTGAGTGCAGCACACTGTGCCCTAAGGTGATATCCTCATTCCTCCTTACATCCACTTGTTAACATTTTGTGAATGTATGCACTGAAGACCAAGTTGCAGCCTTGCATGTCTGAGCCATGGAGGCCTGGTGAAGCACTGCCCACTCTGGTAGAGTGCGTCGCTCTGGTAAAGTGGTTATCTTGATATGTCCATTTTTTTATTTCTTTTTATTTTATTATTTTCTATATACTAGACCACGAATACTGTTTTGAATGCTTGTTTACTTTTGATAAATTTGTTTTTTCCTTAGATCACAGGCTACATCGTCAAGGATTACTTGTATAGATGTCCGTGTGTATTTATTTTGAGATCTCGGCACTTGTTGTTCAGTTTGTTGTGTCCTCTTTAGAATACATAGTAAACATGCCAATAAATAGCTATGCTCATTAAACAAAATACTTGGGAAGTTTTACACCTTACATACCCATTACCACCTGCATTCACACAGATGCATCCTATATTATGGACATATCCTTCATGACATATATCCATTATTATTGTCATTACATTTTATTTCTTGCATTTGTAATGCTTCTCCCCCCTCTTCTCCTTTGGGGATTGAAGTCATTTGTTCTATTTTCACGCTTTATTATAATTATTATTTTTTTCGGGCTCATCAGGCCCTTAGAACATTTCTTTTTACATTTTTGTATTTATATAAAATTATCTCACATTTTCGTTTTTTTACATACGTATACACCTTACATACACTTTACTATCATCATTTATTTTTATTATCCAAAAAACACCATTTTTACCTTATCATTATTATTATTATTTCAGTTTCATCACTAAACTCATGTTTTATATATAGTGATGTCACTTATTTCCTTTTTAGCACAAGGGTCTTATTTTCATTGTAGCCTTGTCCCGTCATCTCACTTGCTTTACAGCATTTTTCATACAACATTCACTTAATGCAGATTCAATGGTGATTAGGTTATTTCATCTTATTTATTTTTCATTTATTTTTTATTCATTATTTATTCACTTCTTCTTTTTCATTTTATTCTGTTGCTTATACACCATACGATCATGGGTGTTCCCACTTTAGAATTCATTACTCAGCAACAGGTGCGGAGATCTCATGCGGTCGGCTCTCAGTTGTTTTGAGTCTTTGCACCTTTACATGGTCACATGTTTTACAATACTGAGTATATATGTGTTTTTCATTTCCAGGATCGTTAGCTATGAGTAAGCACTTATTATAAGTGTGAAACGTGTCAGCTGTTGTTCTGTACCACTCTGCCAGCAGGGCAGAGGAAAATCTTCAGTCACATATACAGGGGCTGAAGTGTGAGAAGCAGTTGCACCACCAATCGGTTCCAAAGACTGACCCTGGCTTGCCATATCTGGCATCTCCGGAGAGGATGACAGTGTGGAGGCATGACTGGAGTTCCCAGCGCCTGGGGGTGGAACTTTTGGTGGCTTAGTAGTAACCTTCGAAGCCATAGTGCTAAGCACAAAAGCAGAGGCACTCTAAAAACTGTTCTATTTGCTGAGCAATAGTAGGAAAAACAATGGCAGCATAGATTAATCTGATGCTAAACAATGTCTTTTCCTGTACTGAAAATGCCTGTGTACACCCCTCACGCGCTCCAGCGCTCCTATGTCCTGTGGCAGCCTTGCTTCAGCTGCTCTAGTAGACACCTTTAGTTCTCAGAGCATCAGCTTTTAAGCCCTCAAGTGTAAACCTGATTGTCTGTGCGCTGTGCTGACCGATTTAGCCATGGCCCTTCCCCAACCCTCCCTCCTCCTTCCAAATGTAAAAATCTCAGCCCGCGCGCGCGGACGGCTTCGGGTCTGAGACACAGACCAGAAGGAGGAGAGGAGGCTTCAGCCGCCATGTGGCGATACGGTCTTCCTTTGAGAAGGGCTTCTTTTGCATAGGCAAGTAAATGTTTAGCTAAGAAGCCCCCCCGCACCCCGGGGGGAGGGGTACTTTAGCAGTTTGTCAGCCTTTAGTGCTTGTCACACTAGCATTTCACAAAACTGTTTATATATGTAATGTGCAACAGTACATGTACCCCCAGCCACTCAGTTTCCCCAATTGGGGGGAGAGAACCCCCTCCAGCTGCTAGGACACACGCTGTAAGTTAGCATAGATTGACAGAGTATATGCATTCTTACTCCCTCTAGAGGAGCTTTAAGGCATTACAATATTACATATTGAAATTAAAGTCATAGGTGGACTTTGCAGTTCCTAAGCTTTTCTTTTACCTTTTCCTCGCTGCAGGATACTGCTGAAAACAGACAGATCCAGACTTCATCCATCACGGCGGGCAGCGTAGTTAAACCTTCAAAGACCAGGTCCCTTTTCATAGGGGTTCCACTCCTTTGGATCTGTATAGCACCCCTCAGGACAACTTTAGGTAATGTAGCAAGACCAAAAAGAGTCCTGGTTCCTAGGGTCCAGCTCTCAAAGAGAAGCGTTACAGGCAAAACCTTGTTATTCTATGCCAGGCCCGGGTACCATCCTGTGGCCGCAGTGGCGTGGATAGATCCGGTAGTGGAGGTTTTTTAAATCCAGCATGGATCCCTCCTGGAGCTCCTCAGAGCACATCTTCACTCGTGACTAACACCTTAGACACTAGCGAAAAAACTGAGGTACTCCTGGAAGGAAGAGGGGTTATATAGAGGAGTCAACTTCCTTTATTGAGTATACCAGTGTCAGGGCTGGGCTCAGCCCTTCCTTCTCTGAGCTGGCCGCTCAGCTGTCGGCTAATTGCCAGCTTCTTTCTCTCCACAGTGACTCAGCTGTTGATGATCTGCTCGTCAGTCCTGCCTACTTAAAGCCGTCCAGCTCACTTCATCTCTGCCTTCGCCTTTGGTCACATCTCAGAGATTTTCTCCTGCGTTCCTGTTGAAGACTTGCTTGGCTTACGTCCCTTCTGGCTCCTGATCCAGCTTGCTGTACTACTACGTTGATCTCTGGCTCTCTGACATTGGCTTTGGCTGACTACCAGATCTGGTTACTGAACTCTGGCTATGTATTGACTACGCTAACTCTGTTTACCTTTTTATTATTATTAATAAACAAGTGTGATTAACTGTACTTCTGTCTCGGTCTGATTCATGGTTTCTGACAACCAGTGTCAACATCTCAAGGTGGCCCATAACCCATTAAGTAATTACTTAAGGCTCTGTGTCCCATGATGTTCGATAAAGAAAGTAAGAAAAAGCATTGGTACTCCCCAAGGTGGGATGGTCCTTTCAAAGTCCTCCTAACTTCCCCTACTGCGATAAGTATTGCAGAGAGGTCTACCTGGATTCACCAGTCCCATTGCAAAAAGGTTTTTCAGGGAGAGTAGGGCCAGTTGGATGCAAGAGAGCCAGAAAATGCGGCTACAAAAGGGAGGTCTCACACAAGGTGGGACTTGTCTCAAACCGGTGAAGTCTCCCTCCCCTTCCAACTCCCCTACCCTATCCGCTGGAACTCTGTCGCTGGTTAGGATGAAAGGGACAGTAATTATCCTTGGGTTTCTGATGACTCTAGGAGAGGCATCCATAAGAGAGGGTATACCTTATGGAAGAGCAGAGGAACCTTTGGATTGGGAAAATAACAGGAAAAGCATTAAATCTAACCTTTATAGAGGGAATAACTAGCACTATACTGATAGACTTCTGTCAGATTGCAGGGATACAACTGGCTCTGGAATAGGGCAGGATGTTAAGCATGGGATCATGCCCTGTGGACCACAGCACATCAAGATTGGGGGTATAATCTACCAGGGCCTAAAAAGAGTGGAATAAAGGAAAGACGCATAATTACAGAAATGGCCAACTCCCCCTGCACACATAGTGAGAACTGTAACCAATTATTGATAACATTAAAGGAGCCAAGGAAGGAAGATCAGCGGTTATATTCTATGGGAGCATGGGTGTCGGGAACAGAACCCTTAGGCAAATTTTTCCTCGAGGTTTACCACTCAATAAAACCAGACAACAGGAAAAGGTAGACACAGAAGGGAAAAAAGCCATACTAAAATAGAAGTTCTGAGTAAAACAAAGATTTACTAACCCAACAGTAGAAGATGCCATAGTTTTGAAGACAGGTTACCAAGAAAAAAAATGAGTGGTTAGAATGATTGAGGTACACGGTTAAAACTCTAAAAAAGAAAAAAACTGTTTAGTTTGTGCCGGAGCCAGACCACATTTAGCAATGGTCACTTTTTCCTCTAGATCACAATACAGATCCAGAAGGTTTAAAATGTATGTTGCGGTTGTATAATAAGAGCTATAAACCTGAAACAAATTCTACCTGTCACACGTTGAGTTTGTTGTTTCCCCCAGTACAGAGACCTCCGATACCTCCGGCGGTTACTGCTTATCCGGGCAACTTTACTTTTTTTGCACTCCCAGGGAACAGTAGCGGGGTGGATCTTGGGTCACTACCCGATCACTACTGCAGGAAGAGGATGAACACGGGCAATGGTGACTGGGTTGAACATGACATTCAGAGAGCCGATGTCTGGTGGATGTGTGGGGATAAGAAACTGCGAGCTAGGATACCGGCCAATGCCCAAAGGGATTGCGCTATGGTCCAGCTGGCTATGCCCCTGAGGATCCTGTTAGAACACCCGTGGACTAGAGTCACCAATGGTATCAGAGGGACTCCTCTCCCAAGGGGTCATTTGACTTTCAGATCTACATAGATGAGATTGGGGTTCCTCGCGGGGTGCCGGATGAGTTTAAGGCCAGGAATCAGGTGACAGCTGGGTTTGAGTCTCTTCTCTGGTGGGTGACTATAAATAAAAATGTTGACTGGATTAACTATATACACTATAACCAACAACAATTTGTAAACTATACTAGGGACGCTGTGAAGGGCCTAGCAGAACAGTTGGCCCCCACATCTCTAATGGCATGGCAGAAACGAACGGCCTTAGATATGGTTCTAGCTGAAAGAGGAGGGGCATGCAAAATGTCTGGTAGCATGTGTTGCACCTTTATCCCTAAAAATACAGCTCCTGGAGGGACCGTGACCAGAGCCCTGGAAGGACTGACTGCTCTATGGAATGAATTAGCAGAAAACTCAGGTATTAATGATCCATTCACAAACTGGCTTGAAGGATTGTTCAGTAAGTGGACTGGACTCATCACATCATGTTTGATCTCAATTGGCGTGGCTTTGGCCGTTTTGGTCACTTGCGGATGCTGCTGCATTCCCTGTATTCGAGGACTTTCACCATTGATCCTGACCAAATCTCCAACTCCATTTGCAGAAATGCAGCAACCAACCTTGCAAGAAACCTCTTCCCTAATTCACTGTTGTCTGCAGACACTCAATGTAAAACTCTCCAGCCCTTCGTCGAACATACTGCCTCCTGCTACAGCCAAATATTTCAACTTTTTTGTCACTTAGTCTTCTTTCCACGTCAGAGGTATGGCTTTTTGGCTGCAATTCTTCTAATAAGACCACTTCTGTTCATACTTCTTCATAAAAGTAGATGGATGTACCTGGGTCCCACTGGTTTCTGCCAGTTTTGTGCTAATGGAACTACTGGACATCTTCTGTTGTCGAAAGGAAGCGCCATGTGTCTTATCTGCTGCGTTAAGTTTCCTTGGCCAACCAATGTGTCTACGGTTCTCAATGCTGCCCTGACTTTGTGCAAGTGTAATAATTGAGGCTGGTTTGAAGCCAGATGGTAGTCACACCGGGGCATGATGAGGAGCAGATGTGAGTTGTAGAGCTCCTCCATACCCCCCAGGATATCCATTATTTGACGACTGCACGGTACGGCTGATGACTGACCGCCTTTAAACAGACCAGTAGCAGAGCGCAGTGGAGGACATGAACAGCAGGGATGACGGCGCGATGGCGGGTGGCACTACAACCCGCTGGAGGCGGAAGCAGGAACTCGGCTGGCGTGCTGAGAGCTTACCCAACGCCGCAAAAGGGGGAGTGAATAGCAGGCATAGTAGCCCGGAACCAGAACGACAGACATGGGAGCCTGGGCGGCCACATGAAGGTGGGACGGGGCTCACCAACACTAAATCGCGGTGAGCATACACAGCACCGGAACCCTACAGTGCATGGTCGTGGCTTACAGACATCAGGAGGAGGAGGAGAGTGGAAGGTAGGCAGAGATGCCCTGGATGTGGAGCAGAGGGACGGAATACAAACCCCCGGAGGTATGAAGGGAGCATGGAGGGATAGTGGCCCTAGGGGCGGTAAAGACAGACTACCAAGACTGGGAAACACCTCAACAGAACAGGGTCAGGACCTGCTTAGACCCCCAGCTAAAGAAACTCTAGTAGTTGATGAGGATATCCAGCATATAACTAACAAGGGGTGTAAGTCAGCGGAGGAAGAACGAGCTGACCTGATGGGGAGAAGCCAGGACTATGTAGGACCAGAGGACGGCACCTCAAAGAGGGTATCCATGCTAGAAGCACAATGCATAAGCTTGAAAAAAACACTAGCAGCAACAAATAATACACCGCCTGCTCTATCTCCTACTGTAGAGCAAAATAGAATGGTCCCAGGTGGGATAGAGTCAGAAATTATTAATATAGAATGGGACATTAAAGAGCATATAAAAGCACTCCCCACAAAGGCGGATATCCAGCAACTAATAGCTACAGTAGAGAAATCTTGCAAGCAAGCAGTGGAAGAATTAAAGGAGGAGGTGGTGGCAGTAGGAAACAGAGTGGAGGTAATCGAAAATGGCCAAGAAGAGATTGTACAGGCTCTAGCGGATGTCCAAGATACTATTAAATACGAGGAAATAATGAATAACTACAGGGAACAATTGGACGATTTTAAGAATAGGGACCGCCGCCAGAACATACGTATACGCGGCCTACCTGAGAAATACCATAGCAGTGACTTACCGGTAGTGGTACAAAAGTTTTTTTGTCAAATTATGGGAACATCTGCGCCTGAATCTGTTGAAATGGACAGAGTCCACCGTGTCACATCTTATGGCAATCAGAATAAAGATAAGCCATGAGACGTGATTTTCAAATTGCATAAATATTCCATGAAAGAAACAATAATGAGGATTTCATGAGACACTTCTACAATTGAATATGAAGGAGCCCAGATCCTTTTGTTCCCTGACATATCCCGCCGCACATTATTGCAGCGTAGAATGGTTCGGCCATTATTGGAAGCCTTGCAGGCAGCAGATATTAGGTATCCCTGGGGGTTCCCCTTTCGACTAATAGCGTCTAGAGATGGGGAAACGGCGGTACTCTGAACCAGAGATGATTTAAAAACGTTCCTGGAAATATTAGAACTTCCTCCAACTGACTTTCCGGACTGGAGAATAGCTAATGCTAAATTCCCAATACAACGTCCGGAACTCTGGTCTCAGGAAAAGGCCAACGAAAGACTCAAGTATATAGAAATGTTCGGCTATACATTGACTGGGTTCCTCTTTTCTTTTTTTCAGAGATGTGGAACTCAGAATTCAATGGGAGGTGAAAAGAGGAGCCCAATAGGAAGTGTGGTCGCAAGAAAGAGATCTAATATGAATTAAAGGGGTTGTAAAGGTAAATTAAAAAAAAAAAAAAAAAAATAACAAACATGTCATACTTACCTTCACTGTGCAGCTCGTTCTGCACAGAGTGGCCCCGAACCTGCTCTTCTGGGGTCCCTCGGCGGCTGTTTCAGCTCCTCCCCGCAAGAACCAACCACCTTAATGCGAGCTCCCTCGCATGGTGGTTAGTTATTGCGGGCGCGCTCCCGTGATACAGCCGGCGGCTATAGCCGCTCATTGTATCACTCGGCCCCGCCCCCCGCCGCGTCATTGGATGTGATTGACAGCAGCGCGAGCCAATGGCTGCGCTGCTTTCAATCCATCCACTGTAGCCAATCAGCGACCAGGCTGAGCTGCAAAAGAGAAGACGGGAGCGAGCAGCGGAGATTCGAGGTGTCAGGTAAGTAAAAACGGGGGGGCTAGGGGTGGCGGTATTGTCAAAAGTTTTTTCACCTTAATGCATATGATGCATTAAGGTGAAAAAACTTTTACCTTTACAACCCCTTTAACCACTAAGCCACCGCCCACCATCATATGACGGCGGGACGAGGCTTCTGTTGTTCTGGGCGGGCGTCATATGACGTCCTCGCCCTCCCGAGCCACTAGGGGGCGCGCGTGCCCGCTGCGTCACTCGGGACCCGGTGCGCGTGTCCGGCGGCCGCGATGTCCGCCGGGCACCCGCGATTGCCGGGTAACAGAGCAGGACTGTGGATCTGTGCATGTAAACACAGATCCACGTCCTGTCAGAGAGGAGAGGAGACCGATGGTGTGTCCCTTATACATAGGGACACCGATCGGTCACCTCCCCCAGTCAGTCCCCTCCCCCCACAGTTAGAATCACCTCCTTAGGTCATACATTAACCCCTCGATCGCTCCCTAGTGTTAACCTCTTCCCTGCCAGTCACATTTACACAGTAATCAATGCAATTTTATAGCATTGATCGCTGTATAAATGTGAATGGTCCCAAAAATGTGTCAAAAGTGTCCGATGTGTCCGCCGCAATATCGCAGTCACAATAAAAATCGCAGATCGCCGCCATTACTAGTAAAAAATAAATAAATAATAAAAATGCTATAAATTTATCCCCTATTTTGTAGACGCTATAACTTTTGCGCAAACCAATTAATATACGCTTATCGCAATTTTTTTTTACCAAAAATATGTAGAAGAATACATAATGGCCTAAACTGAGTAAAAAATTTGTTAAAAAAAAAAAAATTGGATATTTATTATAGCAAAAAGTAAAAAATATTGTGTTTTTTCAAAATTGTCCGCAGAGGTGATCAAATACCACCAAAAGAAAGCTCTATTTGTGGGGAAAAAATGATAAAAATTTCATTAGGGTACAGTGTAACATGACTGCGCAATTGTCATTCAAAGTGCGGCAGCGCTGAAAACTGAAAAATGGCTTGGGCAGGAAGGGGGTGAAAGTGCCCTGTATTGAGGTGGTTAAGTTAAGCCCGGGGGGTCTATTAGATCCCAGATTCACTACCCTATCTTTTTTTTTTTCTTCTCCTGATCCTTTGACGCTTTTTCTTTCCCCCTTTTTTTTTTTTTCTCTATTTCTTCTCTTGTCTTTCTCCAATTAGGTGGGTCCCGGTAAAAGGGACTGGATAATCTGCAAAATGCAGGCGGGTGGGGAGTTCAGGAGGGGCAAGGTGCAACCAAATGGGCCCACCCCATCGTTCATTGTTACATTTTACTAAGTAGTGTCAGGTTGTGGTTGGTATCGTATTTCTTATTTGTTTGCGGGTGCACTTGGAGAGGAAGAAAATGAGACATGAGGCAACAGGTTAAGAGTGTTTTATATCCATCTAGAATAAAGCAATGGCTAACTCATTAAAAATTATGACTTATAATGTGAGGGGATTGTGTTCACCCCAAAAAAGGGGCCGTCTATGGCAGGAGCTGAGTCATCAAGCCGTGGATGTTGCTTTC